>OU618545.1:18066533-19316533 GCA_914829495.1 Eilema sororculum | reverse complement strand
TATATTTCTAATTTTGAAGTTTCTATTTTGTCATCAAATGTGGTTACTGCAACGATACCGCGTCGTCGGTTGCGTTTTCAGGGCTATGAATAGATATGGGTTAGAAAAGATTAGCGGAGGTCTCGCAAAGACCTCCCTAGATCTCTCCGTGTTATAATATAACCTAACAGAAACCTAATGCACGCAAATATGCATGGCAGGGCCTCGTCAACGTCACTCTAGATTATATTTTTGGGAAAAAATTGCTGACAAATTCATCAAATGATGCGGTACAGTTACAGTTAGGATTCGCCTTAATGACAATACGCCGATACAGCTGGACATTTTTTTTAAAATATTCTTCGTTACCAAATAACCTTACGATGTTCAAAAAATTATTTTGTTACATGTTATGTAATACATTATTTTTGACGGTAACTTCTTCAATGCTAATTTCATAACATTATTGTTTACAGAGGAGGTCCCTGAATTCCTCAGATATTATAGGCAGTATAGAAACTTGAATCCTGGTCGCTTCTTGCAGAATGACAGCAACGACAATGAAGGTGACGTCAGAAACCCTGCCGGAAGGGTTAGCGACATCCTTAACTCGCTCGTTAATAGAAAACCTAAATAGTTGTAGGTACTTTATGAACCAAGTTTAAAAATAGGAGTTTTTATTTATTTAGCAATACTCCTTTACTTTAATGTCAGATTTCATACATGTATTCTGCCTTTCTCGTTTTGGGGTAGATGGAGAAAACAGTCCGCCATCTTTAAAACATAATGGCGGTTAACCTAACATCCTTGAATGTCATGAAAGGCTTCATGCAAGCCACTTTTATTACATTTCATTATTTCTCTTAGAGATGTTGGCGTACAATTTGAGGTCCTTCTAGTATATGTTTTATAATTTACAATTGATTTTGATTAGAATTAGTTTTTTTTTAATAAACCATAAAAATAAGAGGTCTGCAAAACTAGCTTTTCCTGGGTAGAGGATCATTTCATCCCTATGAATATTATTTAAAAAACGCAAAATCGAAAACTACGTGTACCGTCCTTTCATATCACCTAATTGTAATTTATTCGCTATTGACGAGCTTTATTGTACTCGTAATTATTAAAATAATTGAAAACGGGTTTGTTTTTTTTTACCTTAGATCATACTTTCTTGGTTTAATATCGACCAATGAGCGATTAAATCGAAGAGACCTTACTGCTCAGAGTGTTAGTGCCTTAGTAATGTCTCTAGTGTTGCAAGTATTCATATAGCATAATTATGAAGTTTAAAATTAATCATATCTGTGAGCACTCAATGATTGTGAAACAATAAGTGATTTCGTATTTTGGAATTCCTGTCTGTTTATTCGCGATGGATGCAAAAACTTGGTACTCGACGGATGTTGATGCAGTTTTTCTTTAGAAAGGTCTTATTTAGACTTATAATTTGCCTTGTTTGATTGTAATACGACCTGAAGCCCCAATAACAATTTTCCTCGTATCATTTCCACGTACTACAGACCTCGATGTCAATTTTATTATATGTTTAATAGAGGGTACGTTTTTTTTTTTTTTTTTTTTTTTTTTTCGTGCGGAAATCCCCTCGGATACCCCCCCTGCCGGAGCCGGAAGGGGAGGTTATGTCGGACTCGAACCGACTAAAACCGCACGTCGACTGTGGGTCTTGGTGCTAGGCCGGAGGTGAGGTTGTCAAAGACATATCCCTCGCACCCCGGCTGACCCAGGGCCATCCCTTATGGTCTGGCCCTCCTCAGGGGGGGGACGAGAACGTACCGACGGCGACGTTCACGCGGTCATGTAAAAATGGTCAAAGATCTAATAGACTTAAGGGACTTTGACCGCACTTGCAAGTCGTTATAACTACTGATTGTTGGACAAGACTTTGATGCAGGTTTTCATTTCGAGTTTTTATAAATCTTTATACGTAACCTGAAAAATATTTATTGCAGATGTCCTACAATGCTTACAGACACCACGTGGCAATGTTTACATGTTCCGAAAGTTTACGTATACATATAGGGGTGGGGGTCGAAGTACCCTCTATTGCTCAAAGAAGTTGCGAGGCAATTGCAAGGCATGGGTGAAGCTGAACAAGCAGGGTGTGGTCATATCAGCCATCTACGACCATAATCATGAACCACCCAATTATTGCCGTATATCTTCGGGAATGTACGTGCTCGCATAACAAAAAAAAAATAACACCACCACAAGAATAAAGTTAGATTTTCACTTTGTCAGTCGGCAAATATGGATGGAAAGGAAGAATGATTGATCATCGGAATTTTGTGATTTAAAATCGAAGTTGGTTTTGATTATCAAACTTTCTGATCAGAAATAGAAAATCAAATGAACTTACCTGTAAGTCAAGAGCGATGACTATTAAACTTGTAGATGTTTGAAGTCCCACGAAATAGTATAAAAAATAAAATAAATAAATAATAGAAAGTCTCCAAAAAGATTAAACATTTTAATCAACCTTATACAGCTTTAGAGTAAGTGGCATACGACCACGATTATCCTTGATATTTTCTTGTTTGTAACTTTTTAGAGCGTGATTTTTCGGTAGTCGGGTTTTACTTCTAAACTTTATTTTTTATTTATGTTATTTTGAGGCAAGGTAAAGCTAATAATTTATACATATTTGAAATGTGCTTATTAAGCCCTTTCATTTGATACCAAATACGGCATATTTAACTCAAATTTATTTTTTAACATAGTACCTTATGAGCGCTAGAGGGCGCCACACAAGATTGAGTGCCATGTCATAAGCCTATAACCATCGGATGATAAAGCCGCTTGTAACGATAACTCATTTGTCCCGTTTTAATAAGTAGTTGAGGAGCTATGAGGGAACAAATGAACATACATACATACATACATACATACTTAGTCTGTCAAAACCATAACCCTCCTTTTGGCTTCGCCGTAGTCTGGTAAAAATGGTCAAATATAGCCGCTATAACTACTGATTGTTGGACAAGACTGATGCAGGTTTTCATTTCGTGTTTTTATAAATTTTTATACGTAACCTAAAAAATATTTATTGCAGATGTCCTACAATGCTTACAAACACCACGCGGCAATGTCTACATGTTCCGAAAGTTTACGTATACGTATAAGGGTCGAAGTACCCTCTATTGCTCAAAGAAGTTGCGAGGGAATTGCAAGGCACGGGTTAAGCTGGACAAGCAGGGTGTGGTCATATCAGCCATCTACGACCATAATCATGAACCACCCAATTATTGCCGTCTATCTTCAGGAATGTACGTGCTCGCATGACAAAAAAAATATAACACCACCATAGGAATAAAGTTAAATTTTCACTTTGTCAGTCGGCAAATATGGATGGAAAAGGAAGAATGATTTATAATTCATCGGAATTTTGTGATTGAAAATCGAAGCTGGTTTTGATTACCAAACTTTCTGATCAGAAATAGAAAATCAAACGAACTTACCTGTGTAAGTGAAGTTCGATGACTATAAACGTTATGATTCACCCGAGAGATTACACGTATTCACTTGCACGCGTATGTGCTGCCATCTTACACCAACATTCAAGAAAGAATCCCTGCACTCTGATGTTGGTATCTCATACACGTTTGTCCCTTTTTGTCATTTTTTGCCAATATTTCGTGCCTATATGAGAAAAATCTAGAACAAACTTGATTTGGGTTAGGGAGGGAGTGTAATCTTTCGGGCGAATCCCATCATTTAATTACAGGTAGGTAAGTTCGATTGATTTTCTACTAAACTTCAGTGACCCGCCCTTCGAGAGTACACGTATTCACTTGTTGATGTTTGAAGTCTCACAAAATAGTATAAAAAATAAATAAATAATGGAAAGTCTCCAATAAGATTAAAAATTGTAATCAAATAAATCGTTATACAGCTATTGAGTATTATTTATTTATTTATTTATTTATAATATTATTGCTAGAACATTGTGATAAAGATGTTAAAAATTATGTCTTATGACTAGGTAGGTACATCATGTTCAGCTTAAATTGGGCATGCAAATTTTAATTAGTAATTAATTAACAGTTGGTTATAGAAGTTGATATTATGGTCAGGACATGCTGTTGTTAACTCGATCCATGCATTTGAGGCTGATTCCGAGCTGTATATATCTACTTGATGTTAAACAGCCCTATCCCTTTCTTAGTCGCTTTCTACGCCATTAATAACACCTAAATTTATATCCCACATATCGAAATTTTGATATCAATGTCTTTGAAGTGCCGATTTCAAACCACTGTGCACCGGCTTGCTGTCCTTGTGGACATTTGCTCCAAACTGCTCTTCCTTCACAAGTTCTTCGCCTAGTAGACATAAAATATCGCGTTCTAGCTCCTGGGTACGTCTGCGCTTGAAAGTGCTTGGAGCTGGCACCTCTGCGATGTGTACAACAAATGAGGCGAGCCCCGGTGCATCAGTAGCTATTCTTGATTCCGGCGCGGACTTAGGACGTCAATAAATAAGTCCTGTGAACGTGGTGATGTATTGAATACATTTTCGAGTTGGGCTCCTGAAAACTAAAATTTTGATACTGTAGTTAACCAGTATAAATTCGTGATACGAACTGACGACGGTTTGTAATGTGAACTCTTAAGTAGATACTAATTAAACTCGTACCATCGAAAGAAGTTCATGACGTAGCCTCCCGGGCTATGTTCCATAATTCTGTATGCCAACCTTATACGCAGCGATTAACCTTACAGGTTAAGCTGAAGTATATAATAGGTTGGTATTAGTCTTACAGACTAAAATCCAAGTGCATTTGGCACCAGGATATTGTAGGACAGTATAGATTTTTTCTAAAGTTGGTAGGTAGGTACTTAAAAAAACTGACGCAATCGGACCGTGTGGCGCGAGTGCCCTGCGATGTTTGAAATACCAAGTAATATGTAATTCACTGTACGTACCTTTATCTTGAGCATCTTCATATTCAGGATCCGCTTGCGATGTTTCTAAAAACTAATCACTATTATCATGTTCTGAGCTCGAACTAGAACCGCGAGAACTTTCCTGTTTGCGGCGAATTCAAAACATTTTTTGATTCTGTCTTTAATGTTGCTCTAAAATAGAGTAAGATGCCAGCACATGCGCGTGCAAACGGCTAATCCCGAAGTGAATACGTGTAATATCGAAGGGCGAATCACTGGTTTAATTTGAAGTTTACCTTACATATCGACGAGTTAGAATAAAACGATTGAAAACGAGTTTGTTTTTTTTACCTTAGATAATAATTTCTTGGTTAAATTTCAACCAATGAGCGATTAAATCGAAGAGATCTACTGCTCAGAGTATTAATGCTATAGTAATGTCTCTGGTGTTGCAAGTATTCATAGAGCATATTATTAAGTTCCAAATTAATTGCATCTGTGTGCACTCAATTATTGTGAAACAATATATGATTTAGTTTTTGGAATTCGCGATGGATGCAAGAACTTGGCACTCGATGGATTTTGATGCAGTTTTTGTTATTAGAAAGGTCTTATTCAGACTTATAATTTGCCTTGTTTGATTGCAATACGACCTGAAGTCCCCCTATAAAAGTTTTCCTCTTTTCAATATGCAGACCTCGATCGGTTACCATTTTATTATATGTTTAATAGAGGGTGGTATGCGGCCGTGGGACCAAACTTGGAGGTCGTACGAGAACGTAGCTGTTGCGATGACCAATGTTCACGCGATCAAATGGTCAAATATCTAATAGACTCACCTGTAAGCCGGTACACTTGCAAGCCGCTATAGCTACTGATTGTTGGGCAAGACTGTGATGCAGGTTTTCATTTCGGGATTTTATAACTCCTTATACGTAACCCTCAAAATTATTTATTGCAGATGTCCTACACTGCTTACAGACACCACGCGGTAATGTCTACATGTTCCGACAGTTTACGTATACATATAGGGGTCGAAGTACCCTCTATTGCTCAAAAATGTTGCGAGGGAATTGCAAGGCACGGGTGAAGCTGGACAAGCAGGGTGTGGTCGTATCAGCCATCTACGACCACAATCATGAACCACCCAATTATTGCCGTCTATCTACAGGAATTTACGTGCCCACAAATGACAAAAGAAATATAACACCACCACAAGTTGGTTTTGATTACCAAACTCTCTGATCAGAATTTTTTTTTCCTGAAAATATTCAAAACCTATATAAGACCTCTTCTGGAATACGCATTCCAGATTTGGAGTCCATAATTCCAAAAGGATATTAACCTCTTAGAGAGTGTTCAAAGGAGAGCCACGAAACTCCCTGTTTGCCTACGCCGTAAAACATACACGGACCGACTAGAAGCATTGCACCTTACCACCCTGCAGGAGAGACGCCTTCGAGGTGACCTAATAGAGACCTTCAAGATCATAACCCACAAGTATAACCTACCAGATATACACACAATTTACATACACAAAGTTCCCACTAAATCAGCCAGAAGACATAGCCTGAGAATAACCCGTGCAACAGCAAACACAAACACTGCGCACTACCCGGTTACTAAGAAAGTGTTCTTAGTAACCGGGTAGTTCACAATTGGAATAGACTATTACAATTCACAATTATGTAGTGAATAAATTGAACTGTCACATCAGCTCGTCTATAATCAAATAAATAAATATTAAGTAATATCGCATAATTTGATAAAAAAATTGTTTTGTTTTGACAGTAATGGCAGAGCTCTAACAGACGAAATGTGAATTCTTTCAGCTTTGTCGTTCCTTCGGGGACATAGAGGCGTGACTATATAAAAGATAAAAATTATTTAAAAGTACAACAACGTAGACAAACATAAATAAATAATTACCTTTTGTTATTGAATATTATGGTGATTAGAATGACGTAAGTATCTAGTGACACAAGAGTGCTGTATCTCTTTTTTCAAGCATAATTTTCAACGTCACTGTAGCGGTTTTTCAAATAAGTATATTTTGAAATAAATGAAATGAAATACAGTTAATTAAACCGCTTTTGATTCTGTACCAATAATTAAAACATGATCATACTACTCCGGATATAAATGGATCCTTCGCAAATAAGAACATAATTACGGAAAATATAATAGATACTTATTAGATTATCGTCGTATAGCATAGTGATTACCGAGGCGGACTAACGCAGTTCCGATTCTGGTCTTTTCCCTTATTATGATTTGTTATGTTATGTTATATTTACCATATTTTTTAATTTTCTCGAAAAGTCGATATTTCGGCGCTGTTACAAGCGCCATGACAAGCGTCGTAACCACTGTGATCATGTCCATGTACATCCATGATCATGTAACATCGCTTGTAACAGAGCCGAAATATGGTATACTCGAGGAAATTAAAAACCATGGTAAATATCCCGGTGAGTGTTTTACTATTAATGTTAATTACCATGTCAATCTCAATCATAGGTTTTCCATCATAGGTTCATACAGTGGTTTAGGCGCGAAAGCGTAACATACAGACAGACAGACAGAGTTGCTTTCGCATTTATAATATTAGTAGGCCCTGGGTCAGCCGGGGTGCGAGGGATATGTCGATGACAACCTCACCTCCGGCCTAGCACCACGACCCACAGTCGGCGTGCGGTTTTAGTCGGTTCGACCTCCCCTTCCGGCTCCGGCAGGGGGGGTATCCGAGGGGATTTCCGCACGGAAAAAAAAAACAGTATGGATTTCAGTTACCTACTAGTTTTATATATAGGAATACGGCTCACTCCTATTACATGGGACCGAAAAAATGAAATATGGGTGTTAATTCACCTCTACCTAACCCTCTGGGGAAAAAGTCGTGATTAATATGTACGTAGGCTAGTTAAATGAGATGTATTTGTTCCAGAGTCTCTCCAATGTATTCAAACAGCTCGAGGAAAAGTAATGCGGTACATGCAGTTCACATACTCGTTCCGCGGCCACCGATCTACCCTGTACTGTTCCAAGATGTTGCGAGGAAAGTGCCAAGCTCAACTGAAACTCGACAATTACGGAAATGTCATCTCTTCCGAAAATTATCACAACCACGACCCGCCAAAATATTATTACGAGCCAAATACTGGGACCTATAGAGTTCATAGTAAATATAGTTAGTTAATATAACAAAATACTTATTTTTGGCCATGGTATGAAAGGAACTTCATCCCACACACCCTCAAGCTGTGGAATGGACTCCATGCTGCGTTTTCACAAGTGACTACAATATGGGATACTTAGGGCATTAGAAGGTTTCTTTAGAGTTAGCAGCATGAGTGTAATATCCCTGGTGTTGCTTCGTCCATAGGCTACGGTAATCACTTACCATCAGGTGGGTCGTGTGCTCCATTCATCTCTGTTTGCAGTTTTCTCAATAATCACTCTCTTTCTGACAATACCATCTTTCACGCAGTCAGTCAAAATAAGTAAAATAGAAATAAAATTATATTAGTCATAGTATATAACTTTAATATTAATAAAGTGTTCATTAAAATTAATTAAGTGGCTTTAATTATTATTTAATTAAGTAATAAGCATAGTATCAGGTTTTGAGAAAACAATTTAAGAACTGACGTTCGATCTCAGCTCGATGCAAATACTTGTATGCATGATTATGGGTATTTGCATTGGTCTGGTCGTGCCTCGGTGAGCACGTTAAGCCGTCGTTCCCGGTTGCCATACGAACATCTATGGCACTCGTTACGGGTAGTTGAAGCCCTCAAAAGCCCAACAACTGGTCAAGCTGCAATGCTTCGATATCGCCTTTGGTTGTGGAGATCAAATGGCAATCGCTTCACAGAAAATATCGAAGTTCAGCCAAATCCGCAGTTAGACTGGTAAAGTGGACCCCAGACTCCAAGCTGACAGCTTCGGATGCAACTGGGATTAACGCTGATGAAGAGGAAGAAGAAAATAATAAATTATGTTATTTATAATTTCAGTCTTTTCTCCATTAAAGGTGTTAACCCTATAGGCAGATGTTTGTGAACTTTTCGTAGGTGTATTAAGGTACGCGTCCATTGGCCCGCACCTGATGCATCGCAGACACGATACGGATTAAACTGATTTGCCGATGACATGCGTTCGATGCGCAGTGTAAAATTATACAAAGTAACGAAACGTAAAAGAACTTGACGAACAAAACAACTGATCGCCAACGCGCCTGCTACCGCGACCGCGAGGTGAACGCGTTGGTTTGGTCAAGGCTTAAACTAATATCCATTGCGTGCTGTGCATGCGGTGCGTCCGGCGCGGGCCCATGGACTTGTACCTTTACTTAAATTCGAATTCCATAAAAAATACCGTATTAGAGTTCTAATGTTTAGTTTGAGTACTTTCAAAAACAACGAAAAATAGTTTAATAATTTAAAAATAAAATATTTTAAAAATTGCCATCCAACGGGGCAATGCCGCCAGCCATTTGGAACGTTACCAGTTAACATCGATAGGGAAGAATTTATCGACGCCTGAACTCAATTCTCGACTTCTTTAAATTCTTGTAATTATTTTAGTTTTAATTTAATATCTAAAAGAAATAGCTTATTAAGTTAGTTTTAATTTAATATTTTTGAAAAACCTTGTATTCTCTTAATAAATTAGTAGTTAAAAAAGAAAAAGTTTAATAATATGCATATATTGAGAACACCTGTATTTTTCCACAGTATTTATTATATTGAACCTGACCGCTTTCGCCTTACAGCATTCTCAAAGGTTTTGTATGTTCTAATTCCTAAAAAAATATGATTAGCAAAGATAAATTGATCTGACAAAACATTTCATAACAATATCTATTTCAGAAAACGTCTCGTTGCCGCAAAATGAACTCACCCTACATGATGCTGTCCGGTTACTCTTGGAAGATGCAATAATTGTTCCTGAAAAACACGACATAACTTCCAAAGGCCTCGAGAATATGGAAGAAGATAGTGAAACAGATCATATTTCCACGAATGCAAAAGGTTTAGACGAAACTAGTTCACCGGAAAAAAAGCATTCTGAAAATTATGATAATTGGATAGATGTAAAGAGGAAACGTTTAAAAAATTTAGGAAAATCTTACTTGTCAAGAAAAGGTGTTTTAATTCCAGCAAAGAGTATGGGTCCGCCATGTTCTTGTGTTTATAAATGCTACACTAAGCTTACTGAGAACGAACGTCAGCAAATGTTTGATAAATTTTGGCAATTAGGTAACCGGGAAAAGCAGTGGTTATATCTTGTTAAATATACAACTAAAGCAACAAAGAATAAGGGGCATGCCGAGCCTGATGCATTTCGTCAATTTACTTACAAATATTACATGCGAAATAATAAATCACATAAAATAAAAGTTTGTAAGAAAATGTTCCTCAGTACTTTCTCTATAAGTGATAATAGTATACGAACGGCATGGACTAAGTATGATGGCAACAACGCTATTCTAAAGGACTTGAGAGGACATCACAAACATCATAAGAAAGTTATTGATACTGAAATGATAACTTCTGTTTGCGAACATGTAAAATCTGTAATAAAGCAAGACCCACATGACCTCGGAGATGTTGCAAAAACGATATGTGTGAATAATGTGAAACTACCTGGTTTGAAACATATGTTTAAATTGTATGAAGATTGGTCACGTCTTAATTATTATGGTAATAAGGCTACAACCTATAGACAATATTCAGATATCGTGAAAACTAATTTCAATGTAACTAAGAAGTTTAAAAAATCTAAATAAGATCCTTGATCATAATGTTTTGTTACATTTCAGCCCAAAAAGGCATGTAACAAAATTGAAGATATTTGTGTTTTAGCCGTTATAATCAGGTTTTTTTAGGTTTACGATACATTCTAAAATGTTTTATTAATTAAATATGTCGTATTTTATAGGCTCCGTGTTAAGCAAGGAGTACTTACGTTCTCTTAATTGTATCTTCAGCAAAGTATATAATATTTCAAATTAATAATAAAAAATAATATAATTTTGCGCTGTAAATGTTATTTGTCATTCCGTATCTATGTCAATATTTTTTTCTATTTATCATTTGGTATAACAATTTGAACTTTTTATTTTTTCTATTTTAATACCGAATATAAGGTTTAATTTTAACATACCTGTATTTTAACTTTCAGGTAGATTATTCAGTGAAATAACATTCTTACCAACCTCTGGTACCAGTGGGGTGATGTTGTATCAGAATCACACATTTTCCTTTATTGACAAAAGTAAGAGGTACTTACGGTGTTCCAGGAGAACCCGAGGCAAATGCAATGCGAAGGTGACTTTAAATGAAGTTGGTGAAATTGTGTTTGCCGATACTAAACATAACCATCCTGCTCCAAAATATTTTCAGACTTCTGAAGGGTTTTACGTAAAAATAAAGTGAAAACTCATCTTTTGATAGAAACCAAGAACAGATTTGAGATCCGTCTCTAAATAAGCTCTAAGCTGAGGTTATTGACTGATTTATTATTTTATAGGTTATCTAATTTCTACGTTATAAAGTTGTTAATGCATGCTATTGATTATGTGTATTCGGATTTAAACTGCTGCTATTGATATACTACCAATATATTTTATTCATATTTCACCAGTGGAGGCAGAGACAAAGCTCAACAGTATTGACGGAAATAGATTTAATAATTATTATAAATCACATAATTATAGTGAGAGATCCTTCAAAAATATATTGAATTTTACAATAATTGAAAAATGTTCAATTATTAAGTTATTACCTTGACCTACAATTAAAATTATGGTATTTTATCGGATACTGCGTAGTTTTTTTTATTTGAATTATTTATAGAAATGGAATTACTTATTAATGACAAATTTAATAATTACAAAATGTAGTCAACGATAATATAGAATAATTAGAATATTTTTTTGGAATTCACAAAGTAGGTAAGAAAAAAAAGTAAATTAGAGAAAAAATAAGACAGAATAACAATATTCATCCAATTAATAACTAAATTCATCAAATAAATACGTATATAACAAATAACCTATCATAAATTAAACACGTTTCCCTATTTTTATTCAAAATACTATTGGTTTGTCAGCTAGTGTTTCTTTTTACCATGACAACATCACGCATACAAAACTATTTCTCCAGGTCTGTCAGTGATTCATCTATCGAATACAAGGTCTGTAGTAATGTACAAAGGTTACACATTCTCTTCCGCCCCTGGAAAAGGGAACTTGGTGTGTTCCAAGAAACGTCGGGGCAAATGTAAAGGTCGCCTGAAGTTGGATATTGATGGAAATCTTCTATATGCAGTCATGGACCATAATCACCCACCTCCAATATTTCACCGGACCGCTGTAGGCGAATATGTGAAGCTTTGAAACAAATATACGCGTTGGAGCAGTAAAACTTGCACAACAGGAATGGACAGAATCAGCCGGTTCGACAGGTTTTGACCACAAAATATATAGTCGGAAGTGCAACATCGGTAGCATGAAAAGAATAAGCCGCGTGATTGGTTGCAGCTTTCAGTAAACGATAAGCCTGAAGCGAATGTCAGATAGTCAAATATAACTACCTTAGTGGTAGAAAAGAATCACTAACTATGCCTGTTCACTGTGCTTTCACAAATATATCACGACTGGCACTATTTTGTTGTTTTTCTTCCTTATTTGATTGGTGATAAGGTGGTGGATGGTGGATCTTGCATAAATCTTTACGTCGAATTCATTATCTTAAATAGTTAGTGGATCCTGGTCATCGAAAGTACAAGCAGCGTTAATTTGCAAAGAATCCATAGCATAGTCATCAAATTTTAATGAAGTTATTTATAATGTTCTATATTTTTTATTTATTTCACAGTGTCTGAGTACAAGATGATTCAGTTAAACGGAAGACCAGTACTTCTTTACGAAAACTACACCTTCTCAAAACAAGGTCCATCGGTGTGTTACCAGTACTGCTCGAAGAAGACGACATCCAAATGTCCAGCTAAAATTAAACTAGACAAAAATGGGGGCATAAGGTCTGTTCACACGAACCATAATCACGAGCCTCCAAAGATTATTCGTATGTCAGATGGACGGTACTACCGTGTCTAAATTATACCAACAGCTTTATCCCAGTTTTGCCTGCACAGGCAGGTTTGAACACGGAAAAATTTGCGTATGGTAGGTAAAACTGATACAGTTTTCGGTGTACAAAAGAGCCTGCGTAGGCCAAACTTAGGTGACACTTGTGTGTGTGTTAGGCCCATAAGGCTGCGTTTAGGATATACGTACAGACATTTTTCCAATCCTGGTATGGTTTTCATGCTTCCTCTGCTTTTATGATTGTTTTCGTACATCGTTGATACAAAATTTTCTCTTCTAGGGTAACATTTCCTGGATTACCCACTCATGTCTCATAAATCTGTTTCGCCAATCCTCTCTGTCTCTAATGGTTTCAGGTGAAGCCAGTTGGCTTGGACTCTGAAAATATTGCTTATGTTATTATCCTCTTCTCTTCCTGTGGGTATCATAGAAGGCGACTAAGGGATAGGACTGTACGCCATCTGACAGTAAACATACAACCCATGACTAAATGCCTACATGACGGTAAGGGCCTCGCCCCTTATTAAGTGGAACTAATAATCGTAATTGGTGACATGTGGATATTCATACACCTCTGATTACCCCTTCAGGAATTCTCAGGTATGAGGGAGCCAAAAATTTTCTACGAAAAATCCAAAGTAGACACCCTATAAATACTGGGGATTGATGGCACTTGGTGGAATCAGCTACACATATTGAATAACACACTTGTACTTTTCCACTGAGTTTATTTTAATTCTCAACCTGACCGGTTTTGCCTTACGGTATTCTCAAAGGTTTACATTGAGAACCTTTAAACTTTTAATTGAACCTTTGAGAATGCCGTAAGGCTCAGTGGAAAAGTACAAGTGTGTTTTTCAATATGTGTAGACACCCTATGTTAATGATTTGAATTTTTGTTAATTTTGGCCTCAGGCTGACACTAATATTATTTGACTGATTCTTATCTTAGGTTTCAAATATAGGTACTATTTTTTTGTTCTTTTTTATTCTATCTTACGAGTAATAGAATAATTATATTTATTTGACACCATCGAGCTGTTTTCATTTTGTAGTCAGAAGTAGGTAGTTAGGTTATTATTAGCTAGCAGTAAAGTCATGGAATTGGGGCCTATTTAATACCTAAATAACATTTTAAATGAAGAATACTTTTACCCTTATGTATCTTCTCCAGATGAATCAGTGATTCGGCTATCGAAAGAAAAGACTGTAGTAATGTACAAAGGTTATACATTTTCTGCTGCTAATGGAAGGGGACTTATGGTATGTTCCAAGAAACGCCGTGGCAAATGTAGGGCTCGCCTGAAGTTAGATCATCGCGGAAACCTACTATATGCATTGATGGACCATAATCACTCACCTATAATTAAAAAACTACCCCTCTGAAATTACACATCGGAGCTAAATATATTCTCGGTGGTAGAACTAAAATTTGTGCTGTCAGAAATAGGTCAGCTTGACAAAAGGAATTATTAGGGAATATAAAATTAAAAGTGCCTTCAAATCTCGTTTGCATAGAAATTAGTGTCGCTAAACTCTTACATAATATTGTTATTTCTTACTCACTTCAAAAATGTGCTTCTTCAATCTTCTTTCATCCAACATCTATACGTGTCTGTACCATTTAGGCATGCCCTTCTTCCTACATCTTCAACCATCCCACAAAGTTCTCTTATCATGCTATGATAACCGCTTACCATAAAGTGATTCGTTTATTTGTTTGCTGTGTACCCTGAAATAAATGACTAAATATGTTGCGATAAATATATTTCTACTGATACTATTTTGTTTTCTTTCGTGACCATTTGGTTGGTGGTAAAGTGGCTAGACATCGATTATTTTGCAGCGATGGATATGGTTTTCTACAAACCTTTTAGGTCGAATCTTTTATCCTAATTGCCAAGTGGGTAAGACCCTTGCTGCCTAAACTACATTACAACGTTGGCGATAAAGTTTCAAGAATCCATGACAGTAATATCAACAGTAATATCTTTATTTTTATTTTACAGTGTCTGAGTACAAGATCATCCAATTGAACAAAAAGACAGTGCTTCTTTACGAAAACTACACTTTCTCAAAACAAGGTCCTTCGATGTGCCACCAGTATTGCTCGAGGAAATTGACCCGCAAGTGTCCAGCTAAAATCACACTAGACAAATACGGGACCATTAGGTCTGCTAACACAAACCACAACCATTCACCGCCAAAGATTCTTTGTACAGAAGATGGCCAGTATTTTCGAGTCTAAATAAAAAACAATCACCTTAGACATAATATTACTCCAGTCTTTCCAGATAGTGAGATCCTCAAAGCAAATTCATTATTATAATAAAAAAAAGTATTAATTGATTCGTTTGACAGAAACCTTTCTGTTCGGTCTGCACATTGCTGAATCGCATCATGTCAATGGCGATAGAATATTAAAAATTTAAAAAACCCCCGTCACAAAAAACACCTCCATAAAGTTGAAAATAAATGGAGTTTGCCTTTTAACTTTTACGGTTGCCATGTCGGGGGACCTTAACTGGTTAAGCACTCCGTTATATTATCGGAACAATTCAAGGTCCCCCGACATGACAACCGTAAAAGTTAAAAGGCAAACTCCATTTATTTTCAACTTTTTGGAGGTGCTTTTTGTGACGGGGCTTTTTAAATTTTTAATTTAATTTTTATTTTATACTTTTTAAAGACACACACACACACACACACACACACACAGACACGTCAAACTTATAACACCCCGTCGTTTTTGCGTCGGGGGTTAAAAAAATGAAAGCATATCCAAAAATCATGCACGATTTTATTTTAAAATTACATGCATGATTGTCAAAATAAGGGTTCAAAATGACATGATTGACTATTTTCAAATAATTTAATACTGTTTCAATGTTGCACTGTCACACGTGCACGATGAGTGTGAGATCTACTGGCCTACGTGCGTGCGATCGAGCGCAATGGCGTCTAATATTTTCATCAGCATTCTAATTTATCTCGGTTGCATCTGAACCTTTTTTAGAGTGACTTTTTATTTCATTTTCGACTTTGACGTCGCGGTCCGGGGTATTCTTGTTTCAGTCTGAGTCGTGGCTGAACTCGCTGAATTCCGTGAAGGGTCTGCAATCTGATCTACACAACCAATTGGCGAAGCTGAAATATTGCAGTTAGGCTAGTTGTTGAATTTTTAGGGCTTGCAACTACCCGTAACGACTGTCATTGATGTTCGTATGACTACCGGGACCGACGGCTTACCGTGCTTACGTGCATATTAAAGTGTGTTTTCTTTCTTTCTTTCTTTCTTTCATACAAATATGTGTGTTGTGTAAGTGTGTTCGGCAGTGATCCTCGTTTGAATAGACTCGAAGCCCGCAAATATCCAAAATCGTTATCGGTTTCTTTTTCACAAAGTCTATAGTATACAACAAACATAGTACTCACAATAGTAGGGCACGCGTAGAAGGAAATTCGGTAGTAACTCGAGCGCGTCAGATTAAGCTAGGGGAGACTAGTTACAGATTGACAAATTTCTCCAGCCAGTAGGCAGCCTTCAATATGGGTGGTTACGCAAAAAAAAGACGAAAGTAATACAAAACTTTAATTAAGATGGATGACATATTATATATTTATTTATGTATACGCTTCCCCCACCACTAAAAGTGGAAACTTAAACTTATATACCATTATTCTTTCTAATACAATATTAAATATATAACACCTACCTACCTACCTAAATATATAACCCTACCAACTTTAATAGGTTTTCGCGACGCTCGAGTAACTAAAAATTTAGCTACGTGCCCTCCCTACCTGCAACTATCTAACCCACACTCGGGAACTCATTTGGTTTTTTTAGAAACTCATTTTAAATACTAAAAACCGAAACTGAAGCACTAGTCAGTAAGTTAGCTATACTTTATCTATTTCATAATATGTGTGTTTTTATGACAAATCGTACAAGATTGTTTACCTTTAGTCAAGTAGGTACCTGAAGAATAGTATTTTTTTGGATGATTTAGCGTTATGTATTTTCGTTTTGTTTTTTTGCCTGTTTTTGTGCGTTCAATATATTTTTTGTTCATCTCACATTTTTATGTCTGGTAGATAAAAGTAGAATAAATGTTTTGCTGCTTGTATGGATGTTAGAATGTCACGTTAATTGAATGGCACTCCGTGTTCTAAGATTGTATATTAATGTAAAATGATATAATGTATTCGTATAGCGGTTGTTTGAACTTAAAAGGCGAAATTAATACATTTCACTAACCTTGTTAAAATATGTATAACCTTAGTAATATGAAATACACGTTGACCTGAATATATAAATTACCTTTTGTATTATTAGACTGACGTCATCTTGGCTTTTACTACCGTCAGACCCCCCAACCCTTAGAAAGCCTGTTCCAAAACCTCGCCCGTTAAGCAGCTTACAGGTGAGGTTGGTTGGCTTGAGCCCATAACGTTGACGAGGCCTGATATACATATCTAATGTAATAATAATAACACTGTCACAATAGATACTGAATCCTGGCCATTATACTACCGACGTGAACCCACTCCTAGCACAAGCAATTTAGCTTAGTTGGAGGGGTTAGAGGGAATATTAGTGATTTCGGTTCTAATATACTTTAAAAAGACCTTTCTTTCTTATTTCAACACGATTCTTATCTTTATTATTAGAGGCAACGGGATATTTACCATCTTGTATCGAGGACGTTTGTGATCATGGTGCTTGCAACAGCGCCGAAATATAGGAAACTCAAAAAAAAGACAACATGGTAAATATCCCGATACGTGTAATAATAATAGGTCTAGTTCATAATATCGACAGTCACTACATCGATGGTCGCTGGATCGAAAACGTTCCATCGACGGGCTAATGTATCGACAGTACCCCAAATCGATGATACGCTACATCGACAGTATCCCAAATCGATGGTACGCTACATCGACAGTACCCCAAATCGATGGTACGCTACATCGACAGTACCCCAAATCGATGGTACGCTACATCGACAGTACCCCAAATCGATGGTACGCTACATCGTCAGTACCCCAAATCGATGATACGCTACATCGACAGTATCCCAAATCGATGGTACGCTACATCGACAGTACCCCAAATCGATGGTACGCTACATCGACAGTACCCCAAATCGATAGTACGCTACATCGACAGTACCCCAAATCGATGGTACGCTACATCGTTAGTACACTAAAACGACGGTAGGCTCCATCGACAGTAAACCAAATCTACCCGACCCGAGCCAGATTTAAATAAAAAACACAGGATTTTTAAAAGTTTTTAATTACAATTTGTTAAATCTGTAAATTGCTTAATTTTGATGGAACCCACTTTAAATGGTTGAAAAAAAAACGTATTCAGTAACATATATTCGATACAGCGACCGTCGCCGCGTCGAAGTAGTGACTGTCGATATTATGAACTAGACCCAATAATAACGTGAGTGACCATGATAATTCATATATTGATTCATAACTTAATCACTTGAATTTTGATTTAGTATTTTTTCTTACCAGAATCTGAATACAAGATAATACAATTGAATAGAAAAACAGTATTGCTCTACGAGAACTACACGTTTTCAAAGCAAGGACAATCAGCATATCACCAGTACTGTTCGAAGAAGCTGGCCCTCAAGTGCCCAGCCAAGGTCACGCTAGACCTGGATGGTAGTATAAAGACTGCAAACACGAACCACAATCATCCACCACCGAAAATTGTGTATACAGCGGATGGACAGTACTTCCGGATTTGAATACAGTATGAATATATAGACGTGATACGTCACACATTTAAACCATAAATCGACTTGCGGACGCGGCGAACTTCGTACCGCCAACTTTTTTACCGCCCGTGTGGCGTCCGGTTCCGTTCCCGCTGCACCCTCTACTATATTAAGCATGTATTATACATATACACCTTCTTCTTGAATTACTCTATCTATTAAAAGAAACCACATCAAAATCTGTAGCGTAGTTTTGAAGATATAAGCATACATAGGCACATAGGGACGCTGAAAGCGATTTTGCTCTATGCTATGTAGTGAAGAGGCACAGGTTTTTTTTTTTTTATTCCACTTAGGTGGTATATTAACATCCACCTTCTGGCAAATATGATTTTCCGTTCCAAATAATAAGGGGCGAGTAGGTACTTTTTACCCTAGGGACTAAATGCCCAGAAATAGGTAGCTTAGTTCCTGAAGACATTAATAATCCATACTAATATTATAAATGCGAAAGTATCTCTGTCTGTCTGTCTGTATGTTACGCTTTCACGCCTAAACCACTGAACCGATTTTGATGAAATTTAGTATAGGAGTAGATAAGACCATGAGAAAGGACATAGGCTATGTTTATTCGCGAAAACCGTCGTCCACGCAGGCGGAGTCGCGGTCGAAGGCTAGTTAATAATATGTAGCTAATTCTGTAGATTCAATATTTTTAAGGGCAAATATTTTTTCTCTTTTTTTTCGAACTTTAACACTTGTGGTTATATATGACACTAGCAAACCCGGCGAACTCCGTTTCGCCACCAGATGGCTTCGTTTTATGTAACATTTCGTTTTTCCCGCTTTTCTGTTGAAATTTTTCCTGAATTTTTTTGCTATAAACCTCATGGAGCCCGAGACCTTTCCAACGAATGCAAAACCATTGAAATCGGTTCGTGCGTTCTGGAGTTATAGCGTCAGGAAGGAAAACCCGACTTATTTTTATATAGTAGACTAGCTTTTGCCCGCGGCTCCGCTCGCGTGTCGGTTCCCGGCAATTATTCGAATTTTTGTCAACGTACAAACCTTCCCTGGACTTCCACAAATAATTCAAGACCAAAATTAGCCAAATCGGTTCGTGCATTCTGGAGTTTAGCATCAGGAAGGAAAACCCGACTTATTTTGATATAATAGATAAGTCATCTGAAGTGCGGTGGAAGTACTTACCCCAGTAAATTGAGGCTTGAGAGGGCGGCGTGCGATTTTAGTCGGTCCGAAACCAACCACCCCCGATAAGCTACGGAGTCGTCTCCGTAAGGATTTCAACAGTTTTGGTCAAACAGGTTTATTTTATACTTAACTTCAGACTTAGTGTGTGAGTGTATGAAGGGCATGAACATAAAAATATGACGTCACATTAGTGGTACGAATAACTAGTATTTTTACATACCTGTTTCGTTACGGGGTAGGCGTAACTAGTATTTTTGTTTTTATTAATTACAATAGTATTTTTTGTGTTTTGTGTTTCTTGATGAATCAATAATAATAAATAAAATCTTTATTGGATCCATAAAATACAGGATAGTAACATAATAGTATGATAGTGTCTGCATTAGTATAGAACTATGTCGCAGACACTAACGCCATCTCCAGGCCGAACTTGGCACCAGAGTTTCATTTTCATTGGTACATTATAAAATACAATTTATAAGTTTTTTTTTTTTTACTTTAAAAGGAATTCCAGAAGGTTTATTGAAATCATCTCACTAATTAATTACAGTATTAAAATAAAACTAAAACTAAATAAAGTAAAACTAAAATACATATTTACAGCCTTCTGGGAACGCTACCGCAAGAGGCATGCGATGCGGAGGAATTTCATGACGCATTTTAATAATATTTTAGTATAATTTGTAAATACGTATTTTAGTTTTACTTTATTTAGTTAAGTTTTGAATTAGAAATCGAATACATAGGGAAAAAGAATCTTCTCGGGCGGGACTCGAACCCGCAGTCTTTCCCTTACAGGGGCTATGCCTTGACCAATTCGGCTACCGAGATACGCCGATAGTTCGTAAGAAAATCGGTAGATGACTCTACCGTCGCCTTAAAGACATATAAGATGGGAAATTTGAATCACATCAAGGCATTCCCCCCTGTATGGGAACTGCGGACTGCGGGTTGGAGTCCCGCCCGAGAAGATTCTTTTTCCCTATGTATTCGATTAGTATAGTTAGCATACTTGATGCTGTAAAAATTAATTCAATTTGAATTAGAAAATTGTAAATAAGACATATACATATATAATTATATTTGATTCCAATAAATATATTTTTGTATTTCAATAACATCTATATACTTTTAATTTTTCTAGTTTTGAGTTACATTAGTCGCTGATGTAAGTAAGACCTGTTTTCGATGGCGTTACGTAGACGTCAGGTCCAAATTCTAAGTCAGATAACACAATATATAATACAGAGTTATTTCAACTGATCCCACCCTCTCCCTTCCTATCTAGAACAACTCGTACGAGTCTGCGGTGCCATCCACACACGGTGAAATCCCATACCATCTCGCACTAAACGGTTTGAGGCCTCTTTCCTCTGCCGCACGGTAAAAAGCTGGAGTGCTCTGCACGCATACGTGTGTTTAATTTCTTTATATGGTTCAAAAGGTTTCAAAATTATTTTAAAGAAGCGAGCGTTTTTTTAATTCTAATTCGCGCACATCTATAATAATTTGATATATTTTAGAGCACTTAAAACCAAACTTTGTTTGCTAGTGTTTTTATCATTTGGTAATAAACCTGTTGCTAAATTTCGTAATTTATCACAATATTTACATGTTTTTTTTGAACGATTTATGTCTCATGATATGAGCTTTTTGTCACAAACAAAATAATGGGTGGCATTTTGGCTCATTAATATTCTGAGATTTTGCTGCATAGACTTTATTTTTGTTACAGGGCTGTTTAAAAAGACAAAACTTTATAAGAGAAAGTCTTCTAGAGGGCTTGTTTCATCGGCGTTGATGTTGCAAGCTGCTAAAGAAGTGAAAAACCATGGCAAATCCATAAGGTCTGTCGCAAAGCATTTGGGTATTCATTATGTCACTTTAGCAAGGTATTGTAAAAAGTTTACAACTGAAGAGTTATGCGGTACGTCGGTATTACCACTATCTACAAAAGTAGGCTACCAAAAGAGTCGACAGATATTTTCTGATGAACAAGAAGAAGAATTGAAAAAATATCTTCTTGCCGCTTCCAGTGTTTATATTGGTTTGTCTACAAAGGATATTCAACAAATAGCGTTTCAATTTGCTAGTTTTAAAAACTTAAATGTTCCACCGTCTTGGGCGTCGAACGAGATGGCTGGCATTGATTGGTTTGCGTTATTTATGAGAAGACACTCATCTCTTTCCATCAAACCACCTGAAGGCACTGCTTTATCTCGAGCCGCCAGGTTCAAGAAATATAACATCAAAAGTATTTTTGCATACAATTAGTAATCACATAAAATTTTGTGCAACCACACGAGTTACAGTGACGTGGATTGGACAGACTGATGTCACTGAGAGTGGTGTAACTTCGGTTAAAAAATTCGGTCAAGAAGTCCTAGCGAGGCGATAAAAGAAAGTGTTATATAATCAACGATTGATTTCAGTGACAAAATGTTTCAACGTGATAT
Source organism: Eilema sororculum (assembly GCA_914829495.1). Classification (NCBI taxonomy): domain Eukaryota; kingdom Metazoa; phylum Arthropoda; class Insecta; order Lepidoptera; family Erebidae; genus Eilema; species Eilema sororculum. The sequence continues at coordinate 19,294,119 of OU618545.1, read as the reverse complement.
TTTTATTTGATTTATTGTTGATATCGTATAAATGACTATGTCAATCTAAAATCATCTATCAAAATGTTGAAGAGGGAAAGAACATTAAAAGACAAAATAAATAAGAAAGATGATGTTTCCGTTCCTTATCCACGAAACTAGAAGACGAGGGGATATGTTTAGTCCGGCAGCGATATGACCTCAAGTCAATAAAGACTAAGTTAATAGGTACTATAAATAACAGAAAGCGTATTTCTTTCAGCATTCAATTTAAATAATAATAATAATCGAAATAGATTTCTCACTTAATATGACGTCACAGTAAAAATATATTTGCCTATTCTGTACCAAAAAGTTTCAATTGTAAGTATAGTTGTGTGTGTGTGAAGTGCACAGTCTTACTCCATAAGCTGCGTAAGAGACTCGAGTCTTGGAGTCTCATTTAATAGAACTTGAGCTATTTTTGAAGACTCGAGTCTTATAAATAAAACTAGGAACTCAAGTCCTTCAGAATTTGGAGTCTTTTGTAAAAAGACTTGAGTAAAAAAAGACTCAAAGACCGAGTCTTTTAAAAGAACTCATGACTGAGTCCTCTAAATCCATGGTTGTATAGTTCAGCATTAAAATCACAATGAATATAATTTGAATTTTATTTATTTCCTTATCAGCGTATGTTTTGGAATACGCGTTAACTTCTGTTGAAGATTTCACTTTTTTTGCACGCGGGGGTGTATAATTTAATATACTGCGAGAAGATGCACGTACTTTATCCTCTTGGCTAGACATATTGATATTTATACTATTTGAATACGGGAAACAAGCTGTTAATAGATAATTCTAGTGACACTGACAACATTATATTCGCTTGTATAACCAAATTATTTGCCTACCATCTTTCCGTCAACATTATCAATTTACTCATTTAATCTGTTGCCAGATTAATCATAAGAAAAAAATATTCGCTCAGATTGATATCACCTATTACCTATTATGTACATATCTATTGGATAATATATACATGCCTCATGGCAGGTGTGTACCTATAGTGTCACTCCTTAAAATTTATTCGGTACGCTCTATTCATACAATGTTGCTAATAATGCACCTACTGAGTCTTTCTCTGCACCACCTTTGGTTGACTGGTAGAGAATGCCTACGGCATTAAGTCCGCCTATGTACTTGCGCATAAAGTTTTATAAATAAATAAAAAATAAATAAATAATGTGATACACCAACTCGAGTTCATGACTCAGTCTAGTTCAAAGAACTTAAGACTCAAAAGGACTCTGAAGACTCAAAAGACTCAAAGGACTCGGAACTCATGTGACTAACGAGTCTTAGTCTTGAAAAAAAGACTCAAGTCTCGAAATGAAGACTAAAAGACTTGAGTTTTTTACAACGAACTGCCTGCACCATGCTCAAGCCAGACATTTTTATCTTTCAAGTAATCATCTATCCTATAGTATGCCTTTTTGGATAAGGTGGTCTTTACAAAGGTTTTGAATTTATCGTCAGGCATACCAAGGATCGATTCTGGCAGTTTGTTATAAAAACGTATACCATCCCCCTTAAAAGAATCACTAACTTGAAAATAAATTAATTTTAATCAAAAATTAGGCCTAAGTTTGTGATCTTATTTTATCGACAAAATATTATTATTTTATGTTTTCACCAAATTGAGTACCTTTCAGATATAACGTATTTTCTATTTAAAAAAAACAATTTTCGGCAATTTTCCTTTATACCCCCTCTTAACCCCCGACGCAAAAACGACGGAGTGTTATAAGTTAGACGTGTCTGTGTGTGTGTGTGTGTGTGTGTGTGTGTGTGTGTGAGTGTGAGTGTGTGTGTGTGTGTGTGTATGTGTGTGTGTCTGTCTGTCTGTCTGTCTGTGGCATCGTAGCACCCAAACGGATGAACCGATTTGGATTTTGTTTTTTTTTTTGTTTGAAAGGTATATAAGTCGGGAGTGTTCTTAGCTATGTTTGCAAAAAATCGGTCCAAGATGGCCGCCGCCACAACATATCGGAATAAACTTCTTCATAACTCCCCCAATATGGGTATCAAATGAAAGAGCTTGACTAGTAGATCACTTGAAAAAGTATAAAATAAAAAATAATTTAAAAAACCCCCGTAACAAAAAACACCTCCAAAAAGTTGAAAATAAATGGAGTTTGCCTTTTCATTTAAACGGTTGCCATGTATTTTCAACTTTTTGGAGGTGTTTTTTGTGACGGGGTTTTTTTTTATACTTAACTTCAGACTTAGTGTGTGAGTGTATGAAGGGCATGAACATAAAAATATGACGCCACATTAGTGGTACGAATAACTAGTATTTTTACATACCTATTTCGGTCCGGGGTAGGCGTAATTAGTATTTTTGTTTGTATTAATTAGAATAGCATTTTTTGTGTTTCTTGATGAATAAATAATAATAAATAAAATCTTTATTGGATCCATAAAATACAGGATAGTAACATAATAGTATGATAGTAACATAATAGTATGATAGTAACATAATAGTATGATAGTGTCTGCATTAGTATAGAACTATGTCGCAGACACTAACGCCATCTCCAGGCCGAACTTGGCACCAGAGTTTCATTTTCATTGGTACATTATAAAATACAATTTATAAGTTTTGAATTAGAAATCGAATACATAGGGAAAAAGAATCTTCTCGGGCGGGACTCGAACCCGCAGTCTTTCCCTTACAGGGGGTATGCCTTGACCAATTCGGCTACCGAGATACGCCGATAGTTCGTAAGAAAATCGGTAGATGACTCTACCGTCGCCTTAAAGACGTATAAGATGGGAAATTTGAATCACATCAAGGCATTCCTCCTGTATAGGAAAGACTGCGGGTTTGAGTCCCGCCCGAGAAGATTCTTTTTCCCTATGTATTCGATTTGTATACTTAGCATACTTGATGCTGTAAAAATTAATTCAATTTGAATTAGAAAATTGTAAATAAGACATATACATATATAATTATATTTGATTCCAATAAATATATTGTTGTATTCCAATAACATCTATATACTTTTAATTTTTCTAGTTTTGAGTTACATTAGTCGCTGATGTAAGTAAGACCTGTTTTCGATGGCGTTACGTAGACGTCAGGTCCAAATTCTAAGTCAGATAACACAATATATAATACAGAGTTATTTCAACTGATCCCACCCTCTCCCTTCCTATCCAGAACAACTCGTACGAGTCTGCGGTGCCATCCACACACGGTGAAATCAATACCATCTCGCACTAAACGGTTTGAGGCCTCTTTCCTCTGCCGCACGGTAAAAAGCTGGAGTGTGTTTAATTTCTTTATTTGGTTCAAAAGGTTCCAAAATTATTTTAAAGAAGCGAGCGTTTTTTTATCTCTAATTCGCGCACATGTATAATTTGATATATTTTAGAGCACTTAAAACCGAAGTTTGTTTGCTAGTGTTTTTATCATTTGGTAATAAACCTGTTGCTAAATTTCGTAATTTATTACAATATTTACATGTTTTTTTAAACGATTTATGTCTCATGATATGAGCTTTTTGTCACAAACAAAATAATGGGTGGCATTTTGGCTCATTAATATTCTGAGATTTTGCTGCATAGACTTTATTTTTGTTACAGGGCTGTTTAAAAAGACAAAACTTTATAAGAGAAAGTCTTCTAGAGGGCTTGTTTCATCAGCGTTGATGTTGCAAGCTGCTAAAGAAGTGAAAAACCATGGCAAATCCATAAGGTCTGTCGCAAAGCATTTAGGTATTAATTATGGCACTTTAGCAAGGTATTGTAAAAAGTTTACAACTGAAGAGTTATGCGGCACGTCCGTATTACCACTAACTACAAAAGTAGGCTACCAAAAGAGTCGACAGATATTTTCTGATGAACAAGAAGAAGAATTGGAAAAATATCTTCTTGACGCTTCCAGTGTTTATATTGGTTTGTCTACAAAGGACATTCAACAAATAGCGTTTCAATTTGCTAGTTTTAAAAACTTAAATGTTCCACCGTCTTGGGCGTCGAACGAGATGGCTGGTTCTGATTGGCTTGCGTTGTTTATGAGAAGACACTCATCTCTTTCCATCAAACCACCTGAAGGCACTGCTTTAGCTCGAGCCGCCAGGTTCAAGAAATATAACATCAAAAGTATATTTGCGGACAATTAGTAATCACACGAAATTTTGTGCATCCACACGAGTTACAGTGACGTGGATTGGACAGACTGATGTCACTGAGAGTGGTGTAACTTCGGTTAAAAAAATCGGTCAAAAAGTCCTAGCGAGGTGATAAGAGAAAATGTTAGATAATCAACGATTGATTTCAGTGACAAAATGTTTTAACAGGACAGGATAAATAACAGAAAGCGTATTTCTTTCAGCATTCAATTTAAATAATAATAATAATCGAAATAGATTTCTCACTTAATATGACGTCACAGTAAAAAAGTTAAAATATATTTGCCAATTCTGTACCAAAAAGTTTCAATTGTAAGTATAGTCAATGTTATTTTTGTTATAATTTTAAGTGCAGACACCATGTTTTTGTTATTTTATTTCTTAATTAACATAAGTTCGATGTTTCATCACTTAGTTACATAAAGAATTAGTAATGTGTGCTGTTTATGAATTGTTATATTTTTTTTCTCCTGCTAATTCGCTGTCACAACGTTCCTGCTCCAGCTAAGTATGTCACCGTTTAGTAAGTAACATTGAGGAGTTTTCACTGAGCTTAATAACATAAATAATGATCTGGTCGATGCTTGCCTAAAAGCAAGTTATTCATTTTAAGTGCTACTATATTAGACTGTTTATATTGTTGATTAATGGCGCTGGGGGAAACTGCTACACCTATTGAGTAACACACTTTGCACTTTTCCACTATATTTTATTTTTCACCTCAAATTTAGTGGAAAAGTGCTGTGTCTTACTCAATAAGCTGCTACCTATAATAATATATACTATTGTAAATACTGTTTGTGACGTCATATCTTCAGAAAAAACTACAAAAAAATATTAACATTTACAGAATCCGATCCTCAAATGGTTACAGTGAATGGCAAATCAGTCCTTCTATATAAACACTACACATTCGCGAGGCAGAGGCCGGGGGTGCCCTACTATTACTGTTCCAAAAGAAAGGTACTGAAATGCCGGGGCAAAATTAAACTTGATGAGCACGGGGCTTTAAAGCTCGCCATCACCGACCACAATCATCCACCACCAACAATGCACCGCACGTCTGATGGCAAATATATTAGAGTGTAAAATTTAAAAAAAACTACATTTCTTATTCTGTGTATACTTGTATTATGTATGAAATAAATGATTAATAATTGCGAGATATTTGTGTTTATTTTTTAATATTTAAAAGGTTTAATAACTCATGTACCGTAGTCTAGATTGTAGAGTCCAGTTTTAACAAATGAGTCATAGTCTGTCAAGTTAATAGATGAGAAAGTTCGTTAAGGTAAGTTATAGTCATAGTCGGTCTATAGCCACCTCGAAGATCAAGCTAACCTACCCTGCAAGCCGGTGTACCTGCTGATTGACGGACTCGACTCTGGTGCTGATATTCCTCTCAGGATGGTAAAACGGCAGTAGTTCCTATAAGAAAAGCCAAATCAATATTTCTATTGATTTGGCTTTTCTTATAGGAACTACTGCCGTTGGAAAACGGACCCTGTGTTCCAAATTGTAAGCTTTGGTGCAACCGGAACTAATACTGTGATGATAATGATGATGATGATAGTAAAACAAAATGGAATAAACGGTAACAGTCTTCATTTTAAATCGGCTACGTTCTCGTACGACCTTCAAGTTTAGACCCTATAGCCTAAATTTTGTGTAGTTATACGTTTTCGATTATAAAAATTAAACGCACTAACACAATCATCTATTACAGTCTGGCAGTGAGAAGACTATATACCTTACATATTATTATATTATTATACTAATATACCTTTACTAGCTTTTGCCCGCGGCTCCGCCCGCGTGGATGTCGGTTATCGCGACCAAACATAGCCTATGTCCTTTCTCGTGGTCTAACCTACCCCTATGCCAAATTTCATTAAAATCGGTCCAGTGGTTTAGGCGTGAAAGCGTAACATACAGACAGACAGACAGAGTTATACTTTAGCATTTATAATATTAGTATGGATATGGATACACCATGGCATTCACACCTCCATATCTAGTCTTTCCCAACTACCTTTATCAGTTCATCAGTCATCACATTCAATAAAATCTGCAATCAAATTTACAGCATCTGCAGCTGCATTGATAGTCCTAAATGGAAAAACCGTTCTTCTGTACGAGGACTACACATATTCGAAGCAGGGGATTGCGAAGCCGAACTACTACTGTTCTAGAAGATTGAGTGCGAAATGTCGAGCGAAAGTGTCCATAGATAAACATGGTATTGTAAAGTCAGCTCTCAAAGCACATAACCATCCACCGCCAAATCTAATCCGAATGGGCGACGGAAGCTTTCTCAAAGTAAATTAATAGGAGTAAGGGAGACAGATATAGTTTTCACAAGCTCTCGATACCGCTTTTGCTAATTGTCAACTGCTACTGACCCTGCAAAAATGCTATACTTAATTTTATACTTTAACAGAATTAGCAAACGATTCAAGGATGTCGGTTATCGCGACCATACATAGCCCTTTCTCATGGTCTAATCTACCCTTACACCAAATTTCATCGAAATCGGTTCAGTGGTTTAGGCGTGAAAGCGTAACATACATACAGACAGACAGAGTTACTTTCGCATTTATAATATTACTAGCTTTTGCCCGCGGCTACGCCCGCGTGGATGTCGGTTATCGCAACCAAACATAGCCTATGTTCATTGTCAAGGTCTATTCTACCCTTATACCAAATTTCATCAAAATCGGTCCAGTGGTTTAGGCGTGAAAGCGTAACATACAGACAGACAGACAGACAGACAGAGTTACTTTCGCATTTATAATATTAAGTATGGATTTCATGACTCGTTTTGTTTGTTAAAATTGTTTTTCTTTTTCGTTTTATATATTGAGCGATCCAAGATACCGAACACAAAATTCTCTTTCAAAATGCGGTGAACTACTGTAAGATTACTCGTGATACTGTGGTATTAGCGTAAAGTCTTTATTTAAAAAACATTTTTGTAATGTGTTTGGTATTAGTAGTTGGCAGTTAAAAGAACCGGGTCTTGTTTTGTTACCAAATGGTGTATTGTACACTCAAGTCATGTTAATGTTAACATTTTTAATAACTTAATAAGTGTATATGTCCAGTTTCTGAATCGCGAAATCGAAGTTGATTTTCATTAACGCCTTACTAGGTAACGTACAGTGCGTAATACCAAATTATGATCAGTATTCTAGAACGATATTCAGTCATAAATCTCTACTTGAGACTAGTTCTAAGTACAGATAGTATTCTAGAATTACACTCAAGTGAAGATTTTATAAACGCAATGGTAATTTGTTCTAGAATGTATGCCTAAAATTTGTTTCAAGTAATTATTATGATAGTCATGATTAAGAATCGTTTGTTAGCAGACACTTTTATTTGTGAAGCTTTGACTGATTTATTTTTTGAAATACCCATTTTTTTAAGTTTTGCGCTCGAGGCTTTTTGTAATAGGTTTACACTTTGGTGCTATATAATGTTACTCGTTTATGAAACAATACTGTTTCTAATTTTGTTTAATTTTTATAAAAATTATGGGGTCTGACTTAATTTACGATTTACCTAATAATAATTGTGTTACTTAATTACTCTTAAAACAAAACAATTTCGGTATCAATATGTACGTATTTACAACATAAAAAGTATGTATCTCAGTATGTGTTTTTTTTTTTTATCCGCATTCTAGATTCCATAACACAAGTTAAGCTTACCATGGGTCTAGATAGCGTTGTGTAGAATGTTGTGTAATTTTTATTATTATTTATTATTAATTTTTTTTCCTAGTTAATGTTAACGAAAATAATAAATTGTGAAATAATCAAACGGTACTGGTGTCTTTCTTTTTTTTATTGTGTTTACAAAATATTAAAGCAACAGATTTGGTATTAACTGCTTTGTAAAGATTTTAAACAGTAGACATCCGATATACAATACGATAAAGAGAAAAAAACGATGTACCTGCCTACATTAGACGAGTTAAGTTTTTCTGTGAAACTTAAAAGACCTTGAAATTTGAAAAATAACTGAATCTATACATTTATTTAGAGTTGCTAGGTCGCCAAACCTACAAGCCGGACACGGCAGCCAGTTTGGCCGGACATCCGGGTAATAAGGCAGGAAACCTTACATTATTGAAGATCTACTGTCTCTCTATGTTACTATATGTAGGTATTTATTTATGTGGTAGGATTAGGACAAGCTATTGAACGAAAATTTATCAAACAAGTTTTATAATGCAGATGGGATGTGTAGTGATGTGTGTTTGCGAAATATGAAAAACCTAACAAAAGCTGCACACGCCGGACACGCCATCAAAAAGCCTAACTATGTCCAGCTTTAGCAGGATGCCTGGTAACCCTTTTTTTTTTTTTTTTTTCGTGGTGGAATGCGTTTAGGCACTTCGCTCACCCCCCACGGGGGCAGAGGGTGGGCTTCGTGTGGGACTCCTAGCCTCCGACCGAGGCCAGACTACCCACTAAACCACCACGGTGTCCGTCGTCACCACATATCGACGATGGCGGGAACAACATCTTCCGCCATCGTCGTGTGGGTCGCCCGCCGCTGATCTGCGGCAGGCCCGTCTCTGGTGCGGCAGAAGAGGAGTCCTTCTGCCACCCGCCTAGGCAAGGCACACGCGACACGACGTGCGCCTTCAACCTCGAGGCCTATGTAAGGGCAGCAGACGCCCCCGCGTCTACTGCCCGGCCCGGTTAGGGGGGGAGGAGTTGGTGGTACCGCCTCCTCCGAGCCCCGGTTCTCTTGCGGCGCTGTGGGAGGGAAAGGGGGTCACATTCCCTCTCCCTCTCCGCCGCCTCCTTCTGCGAGATAACCGTCTCGCAGAAGGTCTGAACCGCTGCCCACGCCTCATCGCCGCCGTCGACCATAGACAGAACTACGGCCGGCAGCGAGAGGTCCGTCCCCACTTCGGCGATGAGAGCACGGCGCTCCCCAGCCCACGCGGGGCACTCCTCTAGGGTGTGCTGCGCCGTGTCATCATCGCCGCCACAGTGGTGGCACCCACTGGTCGGCTCTCGTCCCACCCGGCACAGGTAGCTTCCGAAGCATCCATGCCCCGAAAGGACCTGCGCCATGCGGAACGTTACCGACCCCCGCGATCTGTCCATCCAGTCTCTGAGGACAGGACGGATCGCCTCGACGGTCCTTCTGCCAGCCGTGGGATTGGCCAGCCGCCGCTCCCACTCCAGGAGCATGGACCGTCTCACCAGGAGCCTTCGCTCTCCCACCTCCGAAGGTGCCGGGAACTCGCCCCGGCTCCGGGCCTCCTCGCGCCAATGATACACTAGCGCGAGGACTCCGGCCTCCAGCTCCCACGGAGGAGAGCCCGCCATTGCGCAAGCCGCCTCGAATGAGATGGTGCGGTATCCTCTTACCGCCCCGACGGCCATCACCCTCTGCGGACGTCGCAAGAGGGCAATGTTGCGTACCGTCAGGGCGTCGACCCACACAGGGGCCCCGTATAGGGCCATCGACCGCACCACTCCCAAATAAAGGAGGCGGCTGCTCGTCTGGGGTCCCCCTAGGTTCGGCATCAGCCGCCGAAGGGCAGCTGCCGTGCTGATCAGACGGGGGACCAGGCGGTTAAAATGAGCGTGGAAGCTCCATCGTGGATCGAGGACAAGCCCAAGGTACCTCATTTCAGACTTGACCTCGATCCGGGTGCCACTCACTACGATGTGGGAGTCCGCCGGTGGCGCTCGCCGAGGGCCATGGAAACAAATGGCCTCCGACTTGTTGAGCGCCACCCCGAGTCCCAGCATCGTTATTCGCCGCACGACCATGGCCACCGACGCTGTGGCGGGGCGCGCGGCGTCCCCATAGGTCGCCCCCCGGGCAGTAACCAACGTGTCGTCTGCGTAGCAGGTCACGTTGACGCCCGGGAGGCGAGCTCCTCGGAGTACCCAGTCGTACCCGATGTTCCACAAGAGGGGCCCTAACACTGACCCCTGCGGAACACCGCGGTACATGGCCCACCTGTGAAGGCTGCCATCCTCTCCTGGGTACTCCACGTACCGCTCCGATAGGTAGGCGCCAACGACCCTGTAGAGGTAGGGAGGCACGTCATGGTATTTGAGCGCCTCCCGTATGCACTCCCAGGGCAGGGTATTGAACGCATTGGCGATGTCCAGCGACACCGCCAATAACACCCCGCCCTTACGGACCTCCTCTTGCGCCAGCGCCTTCACCCGAAGGACGGCGTCGACGGTCGAGCGACGTGGCCGAAAACCATATTGGTAGTCGGACAGGCCGCGACCTCCATCCTCGAGGTGCCGGACGATGCGAGCGAACAACACTCTCTCAAAGAGCTTGCCCGCCTCGTCCAGCAGCACTATCGGTCGGTACGCCGAGGGCGATTCCGCGGGTCGTCCCTCCTTCTTGATGAGTACGAGTCTGCCCGTCTTCCACCGGACCGGGTATTGCCCAGTTTGCAGGCACGCACTCATCAGCCCGCAGAACCGCTCCTCGAGCTCCCGGAGTGCGACCACCAAAACGCGTCCGGGAACTCCATCGGGTCCAGGAGCCTTCGCACCTTTGTCCTGGACCCGTCTGACGGCCACGGCCAACTCCGCCGTTGTGACCTGCGGCACCTCCGTCGTGACCTCCTCTCTGCGTGCCGGAGCCATCACTGGGGGAACGAACCCCTCCTCCCTCTGTGGAAATAGAGAGGAGATAACCTCCCCCAGCACTCTCGGCTCCAGGCACTCCGTGATCGGAGGTGCCCATGGGCGGAGCTTAGCCCTGACCATCTTGTAGGGCCGCCCCCAGGGGTCCCGGTCAAGGGTGGCTAAAAGAGACGCCCTCGAAGCTTCCTTCGCGTCCCCTATTGCCACCCCGAGGGACTGAGCGCACGACCGGTAGTCGGCGTACAGCTGCGCCTCCTCCTCCGGCACCCGCCGCGCTCTGCGGCGGTACCGGGTGTACCGGCGGCGTTTCGCGACGCACAGAGATCGCAGTTCAGCGATCTCCGGCGTCCACCAGTACACCTTCCGGTTGGGGAGTCGAGGCTTGGCCCGAGGCATGCACGCGTCACAGATTTGCGACGCGGCGCACGCGAACCATTCGGCCTCCTCCTCGACTCCTACTTCCACCGAAGGAGTCGCCCACGACTGGACGATCGACGCCAGCTCCAACGCCTCCCGGTCTATGCGCCCCAGGACCCACCTCTTGGCGGACGGCCCCTCGCGTCTGGGACTCACCACGTGCTGGCCCGTGGAGATATCGTAACGGATGTACCGATGATCCGTTAGATTCTCCACGTCGTCCAGGACTCGCCAGTCCCGGACTGCCAGTGCGACGGCAGGGGTCGTGAACGTAATGTCCACGATGGACTTCCCCTGCTGTGTCACAAACGTGTCGACCGACCCACGATTACTGATCGTCAGGCCGGTCGTCGTGGCCCACTCCTCCAGCAACTGGCCGCGCTCTTCGACAGCGGCCGCGGGGCAACCCCAAGCCGTGGATTTGGCATTGAAGTCCCCGGCGACCACCGCCAGACGGGGTGAGATTTGCCCCAGCAGGGCACCCATCACGTCCAGCGCCGTCTCGAACTCGGCCAGTCTCATGCTGGGAGGGAAGTACACCGCAATAATGATGTACCTCCCCCACCCACAGGCCACGAAGCCCCTCCCCCTGGAAATGAGGGAGGGAGGTGCCACTCGCTGTGTCCCAGACGCGATAACACACACCGACCCGTCCGTATCCCCCAGCCACAGACTGTGAGGAGGGACAAAGTACGGGTCGGATACTATCGCCACATCAATGGACCACTCCGCCATGGACTGCAGGAGGAGGTCCTGCGCGCGGGCAGAGTGGTTCAGATTCGCCTGGAGGAAGCGATGGGGGAGACCGTCCATTACGGTTCCATCGCTTCCTCTCGCCCTTGCGGGGGCGTCGCTGCCACGGGAACTGGGGCAGCCGGGGTCCTTCCGGCCGCCTTTTTGCCCTTACTGGGCTTTGTCCCGCGGCATGCTTTGCCGCCTAGAATGTGGTTGCTCGGTCCACCGCCCATTGCTGCGCAGATGACGCAGTTGGGGTCGGCCGAGCAAGCCGCGGCTTTGTGGCCAGGACGACCGCAGCGGTAGCAGATTTCACCGCGGTCGTCCTGTGAGGTGCACTGTGACCTGACGTGTCCTGACATCAGGCACTGGAAGCACCTCATGGGTCTCCGCTCAAGCAGAGTTACTTGGGCAGAGACCCAGCCCACTATCAGGCGCCCAGAGGTCACTTTTTTGGCCGCTTCCACGGGGCAGCTTACCACCACCGTACCGCTCCCTCTAAACGTCCGGCGAATCTCGCCGACCTTGACGTTCAAGGGAGGGCAGCCGCCACGGCGCGCAACCGCGTCAGCCACCTCCTCCCTCGTGACAGAGTCGTCCAGACCGGTAATGCGCAAGTCTGCGCACTTGACCGGCCTGGACACGTTCGCCGTCTCGGAGCCGAGCACCTCACGGAGACGCGCCGCTAGCCTGTCGGCCCTCTCCCCGCTGGAGTCATCGACCACCTCCAAAATGGTGGCACCGGTCTGCGCCCTTTTGAAATTCATGCGGGGGATGTTAAAGTCTTGCAGGTCAACCTGCGACTTCAATCCCCGCATGACGTCCGCGTATGTGGCGCCCCTTTCTGAGGCTTCCGGCAGCAGCGTTATCACTACTGCCGAAGAGCGGGGCACACGCGGTCCCTTCCTCCTGCGTGTACGCCTCTTCTTCTTAGAGGAAGAGGGTGCAGAGGAAGCTGCAGTCCGGGCCAACGTGCTGGCCTCTTGGACAGCAGCCGTCGCTCGAGGCTTCTTTGTTTTCGGCCTCTTGGCTACCGTCGTCCACCCCTCGTCCATTGACGACGCTGCAGGTGGTAGCGGCCTGGGCTCGCTCTCCTTAGGGGTGCTCCTCTTCCCCTTTCCCTTTCCCTTCGATGACCCCGCTTGCGGGGGAAGGGGCGGCGGTGACGGCTTAGAGGGAGCCGATGGTGATGGCTGCGAGGGAGCCGATGGACCGGGCTTCGGGTTGGCCTTGCGCCTGGCATCAGAAGCTAGGGGCGGGCGAAGGCGTGGCTCCGGCAGGAGTCTGGGCTCCAAGCCCGCCCACCTCGCATCCACCGCGGACAGCACGCGGTCCATAATGGTCCGCGACATCTCCTCCAGTGGAGCCACAGCGGTTTGTTTCGCCGCTGCCTTCTCCTCCCGGAGGAAACGGACCTCTATCCGGAGCCTCTCCACCTCCGCCCGAAGGGTGGCCACCTCGTCATTGACGTTACGGCCCTCAAGCACGGCTACGACATCAATGACGGCAAATGCCGCGTCCCTGAGGGCCTTTATGAAGCCACCCTTCAGGTTTTTGGATTTGCTGGCAACCTCCAGCACAATGTCCATATTGCTGCGGACCTTAGCCGCCAGCTCATCGGTGGGCAGTTTCTGCCATGCAGGGTCCGCTGCCATCCTCCTAGAGGATCGCGATGCCACAGAAGACGATCGCGACCCTGCCACCGCGCCCGGAAATTGGAATACTTCCAACTCCTCGACGGCCAAACGTTTTGCGCGGGGTGACCGCGCGGATGCGGTTGGCACAGCCGAACCCTGGAGGACCGGGGACTCGATCTCCTCCTCGCCGCGCTGTCTCTTGCGAGCAGCGCTGCTTTCGCGCGACGATGACGCACCGACATCCATGTCGGATCCCGCCATGGAAGGCGCAGGTGTGGGAGGCCTCGACAACCTCGTCAGCCTCACCGAGCATCGACGGGTCTGTCCTGCGGGAACTTGGTCCCGGCACGATACTGCCGTCTTCTCCTTGCGCTCACGCGCCTGTCGCTCGGGAGCTTGGTCCCGGCACGACTCATCCTCTCTGCCAGTGCTCAACATCGTCCTAAAAAGGACAGTGCCGATACGGACAGAGGACACCAATAAACAGTATTACTGCTTGCCGCAAGATTCGCTGTTCCAGATTCGGTCACCCAACGTGCCACTCCGTTACGGTGGTCACGTTGGGGTCCAGGGCACACGACGGGGACGTACTGGAAAGCTCTTGGGGCGTGCCCCGCCTGGCAACCCTAGATTTACTTATATGTTAGAAGTCGGTGCTTCAAACGTTTATTGATTGGATCATAGTAGATAAAACTCGGACACAGTAAGCAAGGTTTCCGACAAAACGAGAATACTGGTTTTTAGTTTTTGCAGTCGGTTAAAAATGAAACTATTAAGATAAAACCCCTTTTTACAGCTTCATCGTACGAGACTATAATGCTTAACGGAAAAAATATAATTTTATATGAGAATTTCACGTATTCGAAGCAGGGTCAATCTAATACTACCCGATATTGCTCAAAGCGGTTGAGAAAGAAATGCCCCGCCAAAATCACTATTGATAAAGATGGGAGCATAAAAGCTGGTGACACTTACCACACTCATCCACCACCACAGCTGATACGCACTACTGATGGTCAATACTATAGACTCTGACAAAATGTATAAATAACGAAAGATGTATGATTTTAGATTGATATTGTCGTCTGGCGGTATTTGAGAATATGAACGCTTAAAAATGCGTGTAAGACTTGAATTGATTGGGATCCTCAATCAAGAGAGATTTCGAATATAGTAATTTTAGTTTTCTTTTTCTTACTTTGTTAAAATATTATTGTTCAGAGATGTTAGGTTTGAAATGTCGAGCTAAAGGCGTACTTTATGAATAAGGGGGTATAAAATCGGTGGAAACTGACCATTCCATCCACCATCATTGACCACGGTTCATCCGTACTTCATGTGAACGATATTTGAAGACTTGAATTGATTAGAATAGTAAAACAGTGATTTTTGACAAGTGGTACTAATTTCTTTTCCTTTTCTTTTTATTTTTTAATAAAGCACTATTGTTTGTACAGATTATGTTTGAAATGTCCAGCCAGAGTCGTAGTAGGTAAAAAAGGGTTCCAAAATTGGCAGAAACTGACCTCAATTATGAATTCCCTCATATTCTCCAGGTTCCCTGGACCTGAGATGGACATGGGAACACCCTTGAAGTATCCCCTTTACGACAAAACGAGAATCATAAATATTATACATAAAATTAGCGGTGTAATCGCTTAAGAAACACAAAAACACTTATCGAATTGAAAACATCTTCCTTTTTTTTTTAATTTTGTTACAACCTTTCTTTCTTTTTACAGTTTCTTCATACGAGAACATAATATTAAACGGAAGACATATACTTTTATACGAGAACTTCACGTATTCGAAACAGGATCGTTCAAACTGTACCCGATATTGCTCAAGGAAGTTGACCAAGAAATGCCCCGCCAAAATCACTATTGATAAGGATGGGAGCATAAAAGCTGCTTACACCGACCACACTCATCCACCACCACAGCTGATACGCACTACTGATGGTCAATACTATAGAGTCTAACAAAATGAATAAGATAATGAAATAGGTATAATTTTAGATTAACATGGTAGACTGGCAGAGAATGCCTACGGCATTAAGTCCGCCTATGTTGTACTTCGTGCATAAAGTATAAATAAATTAAAATTATATAAATATTATAACCTGAATATTTACCATGTTGAGGTATTGGTTTTTAAGCACCTAATCATGGAGCTGTAAGAAAAAAATTGTAAGTTAGTCATGACCGGTTTTGTGTGCTGCAGCATGTCTTAATAAAAAAAATATTTTCTTTCATTCTTTCTTTAATCGAGTGGTAGTATATCCGTGATCATGGCGCTTGTAACATTATGGTGCTATCGGATACTTGAGAAAACAAATAACCATGGTAAATATTCTGAAATAATAGTAATGAAAGATAGTGATAGTTGTTTTCATTTATTTTTACTGGAATATTTGTGGCTCACAAGAACAATAAAATAATGAAATAAACTTATGACGCTATTATTAAATAATAATATTTATTATAGACCCGCCTGTACGTGTAATGAAATCATAATGTACGGCAATATAATAATGTAGTAATTGCGTTTTTATTGTAACATGCTATTATGAATAAAAATCATAATAACTCTATAAGAAGATTTCGGGATTGTGAGAATATAATACAATTGCAGATTCAAAGCATTTTCTTTGGGTACTTTTTTATTTTTATTTAATTATCTAGGTTTAGTTAAGTGCATTATACTTACGTACGAGTTGTTGGTTATATACATACTCGTATATACATATAATCACGCCTTTATCCCCGGAGGGTTAGGGTTAGGGTTAGTTGTTGGTTATGGTATCTATTTATTTTTCATATTTTATTAGTTTTATTGCAGTAGATATTATGAAATCTCAAAGGTAGCCCACAGGCTGCCTTTGAGATTTTCCTTTGACCTTTCTTTCTTTCCTTTGACCTTTCTCTTCGACCTAGACCTACTGAGGCTACAGATAGCCTCAGTAGGTTTAGGTCGAAGAGAAAGGTCGTCTTTCAGAAGATTTTACTAATCCAACAGCAATATGAGTTATGATTAAATATTCGGTAAATTTTCAGCGTGCATCTTCAAAATGATATCAAAAAGTGGAAGGGAAACTTTACTGTATGAAAACTACACGTATACGAAGTGGAATACTTCGTTTTGGAACTATTATTGTTCGGAGAGGTTGAAATTGAAATGTCAAGCTAGAATTGTACTCGGTAAAGAAGGGGGTATAAAATGGGCAGAAACTAACCACAATCATCCACCACCAAAATTTATGCGGTCGGCGATATTTGCAAATATATAGGTACACATAAAAATAATATGTGTAAGTTGAAATGGTCAGGATTCTCAATCAAGAGAGGTTTTGAATCAAGTATTTTTTTATCATAATATTATTGTTCTTCCGTCTCCAGATGGACGGTACTTGAGAAAACAAGCATACGACTTGAGTTGATTAGAATAATAAAAGAAAAACGATTATGAATTGAGTAATAGTAACTGCTTTTTTAAAGCACTATTTTTTTTGCTGAGAGCTTGAAATTTCAAGCTTGAGTCATACCTACTTCGTAATGAAGGGGTTATAAAATTGGCAGGAGCTGCCCACAATCATTCCTCTCGTCGGCTTATTAATTAAGTAATAGCAATTCCTTTTTTTATTATTTTTTATAAGCACTATTATTGTTTGGAGAGGTTAAGTTTGATATATCAAACTTGAGTCGTACTCGGTAATGAACGAACCTCTCTCGACACTCGAGTTGATTAGATACTTAAATGAACAGCGATTTTGAATCAAGTAAGAATAATTTTGATTTCTTCTTCTTTAGGCAGAAGTTGGCCACAATCATTCACGTCTCGTCAGCTTATGAATGAAGTAATAGAAATTTCTTTTTATTTTATTTTTTATACGCACTATTATAGTTCGGAGAGGTTAAGTTTGATATCTCAAGCTAGAGTCGCACTCCGTAATGAACGAACTGCTTTCGACATTCGAGTTGATTAGAATCTTAATTGAAAAGCGATTTTGAATTTTTGAATCAAGGAAGATTAATTTTGATTTCTTCTTCATTATTTTTTGTATAAGCATTATAATTTTTCGGAAAGGTTTGAAATGTTAAATTAGAGTCATACTCTGTGAAGGAGTATAAAATGGTCGGATACAGACTAAAAAAAAAACAATCACCACAAATCCACCACCGCACGTTATCCGTACGTGGGATCAACGAAGAATAAAAACAGCTCAAACATTCACGTGATTGATTAAACGCCTCCATCCATTATGACTTTCATGTAATTAACTAAAGCCTATCCAACCATACATTCAAACTTTCGTATCTATCATATTATTTTGTATATTTTATTATCTTTTGTTTTTTAACCCCCGACGCAAAAACGACGGGGTGTTATAAGTTTGACGTGCCTGTGTGTGTGTGTGTCTGTCTGTGGCATCGTAGCACCTAAACGGATGAACCGATTTGGATTTAGTTTTTTTTGTTTGAAAGGTATATTCGTCGGGAGTGTTCTTAGCTATGTTTGAAAAAAAAATGCCAAAGCCACAACATGTCAGAATACATATTTCTTCATAATTCCCTCAATATGGGTATCAAATGAAAGAGCGCGACTAGTAGATCATTTTAAAAAGTATAAAATAAAATAAAATTAAAAATTTAAAAAAACCCCGTCACAAAAACACCTCCAAAAAGTTGAAAATAAATGAATAAATTTTGATTCAACGGTTGCCATGTCGGGGGACCTTGAATTGTTCCGATAATATAAAGGAGTACCTACTTAAACAATTAGGGTCCCCCAACATGGCAACCGTTGAATCAAAATTTATTCATTTATTTTCAACTTTTTGGAGGTGTTTTTGTGACGAGGGTTTTTTAAATTTTCTATTCAGTCATGCATGGATTTCAAGAATAAATGCATTTGAAAACTGTGACTGCAGTGGTGTATTTTATTTATTTGGACGATTGTCATGATAATCCAGGAAACTGTCTTGTTGTGTTCCATTTTCGTCAACTATGATCCCAATCTGTTTAACGTTTTCCGCGTTATTGTGTAATAAAAAGCCAAATTGCTGTCACAGCGTTCTTGCTCCAACTGTGCTCCAAATGTCACCGGTTAGTAAGTAACATTGAGGAGTTCTCACTGAGCTTAATAAGATAAATAATGATCTGGTCGATGCTTGCCTAAAAGTAAGTTATTCATTTTAAGTTTTAATTAAAGTGTTTATATTGTTGATTAATGGCACTTGGTGGTATCTGCTATACCTATTGAGTAACACACTTTGCACTTTTCCACTATATTTTATTTTTCGCCTCAAATTTAGTGGAAAAGTGCAGTGTCTTACTCAATAAGCTGCTACCTATATTAAGGTATAGAATTGTAAATACTGTTTGTGATGTCATATCTTCAGAAAAAAATAAAAAAAATATTTACGTTTACAGAATCCGATCCTCAAATGGTTATAGTGAATGGCAAATCAGTACTTCTATATAAAAACTACACATTCACGAGGCAGCAACAATGTACCGCACGTCTGATGGCAAATATATTAGAGTGTAAAATCTTAAAATAACTACATTTCAATTCTGTTTATACTTATATACTAGCTTTTGCCCGTGGCTCCGCCCGCGTGGATGTCGGTTATCGCGACCAAACATAGCCTATGTCCTTTCTCAAGGTCTAACCTATCCTTATACCAAATTTCATCAAAATCAGTTCAGTAGCTTAGGCGTGAAAGCGTAACATACAGACAGACAGACAGACTGACGGGCAGAGTTACTTTGGCATTTATAATATTAGTATATTAGTATATTATATATATAGGGATTATAAAATTGGCAGAAGTTGGCCACAATCGTACACGTCTCGTCAGCTTATGAATGAAGTAATAGCAATTTCTTTTTCTTTTATTTTATTTTTTTATAAGCACTGTTATTGTTCGGAGATGTTAAGTTTGATATATCAAGCTAGAGTCGCACTCGGTAATGAACGAACCTCTCTCGACACTCGAGTTGATTAGATACTTAAATGCACAGCGATTTTGAATCAAGGACGAAGTTTTGATTTCTTCTTCATTATTTTTTGTATAAGCATTATACTTTTTCGGAAAGGTATGAATTGTTAAATTAGAGTCTCTGTAAAGGTGGAAGTATAAAATGGGTGGACACGGCCTACAAAAATCAATCACCATAAATCCATCACCGCACCGCTTGTGATGTCAAGAAGAGCATAATGTCAATTACGTGTAACGCGGTGGGAACTGACTGTGTCAGCCGTAATATGGTCCACCCTATCATCGACGAAATTCTTCCTCCGGTCACAGTACTACTAAAACACTGGTTCATATTACGGAAGACTTCAGATCGGCTATGGAGGAAGGTGAGCTGACAGTGTTAACGCTGTTAGACTTCAGCAATGCCTTTAATACAGTTGATTTCGACGTTCTACTTGGCATATTGAGCTCTCTTAACATATCTCCAACTGTGGTTGACTGGTTTCGTAGTTACCTGTTTGGTCGCCGACGGCGTGTTTGTATCAAGGATACTTCTTCTTCTTGGTGTACAGCGACTGTTGGTGTACCACAGGGCGGCGTTCTGTCTCCCTTACTCTTCTCAGTTTTTATAATCTCAATCACCAACGACCTATCTTCTTCCTACCATCTCTATGCAGATGATCTTCAGATAATATATTCTCGAGCTCCAGCGAATCAATTAAAGGAGGCTGTCAATACTATTAACGCTGACCTTGCATCAATATGCAACTGGAGTGCTTCGTATGGACTTGAAGTAAATCCACGTAAGACACAGGTCATTGTTGTTGGTAGTTCTAGGATGATAGAGAAAGTAGATTGGTCACTCCTTCCACACGTGACTTGTAATGGAGTGAATGTTCCTTATAGTGACCAGGTTAAAAACCTGGAGATAGTTATGGACAAACACTTATCGTGGGGTCCACAGGTCCAGGAATTGAGGCGTAAAATTTTTGCTGCGGCGGGGTCCCTGCGCAGGCTCCAAAATTTCCTACCCACTACGACTGCGCTTGCACAAACCCTTCTTTTCCCTATCCTTGACTATGCTGATGCCAGCTATCTCGATCTCACTGAAGACCAACTTAACAAGCTTGAGAGACTCCAAAATCTTTGTGTAAGATTCATATTTGGACTACGCAAATATGATCATGTTTCTGAATTTCGAAAAAAACTCAAGTGGTTACCTATACGCCTTCGCCGGAATGCTCATATTCTTTCCCTGTTGTACAATATTTTATTTAATCCCGTAACTCCCTCATACCTCAAACAACGTTTTGAGTTCCTGCACAACACGCACTCGAGGGTTTTGAGGTCATCGGAGAATCTGCGATTGAAAATGCCGAGTCATTCCACCAACTTTACCGACAAATCCTTTTTGGGTTCAAGCGGCTCGGTTGTGGAATGCTCTGCCCGTAACTATTAAGCGTGCTCAGTCCTTGCCTATATTCAAAAGAAAAATCAAAGAACACTACCTAGTCTCTCTGACTGAAGTGGAATAAATAACTTTCCTTGATTATATTATGGTAAAATGTTAGTATTTATGTGTATATTAACGTTATGATATCTATGATATTAATAGTATGTATGTTTGATGTATCTATATGTATATATATAAAAATCAATGCCACTTTTCGTTGTAATGTTATAACTCAACAATGCCTTTACCGATTTGGCTAATTTTGGTCTTGAATTATTCGTGGAAGTCCAGGGAAGGTTTTTACGGCAAGAATAAATCGAATAATTGCCGGGAACCGACATCCACGCGAGCGGAGCCGCAGGCAAAAGCTTGTTTATGTATATCTACTTAGGTAGATATTGTATCTATCTGTTCTATATATATTTGTTATCTTTTGGTTATTTATTATTATATTCCATGTACACCAAACTGCCCTAAAAAAAAATTCCTATTTTTTCTCTTCATCCTATGGTTGCCTGGAAGAGATTGCCGCGATATGGCCGCCAATTGTATGTACCTACCGAATTGATATTATGTACCTATTGTATTGTTATATCCTTGGTGTACAATAAAGACAATTATTATCCATACGTAGGATCGACGATATCTGAGAATAAAAACAGTTCAAATTTTCACGAGATTGAGTAAAACGCATCTATCTATTATGACTTTCATGTAATTAATATAATGGATACGCATTAATCCAACCATACATTCAAACTTTCGCATCTATCATATTATTTTGTGTATCTTATTATCTTTTGTTTTTTTAGTCTTGCATGGATTTTAAGAATAAATGCGTTTGAAAACTGTGACTGCAGTGGTGTATTTTCTTTATTTGGACGATTGTCATGATAATCTAGGAAACTGTCTTGTTGTGTTCCATTTGGGTCAACTATGATCCCAATCTGTTTAACGTTTTCCGCGTTTTTGTGTAATAAAAACATTTTCACAAACTTTCACATTCATATTATTAAGATAAATAACATTTTTTTGTGTTTCTAGGGTTAATTTTTGCTGAATTTCTGTCAGATTCAAGCCATGATAGTGCTTCAAATTTTGAGTTCAAGAAAACCCAAAGAGGTTTCCGTATGCTGTGTCGAAACGGTTTCGAATACTTTTTCAAACGAAAAAACAAAGACAAAACTGAAATCTGGAGATGTATCAGAAGAAATACGGATAAGTGTCATGCAATAGTTAAAATGACAGCAAACTCGTTGAGAGTAATATGCGAAACTAAGCATGCTCATGCTTAGAAAATTGTGTATTAAAATTTGATTGGTGATATTTTGTTTCAATAACTATTTTCCACCCAATAGTATTTAAAAAAATCACATGCCCAGTTTCCAGAACGCTACTCAATCCTGAATTTCGACTTATAACTAGTATTGATAGACTACAGTCAAATCGAAATTCAGGATTGAGTACGTAGAGATCGTTCTGGAATACGGTCCAAAATTTTAAAACGGCCGATAGTGGTCCAATCATAATCGACTGTTTTAGAAATGCGCTCACAAATAAAGTCCTGATATGTTTCACACCATGGCGCGACGTGAATTACAGTAGTATTTAAAAACCAATATGATTATAATCATGCTGTTCTTCCTGAAGGGTAGGTTACATCGATAAGGCAATTTGTACGTCATTATTTTTTTTACAGATATTGATGAAACTACATTCAATGACCGAAACCAAAGTCCAAAAAATGTCTCTTCCAAGGATAAAAGAAGAAAACTGTTATTAAATTCGGGTCAGCAATATGTGAGTCGTAATGGAAAAGTTAGACCCAGAAGAGAATTACAGCCGATGTGTGTCAAGACGTGCAGATTGAAATGCTCCGATAAATTCGACAGTACTCTCCGACAGCGTATAAAGGACAGCTTCTGGAAACTCGGCGACCGCGTTAAACACTGGGAATATCTGAACAGTTTTACTAAAAAAATTAACAAAAGAACATCTACTGTCGAAGGTTTCTCACGCCGTATGTATACTACTAAATACTTCCTGCCACTGTCTACAGAAGACAATTGTTGTAGGGTACAAGTATGTCGGATAACATTTTTGAATACGTTATCTATTAGTGATCAGCTTGTACGTACGGCTCAAAATAAATTGAAACCCGACGGTTCCACAGGATCTGACAACAGGGGAAAGCGTACCTAATAAACGTTTGTAAAAAAAATATGGTAAATTAGATTAAATTTTCGTTGATATAAATAGTGATATTAGCTAAATCTATCGTTTCAACTAAAACAAAAAGTGAAATACTGATGAAATTAGAGAAGGTTTTTCATAAACTTTTTAGTAGATACTTTTCGTCAGACTAACAGCATAATGTCGATATTTCTGTCTACTCGTTGTTATATGTCATTGTTTAAGTATGTTCCTAAGATTTAATATATACACATTTGAAAATAAAAATAAAAGTATGGGAATAAACTTGATTTATTTTCAATCATATAGTTTCTTCGCTAGGATTTTTTTTTTCTTTCAGATTGTTTGTAATTCTGTCGTTCAAACAACGAATCAATGCCTGCAACTGACTAAATAGACCGATGGATGATATTATAGGTACTTTAAAAAAGACTATGCAGTTAATCAATTTATTATAAAGTCCTTTTTATGCTGATATCGATGAAATTACAACAAAATTGCAAATTCGATGTCATATGCCCTATGATATCGAATTTGCAATCATTTGAAACAAGTTCAATTTGTGGTTCTACATCATCAGAAAATAATAAAAAACACAAGCGTATAGTGAAGCGGAATAAGATTAAACCCGAAATCCTAAATTCATACCCTCTAGAGTTAACGAAAAAAATATTTATTAAATTCTGGTCAAGACAACATAAGACATAACTCGTAATGGAAAAGTAAGAAAAAAAAAAGGTTTACCGCCGATGTGTGTTGCAACGTATAGATGAAAATGCTGCGAGAAATTCATCGATACTCTCCCACAGAATATAATGAATAGCTTCTGGAAACTAGACTGCGGTAAACAGTGGCAATGTGTCAACAGTTTTCCTAAGAAATTTAATAAAAGAAGGTCTACTACATAAGGACTTTCACGCCGTATGTGTACTATTATTTACTTCCTGCCACTGTCTATAGAAGTCAATATTAGTAAAGTACAAGTTTGTCGCATGTCATTTTTGAACACACTATCTATGGGCGAAGGAATCGTACGTACGGCACATAGTAAATTGTGATCCGATGGATCCACAGAGTCGGACAATAGAGGACAGATCATACGGTAAACTTCTACCAAAAATTAATTGTAAATTAAGTAAAATTTTAATTGTACAAATATCTAATGATATTATTATTCAGTTTTTTTATTTTTATTTATTCATTAAACATTTACATAAAACTATAATAATATAAGCATACCATAAATCACAAAGATTTGTCCGGAATGCTAAATGTCATACGTTTATTTATATTTGAAAATATAAATAAACGTATGAGAACAAACATTGAGTTTTAAAATCGAATAGTCTCTTCAAAGGAGAAAATGTATTTCTTCCAGATTAAAGGTAATTTCTAAATATCACTGTAGTTCAACCAAACTTTCAACTCATACTATCGACTTAATTGACCGATCAATGACATTTATAACTGAAATGAATTAAATTTACAGGATATCAGTTAGTAATAGTCAATGGCAAACCCGTGCTTCTATACGAAGACTTCACATACTCTAAGTGGGGAACCTCATTACGGAACTATTACTGCTCGAAGAGGAATTTTAAATGTCGGGCTAAAGTAACCTTGGCTAAGGATTGGACGATAAAGTGGGCATTCACCGAACATAATCATCCTCCGCCGAAATTACTCTTAGTTTCTGATGGCAATTATGTTAGAATATAAATGTTTGGTTAATTGACTGTTGAACCTCTGAATATATATTTTTTATTTCTTTTTCTAGCGACTTTCATTCCAATCTTTATGGCTGTTTTATGTTGATAACCTTTAATATACTTATTGTAGAAGTCAAAACCATAACCATACCTACGTTAGCTTTCGTTATTTACCAGCTTAATTCTTTTTTCTTTATTCTAGAATATATTTATGCATCGAGTTTCAAATTAGGTGAAGATGTAGCTGTTATTGATCAAGATCTGAGTTTTATCCTTGAAAAAGCTCACGCGCAAAGTCACCTACAAGAATCTTTTACAACTGTTGAATTTACATCAACGAAACCTACAAAAAAGGTCAAAAAGTCTAGGAAACACAATAATAGCGGGTCATCAAAGAGGGATACAACGAAATTACTTAGAAATTCAGGATTGGCATATGTCAACGCGAATAACAAACAGGTGAGAGCTAGATCTTTGAAACCACCATGCAGTGATAAATGTAGATTGCAGTGCAGTGCAAAAATTAAAGAAGATGAAAGGAAGACTATTTTTAAGGAATACTGGATGCTACAAAACCTGTATTTACAAAGAAGTTTTATCAAACAAAGTATGTCACCTATAGTAACAAAGTATAGATACACAACTACTGAAAATGGAAGGCAGTTCAATAATGCATTCTACTTCGAAGTAATGGGCCAGAAAATTAGAGTTTGTAAGACTTTTTTTCTTAATACTTTGGATATTAATACTACAGTTGTTAAAACGGTTTTATCTAAGGCATATAAGAATGCAATACACGAAGAAAAACGAGGTAAACATGGAAATCACAGTAAAAATAGAAAAGGGAAAAAATAATTACAATAAGGGACATCGATTTAAGAAACATTATGATGAGACTAAAACCTAGGCCACCACAGTAAAATAATTTATCTCATGCTATAGTGTGTGATGTTATTATATTTAATATCTCCTCATCTAGACATATGAACATACAGATTTTAAATAACTATATTTGACAATACAAAACAATTCATCAGTTTCTATGCTACCAAAGGCTTACCATCAATTTTTGAGTAGAAAGCTTAAGAAGTTCTCGTTTCCTGGTTTATGTTTATGGAGGAGTATGGAGGACGGTTGATGGGAGTTGAAATTTTATTGCTTATATATTATATTACGTTATTATGACTTATTTTTCTTAAAATATAACATACAGCATACGATAATTGATTTTCCATTACAATCCAATTTGTCAGTTGCCGAGGTACCTAGACCACCTTAAAGTATTAGGTACCTACATTAAATTAACGGATATTTGAAACAAGGTTAGTTATTTTTTGTAATTGAACCGAAACTGTAGGAATTAAAAATTTGGTCAAAAGGATATTACTAGCTTTTGCCCGCGGCTCCGCCCGCGTGGATGTCGGTTATCGCGACCAAACATAGCCTATGTCCTTTCTCAAGGTCCAATCTACCCATATACCAAATTTCTTCAAAATCGGTTCACTGGTTTAGGCGTGAAAGCGTAACATACAGACAGACAGACAAACAGACAGATAGAGTTACTTTCGCATTTATAATATTAGTGTAGATACGTTATTCTTGCTCGTTTACGATTAACTGCTTTGACGACCTCCAGCCTCAACATTGACACCTGTTTCCAGTGATTTCATTAGTTAATGAAAACCCAAAGACCTCGTCTTAGTCGACATGTTGAGGCTACTGGTAAGAGCATGTAATCTTACTATTTATTTCTGGCAAATTTAGCTTTACAGATTTAGTTTAGCATTATGAGATTTTACTCAAAGCAGATACTTGTTTACTACTTCAGAAAAGTGACGGCATCATTGCATAAAATACATTTTGAACGTTTTGAAAAATAGTAGTTTGTTTGTAACCAAATACTGTCATATCGCTGTTGGAGAAACCCTCACATCTCGCTTGAATGTTTTTCTGCAGATATTTTATAAGCAAAATATTGTAATAAATTTTACAGCAACTACATATGGCAAGATAACCCTCGCATGGTACATGAGAAACAGAAGAGGTGGGGTTTTTTTGCTGTTAGATTCTCTTTTGAAAATGTTTACCTTTGCTACTACTTTCTACCTTAAGATCATTAACTGTTACACTGTTACAAGTAAACTCAAATAGGTATAAACGGTGAATTAGTCAAATATCTGCATTTTTATTCGTATGAAGTTTCTATAAATATTTTCATAGTTATTGCCTGGTTGCGTTGAAAATTTGCATTTGGTTCCTGAGGTCTCCTTAGTATTTATTTTTTGCTATGACAGATACCCTGGGAAGAAATCAACCTAAATTTCTCCCATCAAGTCCCAAGATTGAAACGTCAATCCTGATTGCATCCTTGGCCACGGTGCCCTCGTAACTCAGGGTCTGCCTTTTGACTCTTCGCACGATCTTGGGCGTCCATGGTAGTGAGACCATTTCCCGACGAGGGCCGGACCGTAAGAGATGGCCTTGGGTCAGCCCGGGTGCAAGGGATATGTCGAAGACAACCTCACCTTCGGCCTAGCACTTCGACCCACAGTCAGCGTGTGGTTTTAGTCGGTTCGAGTCCGACATAACTTCCCCTTCCGGCTCCGGCGAGGGAGATATCCGAGGGGATTTTCACGCGGATAAAAAAGGTAGTGAAACCATTTGCACGCATAACACCCTCCATGACGGCAAGCCAGGACTTCTTCGGCCTACCCCTTCTGCCTGGACCAAATGTGTCGAGCCCTTTGTACCTTTTTTTTTTTTTTTTTTTTCGTGCGGAAATCCCCTCGGAAACTCCCCCTGCCGGAGCCGGAAGGGGAAGTTATGTCGGACTCGAACCGACTAAAACCGCACGCCGACTGTGGGTCTTGGTGCTAGGCCAGAGGTGAGGTTGTCATAAACATATCCCTCGCACCCCGGCTGACGGAAGTCAGTCAGTGCCCTCCGACGCCCGAGTTGCCTGCGCGCGGGCGGCGCGATCCGCGAGTCTTTCTCGCTCGCGCCGCCTCTCCCGCTCCGCCGTCTCCTTCACGACCATTACCTGCTCGCTGAAGGAGACGCCGGCCGCCCACGCGTCCGCGCAGCGGACCTTTGCTGTGAGCAGGGCGGCGAGGGTGACATTTCTCACTCCCAGGGCCGCCACTAGCTCCCGCCTCGGTCAAAATGTTGTAACAGTAATATCAACACTTAAAATTTCAGCATCGACGTATGAGGTTATTTCAATCAATGGACGACCAATTCTCCTGTATGAAAACTACACGTACTCAAAGCGGGGTAACGGAGGCACCCGATACTGTTCAAAGAGACTCAGCTTGAAGTGCCAGGCTAGGATAACATTGGATCAAGAGGGTGCAATAAAATCCACCTACACTATACACAACCACCCACCTCCTAAAATGGTTCGTACTTTAGATGGGAAGTACGTTAGAATATAAATAATGTTGATATTGTGATTACACTGATTACATATCAGAGTCCTTCCTTCCAACCTTATTTACGATAAATTACATTAAATGTTTTTTTTACAAATAATTACATATATACATACCTATATGTAAATAACAAATATTTTGTGTTGTGAATATTAACACGAACTGAATTTGGATCAATTGTTTTTTCTTTTTTAATGATTCACTGTGTGCTTAATGAAATGATAACTGTACAAAAAAATTTTGTCTTTTCATTTTAGTTGCTATAAACACCTGAAGTATCTGGATAAAAATACCTGCTATGACTTTATCGGGTACCAGCTATTGCTTACGGCTCCGCCCGCGTGAATTTCTGATCCCGTTCCCTCTCCCGGCCCTTCCTGATAGTGAAATGTACCTATAGTCTATGTCACTCACAAATATTGTGACTTCGTATTTGTAAAATCATCTTTACCATCATCATAACAAATATAATCACGCCTTTTCGTCGGCTGGTTAGGCAGAGTTGAATAACACCGATATATCACCAATCATTGTATTGGTAAATGAATTTATAAAATCGGTTCTGTAGCTCACAAACTTCCTTTTTAGATTTTTGGAGAATTGGCTAGGAGTGAGTTGTACAATATTATATCTGTTACAAAAATAAGAGACACCTCTCTCTTACATCTACAAACTTTGAGCGCAGTGATCGCATCATATTAAACAGTATTGCTATATGTCTTGTCAAATTGACAATAATATATTTTAAACACATTTACAGCCTTAGCATACGAGAGAATACTGATTAATGGCAAGCCAGTACTGCTTTACGGCGAGTATACGTACTCCAAGCGAGATCGATCCAGCCGCACCGAGTACTGCTCCAGAAGGATAAAACTAAAATGTGGGGCTAAAGTAACTCTGAACAAGTTTGGCATTGTAACGTATGCGTACACGGAGCATAATCACCCTCCACCTAAGATAATACGAACGGCTGATGGCCGGTATTATAGGGTATAGTGGTAATAGGTATGATAATGTAGTAATGCGTCGGAGGTTGCTCAACGACCTCCAGGAGCACGGTGATGGGGTGACAAGTAGAGCGGTCTGTCACCCTAGCAGAAGTAGGCCGGGGCGTACCGTGGTATGATGGGTACACAGCTGTTCTCAGACTCGAAGGGGCCATCAGAAACCAGAGATGGCCCTGGGCAAGCCGGGGTTGCGAGGGATATGCCTTAGGTAACCATGACCTTAGGACCCATGACAGCTTGCGGTTTTAGTCGGTTCTAGTCCGACATAATCGCTCCCGCCGAGCGGCGTGGGGTTTCCGAGACGATTTCCGCACGAAAAAAAAAATGATACCTATCAATGCAAAGATTATTATTTACATTAATAATTATTATTTAATTAAGGTCTCTTCGCCCCTTTTTTGTCTCATTTTTGTGTATATTGTACAATTAGTATTTTAGTTAGCGTAATTTAGTATACTGTATATATTTGTTGTATGATTATAATTTGCAATTTTATAAAAAATATACTTGCATATATTGTTGGTTTAAGTTAGATTTTTAGACCGTATTCCAGAAGAATTCTCAGTTATGAATACTCTCACAATGTCATTAGAACTTCCATCTAGAAAACACTCTGTTCTCAGATCTAGTTACGTATAAATCGAGATTCAGGACTGATTTATCGTTCTGGAATGATTGAATATGGGCATTATATGTCCAGCAGTAGACTACAATAGGCTAATTGATTGTTTGTTAATATATTTGATTAAAATCTTTAAAACATCGAATGAAAACAGATTCCTAAAATTAACATCCTGTGTTAAATTAATATTTATGTACATACTAAAGAATTGAAGTACTTATGTACCTAAATTTGATTAGATATCCTATGAAGTCGGTTAAAAATAGGGATAACCAAGAATTAAATAATCGTGAAATTGTAAATACATAATAAGTAAAAATTGAAAATAATTAGGTATCGAATAATTATTAATAATTTTGTTTCATTTTTCATTGTAAAAAAGCAAATTAAATATTAATATGAAAGTTTTGAAAAAGAGTGTCACTATAATACGTACTAGCTGTGATCGGTATAGCAGTGAGCAGTCTCGCTAGCACGAACAACTATCGCAATCGTATGGAGAGAACGGAGCATTCCGATTGGCCGGCTTCACACGCACACAGGTTCACAGTAGGCAGGCAGCCAATCACAATGCTCTATTCTTTCAATGCGTTAACTACACGATTACGATAGTTGTTCATGCTAGGGGTACAGTAGGTATTACTATCGCTTTGGTTTTGATCCACCACTTTAGGCACGGATCTGGCTCCCTCAGGTAGTTAAAACTAATTTATCGATCTACAAAGAGGCGATGTATGGTGAGGATGTTCATAATGTACTAGCTCATTTTATAAACGCAATCAAGAAAACGACACAATTAACAATAAATTAAACAAAGTATAAAAAACTCTTTTATTTCATATTCAACGAGATAGCCCCAACCTATTCTGTGCCCCAAAACAAGTATCATGGTAAGTTTCTGGTGCATTCTCACAATTTTGTAAATGTATACTTACGTATCACCATCATCGTCGTCCTCCTGCCCTTATCCCAAGTTTATTTATGGTCGGCGCAACATGTGTGTTTCTTCCATTCATTTCTAGTTGCAGTCATTTCAGCATTCACTCCCTTCTTAACGATATCATCCTTCACACAGTCCATCCACCTCCTTTTAGGCCTTCCTCTTCCCTTGTAGCCTTCCACTTCCAAAGTTAATAACTTCCTTACGAAATTACTTTAATCCCTGCGGTGTTATATTTAACTGTATTACTATTTCTAAAACAGGCGATCCAAAAATTATCCTACGACAATTCAGGACTTGGAATCCCTCAACCGGACCGAGGATAGTAACATTTTTAACTGGATTGACGAAAACTAGGACGACGAAAACTAGATCAGGATACGAATCTCCACTTGAAGACCGTCATTTTCCAGTAAGGACCGGCTTTAGATACAGTCGATGCTGGATGTGCTACCAGAACAAACAAATAACCATCACTTTTTGGAAGTGCCTGGAATGTAACACTAATCTCTGTATTGATAAGTGCTTTATAGAATACCACACTACGTTTAACAATAAACTATGATAATGAATATTATATACTTACCAAACTATATAATTTATCATTATGTAAAGTTTTATTGAATGTATTTTTGTGAATAAGTTTGCGAAGTAAGGTGAAGGGGTGCCAAATTTGGTGGTGGCTGGTGGCACAAAGAGAAACAGCTTTTCAGCTTTTGCGATTCGTAAAGCAAAAAAGAAAAAAAAAGGTCCTTGTAATAATTTTGTTATCGGAGGTGAAACCTCTATTTTGTACATAATAATTTATGTGTTCGTTGGTGTTCGATATTTTGATGATTCATGGATGTATAATAAGTTGAGTACTATAGTTAGCTATAGCTTCTGTAAAAATATCGTAGTTAATTTTAAAGCTTCTGGTATTATGGTATCTGCTATTGTAAAGTATCTGTATATAAAAACTATTTACGTACTTCAATGCGAGTAATGCTTATACAATTTATAAATGCCCTCGATTTTCCAAGGGACCGTGAAATTAAATTAAGATTTTAGTCGTGTATCGCACTTGGTGTGGATATGACTTCGGCGTAATGGGACACTTACCCCGAAGGAAGGCCCCGGGAAACAGATTCAAAAAATAAATAGCTGTATAAATTCTATATTTTCTCTTAAATGGTGATATTGATAGTTTTGCCAATTAATTTTACTATTAGCAAAACTTTGCCTAGTATATTGATTAAGGAAGCCACATAATTAAGAACTGCGTTGTTGGAAGTGCTATTTTAGGATGGCAAGGAACTACTGCGGGTCAAGGCTAAAGGAATAAGAAAAAATCATTCATTAATTTCTTCATTACCAGCACCAGTGTCATCAGCATCATTAGCGTCATCACCATTATCATCATCGGTCTGGTATTGTCTCAATTATTTAGTTCGGCGCAAAATGTCGACGTCAGACGCCATCTGCTCACTTACTCCTTTCCTTGCCTTATCCTCTCACACATTTACATTCTCCATCCATCTTTTTACCTCATTCATAATCATTTTCATCTTTTCTTGGGCTTATTCTGCTCCTTAATTGTAGATTACATGCTTGGAACCTTTCTAACATAGCTTCCATCTCTTCTCATATTTTCAGCTGCTTGCTTCTAAACTTTGGGTTACGTTATGGTAATTGTTATTACATTAATATGTATTTGTCGATGGCTTTTTTTGAGTCACAGTTTGTTTTTGATCCATTGTTAAGCTGATCTTAGATTTGTACGAGCTTTTAATGTTGTTGCTTAAATGCGAACTCCTAATAAAAAACTATTGTAAATTTATCTTTTATTTTATTACTGTAAACTGTACTGTACAACTGTTTGAACAGATTTCTCTAATCTAAAAAATTGTGAAATAAATGTTACATCTATTCTCATTTGTAATTGTCTTAATTGTAGTGTTATAATAATAACTATTATTTCAGCACATCAATTAACAGGTGTATTAGCTTATGGGTGAAGTTGGCTTAGCCCTACAAGTCCTGGGGTGGCCTCCCAATCCCTCAATACACCTAATTTTCTCCAGTTTTAATTAATTCTTTTAACTTTTTACAGACTACGAGGAAATATTTCTCCAAAATGGCGGCTCTGTGATCATGTACCAAAACTACCCTTTTTCCTACCAAGGTCCGAAAAACGTGAAACAGTATTTATATTGTTCACGAAAATGCGCTAAGAAATGTACTGCCAAGTTGAAATTGGACAAGGCTGGCAATATTATAAGCGCTAATACGGAACACAATCACCCACCTTCACTATTTAGTAAGACTTCTTCAGGGTTGTACATTAGAATACAGATTTAGGTGATGGCCTAGTGGCTGAGATGTTAGAGTTTTGATCAAAGGTCACATATTCGAAACCCTTTTTTTCATCACACTATAACTTGAACCTACTTAAAATACAAACTCTTCTTGAACACCTACCTAATTTATTATTTATTTATTTAACTATGTGTTTACATCGTACATTATGTATTAAAAGCACAATAGAATATATAATCACACGATAATTTGCTATTTTATTTTAAAACAAAATATTACCGGCTCGAAGGACCATGTAAAGGATTCATAATGAAGTTTAGAGGTCATTAGACAGATGTTTCTGTGACGCCATACTTTTTAAATGTCTGTGATCCGGCCCACTCCATTCTTTAGTGTTGTCCAGCTACTTCTGTCTCATTCATCTTGGACTCTTCATTCCTGGATTTCTGCACTTAACGATCTGTAAGCTGAACTACTTAGATTGGGTCACTATTTTGCTATTGGTCAACCTGCATATATATTTTGCTATAAAATATTTATTTAGGTACCTTTTGATTAAATTTCAGTCTTCTCTTACAAGACCATCACATTAAGTGGACGGACAGTTCTTCTATACAAGGACTTCACGTATTCAAGGCGAGATCAGTCGAATATTCGATACTGTTCCAAGAAGTTGAGCTTGAGATGTCAGGCTAAAATAACCCTGGATAAACAGGGAGCTATAAAGTCGACGTATGAGGATCACAACCATGCACCACCGCAACTAATTCGAACTTCGACTGGACAATATTTTAGAGTTTAAGTTAATTTGATTTATGGATGGGTTGCCAAATTATACAGTGTCCTGTCTCATTCCTATTCTAGGAATAATATATAAAATTCTCGTGTCAGTGTGTTTGTAAACTCCTCTGAAGTACTTGACCGATTTTTATAATTTTTTATGTATATTTTTTAGATGTGAGAATAGATTCTGAAATATTTTTGGGGACCCACTCCAAATATTGTATTTTTATTTTTTTGCTAATTTTATTGTTTAAATCTAGCAAAATAATCTCTAAAAGTAATTTATGTGGACAAAATTACTTTTGTTAGGTCAACTAGTATAATATGAAGATCAATGTTTGTTTAGATATTGGAATGTTGTGCTAAAACTTTATTCTATTATTTGCATTACCACCGGTGGTGGTCGTTTGGGTGGTGGCCGTTGGGAATAAGCCTTAATAAACGTCTCGATTGTTCTCGGTGACCATGGACCATGGAAAAGTAACACAAACGTCGTGATCTGTGTAAATAAATTAATCAAATACATCGTGATAGAGTTCTTTGAAATTCGTTTTATTGGTTGGTTGTTCAAGTTCGAAAAAAGTTGTTCATCAACATCTTTTTGATAGAAAGGCAACACACTTGTGACTCCTCTGGTGTTGCGGGTGTCCGTGGGCGGCGGTGATCGCTTACCATCAGGCGAACCGTCCGCTCGTTTGCCTCCCTATTCCATGAAAAAAAAAAAATATTATTAGAGGCATAGGGATATTTACCATGTGTTTTTTCGAGGTTCCGATATTTCGGCACTGTTGCATAAGCGCCATGATCACGGATGGTGCTTGCGAGTTGCGACAACGCCGATATATTGGAACCTCGAAACAAAACAACATGGTAAATATCCCTATGCCTCTAATAATAATAGTATGAGTGACCATGATAGTTTAAATATATTTTTGATACATTAGTTAGTTATTTTACTATCGTATTTAGTAGTTAGTTTGAATTTGATTTAAAAGTTTTAAAAAATTGCTATTTATATAGGTTTATATACGTTGTATAAAGAAGTGCATTAAATTCATGTTTTTTTGTTACAGATCATGCATATGAGAGGATAACAGTGAATGGAAAATCAGTTCTTCTGTACAAGGGCTTCACGTATTCGAAATCGCATCATAAAAATTCTACTAAATACTGCTCCAAAAGACATAGTCGCAAATGTAGAGCTAAGATCAGGCTTGATAAGTTTGGAGCCATTTCACTGAGGAACACTAGACACAACCATCCACCACCAAGTATAACACGACGGGCTACAGAACTTGACGACGTAGTTAAAATATAACAGGGGCGAATAAGGAAATTTGGGGCGAATGAAGAATAAGTCGTTCAAACGTACAAATAACTTTAGTATTTTTTTTTTACTTTTATATAATTTTAACGCAGTATACATACAATCCGATTTGCAATTTTGTATGCTAACTATAGACCTCGATTACCTGATGTGATCTAATTTTATATACCTACCTGTTGTATTACTGTTTAAAAATAATAATAATTAGGTATTTAATTTTAATTTTTTTAATTATATTATATTATTTGTTATTATTTATATATATATATAAATTAATAAAAAATATATAGGTTTACGAAATTTAAAAAAAAATTAAAAAGTAAAATTAAATTTAACTGATGGGACCATGGATAAACGCTAAATATAATTATGTGCCTTATAATGACTTTTCAGTATCACCATACAAGATAATTAGAATAAAAGAAAAAAATATTCTTGTCTATGAAAACTACACGTATTCAAAACAGGGGAGTTCAATTCGCACCCAATATTGTTCTAGTAAAAAGAGAAAAAATGTCCAGCGAAACTCACGCTTGACAAATATGGAAATACTAGCTTTTGCCCGCGGCTCCGCCCGCGTGGATGTCGGTTATCGCGACAAAACATAGCCTATGTCCTTTCTCAAGGTCTAGCCTACCAAATTTTATCAAAATCGGTCCAGTGGTTTAATCGTGAAAGCGTAACATACAGGCAGACAGACAGACATACAGACTTACTTTCACATTTATAATATTAGTATGGATAACTGCAGTGAACTCAGACCATAATCACCACCGCCGCTTATGGAGTGTGATGGAAGGTATTTCAAAATTTAGATAGATAGATAATTTTACAGTGCAGTACAGTATAGTACATGAATAGATTTACACTAGGACAAGTAGGTAGCATGTATACATTTGAATGTACAATTAGCGGCTTTATCACTGGAAGCGATTTCTCCCAGGCAACCTTGGAATGGTCAATAATGTGATAAAAATAGAAGATATGGTGTAGTTATTAGATAAATTGAACACAAGGTGCATTAAAAACAAAAAGAAAGAGAGATAAGTACTGTACGGATTGTACAAGGAACCCAAGGGTGGTCAGAGACAGTAGGGAAGGAGTGAGGAATCAAAAAAGAAACACGTAAGCGTTGGGGTAGGTTAAGATTTAGTAAACCGAATTTCACTTGAAACTTAAATACCCGGCGGCGCGATCTCGCTAGCGTGATGCAGAAATAATAGGCGTAACCAAACAACGCCATCTAGTGACAAGTACTGTAATTACTCTAGTACAAAATATGCTTGGTTTTTAAAGTTAACCATGGCTTTAACAAGTACAAATAAATTAAAGATAAGGCTTTACGTAAAGTATTTTTAAATATACAGGGTGGAAGATGTTCATGCTACCTGAAGGGGAAACACATAAAATTCTGGAGATAGATAATTTCACTCAAAGGAAAAATTCTTATATTTTTAAATGAATAAAACTGCATTCAAGGTATTTCGAAAACTTGTTAGAGGGATGTGATCCTTATGATGCCACTATCGATTGAAGCCGTAAAAATATAGGATGTATTTTTTTCGGATTTTATACCGGGTTTTCGAAATTTTTTGAATGCAGTTTTGGTTTATAAAAAAAAGTTATGTTTCTAGAGTAGGTACTTCCCCTCCAGGGGGTACGAAAATCTACCACCCTGTATATATCTAAAACACATAAATTTCTTTTTTAATACCACTTAGGTGGTAGACAAGCACACGGCACTCCTGATGTTATATCTCTATTAATCTAAAATGAAAAACAGTGAATGAGCAAATATTGTTGAGCTGTCGCAGTGTTCAAGAAATTTTCTTTATTGATCTTATCTATTATAATAAAGAAGTTTTACTGAGATTATTGTTGTTTTTGTTTATAACCAGCAAAAGCTGACGTGATTCATATTGAATGTATGACTGATACGCAAATTGGAAAATCGGATACTGTGGCACATATTGGAAGGGGTGTTTGTTCAGCAGTTAACTGCAATAAATAATAATTAATGGATTATTTGTCTGATATTAACTTCGGTGGCACGGTATTAGACAAGGGGGATAATGGGACAAATCCAAATTTTTGAGAACCAGTTAGTTTGTACCCTTCTCAACTACATAGCAAAGAGATTGCATCATGGCCTCATTCTTCTTCATCATCCGAGTGCCAATCCTGGTTGCATCCACACCTTGCAATATAAAGCCTAGGGTCTGCTCTTCTTCCTCCTGTAATGTAGTTTATTATGGCTTCTACCGGAGCGACTACCCTCTGAATAAAAAAAAATCTATCAGGAAGTGTATGGGTTCACAGATTGGGTTGGACTGGGCTACGAAGATTTTGGGAGAGAGGCCCATATATCTCGAGACATGCCTTATAAACACGTCTCAATTTCGATTTAATTAATATTGAAACATTTTTCAGAGTACAAAATTATTTCACTGAACGGGAGGACTGTGCTTCTGTACGAAAACTACACATACTCGAAGCATGGCAACTCTTTTCGTAACCAGTATTGTTCGCAAAAAGTCGCCAAGCACTGTAGAGCGAAACTCGCGCTGTATAAGGACGGTAGGATAAAACTAGCGTGTACCGATCACAACCATCCTCCGCCGAAGATATTTCAGACTGCCGATGGGCGGTATTTCAAGTTTGTTTAGAAGATCAAGAGTTATCCACATATACTTAGGTATACCGGGTGTAAGGGGAACACTGCCGAAGCCGAAAACAGCGCCGAAATATCGGATCCTCAAAAACATGATAAATATCCCGGCGCACTCGCCGGGATATTTATCATGTTTTTGAGGATCCGATTTTACTATCGACATTAATTTATAGTGATTACAATTGCCATAGTCCACGGTCGGCTTCGTATACATAACTTATCATTGCGTGTGTATGGTTTTACGTATCAAATGATATAAAAAAAATATGTATGTGGGTTCATAATTCGATAGAGAACCACATTGAACAAAAAAACAACACATTAATAATTTAGGATTATAATTTCTAAATTTATTATTTCTAATATTGGCACTAAGTTATTTAAGTTGATTATTTGAATTAGATTTTTTGAGTTTGATTATTTTGATGATTTAAGTTCTTTTCATTTTATTTCAATCATTTATGTACCTATATTAAATAAACATTAACATTGAATAAAATCATTGCGTGAATTACCGGTTGTTTTATTTATTTTATGGTAAAATCGATTTACTACAATAGTTCAAAATATAGACAACATGTTTCAGCGCTTTTATTAAATCCTAATCGTTAACTTTTATGCATATATGTTTTTTTCAATATTTTAGTTCCGATTTAGATAGATAGATAATTCCTTACCGCCATTCCCAATAACATACTGACAGTTAAAGATGGATCGCATCTACGGATAAAGTGCTCGGTTGTTTAAATTCAAAACATAGTAACTCCTATTTCACACCAATTTCGGAAAATAAAATTATACCGCGGAAGAAAAAATCTGTTACCATGTTTAGAATTTAAACAGCCGATACGTCAAATTAGACTGTTGCGATCTATCTTTAACTGTAAGTATGTTATTGGGAACGGCCGTTAATGTACATCAATATTATAACAGTTTTTTGCACAGATATAGATACAGTTACGGTTAAATGAACAATGAGCGGCCTTATCACTAAAAGTGATTTCTTCCAGGCAACCTTAGGAATATAATATAATACTAGCTTTTGCCCGCGGCTCCGCCCGCGTGGATGTCAGTTTTCGCGACCAAACATAGCCTATGTACTTTCTCATGATCTATTCTACCCCTACACCGAATTTTATCAAAATCGGTTTAGTGGTTTAGGCGTGAAAGCGTAACATACAGACAGACAGACAGAGTTACTTTCGCATTTACAATATTAGTATGGATAAGTGAGTGTTGATGTTCTTTCATAAATATATAGAAGAGTGTGTTACGTGAAAAAATACATAATATACCATAATACGTATATAGATAAAGAAATAAATAGAATATGAATGTGAGGAGTTTTCAACAAATACGCTATAGAAAGATAATGATTCTTTACCATATTATTAAAAATATTTATGGATTGTTCCTCTCTAATGCTAATGGCAATGCGTTCCATAGGCCAATGGCCTTCACAGTAAAAGATTTGCCACATTAAACAGTGGAGTGCGATTTAATATTTTAAACTTTTCAGAAACTGACGCGGACGCACCAATTTTTTCTACATCCCGGTATGGAAATCCGGTAATCCTTGTGGGTCCATATCGATATAATAAATGGTGTCGCAGCAAAGGACCCCGTGCCAGGTGGCTCTGCGTCAGGAGAGCGTATGGGTGCAAGGCCCTTCTTATAACCATAGAAGAAGACATAGTCCAATATGTACACGAGCATAATCATTAACATCCATCTTGCATCTTTTGTTCAATTATATATAAGAATCCTTTGTACATTTAAATTTGTCAAATTTGTGTTCAAATAAGTTAATAATTAAGTACTGTGTATAAAACTCGAAATTGTCGAAGGTTATGTACTTCAATTAATATTCTTTTTTGGAATTTATTGGATTGGTTTTTAGTAGATCTGCGGTAGCCTAGTGGTATGGGTAATGGACTGCTGAGACGTGGTCTCGGGTTCGATCCCAGGCTTACCGTGGCACACACCAATGACTTTTCGATGCTTTTCGAAGTTATGTGTGTATTTATCGCAAGTTTATAAGTGCCTGGTTAATGGCAATAGGCTCGCCACCTACATTGGGACCTAAACATAAACTGGCGAAATGTGGGTGCTAGCACTTCTGCCTACCCCTTCGGGGAATACAGGCGTGAGTTTATGTTATGTTATGTTTTAGTAGTTATTATTTTCCACGATTGATTTAAATAAATTGAATATTTTGTTCATTTACAATTTATTTTGTAATATTTTATTTTTAATCCCTAACATTTTTTTTGATTGAATAAAAAAAGTGGCGAGGTATATATATATGGCTATGGATATATATGGCTGCAACATATTTTCATTTCCTTTTTTTTAATATTTAGGATTTTTCAGAAACTGACGAGCCATTTTTTTCCACTAACCGTTACGGAAATCCGGTAATCATCGTGGGTCGATACCGGTTCAATAAATGGTGTCGCAGCAAAGGAGTTCGTGCTAGGTGGCTCTGTGCCAGGACAGGGTATGGCTGCAAGGCCATCCTTATCACCGTAAGAGATGAGGTAGTCCGGCATGTACACGAGCACAATCATTAAGGATCTTACATCTTTTGTTCAGTTATATACAAGTTTTTGTGTATAATCAAGCATGAAAATCTTTTGTTCAATAAAATTACAGTTTAGGACTCGACTTTTTCGAAGTTTACTTTCAATAAGATTGTTTTTAATAATTATATAAGCAATCGTTATTTTCGACAACTGGCTTAAATAAGTTGAATATTTTGTATTTTGTATAAAATTATCCGACAATGCTTTTGATTTTTTAAATTATATTTTTATTTTTTAAATTGCTGAGAATTCCCTGAGAGAAATGTAGGTAAACACACTTATATTGAATGTTTCGTCGAACTAATGGTTATATACAAAAATGCTACCGGCAGGACACACGCAATATTATACAATTAGACGTTCACACACATCAAATAGAGGCGCTTGTGGTAACAGAGCAGGTCAACAGGTGGAGCAACAATATGCCAGATCTGTCTTAGAAAGGGTGACCATTTCCCAGACATTGGGACACCTAGCTCCGTCCCTTGGAGAGCATGTTAGGCAATCGGTACCAGTTGCCAGTTGCGTTGTTATTCTGCGGGGGAATACGCTTGCCCCGTATGGTGCCGATCCAGCCATGCTGGGCTTGTGGATGTAGCTCTAAATGAAACCTGCCGGATAATAACTGGCTGCCTCAAGCCGACCCCGGTAGGGCTGCTATATCCACTGGCTGGCATCGCACCCCCCAATATCGAAGATGCGTGGGGTCGTCCGTGGAGAGGGGCAAGCTGGAGTCGGACCGG
This sequence comes from Eilema sororculum, assembly GCA_914829495.1. Classification (NCBI taxonomy): domain Eukaryota; kingdom Metazoa; phylum Arthropoda; class Insecta; order Lepidoptera; family Erebidae; genus Eilema; species Eilema sororculum. The sequence continues at coordinate 19,252,784 of OU618545.1, read as the reverse complement.
CGACACCCCCTTAGTGGTCACCCTCAAGTGCCACTAAGGCTAAAAAGCCGCAGGAGTTTCTGGGTGTGCGTTGGCCCAATTGTCGGTGACCACTCTCAAGCCAGAATCGAACACTGGAGAGCACAGGGTCCACTACCAACCCCTTTCGTCCCGCTTTCGGAGGAACTCCCGCCTGGACATGATCTGCTCTGGACCAGATGGAAGTCATTAAACAGACTCCGCATTCGGGTTGGCCGAAGAAAGAAATGCCGGGCCAGATGGGGGTTCTCGGAAGGGGCGGACCTGCGATGTGAATGTGGAGTTACTCCACAGACAATGGCCCTACTGTTGACATGTGCTAGATGCCCATACACACATGTACATTGCAGGACCTTATATGCGCCTCCGAGAAGGCCAAGCGAAGGCCAAGGCGCCATCGCCACGATAGAAGAAGATGCCACATCTATGGCAGTCGTCACGGTTAGTGGAAGTGCTAAAGCTTCAGAACTTCGACATCGACAGTAGGTTGTGGAAGTCAAATGGAAGTCGCTTAACGGAAAATATCGAAATTCAGGTTCCACTTTTAGACTATAGAGCCGACCCCAAATGAGTTGATTTTATCAACTCATTTGGGGTCGGCTCTATAGTCTAAAGACTAGAGAGCCCATCCCAAATGACTTGATATAAGACTCTGAGAATAACGATGACACAACCAATAACACGTAAATAAAACATCCTTATTTTTATTTTTTTTATATCAGGTACTAGCTTTTGCCCGCGGCTCCGCCCGCGAACATAGCCTATGTCCTTTCTCAAGGTCTAATCTACCCCTATACCAAATTTCATCAAAATCGGTTCAGTGGTTTAGGCGTGAAAGCGTAACATACAGACAGACAGACAGGCAGAGTTACTTTTGCATTTATAATATTAGTATGGATTTTGGGAGAAGTTAAGCCAATATACACGGTATCACGGTTTGAACGGCCTGTGATTATGGTGGGTTGTTATGCTTGTGTTAGGAGTGGGTTCACGTCAGTAGTGTAATGACCAGGATTCGAACCCGGGACCTCTCGATCGCAAGGCCGCCTCCTTAACTACTAAGCTACCGACGCTTCCTTTATTATTATTAAATACTAGCTGTGCCCGCGACTTCGTCCGCGTGGAATGTACTTAATAAAAAAAATCAGTTAATTTTTTTTTGTTTTTGGCATTTTTTTAGCCTAAGTTACTCCTTGTTACATAAGCTATCTGCCAGTGAAAGTCCCGTCCAAATCGGTCCAGCCGTTCCAGAGATTAGCCAAAACAAACAGACAGACAGACAGACAGACAGACAGACAGACAAAAATTTTAAAAATATATATTTTGGTATGTGTACCGTATATACATTCATATGCATGTAGTAGAAAGCGGTTATTTTAATATTACAAACAGACACTCCAATTTTATTTATTTGTATAGATAAAAATCATTTGTTCAATTAACTTTAAAAAAAACTTTTCCAATTAAGTTAGTAATCTATATATATAAAAATGAACCCCTATTTCCCTTGGTCACGACATCATGCCTGAACGGCTGAACCGATTTCGCTAATTCTTTTTTTGTTGTGTTCGTTATTGTCAGAAGGTTCTTATGAAAGAAAAATGAAGAAAATTGCACGGAAAATTAGAAAAATTAAGAATACATAACCACCATATAAAATAGCTGATCCGACATACGCCATGTCTAAATTTTGAATTTGGAATACGAATTGGAAAAAAATGTGTTTACTATTCTAATACTGGTGTATGATATTCTTCTATGTTATCTGACGTTTGATATAGAATAGAACACTGACATAATGCGTGCAAATATCGTCAGAGGGTGATTAGTAGACATTCTTCTGAATTAACAAAATGCCCGTTGCTTGGGCCGCAAAAATATATAAGGTGGCTATTTTTTATTTATGAACGCCCTTGAGCGTAGAGGTATATGGTTGTATGGGTCCCATCCCATAGGTATATAGGCTCCGTAGGTGTAAGTATGGGCCCCGGTGACTGCTTTTTGCTCTTTGTGCTCCGATTGCTCCATGGGCGTATGGGACCCGAATCGAAATGCTTTCCGTTCTCAAAATAATTAGGAGAATTTGATACAGCCAATTGATTCTAATTTCTAAGGCGAAACGAAGTTTGCCGGGACAGCTAGTTAGTGTATAAAACTCGAAATGGTCGAAGGTTACTTCAAATATTCTGTTTTGGAATTTATTGGATTGATTTTTAGTATTATTTTCCACAATTGACTTAAATAAATTGACTTTTTTGTTCATTTATTTACAATTTATTTTGTAATATTTTTAATTTTAATCCCTAACAAATTTTCTGTGAATGAATAAAAAAATGGCGAAATGTGATAGATATATACTGCTGCTACGGCTGCAACATATTTTCATTTTCTTCTTTCTAATATTTTAGATTTTTCAGAAACTGTCGAGCCATTTTTTTCTACTTCCCGTTACGGAAATCCGGTAATCATCGTGGGTCGATACCGGTTCAATAAATGGTGTCGCAGCAAAGGACTTCGTGCTAGGTGGCACTGTGCCAGGACAGGGTATGGCTGCAAGGCCGCTCTTATCACCATAAGAGATGAGGTAGTCCAGCATGTACACGAGCACAATCATTAAGAATCTTACATCTTTTGTACAATCAAGCATGAAAATCTTTTGTTCAATAAAATTAGAGTTTGACCCGCATTCCAGAATGATACTCAGCCTAAATCTCGATTTGTCTGAGGACAGATTGTACAGGCCAAACTATTAATCTGTCTATACAATCTGTCGTCAGATATATCGTGATTCAGGCTGAGTGTCATTCCAGAATACGGGCCTAAGACTCGACTTTTTCGAAGTTTACTTTCATTATGATTGGTTTTAATAATTATATAAGCAATCGTTATTTTCGACAACTGGCTTAAATAAGTTGAATATTTTGTTTTTTGTATAAAATTATTCGATAATACTTTTGATTTTTTAAATTATATTTTTATTTTCAAAATTGCTGAGAATTCCCTGAGAGAAATTAATGTAGGTAAACACACTTATATTGAATGTTTCGTCGTAACTAAAGGTTATGTACAAAATATGCTACTGGGAGGACACACACAAAATTATACATTTAGACGTTCACACACACATCAAATAGTACCTAGTGTCCGTGGTAACAGAGCAGGTCAACAGGTGGAGCTACAATATGCCTGATCGGTCTTAGAAAGGGTGACCATTCCTAATACATTGAGACACCTTTTTCTTTTCGTGTGGAAATCCCCTCTGATACCCCCCCTGCCGGAGCCGGAAGGGGAGGTTATGACGGTCTCGAACCGACTAAACCCGCACGCCGACTGTGGGTCGTGGTGCTAGGCCGGAAGTGAGGTTGTCATCGACATATCCCTCGTACCCCGGCTGACCCAGGGCCATCCCTTACGGTCTAGCCCTCCTCGGGACATTGAGACACCTAGCCCCGTCCCTCGGTGAGCGTGTTAGGCAATCGGTACCAGTTGCCACACGAACATCTATGTCGTTACGGTAAGTGGGAGTGCCAAAAAGTTTAAAAACTGTTCATAGGTTGTGGAAGTCAAATAGAAGTCGCTTGACAGAAAATATCGAAAATCAGCTTCCACTTTTAGAATAGAATAGAATACTCCTTATTGCACACCAAACATAGAATATATACAGAGGATACATAAATGAAAGAAAGTTGTAGGTACAATGGGCGGCCTTATCGCGATCTGCGATTTCTTCCAGACAACCGGTTTGGATGGACTGAACTTCAAGAAGACTATGGAGGCGACCCTAAATGAGTTGATAAAAACCTCAGAAAATATCGATGACACAACCAATAACACGATAATACACCATCCTTATTTTTATTTTTTTATTTTAGGTATTTTGGGAGAAGATAAGCCAATATACACGGTATCACGGTTTGGACGGCCTGTGATTATGGTGGGTCGTTATCGCTTCAATAAGCGGACTCAGAGCAAGGGCAACCGGGCGAGGTGGGCCTGCGTCAAGACTGGTGAAGGCTGCAAAGCTGTCATCATCACTTGGGATGATAGAATTATAAGTTATGTTCATGGACATAATCACTGACGTGTGGTATTTTCTTGCAATATCTTTGAAATTAACGAAGTACCTGTGTAAGTATAAATTATGTGTTATGACTGCGTGGAATGAATCAAGTTATCTATGTGGTTACTTTTATGGTTACTTATAATATATGGTTACCTACCTATATGGTTAGCTATATTATAGTTACCTATAGATATGGTTAGCTGTATTATGATTACCGGTAATAAACCAACTGATATTATAAAGAATTTTATTCTTTGTGGACTGTACGCTGTGTCAGTTCAGATTACCATTTTGGATTTTACAAAAGTGTTATGTATTTATTGTGTCCCTTTTAGGACAAGCAAAGTGCCAAAAATATAGTAATTTTCAATGAAATATCTTTTATTTTAAATATTCATATTGAACCTAACGAGAGGGAGGGGATAGAGCTATACACCCCAAATAGTTTCATCCCTCTTCCTTTGCGGGTGGAGTCATGGCAGGCCCACTGATCCTGTACCGATATTCTACGATATTTGGCAAGGAATACGTGGATTTTGATGTATCTATAGGTAGAAGAAGTGATATATACCTACAATAACCGTAAATTCCTGCAAAAAATATTAAGTACTAGCTTTTGCCCGCGGCTCCGCCCGCGTGGATGTCGATTATCGCAACCAAACATAGCCTATGTCCTTTCTCAAGGTCTAATCTACCCCTATACCAAATTTCATCAAAATCGGTTCAGTAGTTTCGGCGTGAAAGCGTAACATACAGACAGACAGACAGACAGACAGATAGACAGACAGACAGACAGACAGACAGACAGACAGAGTTACTTTCGCATTTATAATATTATATTAGTATGGATCAATTTGTTAGGTTGATCAAACTATGAGAACATTTTTCTTTCCAAATATAAAATGAAACTTCTTGAATTCTTCATAGGTACCAGTTATAACTGCTTAATTACATCATTGTTTTAAACACATAAATTCCGAAACTACTTCATTGATAGATTCTCACAAATAAAAAAAAAATTGCTTCATACTTTTACGGATATTTATTATTTTCAGGTCAAAATTCACTCATAATGGTGAATGGGAAATTAGTGTATATTTACGACAGATACACTTTTTCTAAAAGTGGGCGTTCGCTCCGTTTTCGATACTGCTCGAGTAAGAAAAAGAATTGTCCTGCAAGAATTATGTTCGGCGATGATGGGACTGTATGCCATGCGTTTGCTAATCACAATCATCCCCCACCACGTTTGGTACAAGCATCTAATGGAAGATATTTCAAAATAAGATAATTTTACTTTCATTCTTACAGGGCACAACACAGAGTCGTCATCCTTTCTGTAAAATTTGTGCCATGTCTATACATTTATTATATACCATTTAGGTGGTAGACACACACGGCCCGCTATACATTTTGTATGAGAATCATTAACCAGAATCCGCGCCCCCGATGTGTCCGAGTCTTAAACCGGTTCTATTTAATTTTTACCTAAAGCGCAGGCCAGACAGAAGAGACGTAAGACGAGGACGTGTCGCGTGTAGGGCGGAGATGAGACACGGACGTGACTTTTGAAATTATATAGGAGAGACGGGGCGCGGACGCGACGCAGTCGCGCATTCCGGACTCTTTCCGGCATTCAACAGTCTTATTTTGACACGACATGTCTTCTTCTGAAGATGAAGATGTACTAGCACTGGTGAATCTCGCAAATATACAGGGGGGCGTTACTGTTTTTTAAATAATGGAGGACCTACACAATTACCCAGATCGTTTTGCGAGACCCGCCCAGGAGGCACGCCACCCCGCGCCCCTTTCTCGCCCCCGATCTCGCCCCCGCTGCGTCCGCGCCCCGTCTCTCCTGTGTGTTTTGAACAAAAGACGCGGACTAAAAGTGTTTGCGTCCGCGCCCCGTCTGATTTGTATGTTTTGCGTCGCGACGCTTCTATGCATTTTGTATGAAAGGGACGCGATAGAGACAATGTCCGCGTCCCGTCTGCGTCCTACGTCTTTCCTGTGTGTCCAGCGCTTAAGATGTTTAATAGAAAAGCTATGTAAGTTTATGTTGATTAAGCACTACTTACTATCACACATTTTGGACTCAATCGAAATAGACGATTATGTAAACTTCAAGTAAGATCATCTATCAAGTAAAGATAGTTTCCTATAGTCTCGGGTACTTCATATCCGATTTGTGGGTCAACTCAAAGTAGGCGGTAAATGGAATACATAGGGAAAAAGAATCTTCTCGGGCGGGACTCGAACCCGCAGTCTTACAGGGGGAATGCCTGACCAATTCGGCTACCGAGACACGCCCGATATGATTCAAATTTCCCATCTTATACGTCTTTAAGGCGACGTGGCGTCATCTATTATTCGAGTCCCGCCCGAGAAGATTCTTTTTCCCTATGTATTCGATTTGTATAGTTAGCATACTTAATGCTGTAAAAATTCCTTCAATAGGCGGAAAAATACTCAGAGACTTTTCCGCCTGATTTAAAATGACCCTATCTGTAAACTAAAAGTAGATATCGGTTTATCTGTAGAAGTTAAGTGTTATTTTCGTTTGCATTTATTAAAATAGTCTTTTTGCGTAGCAGAGCTTTTGTGATTTAAATCAAACTCAAATCCCAACTTATACTGGTTCATAATCTGAAATCCCCAAAGAAATTGGGGGTTTCAAAGGGGTACATAAACACCCACATTTAGCCATTCTATGTCTTTATCTTTACATACACATTAAAACATTTACAAATTAAAACTATTTTTATTCTAGTTGAATTAAATGAAACCGTACACCAACATTTTTTGCTACTAAGAGGTAACCTGAATGTGACGAAACCATTATCCTCCACTAGGTGTCCCAGACATAAATATAAACATTAAAGTAAATAGGTCAAATTATATCTATAAAGATATAGTACTTACAGCTTTTTTTTCGTGCGGAATTCCCCACGGACACGCCCCCCGCTGGAGCCGGAAAGGGAGGTTAAGTCGGACTCGAACCGACTAAAACCGCACGCTGACTGAGGATCGTGGTTCTATGCTGGAGGTGAGGTTGTCTTCGACATATCCCTCGCACCCCGGCTGACCCAGAGCCATCCCTTACGGTCTGGCCCTCCTCGGGAGAAGGGACAACGGTGTCCCCGACTTGCCCCCGGAATGGGGAGGTGCGCTTGTCAACGCGCCGCCAATAGTCCTTACAGCTGTATATTGTGGAAATAAAACTGTTAGAACAATCGGCTAAGATATAAGAATGTCTCGAATGAGAGAAGTCTTACTGTCATTTCTTCAGAAAGTTTATATATGATTATTTTTGTAAATACATCAAATAGATAAAAATGCTACACATTATTTCAGAGAATTACGAAGTCATCAAGGTTAACGGCAAGAAACTAATTTTGTATGAGAACCATACCTACACCAGGAGTGGTCACACGTCACGGTACCGGTACTGCTCCAGTAAATCATCCAAGAGCTGTCCTGCGAAGATCCTGTTCAATGCTGATGGCACTATAGGATACGTGTACAACAATCGTCATAACCATCCTCCACCTAAAATCTACAAAACGTCTAGTGGGCAATACTTTAGATTTCGAATGTAGCTTGCTTTCTTTCTCAAAGTCTAAGCTAGCCCCGGCTTCGCGTTCAAACAGATTCCCATACTTTATTTGAAAATTAATAAACTCTGCCTTATAGAAGTTTCGAAGTTGGCGACGCCACATGGGCGAAGCCGGGGTGGGTCGGCTAGTAATAATATAATTTTGATCAGTAAGTTACTTTTGATATTTGAATTATAGATTTTTACATGTCCATTTTACATGAACACTGTACTTCTTACCAATACCGTTTAGATTATTTAATAATGGTATACATATTATTATTTTTTGTCCACACGGAGACTCCACGATCTAAAACCACACGCCGCGCCACTCCGTCCACCGACTGGTGTCCATCTTGCCTCAGAAATTATTTATATATTTTTAACATAACATAACATAACATAAACTCACGCCCGTATTCCCCGAAGGGGTAGGCAGAGGTGCTAGCACCCACGTTTCGCCAGTTTATGTTTAGGTCCCAATGTAATAGGTGGCGAGCCTATTGCCATTAACCGGGCACTTATAAACCTGCGATAAATACACACATAACTTCGAAAAGCATCGAAAAGTCATTGGTGTGTGCCATGGTAAACCTGGGATCGAACCCGAGACCTCGTCTCAGCAGTCCATTACCCATACCACTGGGCTACCGCGGTACTATATATTTTTATTTGTAAATATTCCTTTGTTTTATTATATTATTATTTCGATGTATACTTGTTACTATATATGCGCTGTGTTATTTTAAATAAAACATATTTTCTTTCTTTCTTTCTTTCTTTCAAATTGCGTCGTGCCACCAGGCCACCACGCTAGCCTGCTTCTGCTGCGGTGACAGGTGACCTCACCTGTCATCTGTACTTGCGTGTTGCGTGCGGAAAACTACGAACCACGTACTTTAAATGCTTAAATACTGAAAAAGTTTTAAGAAAGTATTCTTTGTCTTTTAGCATACCTATGGAAAAGACCAGCAGATTATTTAGAAAAGAAACGAATTGCAGAGAGGAAGAGAAAAGAAAGAATTAAGAGTGATCCTGTAAAACTAGAGGAATTACGAAGAAGGGAAAGAGAAAGATACCATCGAAAAAGAGCGGAAGGAAAAATCCTACTTCTCAAAGATTTGCCACCTCGTGCTCGCAAAGCTAGGCAAAAAAGGAATCGGCTCTACTCTAACGCATACTATCAAAGAAAAAAAGCACTGAGCCAAGCCAAGTCAGAAAGAGAAATCAGTGAAGAAGATTTGTGAAAGGCAGGATATTGCTTTCAAATTAGGTATTCAGGTTTGCGGACTCGTCAGAAATCTTGTGAAAATCTTACATACTCGTATTTCAGAAATAAATACTGCTGTGATTTGTGATTTGTTAGTTTTAGTGATTGCTCAAGATGTTCCATTCTGTTCCGGCTTATTTACTTGCATCGTACTATAACCTCACTTTCTTTCACTTGGTGTGTATCCATAGCCATAATATCTATATAAAACCTTTTTTTTTATTAAATTATCCAATTTGTGGTTCAGGTAAGGCGACCAGCGAAATCAATTCAGTTTCAAACTACTATCGAGCTTCAAGAGTGAAACAGGTTACTTGCGTCCGATACTTGGATTGTGAGCACAAATCTAAAGAAGACTGTCAACCCAAGGTTATTGTGGGCACAGATGGTTTCTCAGTTTTCGTTCTTGCCTGCTCTAATCATCCACCACCCGATATCATTGAAACACCCGAAGGGCAAACTTATATAATAAGAAAACAGAGGGCTGTATCTTAAGGGCGATAGTCAAATCTGTTTGAAAAAGTGTTGTCCTATCCGTTCCTTCCAAATTTGTTCGAATCTTTACCAAGTCTTCCTGAGTAAAACCAGGTTACTCAGGTATATAGTATAGTATATTTAGGTGTGTTTGGATCCCAACAAGATCTTTGGGTTAGAACAAAATTCGCACCTGCAAACCGTTTGTCGTGAGTGAGACTAAAAATATGGGTGCTAGTCATTTGAATGATCTGTGAGTTTAGTTTTTCAATCAATTTAAGTAAAGTAAATATAATTTGTAAAATGAAAAAAAAAAGATTTTTTCTTTAATTTCTGATTTGAAAGTTGTCAACTCGCGGTTTCCCGCGAGTTTATTGCCCGCGAGTTGTTGAATGACTCATTTGAAGTGATAATGCAAGTAATTCATAATAGCTTTTTATTTTTTTTAAAGCATACGGATAGGACACCTATTTTCGTCAAAATTGATTGACTGAAAATTGACTGATTGAATTGACGAGATTTTGGTAAAAATTTATGTACGAAAAACTTTTGATATATTAGTAATATTGTTACATATTTGTTACAAAGCTCAAATAAATGGGTAAAGTAAAGCCAACGAAGCTAGAGAAAACATGTAAACAAAGTTTAAGCGGTTCCAAACATTTTTATTTGAAAATTATTAAGTATCACTTCAAGCGCATTCCAGACAGGATGAAATTGCTCATAAGCAAGATGGTGGATCTGGCAATTTACCTAGAACCGCTGTGTTGACAGCTTTCCTGTACTACGAAACACGCAACGACAGCTGTCGCTCGGCCATTGTGGCGTACGTGTAACATGTGCGACAAAGACAGAGAAAATAATCGCTAGTTATCGCAACGCAACTCAGTAATGGTCGCTTTGTTTACCCTTTTTCTCTCGTCTCGTTGGCTTTACTTTAGACTCTTGCGACTGCTAATTACTTTTGTGATTGTTCCAAAACCAGGGTATTTTCCTTGCACTTCTGCAATGGATACTCTCTAAGTAGTAAACCTATTTATATTTTTATATATTTGAATTCATACAAAATATTAATATATTTTATACCTATGTGAATTTCAAAACACCCTACTACGTGAATGTTATGTAGTAATGACTAAAATTTACGTTAGTTAATTTCAAAATATATGGACTACATAGTTATTATATACTATAAACGTACAATCTTAGTAATATTTTTTATATAGTAGTAACATATTTATTTATTAAAATGCATAATATAAACTAGTATATAGTTCGGTTCACATATCTTGGACCTAAAATGGGTTTGTTCCCTTTATGTCGAGTCCCGTTATGTCGAGTCTGGGAGTCTATTGTTCTCCAAAGTATTAATATTTTACGCTTCCTATTACTAAAATGTGCTCAGATGCTCTACTTGTATACGCGGAGTACACGTTTCTTGGATGTATATTGAAGTCAGCACGGGCTGCTACGGCGGCGGTGGGCGAGCTCAAATTCACCAAGTATAGATTACTAGCTTTTGGCCGCGGCTCCGCCCGCGTGGATGTCGATTATCGCGACCAAACATAGCCTATGTCCTTTCTCAAGGTCTAATCTACCCTTATACCAAATTTCATCAATTTTTGTTGAAAGCGTGAAAGCGTAACATACAGACAGACCGACAGACAGAGTTACTTTCGCATTTATAATATTAGAATGGATTACAGAACAATCAAACAATATGGGGTTCTTCAAGAGGGGCATTAGAAGGTTTCTTCAGGGTAGGCAGCGCGAGTGTAACGCCCCTGGTGTTGCATACGTCCATAGGCCGCGGTAACCACTTTCCATCAGGTGGGCCGTGTGCTTGTCTGCCACCTAAGTGGTATAAAAAGAAAAAAAAACAATCTGCGTGCGCTAGAGCCTTTCATATTAATTTCGAGAGTTAGGTCCAAGTTATATAAATCGAGCTATACCTATTTAATGATATTTCTGTGACTAGAAAAGCTTTAAGTGTTCAGTATCACTCTGACTCCTCTATAATATTGTTTTTTTTTTTAAAAGAATATTAGAACCGAAGTTACTAATATTCCCTCTATCCCCTCCAACTAAGCTAAAATGCTTGTGCTAGGAGTGGGTTCACGCCGGTAGTGTAATGGCCAGGATCGAACCCGGGACCTCTCAATCGTAAGTCCGACTCCTTAACCACTAAGCTACCGACGCTTCTGTCTGTTTTATAATAATTTATTAATTAATGATGTTAATTACCTCTAAAATTTACCTTCAATCAAGTCTGTGCTAAAAAGATGTTAATGTACTTTAGAAAAGTACTGTGAAAATCGTGCTACTGTGTTATATACTTGAATATTTTATTGTAACTAAGTTATATATGTTATGAAAGTTATATAATAAAATTAGTAATTATTGATGTTAGCTAACTGTAAAATGTATTGACTAATGAAGATATCGTATATACTTGAATAAAATTTTATAATATTTTTTATGCTAAGTATACAATTCAGGAAAATTGAATTACTCAGGTGGGCCTGAACCTCACAGAAGGGCATCCCCCTGTATATGTATATAGAGAAGGGAAATTTGAATTGATTCAGATGTGGCTCAGTAGCTCAGTTGAAAGAGCATCCCCTTTAAGGAAAAGGTCGTGGGTTCAAACCCCACCTGAGTAATTAATTTTTCCTGATGTAATCGAATTGTATCATTTACTTCTAATGTTGATTATCGTGTGCTATATATGTATACAATAATGTATATTATGATATTATATAAGGTGCTGGTAGAGTATATGGGCATGGCTGGTCGACTGCAAAACGCGGGACCAAAATTGAATGGTGCGGTAGATATTAAAACGACTGACAATTAATTCGCATAAAATATGATTTCAGAATATATTTCAGCATAAACTGACCAATCTTTGGCATATTTTGTTATAACTAGCACAAATAATTTATAAATTTATAAATCTAATGTTAATACTGATAGCACTTGAAGGAACTTGCTACACATATTTGAATAAAACACTTGTATTTTAGGACACAGTATCGTGCGGCGAAACCGGTTATATTAACAAATAAAATACTGTGGAAAAATACAAGTGTCTTATTCAATACATATAAACATAACATAACATAACATAACATAAACTCACGCCTATATTCCCCGAAGGGGTAGGCAGAGGTGCTAGCACCCACATTTCGCCAGTTTATGTTTAGGTCCCAATGTAATAGGTGGCGAGCCTATTGCCATTAACCGGGCACTTATAAACCTGCGATAAATACACACATAAACCTAATGTTATATTTATGCATAAATAGGTCTGAATAATTATCTCCTTAAGTGTATTATCAGATTAATACCTAAGGAGATAATTATCATTCTTTATTACAAAGTTAATTGATTTACTTTTTGAATATTTTTAGTATAGAAGTTTTATTATGTCATGTTGTATATTGATGTGTTGATCATGTGTTATATAAATCTAATGTTAATACTGTTGACTGATAGCACTTAGTGGAACTTGCTACACATATTGAATAAAACACTTGTAACTTTATAGAGTATCGTGCGGCGAAACCGGTTTTGTTAACAAATGAAATACTGTGGAAAAATACAAGTGTATGCAATAATATAAACCTAATGTTACATTTATGCATAAGTAGGCCTGAATAATTATCTCCTTAAGTGTATTATCAGATTAATACCTAGGGAGATAATTATTATTCTCTTATTACAAAGTTAATTGATTTACTTTTTGAATATTTTTAGTAGTTAAGTTTTATTATGTCACGTTGTATCATGTTGTATTGTCGGAGCTATATTTTTTACTTCTTTAGTTGTAAGTTATTAGGCATAATACTGTCTGGTTTTTTATATTAGAACAATATGCCAAACTAGTTCTTAGGTATTATTGTGCTAACGTGCAAATCAGAGGAGTTACTTCGCCAATACCTTATTGATGTACAGACCAGAGGAAAATAGTTTCTTCTCAATAATAATAGTCATTGTTGTTGTTATCTTTTGTTATATATATATTTTTAACGCTTTAAAGAATTTAATATTATCTCAATTGGCTTGAATAATAGAATAATAAATGGTTGTTTGATGTAAATGTTGTTTAATTTTGAAAATTTCAGTTCAGTTAACGATAAAATTAGAATCTATACAATGGCGTTTTATTAAGACACAATTATAACAACCTCGCCAACTCGCGTTAGTTCTAATGTTGTGGTAACATCGGGATAAAAATTAGGCTATGTTACTCAAAGATTAGTAGCGTTTTATTACTGAAAGAATTTTGGGAAAAAGCCGGCAGAGTGCGAGACGCACTCGCGCACTGAGTTTCCGTACAAAATTAAATTCTTAGGCGTGTATTCTAGAATGAATACTCAGCCTGAATCGCGATTTATGTGAGGACAGATTGATAGATTTGACATATTGCCTATATAACCTGTCCTCAAATAAATCTAGATTCAGGCTGAGTGTCATTCTAGAATACGGGCCTAAGACTAAAACGCAATATAGGTACTTTGACCGCGTTGGCATAGAAGTTTGATTTTTGCAGACCAGATCGAATACACAGGGAAAAGAAATCATCTCGGGTGGGACTCGATCCCGTGATCTTTCCTTTACAGGGGAAGGCCTTGACCACCTCGGCTACTGAGACACGCCCAATGTGATTTAAATTTCCCTTCTTATCCGTCTTTAAGGTGACGACGGTGGAGTCATCTACCGATATTCTCACGAACTATCGGAACCAATGAATGATATCACAATCATTTTTAATTTTTATTTTTGATAACTCCGCCCAAATAATTGAATGAATTTTACAGCATTAAGTATGCTAGCTTTACAAATCATACTTAATGCTGTATGCCAGCTCCCTATTTTTATAATACTCATTACTAACCAACTCAAAATTTTCCAGGTCGTTACGAAACTGTATTCATAAGTGGAAAGCAAGTAGTATTATACCAAAATTACACGTACTCTAAAAACGGTCCAATATCCCGCTATAGATATTGTTCCAGTAAACGGCAAAGGAATTGCCCAGCGAAGATAGCCATTGATGAGAACGGAACTGTGCTGCTAGTGATGACAGACCACAACCATCCACCACCACAACTATATAAAGCCGCTGATGGACATTACATTAGAGTTGGTCGATGATGACGCCACTATACCTACTGCAAAATAGTTACTGCTCAAGAATCTATTGAACTGGCCCTCCCCGGCTTCGTCATACCCTTTAAAGAGGATTCTACACAAAGCAAACCGTAACAGCCCACGTGTTTCCTTCTTCCTACAGTCCCGGGTCCTTTAAGCGGGGCTTGAAAAGGCATCTAATGAGGCCGTCAAGCTGAGTGCCACCACTGTTAACATGGTACATGTTTGCGATGGTGACCCTCTCTCCAAGACTTTGCCTTTAGCTTAACATCAAGCGAGGTGAAATCTAATTGACGTGTCCTAGATTTAAAAAAACAGGCTAGGTAGTGTTTACGGATAAGCAGATTACTCCCATTTGTCCCATTTCACCCCTGGTGGTAAAATTTTACACCATCTCAACATCGGTGGTCAATTAGAACTAAAATCGTCCCATTTTATCCCTAGTGGTGAACTGGGAAAAGTTTTCCCAGTTGACCACCAGTGGTAAAATGGGGTGATTTCCGTCTCAATTGACAACCGGTGGCAAGTTCATGGTGGTCAAATGGTCCGGAGTCCGGGGGGTTATCCCATATGTATAGTGTGTGTGAATGGTTATTTATTTTATTATAGTAAAAAAATAAATTTGTATTTTTTTTTATAGAATGTTAGCAACTGAAATTACTAATATTCCTTCTAATCCCTCCAACTAAGCTGAATAGCTTGTGCTAGGAGTATTTTATTATAAAAAAATACAAGGAAATTACTCAAAATTCAACCACTACACGTACAAACAAGTATAACTCATATGTCTGGTAAGATTGTTCTCGCAAGTGAAAAATATCCAAGTAGCTGACCCCGGCGAACTATGTACCGTCAGTTATTTCCCGCCCGCGTGGCGTTAGATCTCGTTCTCGCTGCAACCTCCACTATATCAAGCATGTATTATACATATAAACCTTCCTCTTGATTCACTCTAGGTACTATTAAAAAACCGCATCAAACTCCTTTGCGTAGTTTTATACTATACAATACATACATAGGGGCGGACAGACTCGGAATGCGACTTAGCTTTAAACTATGTATCACTACATTAATGGTGATAGTTTTGAGATGGCCACAACCACGGCCCCTATTTCTGCCACCTCCGTTTTATTCCTTCACATTCTTTACTAACCAATTCGATATTTTTCAGGGCGATACGAAACAATCTCTATAAACAGAAAGCAAATAGTACTATTCCGAAATTACACATACTGTAAAAACGGCCATGCATCCCAATATCGATATTGTTGGAACAAAAGACAAACGAAATGCCCTGGGAAAATAGTCATAGATGATAACGAAGGAGTTGTACTGATAATTATCGCACATCACAATCATCCACCACCACATCTTTATAAAACCGTTGATGGACATTATATCAGAGTTATTTCTTGATCACGATCACTGACTGGACTATGCAAAAACATGTCAAATATCTATATAAATAGAAATGAAACCCCAATGTGGATTGACCCCAATGTACCCTGAGTGATTGTACCAAATTGGATAATCCTTTTTTCTTTGCGTTCGTTATTGTGTCACCAAGGTTTGCATAAAAAAATGAAATGTGTAAGGGGAACGGGCTCAGAAATATACTTGGAAATAAATAAAAATGAATGGAAGATGCAGCGGGAACGGGATCAGTAATACACGTGGAAATTTTAATGGATAGTGCAATGGTTACCGCTGGTCTTAATTCTAAAAAAATGGCAGTAATAAATATAATAAAGGTGCGTGTCCTAAATAAAATGTTTTTCTTTCTCTTCCTTTACCATGTTCTAACTGCGGATTTGGCTAAACTTCGATATTTTCTGTGAAGCGACTGTTATATGACCTCCACAACCCAAATGCGATATCAAAGGATTGCAGTTAGACCAGTTGTTGGACTTTTGAGGGCCTCAACTACCCGTAACGACTGCCATCGGTTCATATGGCAACCGTGGCCGACGGCTTAAGGTGCTCTCCGAGGCACGACCAGGCCGATGCAAATACCCATATTCATTTTTTTTATTTATTTATTTATTTATACAGATCTTACACTATCATTACAGGTTGTAGTCACCTAATGCGATAGCGTAGCTAAACTATTTCTAATATATAAAATTAACATATAATACAACAACAAACATAACAGATACAGAAAAAAATGGTAAGTTACAACCAAAAATTATTGACATTTAACCTTTGTAGGCAATTATAAATAAAAGAACCTTTGCGAATTCACTCCTATTGCACGAGAAGATATCGATCTGCTGGTGAACCTCATTTATGACCCGGAAACTACGCATAAGAGGTGCTTTCGCCAGTAGATCGGTCCTGGCCACAGGTACGGCGAGCAGCTGCGGGCGTCGCCGCCTCCAAACATGCATACAAATATTTGCATTGAGCGGGGAACGAACCCGCGCCTCTTGCGCAGCGGCCACGTTCACTACCGCTACGATACAGAGGCTGTCTTATACCGGGTGTAAGGGGAACGTTCCCGAAGCCGAAAACCCCTAGTCGTACTCCAGGTACATAACACATTGGCATAAAATACAATCAATTTGGACTAAATCGTTTTTTTTATTTTGCAATATTTAATCTCCATCGTGTTAGTAAAGCTAAATGAAACGGTAATTTCATTCGTCAGTGCACCGTGATCGTGGCGCTTGAAACAGCGCCGAAATATCGGTTCCTCAATAAAAATAATAAACATGATAAATATCTCAGTGAGTGTAGATAATAGGTACTACCTACTTATATAAAAATAAAGTCGTTATTAAAAATTTGCGTTTTTATTTGGGTCCAAATGGTTAAAGTCTAGATAAGTTTCTTAGTATTGAGCTTTATTCGTTACTAAAATATATTTATTTGTTTTAGTTACCCGTCCTGGGCGTCGCAAATATAAAACTATAAACCGTGAAAAATGTTTAGCCAAGACGAGAGAACTACCTATCAACCAGGAAGAAAGTTTAGCTCAAGGGAGAGAACACGGAACACCTACACTCACCCCAACATCCGTACATTGTCCAGCACAGTACAATTTCATTAAGCCTGGAAAACCAGACCGACTAAAACGCAAATGTGTCGTCTGCCGGAAACGTACTATCACGTACTGTAAAGCTTGCCAACTTGCAATGTGCGTTTTCACTTGCTACGAGCCATACCACATTTAACATTAATCATTTCATCACTTTACAGTCACAGTCTTAAGATAACTTTATTAAGACTTTTTATATACTTTGACGAGAGACGAATGTACATTCGTCCATATTTAGTCAAGGAATGATTTTTTGCAAATGGAGAATGTTCACAAATTCTTAATGTTATTTTATTGTATTGTGTGTTGATAACAAAAAATAAACCGATTTCGATATATGAATTGGTTTCCAAGATATGAACTTTTAAAGTGGCTGTGCGGCGACCGGCTCGCGCTGGATGCGTGTGACTTATTTTTATGTAGGCCAGTCAACTTTAATGGGCGCTGGGCTAATTAATTTTATTTTGAATAGCCCGTTTATCGAGGAAGGCTGTAGGCTATATTCTTCATTGTCACGTTATTGGCCTTTAACCTTCCTCTATAACAATGCTATTCAAAACGTGAAGAATTTTGTAAAATCAACTTTAATGGGCGCTGGGCTAATTAATTTTATTTTGAATAGCCCGTTTATCGAGGAAGGCTGTAGGCTATATTCTTCATTGTCACGTTATTGGCCTTTAACTTTCCTCTATAACAATGCTATTCAAAACGTGAAGAATTTTTGCAATCAGACCAGTAGATCCTGAGATTTCTGGTGAAACGTAAGGCATCAACTAAAACTGTCAAGCCTACATAAATATACGTCACACCCTTCTAGTGCGAGCTGGTCCGGGACTCGATATTTTTGCGAACTTTGAATGACGTGGGCGTCATTCCGGCTCGTTTCTGAGGCAAAGGATGGCCATCGCAATTCAGCGTGGCAATACTGCCAGCTCCGGGAACGATACGGGGTGGGTTATTTGACGTGACATGAATATGAATAATATATAATATTATGTATTTTTCGTCATACTTTGAATGACTTTAAAATCATAACCAATTGGTATTTTTGTATGAACCGAAAACAAGTGTATTTTTATATAAATAAAGGCTTTTATGTAACGAATTTTCAAGTGATTTTGCATACCTAGTAATATTCTCCACTGTCGTTCTGAAAATATCGCAGTGGAGTTTGTTGCGCCGTTTCTTCAGCGTCTAGGAAGCGGCGGTAAAGTTATATTATTTAGAATAAACAAAAATGTCAAAATGCTGCTACATTCGTCGATATTTAGTCTTATGGAATCACTCATTGCAAATTGGCGTTCTGACAATGTCGCAGTTGCGGGTCTTGCACATTGCGTAACTGTCGCCTTGAAATTGACATATTTGTTAGAGAAAAATTTCCTCGTAATAATCAATTTCCTCCATGACAACACAAAACAAAAATATACTCTGTGCAAGCGTGACGTTACTTTTATTGTGTTACTGACATTAAAGCAGGTTACTGTTATTATATCAGTTATGTCTGTGCTACATCGATTGAGAATAAAGTTGACTGGCTTTCCTGTACTACGAAACACGCAACGACAGCTGTCGCTCGGCTGTTATCGCGTACGTGTGACATGTGCGACAAGGATAGAGAAACTAATCGCTAGTTATCGCAACATAACTCAGTAATGGTCGCTTTGTTTACCTTTTTTGCTTTGTCTCTCGTCTCGTTGGCTTTACTTGAGACAGTAAGACTTAAAAATTTCATATTATTACAGGTGAATACGCCATTATAACAGTAAAAAGCAAGAAGATTATTCTGTACCAAAACTACACATATTCTAAAGTTGGAAGAACCATACGCAACCAGTATTGTTCGAAGAAAACCAGGAACAACTGTAGGGCCAAACTTACCTTGAGGCACGACGGCACTATTGAGTCGGCGTACACAAACCACAACCATTCTCCACCTAAATTGTTCAGAGCATCAAATGGCAGCTATTATGCTGTTCGGACACCTAAACAGAAAGCAAGTTGTACTATTCCAAAAAAAAATTAAACATGTAAGGGGAACGGGATCATAACTATACGTGGAAATAAATAAAATTGAATAAGACATAAGGATTTTAAGCTGACGACGTTGTGTTGAATGTCATATAAGGAGTCGTTGGCAATACAAAAAGTGCATGAAAACTTTATGCGTCGATAAAGGATCTTTTAAAAAACATTACACGGAAGCCCAAGGACCCATATGAGGACGTATTTTTTTTCAATATAGTACAATTTATGTTTTTTTTTGTGTGATAAATGTTTTATTAGACTCCTATAATTATAAAAGTAAAGTCATTTTAAAAAATTTGCGTTTTTTTTGGGTCCAATAAGTTTTTAGTAACTTAATACACACAACATTGAATATAATAAACTTATATTGTGAGTTATTGTTGAGCTTTATTCGTTACTAAAATGTATTAATTTGTTTTAGTTACCCGACGTGGGCGTCGTAAATATAAAACTATAAATCGTGAAGAAAATTTAGCCAAGACGAGAGAACTACCTATGAGCCGGGAAGAACGTTTAGCCAAGAGGAGAGAACTAGTTATGAGTCAGGAGGAACGTTTAGCCAAGACGAGAGACGTACCTATGAGCCGGGAAGAACGTTTAACCAAGATAAGTGAACTACCAAACAACCGGGAGGTAAGGTCTGCTCAGAGGAGAGAACTACTCATGAGACAGGAAGAACGTTTAGCCAAGATAAGAGAACTACCTATTAACCGGGAAGAACGATTAGCCCAGAGGAAAGAACTACTTATGAGACAGGAAGAACGCTTACTCAAGACGAGAGAGCCACATATAAGCCGAGAAGAACATTTACCCAAGGCAAGAGAACTATCTATCGACCGGGAAGAACGCTTAGCCAAGGGTAGAGAACTGCTTGTGAGACGGACAGAAAGTTTAGCCAAGACGACAGAACTACCTAACAACCAGAAAGAACATTTAGCCAAGACGAGAGAAGTACCTATGAGCCGGGCAGAACGTTTAGCCAAGAAGAGGGAGTTAGAGAGAAAGAGATACCAAATAATAAAACAAAATCCAGAATTATATGCGGCATATCAGAGAAAGAACAGACAGAAATATGAAGATAGGAAAGCGGCGAAAGGAAATATATATGACATGTCTCCTCGTGAACAAAATATCCAAAGAATGATATGGAGACAGCAAGCCAGGGAACGCTACCATAGACAGAAAAATAAAAAGAAATAAGAAACATGACGGAAAGATATAATTAATTCATATTGAAACTAATGTCATATCTGTCTGTCTGTAACGCATTCAAGTCACCACACTGAACCGAATTTCATGTAATTTAGTACAGAGGTAGAGTAAACCTTGAGAAATAGGTAAAATATTGATGTTAGCAATGCTTTTCAAGCCATTTTAAAAGATACTTATTGTTTTCTTCAGTAGTTTCTATTTAGTCAGTATAGTGACGTAAGCTTTTTATCATTAATATCTTTGCGTACAAGAGATAAAGGAATTAATATATTTTAAATATAAGTAACTTATTCACGACTATTTATAATCATAGTTTTTAGATCAGGACTCCACGCGATATATGCGACTATATGCCGCAATAGTTTAATTTAAAAAAAAAAAACTGTGAGTTTGAATGTTTGTATGTTCGTATGGAGTTTGTTTATCATTAGAATTACATTTTGAAACCAAAGAATTGTATACGTGTAGCCTAAGCTTAAACATAGTTGTATTTTAACAAGTCATTCCGCGCCATTCTCAAGCGCCTCCTTCCACGCTTTCACACGTCGCACCAATCTGTTCCTGTCTGCGTCCATCAACACAATGTCATCAGCATACATAAGCAACCATGGGGGCTGCTCATGTGAGTCTCTGATGCTGTCCAACAAAACGTCTAATACCAAGCTGAACAGGTAGGGACTAAGTACGGATCCTTGGTGTACCCCGACGGTGATGAGGAAAGTTTTCGTGTCGCCAACAGCGGTCCGAACCACGGAACCGGAATCTTGGTACACGTCTCGGATAGTGTCGATGTAAGCCTCTGGGACTCCTTTGGACCGCAGTGCCCACCTCACCATTTTAGGAGATACTTATTGTTTGCCACTTCAGTGGTTGCTATTTAGTCAGTATAGTCACGTAAGCTTTTCGTTATTAATATCTATGTGTACAAGAGATAAAGGAATTAATATATTTTAAATTTAGGTAACTTATTCACGACTATTTATAATCATAGTTTATATACGCGATATATGCGACTGTACGCCGCAATAGTATAAAAGAAAAAAAAACATTATTTACATATAAGTTTGAAAAAATATTAAACTGTAAGTTTGAATGTTTGTATGTTCGTATGAGTTTGTTTATCATTAGAATTACATTTTGAAACCAAAGAATTGTATACGATTAGACTAAGCTTAAACATAGTTGTATTTTAACATGTCTTCTAGCATAGTAAATATGCACTTTACGGTTTTTCGACAAATAAAAATCTTGCTTTCTTCCCAACCTAACTGTAGCTAACTTATTACTTACTCTTGCTAACTCTGACTAACTTACTAGGTACTAACTACTGACTAATTCTGGGTAACTAACTACTTTTACTGCTTAACTTTGTGTTTCGCCTTGCGTTTTATGATTTTATTCAACCTACTAACTATCCATATACATGTATACTAATATTATAAATGCGAAAGTAACTCGGTCTATCTGTCTGTCTATATGTTACGCTTTCACGCCTAAACTACTGAACAGATTTTGATGAAATTTGGTATAGGGGTAGATTAGACCATGAGAAAGGACATAGGCTATGTTTGGTTGCGATAACCGACATCCACGCGGGAGGAGCCGCGGGCAAAAGCTAGTAGTAAAATATGCCGATAAAGGATTATACTTATACCGAGAGTGATGAGAATGTTAAAGACTTCTTCTGCATCTGTAAACGCCTAAACTCGGGGAGGACAAAATCGTGGGCAAAAGTAAAATGAGTAACTTCGAGAGATTCAACCCCTTATCAAATAGTGTGTGTATGTGACATACCAATCTATACCTACACTCAAAGAAATAAAGGCTTTATATGAACTATGAAGTTGGAAATGTAAATATTGATGTTTCAAGTATGTCCAAATGTACACAGCTTATCAGTTAGCTGAATTTGCACATTTTGGACGGGACATTTGGAACCGGTTTCCATTTTTTTTGTCTACTAAATTAATACTAAAGGCGGTTTCAGATTAGCGTATTTTTCTGCGCATATACGTCCGTTTTCAGAATACGCGCTTACACGAGCGCTACATTACGAACTTAAAAAATCATGACTCGCGTAAATGGGCATATTCCGGCGTGTGCGCTCGAACTCATAGTGGTGTCTCTTGCGGCTCGCGGTTATACGAGCTTAAAAGCGCGTCAACACTCGTACAAGTTGAGCGCCCGTCAAAAGGCGCACCCATATGCGCTTACAAGCGCTTCCAAAAAACTCTGTAACCGCCTTAAATGCTGTTAAGGATATAACAGTTTTTTAAGGCAAATATTGGTTTTAAACTTGGATTTCTTTTTCAGTTAAATACGAAGTTATCACCATTGCTGGAAGCCCCAAACGAGAGCTGCTTAAATATCAGGATTATACTTATTCTAGAACAGGCACTTGTCGTTATCGATATTGCTCAATGCGCAAAAGTCGAAACTGTAAGGCTCGGTTGCTGATTAATGAGGAAGAAATGAAGGTCGTATTTTCTTCCGATTGTCACAGCCATCAACCTCCAGAACTGATCAAACTTGATAATGGAACATACTGTCAACTCTGGCAGAAAAAGTCGGAACCTCAATATTACCCTTATAAATAAGTCATGATTGGCTGGTGTTAGGCAGTTGGGTCAAGGGCTTGATGCCTTTCTCTGGAGGCCTGATCACCGGTGGTTAGGGTTCCAGAGAAAGGCATCGGGTCAAACTGACTGGGATCAGGTAGAAATCTAACTACCGATAGCTAGGTTTCTACCCGATGCCAGTCAGTCCTCCATTGATATTTGTTTGTTTTATTTTTAAATACTAGCAGTATTTTTAAACACAATCCACAAATTGTGTTATACTGTGAATGGCCTTCGCTAGGCTCACAAGGCACTAATCCTTTGGGAACCAAACATAATTACAAATACCTAATGTAAGACATTGTTTACGACGACGTTTGTTACGGGCGACATCATAGTTTTTTTTATAATAAATCTAGCATTTTTGTAAAATATTTATTTCAGTGCATTGAAATATAACTTTCATTCACACTATTATTAAAGAGAATTAATGAAATCTATACGGGCGAGAGTTTATATTATGTTTTATGTTTAATTCGAGATCGTGTTGAATGAAATTAGAGTAATTATGTTCTACGATATGATGTAGTCATATTTTTGCAATATCTATTCATTCTTTTCCACACAACATTTTCTAAGGTTTTTTATTTAAATAGCTAGCTGATCCGGCGAACTTCGTACCGACATATTTTCATCCGCCCGCGTGGAATTAATATGCCGTTCCCGCTGCTCCTTCTATAAGGGACAACCGGTGTACATAATTTTATAGAAAAAGCTCGTGAATGGAATAGGATTCCCGGAATCGGTATTGCCTGGAAAGTCTGAACTTTCCAGGCAATACCGATTCCGGGAAACCTATTCCAGTGTTAAAAAGTTTTCTGGTATTTTACAGTCTAAAATAAACAATAGAGTCAAAAATTTAAACTCTATTGCTGTACCAAATTTCTTGTGGTGGTGGTTGAGTAAGATACATCCAAATATATTCCTAAACTTTCACATTTGTAATACTATATATACAATAGGACTTAAAAATTTCATATTTTTACAGGTGAATACGTCATTATAACAGTGAAAAGCAAGAAGATTATTCTGTACCAAAACTACACATATTCTAAGGTTGGAAGAACCATGCGCAATCAGTATTGTTCGAAGAAAACCAGGAACAACTGTAGGGCCAAGCTTACCTTGAGGCACGACGGCACTATTGAGTCAGCGGACACAAACCACAACCATCCTCCACCTAAATTGTTCAGAGCATCGAATGGCAGCTATTATGCGGTTTATTAGTAAACAATTATTGCCTTACAGTACTGTACCGGCCCTCGACTCTACTAAAGCTAAAAAAAACACTGTGGTGCCGCAGTCACTGCAAAAAAATACATTTAATTTTAGACTTTATTTCTTTATGCCTAAAATTCAAAATGAAATGAAAACAGTTTCATTACACTTTTTCAAGTACTCTGCCAAAAGGCATTTAATTTTGAACTTTAACCGCAACGCTTTAATGGTAGATTATTGCATCGAGCACAAAGCGAGGGCTCTAATCTAACAGGCACGAGGGCAATATAAATTATTTAAGTCGAGGTGCATAATCTACTTTTCTTTCAACTATTACCTATAGGAATAGTATATAAAAGAAACTCATATCAAACAGTTAAAAAGATTTTCTATAACACTGTCGGCTTCATTTAGAATGTTTTCCGGAGTTAATGTGTCGCTAGATGATTCCATTTTAATTCGAAGCCGAAGCACTCAAAATCAGATAGTATCATACTTTATCGTTTCCAAAAATATTGTCAAGCAAAATTAACAAAGTTCCCGCCAAATCACTTTTTAAATTTCTTTCATTTTTAAATCAGAGTTAGCAGCAATAATTTTTTAAATCTGGAACAAGTAGGATAGAAACGTATAATACGTACGTAAAAAAAAATTATTGATTTCGGCTGGCGGAATAGAGCTAATCCATTGAGATTGGCAACTTTTGGTGCGATAAAAAAATAAACTGTGCAATAATGAAATTTCATGCAGTTTTATTGCTCTAGAGCATTAAAGACTCGCTTTGTACTGAGTTTTTAGTGTGATTGTGATGAAATTGAAGCATAGTTGGAAGAAAAGTCTATTATTTAATGCCGTTTTTTGCTTTATACTTTTATAATGGTTTGGCTTTAGCCGAATCGAGGCCACAGATATATTATTAGGCTAGAAAGGCATGCCAAATTATAGACAATTCCTGACCTATGAGACAGGAAATTTCGAACGCTTACTCAGTTCTTTTAAAATATATTTCTGTCATTGAGGCCCTGTATCGAGGCCCTGCATCGAGGTCGCAAGTAGTAGTAAAACAACGAGAGCTTCTCGGCTGGGGGCGTAGTGGAATAAAAACTAATAGTTTTCAATGTGGGTGCGTTCCGGCCGGGGGCGTACTGGGACCATATACCAACCGGATGCCTTCGCGTAATATGCGCAAACTAATTACGACAAAGGAGTTACGCAATTACCACTAATTGCGTAAACATGAAATAAATAATTTCTAGCTCAGGTGTCAATGAATGAATGAAGGAATGATTTATTTCTAAGAATATGGTACATCGAGGTCTTTAAGTTATTATAGTGGTCATACATATTATAATACCATAATAGATGAGGACATATTAAGTTTTACAATATTAATGTTAAAAAACAACTTATGTCACGCATGCAATTTCTTTATTATTTCATTAGTTAAATATTTGTTTCACATCAGTCAAGTCTTTTATATTAAATTTGCTATCCATAAATTCCCTCTCCGAATTTATTTATTTATTTGTTTAAATCATTTATGTAATGAAAAATTTAACATGTTGAATTTAAATTTAGTGCTAGGTAGCAGTCTCACATCAACTGGTAGTTTTTTGTATATCTTAATAGCCATACAGTATGCATCAATATACTTGATATTTAATTTAAATATATTCAGTAATCGTATCTGTTGTTTCACTTCTTACTTCGTCAAGAACCCTACACCTCTCCTAACGATAGTACTAGTAACTCTTTAGACTGTAGCTGCAACATTAAAGTTGCAGTTACAGTCTAAAGAGAAACAACGGGGGCTTTTCAGGGGGCGTAGTGGGATAACAACTATCTATAATTTATTTTTAATGTTTTTTATAGCATTTATTATGCAATTTGAATAAAAAATGTATAGCATTTATTATACTAACTTCAGTGGTTCCAACAGTTCGTAAGAAAGTTGGTAGATGGCTCTACCGTCGCCCTTAAAGACAGATATAAAGAGAAGGGAAATTTGAAGTGATTCAGGTGTGGCTCAAGAGCTCAGTTGGAAGAACATTCCCCCTGTAAGGGAAAGGTCATGGGTTCAAGTCCCACTTGAGCGCTTCTTTTTCCCGATGTATATCGTTTTTTTATGCTAACTTTAAAATTCTTACTACCTATAAATAAAACTATTTTTAACTGAAAAAAAAAACTAATTTTGATATCTTAATTAAATTTTCAGCTTATATCCCATACAAATGGATACCTTCAGGTAGAGGGCAGTTTCTTTTACTGGTACAAGGAAACACTTTCGCGGTCAAAGGTTGCAATAAATTTATGTATTATTGTTCGAAGAAAAAAGCAAAGGGTTGCAGAGCTAAAGTCTGGTTAGACTCTGAGCAATTGATCGTAGCAAGTGACCTACGACACAATCATCCACCAGTTTTCGATCAAGATTACTACCCGGGTACTTCATAAAAATACAATTATCAGTTGTGAATATACAATGACCCTTATTGATAAATGTTTACTTATAATTTTTTACATAACATCTGTTTAAACTCTGTGTGCCCTTATTTGGAAGGGCTAATGTGTATGTATTTGTGGATATTTTACCTATGTGTAGATGAATATCAAAATGAGTAAAATAAGGGCACCTTTTCGACATAAACTTTTTATGAAAATAAAAATCAGTTTTATCCAGTAGGTCATATTTTATTTCATAATCCACAATTATTATCAATCATACACTACTTAACATACTTACTTACATAACTACAAGGTTTTAATGGTTTTAAAGGTTTAATGAAAAAAATGAAAGAAAAAATAATGAAAAACGTATATTTATTTTATTTGACAAATTTATTTACATATATCATTTATATGGAATTAATGTAATTAATTAGGCCTGTAAAAATCTGCCCCTCTAAAGAGGTGGAAAGTCGTTGGCCAGCGTTTTATATAATAATAGAGAAATGTATGGGATTTGACGTTTATGACATGCGTTGACGACTGTCATAAACGTCAAATCCCATTTATTCGTTAATCTATTCTATCATACGCCGGCCAACGAATTGCAACTTGTCTACAGGGGCAGTTCAACTGAATTGGCGTACCGTTGAGACTACCGTAAGTGCATAGTTTTGATCGGTCCTTCAATTGGTTTTTGGTTGGCGAGGTTTGCGATCTTTGTTAAGATGTTCACCGGCAGTTGCACTCTAATTGATGCACTTACCTTATTTACTTACTATATAATTAATAATATTTTGTGAACATTTCTTATAGGTCATACAATCAAATTTATCTCGTCTCGGCGCGGGCGAGGTGGACGTATACTACTTCTAAATAACCATACGTACGCAAGGACAAACAAAACTTCAGCTATTTGGTACTGTTCAAGAAAAATATCCAAAAAGTGTAAAGCGAAAGTGAAATTAGATGAGGATGATAATGTCGTTGCATGTTATTTAGACCACACGCATGTTCATAAAAGATTCGTGTGCATTTAACATGAAAGGTTAACACTGTGACAGTGTGTTACAATTTTGTATTACAAAGCACTAAGAAAAGACATCCAAAATCATAGTTAATAATAAGCCGTAACGCAAGTTTATGTGCGTTAGAGCATGTATTAATTTCGTAATTGCGAACGAGAACAAAGTCGGTCTAGGGTCTTAAGATTTTTCACTAAATGCCTCTCTGAGCTGAATTTGTCGAATTCTACGGTAACTGCCATTTGGACAGCCGAATTTCGCCGTGCGGCAAAAATCGTGCGGCTTTAGTCATTCGTGCAAACTTTGTATAAGACAGTACACTCTACTTCTGTCACCTCAATTTAAAATTATTTAGCTCATCCTATTGCTTTGAGAAACTTTGTTTGGTTTTGCTTGCACACTTGCGTGAAGGTTGATTTTAATACAATTGTTATTAGACCCGACAGGCGATACTTGTACTGCAACCGGATTATAAGATTTTATATTAATATTCCGCGTGGTGCCGCGATGCATCAGCTAGTCATCATCATCCAAAGCTAAAATTTGATGTTCGGCGTCCACTCTTCTACTTCTTCTCTCTCTTCTGACATTTCTTCAATTTTTATTTTCTGACTCTTCAACTTCTAGAAGAAAGAATACGCCAGAGTCTTATCCGTCAACCAGTAGTTGTGTACAATGTGTACCTTGCTGTTGCAATTTGTGATTAGCACCATACAAGCGTTAGCTAGTCGAGAAATAATACTGATCCAAACTAAAATAGCTCATAAATTAAGTTATATTACACATTTTGAATAAGTTAGATAGTAGGTACAGTCGACAAAGGAGATACGGTAGCACCTTCACACACAACTTTATATGAAAAAGCGCCACCGTATCTCCTTTGTCGACTGTACCTACATTTTTTTTTATAAATAAAACTAATTTTTGTCGAGTCTATCGCGATTTGTTCGGATTTCGTATTAATATCGCAATATATTGATTTATATTAAAATTAAATAAATATATTAATTTATATTAAAATTAAATAAATATACTAATTTATATTAAAATTAAATGCAGCGATACCAAAGTGATTAAATACATTTTATTCAATTGTTATTGTGCTCTTATATTCCCTCCTTCCCCCACCATTGCTCGTGAAAAACTCTTGTCTAGAGACATGTCTATATTGCCAACTGTATTCGACTTATTCTCGTGAGTCTATAAGACCAATGGAATTAGTCGTTTTGGCCTCGTGACTGAGTTTTCTGGGATTTCATTGGTCTATTGGTCGAGTCCTTCCCGTCATGCTGTTACTTCTATTATGATCTGTACCCGTAGTCCGAAAAACTATCATAATCGCATCGTAAACGTATAGTGAGAACGGAGCGATTGGCAGGGTTCTCTCTCTCTCACTCACACAGAGACTCTGATTGTCAGTGAAGAGATTTCTCTTCATTTTGGGAATGAATGAATACCTGCCTCTGCACGCAATTGCAACAATAAACATGTACAAACGTATAATAATAGCCATCTAGAGAAACGCCTACTTTGAGAGACCTGCTATGATCTCATCGGAACACCTAAATAAAATTGACAAAAAAAAATTGTTTTGTCACGGAAACATGTTGGTTGTTTAAGTAGGAAGAACATTCTCAATTATTTGTCGATGGATAATCGTTCTGTATCCTAGAAAGGTGATCTACCCTTTTGAGCTAAGAATAAATAAGGTATTACGCCAAAGAGCCTAGTAGATATCCAATAAAATTTAAAGATCGAACGTTTCCATTCCTTTCGACTAATTACCATATCTTTTTTCAGGACTACCCTACAAACTGATATCTTCCACTCGAGGAGTACAGCTCCTGATGGTGGGTAACCACACGTACTCCAGAGTCAACAAGACCTCGTACAAATGGCGTTGTTCCAGCACAGTGTCTCAAAAATGTAAAGCCAAAATAACTTTGAGTGCTTCGAATGTCGTGATACCAGACAATCTTGAGCATAACCATCCACCTCCTAGGTATTACAAAAACCAATCTGGAATTTATATCAAATGGTAGGGAATTTCCATCAGGTTTACAGGGCCTTAAAGAGGTGTACAAGGCACTGATAGGTTGTACAATGTCCTACTAATATCCTTGGGGCCCAAAGCAAGTTACCTGGCTTAGTCATCGTCAGTGTCACATTCTGAGCAACGGACGAAGTTCTGTTGACAGAAGTAATGAATAATTTCGATAATATTTTAGGGTAATTTTTTGAAATCTAGTACTTTCAGTTTATTGCATTTCTTGTAAAATATCACCAGAGATATATAATTTTCTTTTCCAATATATTGAAATAGTCAATTCCACCGATATAAATGCATTTTATTTTTATAAAAAAATTGCCCTTTTAGACTTAAAAAGCTATGGGATCGTGTTGTGAAACATACAGAGGTATAATTCCACGTACATTCTTATCTGCCACAAAAACTCTCTCCTTCTCAAATTTCGTGAAAAAGAAAGAATTTTTGTCGCAGTTATGAACAAAAAACAAAGAAGCCCTTTTTTCCAATTTTGCAGAAAAACTGTAAGATAAACGATTCATACAAAAGTTGTAACCCACTTAAAAAGTTGAATGAAAAAATTGTAGGGATAATAATTTAACTACAATTTTTTCATTCAACCTTTTTTAACCCCCGACGCAAAAACGACGGGGTGTTATAAGTTTGACGTGTCTGTGTGTGTGTGTGTGTGTAGGTGTGTGTGTGTGTGTGTGTGTGTGTGTGTGTGTGTGTGTGTGTGTGTGTGTGTGTGTGTGTGTCTGTCTGTGGCATCGTAGCACCTAAACGGCTGAACCGATTTGGATGTAGTTTTTTTTGTTTGAAAGTTATGTTCCAAAAAAATCGGCCCAAGATGGCCGACGCCACAACATTTTGGAATACATATTTCTTCATAACTCCCTCAATATGGGTATCAAATGAAAGAGCTTGACTAGTAGATCAATTTAAAAAGGATAAAATAAAAATTAAATTGAAAATTTTAAAAACCCCCGTCACAAAAAACACCTCCAAAATTAATTGTGTTTGCCTTTTAATTTTTGATATACCTAGTAATATTTTGATTCATAGGTTGCCAGGTCGGGGGACCTTGAATCGTTCCGATAATAGAACGGAGTGCTTAACCAGTTAGAGTCCCCCGATATGGCAACCGTTGAATCAAAATATTACTAGGTATATCAAAAATTATAAGGCAAACACAATTTATTTTCAACTTTTTGGAGGTGTTTTTTTGTGACGGGGGTTTTTTAAATTTTTAATTTAATTTTTAACAGGTCTCATGCTGTTATTAATTATATTGCCCTAAATTTTTTATCTGCATTGCTCTATTAGTCTAATCTATGTATATCATTTTCAGGATTACCCTACAAATTGATATCTTCTGCTCGAGGAAATCAACTCCTTGTGGTAAATAATCATACGTACTCCAGGATTAGCAAGGATTCGTACAAATGGTGTTGTTCTAGAAGAATTTCCCAAAGATGTAAAGCCAAAATAAGTTTCTGGCATGAAAGTGTCGTGGAACCGCATATCCTGGAACACAGCCATCCTCCTCCTAAATATTACAAGAACCAATTAGGAGTTTATCTTAAAATTTAAACTTGATGTGGCTGGAATAGCCAATAGCGTTCAACTTAATGTGTATCACATAACTAAATATGAATTGGGTATACATTTACAACTAAAGAAATGTATTGAGTATACAATTTAGTTTTCTTACGTAAAATCATTTTCTGGCAGATATATACTTAGTACTTACTAAAGCGATTGTGAGTAGGTGTGTATGTAGTTGGGTGTATTTTCGTGTTTAAACCATATTATACCATAATAATTGTACCAAAAAAAACATAACAATAGACAACGGATCTAACTTTACTTGATTTTAGCAACGACTTCCATACTGTAGATTTCGACATCCTGCTTGGTATACTCGGCTCTATTAACATATCTCCATAGGCTATTAGGTAGTTTCGTAGTTACCTATTTGGTCGCCAGCAAAGTATTCGCGTCGAAGAATCAAGCTCTTCCTGGTACAATGCGACCGCTGGTGCACCGCAGGGTGGCGTTCTATGTAGCATCAACTTTGTACTTGCCCGCCGGCGCGCGGGCGTGGCGCTTTCTGGCATTGAAGAGTCCCACTTTTAGAGGTGATCAGCACTTAAATATCTTTTTAGAAACGAATCCAGATGTAATCATTTTTTATGAAAAATCTAGTGCCATTAGTATAAGTGTAAGGGGATATTTATGTAAGTTAAAAAGAATCTTGACATTATAGACATTATGAATGTATTTTTATCTTCGAATTATTAATATTCACCTAATTCTTGTGATTTGCTTCAATAACCTTGCCTTCCATTCTATTTTATTCATTTAACTTAACATTTATGTTATATTGGAATTTTTTTATTATTTTTTTATTTTTATATAAATAATAATATATAAAATAATTATTTGACGAACTGTTAGAATGTAACTAAGTACTTTTAATTAATGTATTTATAATGCAATCTAGATCTAGTTTATCTACTATATAAAAATAAGTCGGATTTTCCTTATATAACGATATAAGGAAATTCCTTATATATATGATAAACTCCAGAACGCCTTTACCGATTTGGCTAATTTTGGTCTTGAATTATTCGTGGAAGTCCAGGGAAGGTTTTTACGGCGAGAAAAATTCGAATAATTGCCGGGAAGCTTAGTAGGTTAGTGTAGACTGTAAGCTTATATTGCTAATAATAAATAAATAAATAAACTATCTCCGTTACTTTTCGCCATTTTTAGAAAAACAATCTCTATCTCTCAAATAATGTTATCCTACCACCTTTATGCTGATAACCTTCAATTTTACACCCAAGCACTTCCAAACAACTTGTCTGATGTATTTACTATGCTCAATAAGGACTTGGAACGGATTTACGAATGGAACAAGAACCATGGTCTCACCCTAAATTTATCCAAGACACAAGTAATTGTTATTGGTAGTCCAAGGTCCATCAAAAATATATCCTCAGGTTACTCTGGGTGGAGCAGTCGTACCAGTTAGTGACAATGTCAAGAACTTGAGTATCTAAATGGATAAGTCATTATCTTGGAATATCCTGTTACAAGAAACAAGTCCGAAACTTTTCACGTCAGTGGGTGCCTTCTGAAGGCTCCGAAACTTCCTTCCAATTGCTACGAAAACTGCGCTCGCACAATCTCTTCTCCTTCCTGTTCTCGATTACGCGGATCTCAGCTATCCTGATCTCACAGCGAAGCAACTAGATAAATTTGAGCGACTTCAAAATTTTTGCTTGATTCATATTTGGCCTACGCAAGAATGATCATGTGTCCTCCATGACACACATGCGAAATGCCTGAGGTCATCAGAGAATTTGAGGCTGAGAATGCCGATGCATTAAACAGACTTTGTTGACAAGTCCTTCACTATCAAGGCCGTGCGCTTATGGAACGCATGGCCATTGAACATCAGACGGGCAAAATCCCTAAACTTTTTCAAAACAATGGTAAAGGACCACTACCTATTACGTTGCACACAGTTACTTTTCCTTCATAATAAGTAGTTTGTTTACTTTATGTATCTATTTGTGTTACGTATAGTGTATGTATAATGTTTATGATACAGATACTCTATGTAATATGCCATTTATTTTAATTTTCTTGTACTTCTCTTTCTCTCTTTCTTATTGTTTTTAAATGCACCTATCTAATTTATCCTATGACTACACCATATCATTTAATTTATCACATTACTGTCCATCCCAAGGTTGCCTGGAACAAATCGCTTCCAGCGATAAGACCGCCCATTGTGCATTGAACTGTATATATGCTACCTACTTATACAACTGTAAATTTATTGGTGTACAATAAAGAGTTATCTATCTATCTAATAATGTTTATTATTAAGACAAAGTCGACATGTTTTATTAACTACCCCAATGTTTACTGAATCTTGAGTGATACACTAAAATCTTTGGAATCCAAGTCAACCAACCATAGATACGAATAGTATAGACCGACTGTGACCGATGTACTGCGTCCTAGGTACGTGCGGCGTAGCGCGGGACGAGGTAAAGAAAGAGATAGAAAGAGCATAAGTAGAGAGCAAGCGAGATACCGCACCGTGAATGTTGACGGCGGACTGACTAAATCTGACCGACGATTGGACAAAACTCCCCCGTCTGACTGAGAACATACCCAAGGTGGTGGTACAGCGGCTACATTCGGTCTATAGTAGTTGTAATTTATCAATCCGTATGTAGAGTAGGAAATGTGGTCATGATGCTAGTGAAATATTTATCACTAAGATTATTTTAAATATTTGCAGAGCTCAGTATAGAAAGGATCGTGGTAGGCAAAAAGAAAAAGACTAAACTATTATTGGTGGAAAATTATACTTTTGGGCAAACAACGAGTAACCAACGTTACTGGAATTGCAGCAGTAAACGCAAATCAAAATGTCCAGCCAAACTGCGCTTCAACGACTACGGTGACTTAGTATTCTATCAGATTAAACATAATCACAAACCGCCTGAACTTTTTAAGGAACACGATGGTAGTTACATAAGACTATGAAGTATAGTAAAATGTTTTGTTTAGCGTGTATATGCCTATATACGTTAAAGTGAATCGGCTACACTGGGATCAGTGTTGAGTGCTTTTCGATCCAATAATGAATGCAGCTCAAGCTCAAAGCTGCTGCTCAAGCAGCAGACGGCTCAAAGTTCAAGAAACCCCAGGGTCAACGGTTGACCTTTGCAGGTCGCCCGTTCGCTGTCGCCTTATAAATCTATTTTGTGGGTGATCCTTCTTCAGTAAGCCCTCTCTGAGGCCTTGATCACACGCACCGAGTGGAGTGGGGAGACAGTACTTTTGGCCGAGTGTGATGTACGCGCAAAGTACTCGCACCGAGCATCGGCCGAGTGCACTGTCTCGCCATTCCACTTGGTGCGTGTGATCAAGGCATAACTCGGTTACTATCTGGAGAAATACGCTCGGGGGCGTAGTGGAATGGAATAAGAAGTTTTTCATTGTGGGTGCGTTCTGGAATGGAACCGCAATGGTCGAGTCCACTAATATGTTTAAACAGCACATTATTTTTAATCATTTAAGATAATAATTGATTTATGTTCCTGTTGATTAAATTTACTTTTATCTAAACGTGTTTTTTTTTAAATAGATTTATTGTTATTTATTCTCTGCGAGACTTCTGCCAACTATCCATCTATTGGTGTTGAAACGCGCAGTGTCATAGGTAACCTGCAGATGATTTTCGATAGATATAATGGTAACAGATACACAGTCAGCATCAGAAAGATGTTGGTGAACAAAGTGCTCAAAAAGATCTTAATTACTAAACTAGTAATTAAGATCATTTGCTGAGTACGCGAGCTTGCTGATGGATTGTTGTGAAG
The DNA here is from genome assembly GCA_914829495.1 of Eilema sororculum. Lineage (NCBI taxonomy): Eukaryota > Metazoa > Arthropoda > Insecta > Lepidoptera > Erebidae > Eilema > Eilema sororculum. The sequence goes on along the minus strand of OU618545.1, from coordinate 19,217,184 downwards.
ATTTTTCAACGAAGTAACCTGCGGAGCGTCTAATCGACTCTTCTCTTCCCGTGACCACAGAGCTGGCCTCGCTCAAAGAATTGCTAACGTTATTCAACGGGGTAATGCCGCCAGCCTTTTGGGCACGGTACCAGTAGAGGTGGATGGGGAGGATTTCTACGATGTCTAAAGCATTCCCCCCCGTCCTATAGCAGCTGCTGATTGGACATTACTCGCAGATACGTATGAGAAACATTACAAAATACCGGAAGATGATTGTGCCTAGTCATTCAGACTCTATATTTTATATTCTTGTTTTCGAAACTGCAAAAGCGTGCAGTACTAGTAGAAGTCACAGTACCGTGGGAAACTAGCATACCTAAAGACCACGCTATGAAAATAAACAAATACTTTGACTTGACCAACGAGTTACCCAAAACGGTTATGTGGTTAAACTCTACGCCGTAGAAGTAGGAGCAAGGGGAATTCCGGCTAAATCCCTGTATAATTTGTTTAAAGACCTCGGATTGCCAAGAGCTTCAGTAAGCTCTTTACTCAAACAAATTTGGATAGGTAGAGGGGGGAACACGACTGACGTGAGCGCTGATGCATTACAAGGTGGCCACCCTAAACCTACATCTGGGTTGCAAGTCCCAGGTGCCGTCACAATGTTCCTCTCTGTTCCACGCTATGGACTCAGCGACCGCACGGTGAATACCATGTTAACAATGGTGGCACTCAGCTTGACGGTCTCATCGGCTGCCTTTTCACGCCTCGCTCAAGATATTTCTTACGCTGACTGATGGTACAGCCTGACAGATGGTTTCAAAACATTATGGATAATTTTTATTTATGGGAACGCGAATTTATTTATATGGTATTTGTCCTCGTGGTGAATGTGGTGATAGATATTAAATCTTGATGACAAATAAAAATTTTGCTGGCAAAACAATCCTTTTATCTATTCGCTCATTTTTACCTTTGTGCGGAACTTACAGAACTTCCTATTTTACAGGATTCACGATAGAAAGAATCCAAATAGGCAGCCGCAGAAAGCATCTCCTAATGGTGCAAAACTATACTTTTGCCCAGACAACTAGTGACCATCGATACTGGAATTGCAGCAGAAAGTACTCGACGAAGTGTCCAGCCAAGTTACGTTTCAATGACTCTGGGAAACTAATCCTCTATGAGATCAGACATAATCACGGCCCTCCTTCGCTATTTAAGAGTCATGATGGTAGCTACGTAAAGCTATGAAGGTTTTTCGAGCCACAAAAGCTCGAAGCACTTTCTATCTGAATTGTTCTTTTAGCTAATAGACCATGGTTTTTACCTGACACAATTTAGGTTGATTATTGGAAGTACTATAGTATACTATTTGTGGCAGGGACTTCCTTTTTTTTTCTAATAGGTAATCTGTGACTATGGAAATAATAATGAAAATTATTTTTGTGGGTAGAATGTGGAAGGACCTATGGCTTAAGTTTAGAAAAAATATTCGCGGGTCGAGTCTTGTGGTTATAGAATGGAAGACGCCCTTTCTTCACCCTTCGTCAGATAACTTTCGTGTGTGATGTGATATTAATTATTATTAGTTATAGATGAATTTAACAACGTGTGTTTACTTTGAATAGTCTGATTACAACCCCGGCTTTCATCCGATACTTCGACTGTTGGGTTTAAAATAACTAGTAGACTTTGTACTTGTTTTACTACTACCTTACTACTTTCTACTACTTTGTATGTTTTTTCTGTTTGTATTTTAATTGTATTGAAAATCTCAGTTCCTTGTGATCCCTCCAACTAAATTAGTAGTATGTTATAATTTGAAGGGCCACATTCTCCCAACGCGACTGGGAAATACTCCCTAAGAAATAGATAGGAATACAAAATTCACAAAAAGAATTAACTTTATGATGAGGTTCAAGTTGTTTGTAAGCTGATGTAATTGAATAATTTTCAGCTAAATTAATTTATAACAATCATCAACTTTACATTGGGTTTATGTATAAATCTGCTATAGCATTGATGTCGTTTTACCCGACTGCTAAGAAAAGTTATTATATATTCTCCCTTCCAATTAATTTATAATTGTTTACGTTTTTATTATGTTTTTATAACTTGTTACCTAGCCGATAGATCTATTAGATGATAGATAAATTTACTCGAATATTAAGCAATATTACCTGAGTACTTAATTTTATCTAGGTACAGTGTAGTGAAATGAAATTTGAATGGCGACAAATGTTTTGTGCTTCAGTTTTTTTTAAAATAAACGCGTATCTATTTAAAAAAAGTTTTTATATCTCTCATTATTACTAGATATGCTATGTCACTATTATGTGAGGTCAACATAACATGTAATTTTCTTTTACACTTTCTATTTTTATTTCAGACATCTCAGTTACTCCTTGTATCACTGACTGACCTCCGTCCCCCATGAGCGCGGGCCTGGGGGTGACGGGTGGAGCCGTCTATCACCCCGAAGAAGCAGGCCACGGCGACGGCGCGCTGAAAAGCGCGCCTCCCCATTCCGGGGGCGAGTCGGGGAAACCGTTGTCCCCCCTCCCGAGGAGGGCCAGACCGTAAGGGATGGCCCTGGGTCAGCCGGAGTGCGAGGGATATGTCGATGACAACCTCACCTCCGGCCTAGCACCACGACCCACAGTCGGCGTGCGGTTTTAGTCGGTTCGAGTCCGACATAACCTCCCCTTCCGGCGGGTTTCCATTTCTATTGAGTCTTAAACTTCCTGTTCTCGAAGTAATATATCTATTAAGTATTTTGTTTTATTTTTTTAATTTCAGGTATTAACTATGAGATCATAACAACACCTTCGGGTAGAACAGTGATGATGTTTCAAGAATACACCTTCTCAAACAGTTGGAAATCAAGATGTTGGTACTGTTCCAGAAGAAAAGCGATTAAATGTCCCGCCAGGGTAATGATGGACAAATATGGCAATATTTGTAAATATAACGTTAATCATAACCATTAAAACGCAAGCCTAATAATTTAGTGTATACTGGTGTTGCCATTTTAAGAAATTTAAAATGTCAAAGCTATGAACGTGCAACAAAGCTCAAGAAATGGAGAACCTCCATACTCCTTTCAAATCAGTGATCGATTTATTAATTCGCTCTCCGGGGTCTAGGCAACGGCGTCAAGGTTAAAGTTCTGCCAGGGATCTTTCACCCGCTAAAGTTATAAAAAGGAACCGCCATACTTATATATACCACCGCAGTTAAAAAAGTAATTATTTATAAAAAAATCGAATTATGTACATTTTAGTTAATCAGATTTATTTCAAATATTTAAGTACTTAAATGAATGCAAGGACACTAAGAAAACGTTACATTTGAGTGTAATGTAGTTCCGTCCATTTTGAAGTATTCCTGGTTCTAATCTTTACCTTTACATCAGTAAAATTTTTTTTTTTCATTGTTGAGTAAAAGAAAACTCTAAAATCTAATCTTCCTGATGCGAACTAAGTTCAAAACGAAACGTTTTTGTTTTGACAGTGACAACATTGTCATTAGCTAAGTCAGGTTGACGGATGACGGGTAATAAAAATAAAGTAAATAAACACTTTTGCTAATCGTTATTATTGGAAATTACATTGTTTTAGTTGCTATTATAAATTAATTGTGAAAACTAAAGTGTAACATCAGTGAATTTGAAATGTTAGTGCGAGTGTATCGAACATAACCTAAAAATTGTTGACCGAGTTTGAAAAGTTCTTAAATTTACGATGTTTTAAAGTTATTTAAGTACGAAAGTGCAATATAAAAGGTAAACTATAATGTTTATCTACGTTGCGTATTAGTTTTATCTTGTTATTGTGTGAAATTAGTGTGAATTTTTATACAACAACATTCTGGTGAGTAGCTAGTTTTAGAACATGTTTCTGTTTATTTATATTATAGAAAAACGTGCATAATGATTTTTCATATTAAAATATACAATTTAGGCCATTGTGCCACAGATACTGTTTTGCGATAAATATGTTATATTTTATGAGACAGCTGATTTAAAACACTTGTGGTTTGTTATGTTACAGTTTATTACTTCAAAAAATCTTAATCTAAAGAATCCCTGAGGATTTTTAACTGTATCTCCTGTCATAAGCTCTAATTTAATGTATACTGAATGTGTTGTTTCTATTTAAAATATCCTTCCCACCTACATTAATCTGTGTTATTGAATTTTTTCTGTTAGCATTATAAAATTGGTGAGTTGACTGATAAAATATATCTCATTATAGGTGCTTTCATGTAACAATCTAGACTTATAAATAAAACTATATATTACCTGTGTGCCTTCTTAAAAGTATATTTTATGAAAATTTTATTAAATATAATTTCACCAAAATATACTTTGTGACAAAATTTTTGTCACAAATTAATTTTATCTATTATTTTTTTTAATACTAAGATATAGTAATTAGAATTGTCATAACCCTAAAATTTATAAGAGAAATTCAGATATTCAGATTGTATCCAGGCAACTCAGTTGGTCAGGGTATTCCCCCGGAATGTGTCTGATCACATGTTCAAGCCTGGATGTTGACTTTTGTAATGTGAATATTTGAATTTAGGATTTTGTGAAAAATAATACTTAAATAGTCAATATTGGAATTTGAATGAATTCAATAGCATTATGTATGTTAACTGTTGTTACAAATTGAATACACAGGGACTAGAACCCACAATCTTTTCCTTACAGGGAGAATTCCTTGATCAACTAGGCTTACAGTCTCGGCATTGTGGGTTCGAGTAATGCCCCCGAACATTCAATTTTCCTGATGTATTTGATATGTTAATGGAATGTTAATATTGTGGTTTACTATGGAATTTAAATAAAATTATATTTCAAATATTATTGTTTTTATTATTGACCCCTATATGTATCAAAGTACTCTTAGTTTTAGTTAAAAGCAGTTTAATTTCTCGTTCTCTTCTTTGTTATGATTTACTTTGGCTTTGAAGAAAGCATACACTTGAGTCTAATTCATCATTCAGCAGGATTACTCCTTAAAACCAGCCCCATGCAACCCAAAATGACACTATATATTATATTAATAAAAGCATAATTCAGCTGTTTTGAATACCATCACAACATTGACTAAACCTGAATTTATTAAACGATGTATGCTTCTTTCAATAAATTTTTAATTTGCAAATAGAATTACAAATATTTTTTCAATTTCTCAATTCGTCAATTTTTCTTCAATGGATAGGTAGAGGGGGGAACACAACTGGCGGTGGAGGTGAGCGCTGATGCATCACAAGGTGGCCACCCTAAACCTACACCTGGGTCGCAAGTCCCAGGCGCCGTCACAGTGTTCCTCTCTGTACCACGCCATGGACTCGGCGACCGCACGGTGAATCCATGGAATGCTAAGGACCGGATCTCTAACTGTGTTAATGAAGTAAATATAGAATGATAAACAAGTTATATATTTTTTACAGTCCTGGCACAATTCACTCAGGAGTACATACAACCAATGAAGATAGATTTCAAAGAAAAATTAAACCGACTTATGTGTCGTAAAAAGAGTAACAGTCCGTACTTTATGGACAGCATGAGATATAGTGATCTTATAAAAGAGGTTAGTGACGTAAAAAATAAATATCACAAGAGTTTTGAAGATTATAAAATGCTTGCGAATTATGATGTAATAAATATTGGTGGCAGAGAACGACTTATACAGCCTAAGAATGAAAATAGCTGTAACATGAAGTTTTATGTCTCAACTGATGAGTTGTTTGGTGTATTACATACAATGCATTTATTATTTGATCACGCTGACAAAGATTTATTGGATGCGGAATTGAAAACTAAGTACTGTAATGTCTCCAAAGAAGTAATAAAATTATATTTGAGCTGTTGTAAAATTTGTGAGCAGAAAATAGAATGTTAACATGTACTATGAAGTGTCTATTGTGATATATATAAGGTTGAAATTGGCAACAAAATTTTAGCATCAAACATATATTCCCATTACAGAAGTTTTGCCATCATCATTTTCATATTACTGCTACTTGTATTGATTTTGGCTGTCAATTTCAGCCTTATTTGTAATATATACAATTGTTATTATATCAATATGTCATAATTTGAAGCAGAGATAGTGTAAGGCATGACTGACACATTATAAGTCCTTCCAATTTAGAGGATGTGGGTGTGATATGTATGTGAATTTACTTAAGTAATTCAAATCTTAATTGGACTAACAAGAATACTAGTAATATGTCTTATGTTATTGGGATTTGTTACTAAAAAAAGACAAGTATCTATCAGTTTATTATTACTTAAATAGGAATAAAATTCTTTTTATAAACATTAAGTGCATTTTAGCAGTTTAATTTATATTATTAATAGAAAGGTATCGGTATTGTTATTTTAAAATTAAGTATGTACCTATTGTTTCAAAAAATAGTTTTTTTTTTGTGATTGTCTAACCTAACCATGAAATCTTTTATTTAATAAAATGATATTTCCATAAAACTCTTGCAAATCTGTTAATAATGACACCAATCACCAAAGCTGACATTTTGGAGCCCAGGGTCAGCTCTTCTATTTCTCCTTGCCATATTTAGTTATTTTGAATATGCAGGATTAACCCTAAAATAAAATAACGATCACAGAGGTAGAAATAGATTTACAAAACCTATATTAAACCGCAAACTGACCCGTAGGTAGCGGGTAAGTAACGCAAAGAACTTACGGAGCGGTTTTCACCCGCGTCCGTCGGTTGCGACCGATTCTCCGATATTCTCGCGGCGAAAACCGAGCCGGACCGGGCCGCAAAAAATCTGAGAATCCCCGTAACCGCGGCGGACGCAGTTAAAAACCGCTCCGTGAGTTCTTAGCGTTAGCTAGTCGGCTATTATTACATTAATCAGGTAGCAAGGAGCCAAGACTTGTCTGTGGATACTATTCATTATTTCAAGGACTAAGGATTACTTCAGAAGCAGAAAGAATAGAGGTGGTGTCTGCCTGTGATGGACTTTTTATTTTTGGAGGAACATGCCTGCTATGTTTACTCGTCAGTTAGGTGCAAGCGACAACTTTGTTATTGCAAGCTTTCATAGATCGCTTACTACCTTTTTTTTTTTTTTTTTTTTTTTCCGTGCGGAAATCCCCTCGGATACCCCCCCTGCCGGAGCCGGAAGGGGAGGTTATGTCGGACTCGAACCGACTAAAACCGCACGCCGACTGTGGGTCTTGGTGCTAGGCCGGAGGTGAGGTTGTCAAAGACATATCCCTCGCACCCCGGCTGACCCAGGGCCATCTCTTACGGTCTGGCCCTCCTCAGGAGGGGGGACAACGGTGTCCCCAACTCGCCCCCGGAATGGGGAGGCGCGCTATTTAGCGCGCCGCCGCCGTGGCCTGCTTCTGCTGGGGTGACAGGCGGCTCCACCCGTCACCCCCAGGCCCGCGCTCATGGGGGACGGAGGTCAGTCAGTGCCCTCCGACGCCCGAGTTGCCTGCGCGCGCGGGCGGCGCGATCCGCGAGTCTTTCTCGCTCGCGCTGCCTCTCCCGCTCCGCCGTCTCCTTCACGACCATTACCTGCTCGCTGAAGGAGACGCCGGCCGCCCACGCGTCCGCGCAGCGGACCATTGCTGTGAGCAGGGTGGCGAGGGTGAGAACTCTCACTCCCAGGGCCGCCACTAGCTCCCGCCTCGGTCCGGCCCATGCCGGACACTCGTTGAGCGTGTGCAGCCCCGTGTCCTCGCTCGCGTCGCAGTGATGGCACTCGGACGTTGGCTCCTTTTCGATCCGACACAGATATCTCCCGAAGCACCCGTGCCCGGTGATAATCTGCGTCAGTCGATACGAGAGGCTGCCATGTGGCCTCTCGAGCCATTCCCCCATGATGGGCCTTACCGCCTCTATGACGGCATGCCCTGCGCGTCGTTGCTCAAGTCGTCGCTCCCACTCCGCCACCATGATCCCGTGGAGCCGGGACCTCTCGGCCCGAATGTCTTCGGGCTCGGGATCGTATCCCCGCTCCCGCGCCTCCTTACGGAACCGATACAGTGCCGCAAGGGATCTCGCTTCCAGGATCCACGGTGGCGATCCGGCTAGGAGACTCGCCGCTTCAAAGGATATCGTGCGGTACCCCCTAATGGCCCTGCAGGCCATCGTCTGCTGCGGTGCATGCAGCAGTTGCACGAACCTGGCCTGCAGGGCGTCCGCCCACACGGGGCACCCGTACAGGGCCATGGACCGCACGACACCCGCGTAGAGTCTCCTGCAGGAGTCCTCTGGGCCCCCCAAGTTGGGCAGCAGCCGCATCAGCGCGTTAGCTGACACCAACAGTTTGGGGCGCAGACTTCGGAAGTGCTCTCCGAAGTCCCACCGACCGTCGAGTACGAGCCCCAGGTATTTCAACCGGGGCTTGATGTCGATGGGAGTACCTCCTACTGTCAAGCTGGATCCCGGGGGTGGCCTGCGCCGAGGACCATGAAAGAACAAGGCCTCGGATTTGTGCAGAGCCACCTCGAGACCCAGCCGCCGGATCCGATCCACGACTTGAGCAACAGCGGTCGTGGCCCTCTGGGTCGCCTCGCGGTGTGTAGCGCCACTCACCGTCACTAGCGTATCGTCCGCGTAGCACGTGACGGTGGCACCGAACGCGAGCTCACCGCGAAGTACCCAGTCGTATCCGATGTTCCACAGGAGCGGCCCCAGGACCGATCCCTGTGGGACACCGCACGACATCTCACGCCTACCGACGCCGGTCGCACTTGGGTAGATGACGGCCCTCTCCGTCAGGTACGCCCCGACTATGCGGCGGAGGTAGAGAGGCACATCGTGGTACACGAGCGCCTCCCTGATGCAACTCCAGGGCAAGGTGTTGAACGCGTTGGAGATGTCCAAGGACACCGCCAACATCACCTCGCCCCGGGCAAATCGCTTACTACCAGTAGCTTGCTGTACAACTACCAGGTTTGCTTGTTTGCTATCTTTGTTTGTAATTTTAAAGAAAAAGCTTACTCTCTTTTGATTTAATTTTAGCCTATTCCACAATAAGCACTCACAGCAACTATATCTCAAGCACTCACTGACTACAGGAAAAGCACATTCACTAAATCAACAAAGTACCTTTGTAAAGCTGTCTCATACAAACTCTTTATTTTCCAGTAAAGTTCATGATCTCAAGAGGAGGCGATAGACTGATGAAGCTTGGTGACTTTACCTTCACCAGGGTACAGTTCCAAGGAGATCACTGTTACTGGTCCTGTTACACACACAACAACCACGGATGTCCAGCCAAAGTGTATACCGAACGAAATACCCTTATGTACGCGAAGAATCTCCACAACCATCCTCCTACGGAGTTCTTCGTGTGACATTTAAGTTTTTTAGGATAATGAATGTAGTACACTGTCCATTTTTATGTGAAAAATAAAGATACCTAATCTGTATTCCAACGCCCGAGCAATACAGGCGTTTGACTTAGCAAAAAAACTAATTTTGAAAGTTTCCACCCAGTTACATACCATACCAAATATTACGGCGGGTTTCCACGGCACGAGGTTTCACGGACGCGGACGCATTTATCATGACAAATGTATCTGCCGTAGGTATCACGGTCAAGCCTCTTTCTACGGGCATAGTCTGCGATTTGCGAAATCGTGCACGCGTCTGTAAAATCACGGGTCGTGGAAAGCGGGACTTATGTGCGTACTGCGTATCTTCTTAAAATATTTACCTACAAACTATTTAACTGAGGAGGCTATTCCTTTATCAATCATTATCATTGTAACAATGCCATAACGACAATATTCTTCAGAATAAATACTACTTCTTGTGATGAACTTATGACTTTATGGCTTGCACATTTTCTAGTAGTTATGTGATCATATTTATTGAACTGGAGTGGTATTTATCGTAAAGAATTATTAAATAATAATAATGCTAAACTACTTGGGACCATTCAGTCAATGAAATTTAGACTATGGTGTCAACTGTGTTACAAAACCGAATTGGACAGCACCAAAATTTTAGCTTGCCAACGATAAAAAATATGCCTTTTCGTTAAGTTTTCGTAACATCTGAACCGGCACTATTATTAGATTTTTCACTGACAGGGACTCTTCCCTTGACGATTTGATGTATTTTTATGAAAGTAGCATCAATGATCAATATTTATTTCTTATATATCCACTTGGCCGCTACTAAAATATTTTGAATACGATAATCTTTTGACTAAATTTAATGCGATGTCTCCCAATATGATCTAGTATTTTTTTAACCTTGTTCTATTATTTTTAAGTAAGAGAAGTTAAAAATTCAGCTCTTAATAGCTTAGCAGCAAAAGGCTGACTTTTTGAATGCTGGACAGTTTTGAGTGTTGGTGGTCCTTAGAGGAGTGCAATTTTTTTGCAAAATACTCAGCTGGGTTGAGTTTTCTGCAAAGCCTATACCTACTCTTATTTGGAGAATAAGAATTTGAGACAAATGAATGACGTAATATTTTCCTAAGATTTATATTTATGTAAATGTTAGATGTAACAATTAAATTTTTATTTGAATTGGATTTTAATTAATAGTACATATTTCAAAGAGGCATGTCGATTCCAATATCAAGGCTTCAAAAATATAACGACAGTGATGTAATCGTGAATTTTAATAAGGGGCTCATTGATAATATATGTACATAAATAATGAAAAAAGTCGCTGTATCCCAATAGTACCATTCTGAGTTTCATTATGGGACTACTGGGATATTTTTCTCCCTGCGTTGAAGATCGCAAAGAAAAATATGATTTGGTATTGCTATCATAGTTCAGAGCTGATGAAAAGCTTGTCTGACTTGACTATACATTACTATTGTTATTATACAATCAATGAGTGGAGGCAGATAGTCTTATTTTTGAAGTCTTGTCATAGGTATCGGTCAATATTTCTAATTATTTACTCGGCCGTTCCCAATACCATACTGTCAGTTAAAGATAGATCGCATCTACAGATAAAGTGCTCGGCTATTTAAATTCAAAACATAGTAACTCCTATTTCACACCAATTTTGGAAAATAAAATTTATACCGCGATGCGCTTTCCCGCAAAAAATCAGTTACCATGTTCTCAATTTAAATAGCCGATACGTCAAATTTGACTGCTGTGATCTATTTTCAACTGTAAGTATGTTATTGGGAACGGCCGGAGACTACAAGGAACGATCTGTCATGGCCTAATGTTTTTATTTTTAACTGACGATGATGGCTCGTTTCAGTATCTCATATTAGATATAATATTTTATAAAATTCTCATTATACAAATTTACATCATAACAAACCATCTATTTAGTCAAGAAGCTGGAATTCTTTACGTGAATAATGAAAAAATCTTATTTAGACTGATAAAATGGCTGACTTGTTCGATTGTAAATTTGTCTTAATTGTACTGTAGGTGCTAATTTGTGATAAAAGACAACCTTGTGATCTCTTTTTATATGTTTTTGTGAACTCTTGCCTTTATCTCACTAGTTACTTACTCACTGTAGTACAAAATGTTGTGGCATATTCGATGTATTTTCAGTATTAGCTCACTTGTGTTTCATCGCTTTCTATTTTGTACGAAATATAAATGAATGTGTAAATCAAAATGCTTTTGTATTTACCATAATTATCACGTTCATTGATTGAAGTTATGTGTCCTCTATCTGCCCCTGTCCCATTTATTTGGGGTCGGTGCAACATGCCATCCTCCTCCATGCATTCCTATCAGATGTCATTTCCTCAGTCTCTCATTTCTTTGCCAAATCCTCTTTCACGCAATCCCTATACCATTTCTTAGGTCTGCCTCATTGAAGTTATATATCTTTATAAAACCTGATTTGAATCTATTACATATTACCGTAGACAAAATATTACTAGAGTAAGTTGTAAATGCTGACTTTTTATGGTATTAACTACGCTTTGAACATTTTTTTTTTCAAATAAGTCTACATTAATTGTCTTTCTTTACAGATTTAAACAAAATGGTAAAGATGGGAGTAGGCAAAGAGGCATTTTACATCAAATCAATGAGAGGCAAGCCTCTGATTGTCTTCAATAAATACACGTACTGCCGTCATTCGGATCGAAACGGCATAGTAAGATGGACGTGCTCTACTCATTCTTATAAATGTTGTAAAGCTGTGGTGAAGACTTCAGGGAAACACATCGTCGAAGTGAAAGGCTATCACAACCATGACGCTTCAGAATTGCTAATCAACCGGTCCAGATCTACCGTGAATGATTGGCCGGTTTCAATGAACCAGTTTGTCTTGAAACCCATTTTTGACAAGCATTTCTTGCATCGTTTGTAGATAATACGATTTACGAAACTTGTTCAGAATAAGCTTAGATTTTCTTAGCAAATGTTTGAGCTAAAAATATTGCTACGTTTGACGTCTATATATTTATAGGGAGAAATTGTCTAGATTCTGTACAATCCTCAATATATTGATTAGAAATATGAGTACCTCAACTAACTTAGGCCCGTATTCTAGAATGACACTCAGCCTGAATCGCGATTTATCTGAAGACAGTTTGATAGTTTTACATATTGTCTATACAACCTGTCATCAGATAAATCGCGATTCAGGCTGAGCGTCATTCTAGAATACGGGCCTTAGTTCAGAAACTCATAGGTGGGTAACATGTCTCGAGGTTTACTTCCATCGTTATGCTATACATAATACAAAAATATATTAGGAAGTTTTAAGTGCTACCAGCATTTAACTATACCAATTTAATCGAAGCTGTAACCATTATTGTGCCCAGACACAAGTACTTTGCTGGGTGCAACCTATACCTATCTCCACTCTTTTGATCTAGCTATACTATAGAACGCTTTATATTATTCGAGATATTTCGTGGATATAATCCACGTATAGTGGTCTTCTTTTTAGCGTTCCGTACCTCAGAAGGAAAAAACGAAACTCTTACCGCCGCCGTTCCCAATAACATACTGACAGTCAGAGATAGATCGCATCTACGGATAAAGTGCTGGGCTGTTTAAATTCAAAACATAGTAACTCCTATTTCACACCAATTTCGGAAAATAAAATTATACCGCGATGCGCTTGCCCGCAAAAAATCAGTTACCATGTTTTGAATTTAAACAGCCGATACGTCAAAATTGACTGTTGCGATCTATCTTTACTGTAAGTATGTTATTGGGAACGGCCGTTAAGGATCACTTCGTTGCCAGTCTGTCTGTCTGTCTGTCAAAACCTTTTTTCTCAGGTATCAAGTTGAAAGTTATACTACATAGTCAGGACTATATCGTCTTGAAACTAGTACAAAAATCACACTTCTTAGTCAACGCAATCAAAATATAATACCGTTTATGTAGCTTAAGTAGCAGAACCCTCGGTGCGCGAGTTAAACTCGCACTTGGCCGGCATTTTTTCATTAACAAGTGTCCATTATACTCCAAACAAAGTGTCTTTTGGACGCTCCAAACAAAGTGTCTTTTGGATGCTCCAAGCGAAGTGTTCAATGAACACTTTTATATTATTACTAGCTTTTGCCCGCGGCTCCGCCCGCGTGGATGTCGGTTATCCCGACCAAACATAGCCTATGTCTTTTCTTAAGGTCTAATCTACCCCTATACCAAATTTCATCAAAATCGGTTCAGTGGTTGAGGCGTGAAAGCGTAACATACAGACAGACAGACAGAAAGACAGACAGACAGACAGACAGACAGAGTTACTTTCGCATTTATAATATTAGTAAGGATCCATGACATATCGCACATCGTCGTACATAATATAGAAGCATTTTACTCTCATAACATCTTTGGCCATGTATCCGCGGTCGTAACCGCCTCATTTTATCGTGAGGTTACCTACCTCACGATAAAATGCTTGGAAATGAGTCTCATAAAATCTATTCGTATTAAATAGAAATAGAAAATAAAAATAGAAAAATAAAAAATCAAGGCAAGCTGTTTTTATACCTGGTCATAAAATTTATTTTTAGTCTAGTCATTTAATTGTAGCATTAGATTATTGCATTTACATTAAAAATATTGAAAAGCGGACAACCGTACTTATTTTTTAACCATAAATAATTATGTTAGTTATCTTTCCACTTATTTTATATGGCAATTTTTAAAATGTACACCTTTATGGTCCTTTTCTGATCTGTCACTGCAGTAGCGGTGTGCAGAATACGATGTAATTTTTATTTTGTAATCCAAGGTGGTTTCACACAAATCGCCTGTTTTTTTTATCACTTCAAGGGTAGGCAGAGGTGTACAACATGCATTTATCAATGATAAAAAAAATGTTGTAATTAAGATTATTACTTTTTTAGGTTTTATTGTTTTATTTAGAATCTGAAAAATTGTTATATACATATTGCATTTTAATAAAAAATATATGCTAGATCATTCTCTTGTAATGTAATGTTTACCTATTTAAGTTATAATTTATTATTATTTGTAGCAATGTCTTGCATAAGGTGATAAAAAATTTGCTCTTCTGAAGCAGCTACTATTAACTTAATATTTTTAATTATTAGGTAGATACTTAATATAGTATTATATTATTAGTATATTGTTAGCCTTAGATGAAAAATACTAATAATGGTATACATATCTACTTTGTGTTATATTTAATTCTGTAGGTACTCGCGAATTTTATACATTATTTGAAATGAAATTTGTTATTTCCAAGTTATTGTGTTCGAAATTCGAAGATCTCAAAACTAAGTCTAGCATAATAATAAAACACAACAATGTTATTTAATAACATAACATAACAATATTTATTTGAATGAAATGTTAAAGCAAATGAGTATGCTAACCATTTAAATCGATTAAGATTGAAAAAAGTGAATTACCCAGGCGGGATTTGAACCCGCGATTAGTCCCTTACAAAAATAACTTTAAATTATTATTGTAAGGGACTTTACGCGATCATGGTATAGATACATAAATATACCTTTGATTTCCCTGACGTATCGACCAGGTTACACTGGCCGTAGTCACAGACTGACTGGCTCTTACAAGTTGAAGTCCCGCCTGAGCATATCACTTTTTCCAGTCGTTGAATACTTATTTGATTATTTATTGTATAATTTGTATACAGGTACGAAACGTACTGTAATTTATGGTTCCTTAATATTATTCTGAAAACTGAATATTGAAAATTATTCATAGTTGTAGCTAGGTAGTTTGTGAAATAAAAATACAGTTAGATATACTGAGCATTATTTATTTTTCCATTTTAATAACCACTGATAAAAGCGATATGACACCTACATTACGCCTACATCCCCGGAGGAGCAAGCAGGGGTGAATTAACATCCACATTCCACCAATCAATCACCCCCTATTACGTGGGATCGAATACAATTAGAAAATAAAAGAAAATGTTTCTTCGAGACAAAAATGAGACTGCCACCTTAATTAACTCCGTGATGAACTAAAATTGTTTCTCACGTTATTTAATGAAATTCACAGAATAAAATATGATAACGCATTGTAGTTAGTCTTAAACTCAGTTAATCGTTGGTGAACTTCGTTCTAAAGCTCGAGAGTACAAAAGTTAAACATCACGGAGTTAATTCAGGTGGCAGCCTCATTTTTTATCTATCCCAGGTCCTGTGAAACTAAAGAGCAACATTTTTTCACTTTGCACTCTAAATTCAGCTTCGAAGTTCCACCTTCATTTACTATTCGACTACCACTTCAGCTTGGCCCTGTTACGTTGAGTTATGCTGTGGCTGTTTTCCTACGATTGGTGAGGCTACCTACAGCAGCTTTCTTTGCCTATAATTCTTATATTCGCTCTTATGTAGGTAGATATTTGCGTTTAAATAGCACTTTGGGTGTTGCAAATATTTATTGCCCATAGTGAACGCTTGCCACCGTGTAGTTAGCTGAATGTTACCGTGCTTATGAACTAATGATAACCGAGTTAGCTTTCATGATGTTTTGAGGAAAAGGGTAACCAAAAATGTTGATATTCATTCATAGTGTCTTTTCAGTTACATTCGAATTATCAAAGAACAAGAAACCGATATTGGTACTTGATGGGTACAGGTTTTCATTCCACTACTCACGGAACTCAAAGGAACGCTGGCAGTGCAGCAGGAGAAGTTATTTTGGATGCAAAGCTGTCGTACATATGGTAGAAAGCAGAGTCATGTACTATAACACATCACATAATCATGCACCATGACTAACACTGATAAAGTAAAACACCCAAAATTGATGACAATCCCAGTATCGGCGGTAGAGGCGTCACTCTTACGATCTAGAGTTCCAGGGTGCAAATTCTGGCTATTACACCACCAACGTAAGCTCTCTTCTACCCGATTTAGCTTTGCTGCTGGCATTTCGGTGATTATGGTGACTAACATCAATTAAAAAAACCTCTTTGGTGCTTCTTAGAAATCTGTAAACAATCTTACGAGTCGAATCGCTGATCCAGGATAAAAGTTCATGGTATTCACACTCTGGGGTAGGCGGAGTCAACAGCTTGCCGTTCTCACACACCGCGAGCTTCCTCTACAGCTGTCAATAAACGTCGCTCGGGAGGTAAGCCGACAGAACCTCGTCTCTTAATCAGCAAGTACACCGGCTTGCAGGTGAAGATGGCTTGTTTGGTTTGGTAAATTTATTGATGAGGTCTGGCAAAATTCCTTAAAGCAGAGCGTGAAAAAGTATATAGGAGGATGAGGACGAGGCATCTTAGGGCCACGATTTTAACATTGGTGCCTATGATGGTGATAGTGACTGACATTCCTGATACTTTATCTTGGGCATGAAAAAATCCTACGTCCCTGTGGGAGAAGAAAAAGGTCATGTAACATTTTAATTATGAACTTTCTTTTTAGTGTTAATAGTTAAGTACTTAATTTAAGAACCAGGTGGAAAATGTGATACTGATAATTTGGTTAAAGAAATAATTTTATTTTATTAATAAATATTTTAAAACTTGAATAATGTGTTTCACTTTCATCAAATTAAATCGCACCTGAGTTTTCAAAAACTAAACTCAGTTATAATTTTTGAAAAATCGACATAGTCAATAGTCTTCCAAAATAATATTTTTAAAGTGAGTATTTGATGATGTTATTTTATATGGGCACCTTAATTTTTATGTAAGCTCTGCTCACATGACAATTATACATTCATTGCATCCCTCCAAAATCTAAGAACGTTTCTGGGATTGATACTGGACATGTTTCATCTTATTACTGAAGCTTATACATCCTCGAAGCTACCTTCAAGGATACGTCTGATTTAGATATAGTAAATCCCCTTAACAATCTGAGTTAGTTTTAAGATTTTCTAATTTATTAATTTAAATATTTCCAACAGATTGGGCCAGCAAGATATTACTCTCAACACAAGAGTTACCACACCAGCGCAGCTTCTTAAAATACAACCAACAAGAATGTCCAGTATGTAATGACTGTGTCAGCGGCCTCCACTACGGTGTCCCCACGTGCGAATCTTGCAAGTCCTTCTTCAAAAGGGCTATCACGTATGATAAGGCTGATAAGTATAAATGTACTGCAAAACCAGCAAATAATGATTGTCTTGTGACCCGCTTGACAAGGAATATGTGCCCGTGTTGTAGGTTTAATAAATGTATTAAAATTGGCATGGATCCCAGTTTAGTAAGGCTGAAGAAGGAGAGAGGTGGTCGAGCTGATTGTTATTTGAAAAAGTAAAGCACAGTTTTATTCCTTGCGCAGAGATCTGGTATTGCCATTCAATTTGGCAATGCTGCCAGTCTTGCGGCCACCCTTTTTATTCGACATTGATGGGGAGAAATTCTTTGACGCATGAAACTATATATTGTGCAATATTTTTATTAATTTCATCATTAAAAAAATATTCAGATGACTTATCCATTATATAATGTAGGTATGAGGCTAAAAATTGGCAGCCAAAATCGACAGCCAAGATTGGCACCAAAATTATAACAGCCAAACACATATTCCCAATACAAGAAGGTCTCAGACTATTTACAGAAGTTTCTACATCATCGTTTTGATATTGCTGCTTCTTGTATTGATTTTGGCTGCTATAATTTTGGCTGTCAATTTCAGTATCATCATGTAGATTTATATCAGTGTTTTAAAATAAATGTGTTGTTTGTCTTAATATTATGTACGTAATTTTAAAATATTGTA
This sequence comes from Eilema sororculum, assembly GCA_914829495.1. NCBI lineage: Eukaryota > Metazoa > Arthropoda > Insecta > Lepidoptera > Erebidae > Eilema > Eilema sororculum. Next base: position 19,199,046 of record OU618545.1, on the reverse strand, counting down.
GCGCTACCTTTTGGTATTTTTTTATCTTTTTATGTTTTATACGTTCGGAAGTCCTTCTTCTAGGAAGTAATGGAATGGTAAGACTCTACGGTGTTTTTATAACTATAGACCGAATGAAAATATTTGTGCTTAAGTAATCCTCTAAGATTAAAGTATACCGGTTCCACGGTAATTCTAAAAAATCCTGAGTCAGATCCATCTAACGAAGTAGGTACTTATTAGATAATATTATCCCGCTATCCTTCTGTCTACTCGCCACTGGCATAATGTTATGTTCCTGCAGCTCCTGAATAAGGGAAAAACTTGAATGTCACATCTAGTATATTGAGGTTTGAATGTTAGACTAACTTCGGTGACAGCTTACTGGCTGGTGGAAATTTGTTTGTTTACCATCTACGACTATATCTATAATATAAAAATGAATCGCAAAATGTGTTGGTAAGCGCATAACTCACCAACGGCTGGACCGATTTCACTAATTCTTTTTTTGTTGTGTTTGTTAGTATCGGGAGAAGGTTCTTACGAAAAAAAATAATAAAACAGTTGTACAGAAAATTTCAGAAAGTAACTTTTCTTTTTCTCATACAAACTTTTTCTATTATGTGAGAGAAGTTTATGTTTACGTTACGGGTTTAGTATTTAGTAGTAGTAGGTAGTAGTAGGAATGGGAATGGGAATGGGAATAGGAATGGGAATAGTAATGGGAATGGGAACGGGAACAGGAATGGGAACGGAATTGCACGCGGGTGGAAAATATGGCGGTACGAAGTTCGCCGAGACAGCTAGTATTGTAATAAAAGCATGAAGGCACGGATAATGTGATTGATAGACTTTTATGAAAGTGCCTTTATCTTTAGTCATGCAAATGGAGTCCGCAAAGATACAGGTAGGTTCGACTGAACGCCGTGATTGCCGGACACGCCTTGGTTTCCCCAGGGGAGGAATAGGGAATTCGGGTGAAATGGCCCATATAAAAGGGGCAGATCACCCGTCCGGTCAACGGCACCCCCGCTTGGAGTAAGTAAGTAGTCATGCAAATATGAACGAGCTTAAGGAGTGGGTACTGTTTTTAATGTGTTGATGAATTGGTAATATAATATAATGAAATTAAAGATTATAAAATAATATATTATACCTAATAATCATAGCAACGGTGAATGTTGTAATGTTTAATAATTAATTGTTGTTTAATCAGTTTAATAATAATGTTTCTCGATCTATTTTTATTTGACCAATAATTGAATACTTAATAGTATTAATTACATTATAAGTATAGTGTGAATTGACTAATTTAAATATTTTAATTAATTCGGATGTGAAACTACACACAAATGTAAAAAAATAAAATTTGAATTTTAAAAATGTAAAAAACATTTCCGTTATATTTTATCACATAATTTTATAATCATTAATGTATTATAATCATAAATATATGTATTAGTTCAAATTGATTTAGAAAGGAAAAATTGATCGGTCCAGGCGGGACTTGATCTTGAACCCGTGATCCTCCTCTTACAGGGAGAATACTTTTGACCACTAAGCTACCAGAGCTTACAGGACGAATGCTTTTGACCACTAAGCTACCAGTTGTAAGAAAAGGATCACGGGTTCAAAACCCGCCTGGACTGATCACAAAAAAAAAACCTTTCTAAATCGATTTGAATTAGCATACTAAATGGTTAAGAATTCATTCAAAGATGTATTAGTATTAGAGTCAATAGGATATTTACCATGGTGTTTTTTAGTGTTCCAACAATACTTGGTAAATTAAATATCCAGTGTTAGATGTAATCTATAGTTAAAAAATGTGTTCAGATAAGTCTCCGTAAATTTAAGCAAAGCATAATTTATATGATTTATCATAGTTGACGTTATTGTTTAAAATTTTTATTTTTGTTTTTATTTTTTTATGCTATTAACTTAAGCAGCTACTAATATGGTTTAGTCCACTTAGAGCACCCAGCTGAATAGCACCTAGCCATGTCCACGAAGAGCACCTATCAAGATTTTGCATTGCTCTTCGTGGACATGGCTAGGTGCTATTCAGCTGGGTGCTCTAAGTGGACTACACTATTGATTATATATAGGTTATGAGGCGGGATCCTACACTGCCGTAGTAAATCAGATAACAGTTTATGAAATAACTATGTAAAGTAAAAGCATCAGCCAATAAAGACAAATACAATCAAAATTTCCATTGAATGATTTGATTCTCATGAAGAAATAATACCTAGGTACTCTAATTAATTTTTGCAAGCATGTGCAACACAGAATCAACCTATATTCTTTTTACTACCATTCGATTTCTGATATCTTGATTACCACGACAGTAGTGCTTACATTTGTGTTCCATTTTAGCATATAAATATGTACTTCAAGGCGTAACGTAATCAGTATACTTTTTAATAAAAGCTATTTTTAATGTAGTGTCGTTCCTTTTAAAAGAATACAGGTACGTATGTTATCAAAGGTAATTTTATTTAAAATCCTTTTACCACAGCATCATAACTATATTATGACAAATTATATTATGGGTATATAATGAATACTATGAGGAGTTTGTGGCAAATTAAAATTGATATTAATTAATCACTTGTTGCATCATAGAAGCAAAATATATATTTGGCACTCTAATTTAGCTTGAATGTTATTGCGGTCCTTATAGAAATCACGTTCCTGTATACAATAAATGTCATGCAAATTAATAATTCCAGACGATTTTGCTATCAAAACTGCACAAAATCTTTCACTTAAGAACGACTATAAAATATAAGTACAGTCAGCGTCATAAATATCTTGACGACAAAGTCTAAAAATGATCTTAAAGCTCTCATATTATGAACAAATCAAACTGTTTTATTGATTTATATGCTACTAGCTTTTGTCCGCGGTTCCGCCTGCGTGGAAGTCAATTATCGCGACCAAACATAGCCTATGTCCTTTCTTATGGTCTAATCTACCCCTACACCAAATTTCATCAAAATCGATTCAGTGGTTTAGGCGTGAAAGCGTAACATACAGACAGAGTTACTTTCGCATTTATAATATTAGTATGGATTATTGTCTGATCTAAAGGTTTGTACCAAATATCAGAACAGCTGGAAGGGGGTAAAAAACTAAATTAAGGTAATTTTGAGCACTTTATACGTTAACATCTTTCTGCTGCTGACCGTACACTATTATCATTTAGAAAGAATAGAAACATTTTATCGTATAATATTTTTATCGCCACATGTTTTACGAAAAGTCACATTTAACATATTTCTTATTTCCAGTGATGTATTACTGCTGTCCAATTTGCGGTGACGTCACATCGGGTATACACTACGGGGTCCGCACTTGTGAATCGTGCAAGCTTTTCTTCAAACGAACCGTTCAGTTGGAAAGGGAAAACGTGTATGTCTGCACTGCTAACATGAATTGCACAGTCAGTGTGCAGACAAGGGCATGGTGTAAATACTGCAGGTATACGAAATGTTTAACGTCTGGTATGAAACCGACTATGGTTACGAAGAAAAAACTGTATCTACCAGCACACTTATAATACTTATGGCACCGTTATCTTATTTCTTTAGAAATTTCCAATATGGCACAGAAACCAACATCAGACCCATAACTTTGTTCAATGTAATTGTTTTAGGTTTAATGAAGATAGAATATTTATGAGTTGATAATGGCATAATCTTAGATACTATCATAAAACTGCAGTTTGTGCCTAATTTCATTTTTTATACTAAAAAATCATGAACTGAACGCTGTTGAAGTGAGATCACTGCGCAATATGTTTGAGAGAAACTTATAATTTTCGTCAGTACAGTACAGTTTTAAATCACGCCTGCCTCAAAATGAATGTCCATCCATCCATCCATATACCTACTCACGTTTGTAATTCCCTTAAGGGGTAGGCAGAGATGTACGAGCACCCACATTTCGCCAATTATGATTTTCGGTCCCATGACGTAATAAGGGGCGAACCAACACGGCAAAAAAAAGGATACATTGAGGAAATTTGAATATAATTCGGATATTTAGGCAAATGATAAAAAGAAGGAAAAGAGAAGATTGGTACTATAGGTATGCGGCAGTGGCAAATGTTAGGAGACAGGTCAGTCGGGGTCCACTACACAGAACCTACACCAAAAAAATTAGTGAGATCTTGAAAAGGTCAGAATCATCTGAAAACTGTTTAGTGACAGAAGTTTGATGAATAACAGTAGACAATGGCGGGCCTTTCTCCGAAGACTGGCCCCTAAATTGAAGGACACAGCTGCCGCCTTGGGGCGCCTGCAGCCCAACATGAGGGGGCCGGATGACTCCTGCAGGAGACTCTACGCGGGAGTCGTGCGGTCTATGGCCCTATATGGGTGCCCAATATGGGCGGACACCCTGACGGTCCACAATGCGCGTCTGCTGCGTGGGCCGCAGCGTGCAATGGCCAGCAGGGCCATTAGGGGGTACCGCAAGATATCTCTGGAGGCGGCGAGTCTCCTTGCCGGATCCCTACCGTGGAACTTGGATGCGAGAGCCCTTTCGATGCTATATCGGTATCGAAAGGAGGCGCGGGAGCAGGGACGGGAACCCGAGCCTGATGAAATTCGGGCCGTGAGGTCTCAGCTCCACAGGGACATGGTAGCGGAATGGGAGCTACGACTTGGGCGACCAAACACAGGGCACGCCGTAATAGCGGCGGTAAGACCCATCATGGAGGAGTGGCTAGAGAGGCCACACGGCAGCCTCTCGTACCGGCTGACGCAGGTGATCACCGGACACGGGTGTTTCGGGAGTTACCTGTGTCGGATCCGGAAGGAGCCAACGTCCGAGTGCCATCACTGTGATGCGAGCGAGGACACGGAGCTGCACACGCTAACCGAGTGCCCGGCGTGGGACACGCCGAGGCGGTTCCTAGTGGCGGCTCTGGGGGTGGGAGTCCTCACACTCGCCACGTTGCTCACAGCGATGGTAAGATGCGCGAACGCTTGGGGTGCGGCTGTCTCCTTCTGCGAGCAAGTAATGCTCGAGAAGGAGGCGGCCGGTCGGGTCCGGACCAGACTCCGGGCCCGGGAAGCCCGCGCAGAGCGAAGACGAACCGGACGTCGGAGGTCGCAGAACGACCTCCGTCCTCCATGAGCGCTGGCCTGGGGGTGACCGGTGGAGCCGCCTGTCACCCTAGCAGAAGCAGGCCGCGGCGGCGGCGCAAAATACGCCTCCCCGTAACCGGGGCTAGATGGGGACACTGTGGTCCCCACAACCCGAAGGGGGCCATCTCGATAGAGATGGTCCTGGGTCTGCCGGGGTGCGAGAGATATGCTTTTGGCAATCTCACCTCCGGCAACCAAGGACCCAAGACGGCGTGCGTTTTAGTCGGTTCGAGTCCGACATAACCGCCTCCACCGGCTCCGTGGGGGTGGTATCCGTGGGGATTTTTCGCACGATAAAAAAAAAAAAAATGGCGGGCCTTTGTCTCTGTTCAAACCGTAGGGAAAAAGGTGCACCGTGCAAGTGTTTGGATGTAGGAGTGTGATATTTTTTTATTTGATCTATTGGAACTTGTAAGTTATATGTTGTACTTTTGTGCAGTAATCGGTTATCGATAAGCATATCGTATCTATATTTTAATTGTTTAGATTACATTTGTACCAGAATCCTCTGTTCTTCAACCATTACCACCCATTAGGTATGATTTAAGCATGATATGAGTTTAGTGGTATGAATACGAAACAACCCCTCGCTGGTGATGTCAACAGATGCTATCAAGATTAGTATATTTATATTTTATTTAGGTATTTAAATGAGCAATAATTTTGTGAATTTGAAACTAATTTTTCTAATGGTTTTATGATGAGCACATACATGCTACCTCCCTACTTTCACAGGTAGGCCTGTTGGCTGTTAGGGGTTCTTACATGTTGTAAAATTCCTATCATATTTACTTTAAAGTGTATTTTTTTTCAGTAAATTTCTATGTGTAAGTATTATTTTAGGGCGGTTTCAGACTAGCATTTTATACGCGCCTTTTGGCACCGTATGCGCGCAGAAAATACGCTTATCTGAAACTGACCTTAGTATAATCGAAATAAAATGTAAAATAAAAATTGAGTTTTATAAATCGAATAAAACTAAATACTTAATAGAATGAAAAGAGTGAAATTATTTAAATTCTACCTTATCGGCTGCTTTTATAAACATTTAAAAAAATCTAGATAGATATTTACATTGATATATTTTTACTTATTAGTATTATTAATAAAGGTTATTAAAGATTTAAATTTTCCTTTTTTTTCTTATATACACTTTTCTTAGATTATGATTCGAAATCAGTCGAGTTAAACTGAATTGGTTGTATTTTTTAGTCAAGGTTAGATATGTAAAATGATAATAAAATTATATTAGTCATAATTATTTACTATTAATTTTGTGTTGTATAATGTTTTGAAAACCCTAATATTGAACCAATTATGTATAATAACTAGCCATTTTAGAATTTTTCTGACTTTAGAAAGAGACAAGACTCTTAGGTAGAATGAGACAGATTCTGCACTTTGTTTATTTTTTAATGATATTAGTGCTGTGAATTTGAAACTGTTGATATATAAATGCAGCTTCTATTCACTACGATAAGTATATTTAGTTTCTAACTGTAAAACAAACAGATCACCTGCGATCAAGTAAAACTAGGCTATCCCGGTCTACCCATTGAAATTAATTACGTAATTTGAATTGACCGCCTTTCCTATCATTGGCGAAATTCACTTTAATCCAAACCTCATCCAAACCTATGCCGCACCACTTAGACCTGGAACTCCCTGCCAGCTCACGTGTTTCCTTCTTCCTACAGTGCCGGGTCCTTTAAGCGGGGCGTGAAAAGGCATCTAATGAGGCCGTCAAGCTGAGTGCCACCACTGTTAACATGGTAAATGTTTACGATGGTGACCCTCTTTTCGAGACTTTGCCTTTAGATTAACATCAGGCGAGGTGAAGTCAAATTGAGGTGTCCTAAATAAAAAAAAAACCTACTTGGAATGCAAGTACCCAACATTTGGTCAGCAATGCAGGTCCTAAATAACTCATTTACATTTACCTATCCTATTATAATAACTACAATATCATAATCATACTTTTATTTCAAATCACATTGTATGTGCTAATATATTTTTGTTGCTAACCATACTAGATATAAATTCACCTTTTGAATAACTACATATTCGAACATAAAACAACACCTTGGATGGGTATTCATCGAATAAATATACTGCCTATGAATCTGCTACTGCCATCGAATAAATATAGAGTCTATGGGACATTATTAAGTACGGACAATATTAACGATAAATACATACAAGTAATTGTATGTATTATAATCGTTCTCTAACTTTATTCTAAGGTTGAACTAAGCTGTATACTATTGTATAAGTAATAAAAATTAATAATAATTAATTAAGTTTTTTTTGTGCAATCAAAATTAAATTTATATTATAATGTTAACGACAAAAGACTTAATGTTGTACTTATAATAATGTTTTTACTACAATAAAATGTGTATAGAATTTACAAAACATTTTTCATTATATTTTCCTTCAAACCTGTTCACATAAAAATAAAAAAAAATCAATTCAAAACTTAAACTTAAAAAATGTCTATTATTTACTTGAAATTCAAAACTCGAATCTTGTATTATTATTTGTTTCAGAAATCTCTGCGCATGACATCGTGCCTCGATACACTTGGTCGAGACAAGGGAATGCGATCATTATGCTCGGAGAACATAGGTTCAAGAAGAGATCAAAACATGTAAACCAGAGGCAGGAGTGTCATTGGGTATGCAATAAGTGCGATAAAGGATGCAAGGCTAAGCTGACTACGTTCGACGACGCCATTATAAAGATATACAATATTCATGATCATGCAGGGCTCAGGAAACTTAGATGATATTTACGAGTAGTTTTTTTTTGTTATAACGTAGGTAGGTTTAGATTATGTTAACCAATTGTTGTATGAATTTGTATATTAGAAACTGTTCTAATAACTAGGATGAAATTTACATTTTAAGGTGTCTTTTTCATAAAAAATATACTTAGAACGTCAATTTTTTGATTGCATTAACTTACCTATTAGTTATTTCATAGCTGTGAGAGATTGCAGACCTGATTATTTGACCTTATTACCCTCTACGAGTTACTAGAGAGTTCTAATTTCCAATTGTAATTTTGCCGATTTAATTCAAACGCAATTTATACAAACATTTTGCATATACTGCATTTTATTATCTAACACCAACGCGTATATGTTTACTATACTTGTTAACCTTAATGTTAGCATACCGTTAGGTATCTCAAAACTCTATGAGATGACTATAAAATAAGACTTACCCAGACAAAGAGTACGTTGCTATTGGTGAACTGGGAATTTAATAAAAAAAAATATATCTGGTATGTATTTACCCAATTTTAAACGTATTATTTGACTCGATACGTAATATAAAAAGGGTACCTAACGTTTTCTGTAGTGTCAAGGAAATAGAGGATGAGTTTAATTTTTTTGTAAAATCAGGAATTTGTACAATTCAATGTAATTTATCAATCAATAAAGATCAAAATTTATTGCGTATACCAAAAACAAAAAAACTTTGAAGAATTATGAAAATTGAATGAAAACAATAAACTTTCCTCAGATTTCTCATATTTTTTAGATGTATCAACTATGATATAACTCATTACCCGACTAAGGGTTAAGATTTTGATAGGTATGTATGTATTTTATCAGGGACTCAGACCAGTAGCTACGAATGCGAATGCCCTTACAATGCGTTTCTATGATTTTAGATGACGGAAAGATCGTGAAGAGACATGTGTTTGTGAAAGATATGGCTCTAGGTAATGTGAAACCCCATAATTCAAGAAGAACAAAAATTTCCTCGAATGCCAATACTAAGAAAATGCGTTACACTCCTCTTATAGAGGAAACAGAGCCTGGACGCAGTGGCTTTCGTGTACTGTGTCCAAGAAAGAAAAATAGACGTACTAAAAAAACATGTACTTTTTGCCACAAGTCACTGTGCACTGAGCACGTAACATACATGTGCAGTATGTGCTTTGAGACACACATATCTCTCAACAACAAAGAAGACTGATTTTTTAATTTTTCAAATTTCAATTATGTAGATAAGTACAAAGAAAAAAGTTACGAAGTTTTTTATCCATCGTACCTACTGTGTCAGTTGCAATTCGCGTCGCGCTTGATGTAGACGTGTTTCAACCTGATTAAAATATCAAAACTATCATTTACGATTGTTTGAATCCATAAATATTATAAACAAGATAATGTCATTGGCTAAATACTACCTAAGCCACTCAAAATGTTAGTCACATACATACATACATATAATTTACGCCTTTATCCCTGGAGGGTAAAAAAAAACACCCACATTTCACCTATTCGGTCCCACGTAATAGGATGTGAGCCTATTGCTGTATTCCGGGCAATAGGCTCACACGTTGGTCACACGCCTGGTATATAGGTATACCTATAGGTCCACGCTATATAGGTATTTGCGAGAGATATATTCGATCGATATATTACAACTCGGCTTTGTTTTATTAATTGATCATTTATTTCAATTTTTACAAAATAAGTCATGTTTTTCAGATCATCCTACATTTGAGAATGAAATCGCTTCACAGATTATTCTAGAGCCGTTCGAATCAGTAAATGTCAGCTCAAATAATAGCGTATTTTATAAGACAGTAACGGATGCTCCTGAAATGGGCGGTACTTCGAAGAATATTGAAATACTTGATGAATTCGAATTTGAGGAAAATAAACCGCGAAAAAGACGAAATGGAATAAATTTACAAAAAATAAGGCAAGAGAAAAGAAACAAAGGATTGGCATATAGAACACCAACAGGTACAATCATTGAGGCAAGAAAAGTTACCCCTTTATCCTATTGCCGTAAAAAATGTGCTGAAAAAATTAGTGCCGATACCCAGAAAGCACTGTTTGATGAATTATGGGCATTGGGTGACCGGAATAAACGTTCCGAATATTTATCGTCATTGGTTGTTGATGAATCAATAAATACCCGACGCCGGCGTTATTATAATTTTAGTGGAATCAAGCCAAAAACCATCAATCATATTTACTATTTAAAAGTAAATGATTCAATGATTGAAGTCTGTAAGGGATGTTTTTTAAAAACATTTTGTGTAAGTAATAAATGTGTTAATTTAGCAATAAAAAAGAATCGTAAGAGTAAGAAGAATTCCAAGCCCTGAATGACGTTGATCACAATTGTCTTCTGATAAAATCGGGGATGTTGCTGTACAGGCAACAAAAGATTTCATAATTTTAACCACTATATGAATCGCTTTACAGTCAAACAAACGTTATTTACCGACAGGCCTGTCACTAACAATAATTAACAGAAATAAAGTCGCCACTGTACCATAGCATACACCTATTTGGGAAATGTTTTTCGTACCATGAATGTATCGTTTAAGAAACCTTTGGACTTCTGAAAAAGTAAACTAAGTTTATCGCCAGATTTCCAGAAGGGAATGATGGATGAAAAACGATAAAGATGAGCAGCGATGATAAAAGAGACTATATTATGGTTTCGACCACCAATGTCTATCAACAGTTTTTGGTAATATATGTGGAGCGACGCGGCAACGCTGACAGAGGTCGGGAATCTAACCAAACAGCATCGTGCGTGTGTTTAAATATTTCTGAAAAATATAATAAGACGGTTACATTACTGTATACTTAAGAGTATTTCTAGAATATAAGCATAGTCCAACGAACTACTTATATTGTTGATTAAACTATAATATACTTTATATGGCAACGACTTAAGTGTTTTCTTTATCAGCCCCTAGAGAAAAGTTTAAACTCATCCCCTTTTACCTTGACACCACAGGATTATAAAAGCGATATTTAATTTGACTTGATAATTGTCGATAAAAAAATAATTACATTTAATAAAATATTATATCTGTAAGTAATGCGTATGATATTTTATCTTATACTATTATTACCTAGTTATATATTATATATGTTATATATGTGGATTAACCCTAGAAATTAGTTCATTCCCGTTAACATTATTGTATATCATAGAACGCGATAATTTAAAAATTGTCATACCTAATTTATTAGGATCTTATGTGTCTACCTATTTATTTTGTTACCTTATAGTTATAATAACTTTTAATTTAAGTAATAATTTAACTCTTGTTCCTTAATACCAAACTCTTTTGATAATTTGTTTTGGCAAAAGAGTTAGACTAGATAAATTATGTCAACTTTCAAATCCTTCAGAACGATATCATTTGTAGATCGTTCGTTCTCGTAGATTGACGAGAGTGAGCCGAAATTATTGCCCCCCTTAACCTTGAGTTAGGGGGCATATAATTTCGGCTGGGGCCCAAAGCATTCCTGGGGTTCTGAGGTTGAGGTCTGAGAAAGAAAGTAATACGTAGGAAACAAATTATAATTTGTTTTCTGTATGCTATGCGAATGCATTCAAATGCAAAATATGCAAATACAAATACAAATACAAATCATTTATTTGCATAATACATGTGAGAATCAGATGGTCATAAAAACATAGCAGTGGTACATTGTATTATCACCAGTTATGGCATGCAAAATTTATTATTTGGGATTAGTACATAAATATAGATAATTCAAATGTTAAAAATTCGAGAATGTGCAAATTCAACTATTAATAACAATAATATAATTTATCTGAGATTCATCGGCAATAGATCATTTCATGTCAATATTACAAGGGAAAAAATGTCATAATGTCAAAATATATAGGTAATGTCAAATACACACTGTCCAGCCAACAGCAATGTCCAACAAATCATCAAGAGAAACAGACTCCACAATCAATCATCTAAGGTTTTGTCATTTAAAAATTCAGATATAGAATAATAGCATTTCCGTATAAGCATCTCCTGTAGGCTCTTCTTGAACAGACGCACATTTTTTGCATATTTTATATGTTTAGGCAATTTATTATATATATGAGGCGCCATGCAGAGTATACTTTGGTGCTTCAGGGCCGTTTTACTGGGAACCAAACACAGCTTATCAGCGTGACGAGCTCTTTGTTTTTTGTGAAACAGTTGCATATTCTGTTCGACAAACATGGCACACTCCTGTATGTAAATGCAGGGCAAAGTCATTAATTTATTGACTATGAAGTATGGTTTACAAGTGTCCATTTGTTTAATATTGAACATGGCTCTAATGCACCGTTTCTGTGCTATAAATGCACGAGACCAGTCAGTAGAATTGCCCCAAAAAATTATCCCATAGCGCAATATAGATGTAACCATACCATGATATGCTGTAATAACAGTGCTTAAATTTGCTGTATTTCGTAGTTTATACAGTCCATATGCATGCTGGGATACCTTGGTGCAAACATGCTCTATATGTTCTTTCCAATTAAGTTTGCTGTCTATAGTGAGCCCTAAAAATTTTGTGGTTACAACTTCTTCGATTTGTTGCCCTTGGAAATTAACATTCAAGCTTCTAGAATTATTATTTTGTCTTTGTTGAAAGTGTACTAATTTTGTTTTCGCAAGGTTCATTATTAAATTATTATTCTGTAGCCAAGATATGATGGTGGTTAAAGAGTTGTTAATATTGGATTCCAGTGAGGTTAAATCTTTATTCATATGTAACACAGTGCTGTCATCAGCGAACAGTGTCATATTATATTTTGTGGTCAAAGGTAAGTCATTAATGTACACTATAAACAGAAGAGGGCCCAGCACACTACCCTGAGGAACGCCAAACTTAACTGTTCTAGTCTCAGAATGATGCAGAACCTCCCTCTTCGTCTGCAAACATACGTTAGATATTTCTGTTACTTGTGTTCTATCAGATAGGTAAGATTTTATAAGATCATTTGGAGTGCCCCTAATACCATAACGGTATAATTTATCCAGAAGAATGTCATGTCTAACGCGGTCAAATGCCTTTGACATATCCATAAATACTCCCACAGTTGGTTGACTTTTGTCCATTCCTTCAATTACAAGATTCAGGAAATTGTAAATGGCCATGTTAATATTTTTAAATCTTCTGAAACCGTATTGTTCAGGTGCTAATATGTTTTCTTTTTCCAAAAAATTATATATACTATTAAAAATTACCCTCTCAAATATTTTTGAGAAAATTGGGAGTAGGGCTACGGGTCTATAGTTATCTATTTCTTGTCTGTCACCCTTTTTATAAAGGGGTTTCACTATAGATTTTTTTAATTTATCCGGATATATTCCCCGCTCGATACAGAGATTCACTACAAAACTTAAGACTGAAGAAATTTCATTGCCCACATGTTTAATCACAGACGTCACAATCCCATCGTAGCCTGCACTATTCGTGTTCTTTAATGTTTTTATGATGCCGAGGATTTCAGAGGGGGTCACTGGTTTCATAAAAAGTGTATTTTTATGTTGTTCCGGTAACACTTTACATGGCTCTTGCAATTGGTTATTAGCCATATCAACATAGTAATGATTAAATTCATTACATATACTTTTATGATCATTAAAAATTTCGTCTTTTACCTTAATACTAGAAATGTCTACTTTAGGGACCCTTACTTTAGATCCGTTTATAATGCGCCAAGTAGCTTGTGTTTTATTAGTAGATGATTCAATGAAATGGTCATTTCTACTTTTTTGTGTTAGTCTTATTATTTTTTTAAGTCTGTGAGCGTAAGTTTTATACCTAATTTCGTTACTTACGCTTGGACACTTTCTATACTGCCAAAGCATTTTGCGCTTTCTTAAGCTGCACAATTTAAGCCCCCTGGTAATCCAGTTAGCTTTTTTTTTATAAAAGACTTTGGTGGTTCTGATTGGAAAGCATAAATCATATGTCATTTTAAAGAAGTCGTAAAATTGATTGAAGGCCTCATTTGAGTCGGTTTGTTCGTATACACTAGCAAAAGTGAAGTTTGTCAGATACCTTTTGAATACATTCATATTAACAGAGGAAAAATCTCTTCTCTCCTTATACCAAAACGTTAATTTACATTTTTCTCGCACTGGACACATTAAGATTTGTGCAGTATGATCAGATATGGAGAAATCAATAACTCTGCCCTTGCATCCCCTAATATTATGTATGATGTTGTCAATACATGTCCCACTTATAAACCTAGTGACCTCTTTAATTTCCGGTTTTATGTTGTAAGACATTAGTATATGTAAAAAATCTGAAGCTAATTTTGTTTTTTGCAATAAATTTATATTGAAGTCACCGCAAAGTATTATTTTCTTTTTCGTGCCAAGTTTTGTTAGAAGCATATTCAGTCGCTCGCAAAACGTATCCACAGAGAACCTATCATATTTTGGTGATCTGTAAATACACACCACATATATACTATGTTGTGTTAGTTCAATTACCGAGCATTCAAATATATTACCAATTGATAGTTTGTTCATTTCATCTAGAACCCTATATGAATGTGTATTTTTTACCAATATGCATGAGCCTCCGTATCTACTTTTCCTCATGTACGAGGTCGCTAATATAAAGTTCGGTACGTGTAAATAATGTTCGTCTCCTCTTATCATTCTATGCTCAGTTATACATAAAACATCAACGGAATCCTTTAGTTCATTCATGTGTACACTTATTAAGTCTGCCTTACTCAACAATCCATTGATATTTTGGTGAAGTATATATATACAATTGTCATGCACGAAATAAATCATTTGAAGAGTCCCTAAATTTATCCAACTCTGGTAAGATATTAAAAGGAGTCTTGTTAAGTGTTAAATCGTGGCTAGAATCACAATGCTGTTGGTTTGCAAGGTTAGGAACAATATCTATTAAATTATGAAAAATATTCCTCATGCCATTATTATTAAGTTGACCGTTACGCTTAAAAACAGTATAGTCACACGGTAAGTTCAGATTTGAGTCATATATTATGGCATAGTTATAAGAGTAATTGTCAAGACATAGCAAGTTATTAAAAATTTCAACTCTTCCATTCTACATTTCAGCATATTCACTATATTTATACGTTGGCAAACACAGAATAATATTTGTGTGTTGTATGGTTTGAATTACATTCCTTAAATACAATACTAGGTCAAAATAATTGTTAGTTTTTCGAAAGTCTTCCTCTCCTATTAATATTATACAATAGTCGCGCATAGAGTAATTTACAAGCTTAAGATTTAAATCAGCAATCAGGTGCTTGATTCCGCATCGAGGTGATAAATAATGACACATTTGACAATTTGTAAAGGTATCTTTTGCAATAGATACAATGTTGTTCATCTTGTTGCTACTAATAATGCAAATCTTATTAGTGTTCGCTTTTTGATAGCAGGATTCTTCCTTACGTACAAACATTGACGTTGACGGCTGACTTAATTTTGTATTCTGTGTAGGCGTAGTTTGCGATAATGCTGTCGGTGGTGGCCTAGACTGCACTTGTTTGCCTGTTTTTTGTCCCTTTTTTCTTGGTGTCGTTTTACATTCTTGATTCGTTTGCTTCAATTTGTCATTTTCACGGGAAAGAATCTCAACTTCTTGACGAGATCTACTTAATTCAAATTCTAACAGTTCAACTTTTTTCCTCAAATCAATAATTGTTTCTTGTTGTTGTAATTTAGTGAGATCGGGTAGACTGATATCAAGGCTACCATTATATTCCGTTTCATCCTCAAAACTTGCATCAAAGACTGATATGTCATTTATTTCCTTGTTGGAGTATGTGCGTCTCCGTCGAAAAGTAATATTTTCTTGGACATTCATTTTGATATAGTTTGAGAAGTGAACTTCAATTTGTCAATAAATCTAATAATTTCCAAAAACAATTAATCCTCTCCAGCGAGGTTTGAACTTGCGCCGCGCCGCTCGCCGTCTGCACACGAGTACCGCGCTGTCTATACCGTTGCGCCACGGGACCAGTAGTAGGATTAGGTGAATTTTTGCTTCACTATGTACGTAATGCGTTTTTTAAATCAGCTAATGATTCATCGATATGGAATTTTTTCTCAAATACCTGTGTTCATGTACTCACGTTCACTTATTTGTACAAAATATTTTTACACAAATATGTTTTTGCACTTTATTTACACTGTTTGTGGATAGCTATTTATGACGATTACTCTTTTTATAGTTTAGGAACTTGCACGGCTTAGTTGAGTTTTGTTTATTATTTTATTTTAACTTATGTTTATGTAGGCAATTGTTCTTCAGTCTTTTTGTATATCTTAAACACTTTATAATTACTGTTTAATATATTTTGCACATTATATTTATAGTAGTTTACAAGTTCTGCACTGATTTATTCTGGTAAGATTATTTATTGAGATGTTTTTTTTTTTATATTCACCTAATATTTAGTATCACTGTTTTGATTGTTTTACTAACACTTGCACCGCTTTATTACACTATTATTTACTTATTTCAACCACTTACAACTAATTACAAGTTTTGGAAATAATTTTAAATTAAAAACTAGACTGGAGCTATTTAAATGTACATCTTGGTCAGGACAGCGCAAGAAAGCAATATCATAAACAAAAGTTGCAGTCCTCGCTAATCATCAGTAAGTACATAAATAAAGGGTAAATATCCAATTAGTTGTCTAGTATTAAGAATATTATCTTTAAGTTGCTTATTAAACTATCAATGTCAGACTAATTAGTATTAAATATTAAGTACGGAATATTTCTTATTTATATCAATATCGGAATTATTCAAAATAATATACGGTAAATATCCCGTTGACTTGAATACTAAATTGCTCATTATAATGATTAATTTTATTAATGATTAGTTACGTCAGGGACTGAATCATTACCACATTTAGCACCTTAGTTTTTATTTGTAAACTTAGTTGAAAGCGAAATTAAAATGTTATTTTTTGGATTTAGTCTGTAAGAAATTAAACATTAATTATTCTAGGTATACAATCTAGCTAGTGTATCTAATCGTTGTAATTTAACATTAAAATGTTATATTGTAGATAACATTTATTACTTGCCTAGTTTTTAACTAAACAACAGAATCGATTAAAAAGTCTTGAATGAAATCGTTTGTAAAATTGAGACTGCGGTGGGCTAAGTTGTTCTTTAATTGTAGATAATAAGTTTCTTTTTTTTTTTTGTGAAAAATCATGTTTTTTCTTTAGTATAATAAAGATTTACATGTCTACTTTTTACTTGAGACATTACGAATTATTACATATTTTGTTTTTGTTCATGTATTTTAAGAATCAATTGCTGTAACTATCTTAGTATGTATTTAGGTATATTATTAATTTTTTATAATTAACTGTTTACCAACGCTGACCAAATAAATATATTTAGTAAACTATTGCCATTTCATTTACTACTAGTAGTTCAGTGAATAGTAGACCTCGCTAGCACCCTTGGCCATATTTTTTGACACCCTTAATCAAATTTGGTATGCTTAAAGAAACTGATATCGATCTTTTTATTTTATACAACCCTGGATGTATCACTAAAACACAATGAAGATCCGTTCTTAAAAAAAAAACAACACAGCAAACCTCCCCTTTTCCCCATCTGTGTTTTTATAACAAGTTCACTTTAACAAGGCATAATTTTTTATAACAGCCTGTGAGGAATCATGTCCTTGATGTTTCAGTCAAAAATCATCAAGTTCCGTTCATAAATAACGCGACAGTAAGCTTCCCCCCTTGTTGCCCCCACTTACCCTCCTATTAAGAAAGCTCTAGAAAAAAATTGAGTTTTAAATCAAGGAATATGTGTGCAAATTTGGTGAAAATCGGTTAAGAAGTGCGCCTTCTAGATAGGCACTAACAAATTGACAAGCAAAATCGGCCAAGCAAAACCTTGTCGACACGGGGACTCGCTCGCTTCGCTCGCTTAGTCAACTAAGGTATCAGTCCCCATATAGCCCACGTGTGAGACAGTGCTTACTTATCGTGGTACCGTTTTTTCTATTCTGTAGTAGGTGCTATGTTATAATATTAATAGCCAAGTGGTTAAAGGTTCGAATACTTTCCAGTGCATATAAGCTATATATAGCACACTATATATAGTGTGGTATAACACATAGGCTATTACTACATTACACGTGGGTTAACTGATCGGTTAGGTTAAAAGCGTATCAGCTATTTATACTGGAGATTGATAGCACTTGTGGAATCTGCTAAACATATTGAATAATTCAGAATTAAAATAAACTCGGTGGAAAAGTACAAGTGTGTTATTCAATACGGATCAGCTATATTTCACAACATTCTACACAACGCTAACGCCATGGTAAGCTTAACATGTGTTATGGAATCTAGATACTTTTTTTTATACATAGAAACACCCAGACCAATGAAAATAGCCACATTCATGCATACAAATATTTGCACTGAGCGGGGATCGAATCCGCGCCTCCTGCGTAGCAGTCGCGTTCACTGCCGCCACGCCACAGAGGCTGTCGAAATAAAGTATAAATAGTATAAGTACCTATTTATATACCCAATCGGTCAAGCCTACATAGACTACATTAGACCGATGTTACACAGTGTAAGGACCGAAGCCAGTCAGACTACATCGAAGTACACGCGTAAGTACAACCGTGTTCAATGCTATCTTTAAGTTTAGTTAATATAATGAGTACCTACCATTCAGATGAGAGAAGAATAACTTATTCTTATAACATAATACTAGCTTTTGCCCGCGGCTCCGCCCGCGTGGATGTCGGTTATCGCGGCCATACGTAGCCTGTGTCCTTTCTTAAGGTTTAATCTACCCTTATACCAAATTTGCAGAGTATACCTGCTAGAACCAAGCGTTTCGGTGACTCATTCCTATGCCGCACCACTAAGACCTGGAACTCCCTGCCAGCTCACGTGTTTCCTTCCTCCTACAGTCCCGGGTCCTTTAAGCGGGGCGTGAAAAGGCATCTAATGAGGCCGTCAAGCTGAGTGCCACCACTGTTAACATGGTAAATGTTTACGATGGTGACCCTCTTTCCGAGACCTTGCCTTTGGCTTAACATCAGGCGAGGTGAAGTCAAATTGACGTGTCCTGTATAAAAAAAAAATCGGTTCAGCGGTTTAGGCGTGAAAGCGTAACATACAGGCAGACAGACAGAGTTACTGTCGCTATGGGTTAGTTAAGATTACTAACTAAATAGTTACTTTCCAGGATTTTCCATCGCACACGCAATATATTTAGAAAAGAAGCGACTAGCGGAAAGATTGCGATATCAAAGAATTAAAAGTGATCCAGAATTATACGCCGAGTATATGGAAAAGAAAAAGAAAGAACGAAATATGAGAAGATTAAAGAAGATGTATTACTAAAGACTGTGACTAAATAATCTTTTTAAAATATAGCAACTAGGTTGTGTCTCCCACGGTGTCTCCATGGGTAAAAAAAAAAAATAAGTTATTATCTAAGTAATACTTTTTTTTATTAAATAACTTAAAAAACAAATTTATAAAAGACTAGAAAATATAGTCATTTCGGTAGGCTGACATTTTCAAGCACGAGGGTAACAAAACCACCATAAAATTATAGTATAAATGGAAGGATTTTGTCTGTCCCGTCCACGGAGCTTCAGCCATTGCCAAAATTTCCTTGTCTCCCCAAGGGATACACCGAGGAAGACACGAATACATGTAAAATAAGAGTATATATGTGCCAATATCGGTATCAGTATGTTATGAACATGTATAGGTAATGGAGGCTACCGTAATTTATGTTATATTTAAGTACTTACGTAGGAGCAGCACTGCAGCCTGGCTGGTATTGCTACAATATTTTACCAAACCAAAAATAGTTTTAGGTATTTTCGAATTAATATGAATCAAATATTTAAGTCACTGTATACTTATTTACTATTAAATAAAATGTAAGAAAAACTTATAAATACATACCATGTATTAAAATAATATAATATTATATATCTCTAGCGATGTGAGAACAGTCCTATAAGTACTGAAAAGAAAAAATATAATTTATATTTCACCAGAAATAATTGTGATGATATCAAATTAAACTAAACGGGTTACCCACTTTTAGGTTAAGTTAAGTTTAACCAAATAATTGCAGTATAGTTTCATGAACTGCAAATGGATTTATGAAGGATTCTACAGGGTCATAATGCGAAATACTTTCTGGTATAAACGGGTAGGCATAAACTTAATAAAATGTATGCCATTAAATTCCAAACCAACTTAGGAAGTAAGATTTTTTTGTAAGAATGAATCATATGAAGCGTCGGTAGCTTAGTGATTAAGGAGTCGGCCTTACGATCGAGAGGTCCCGGGTTCGAATCCTGGCCATTAAACTACCGACGTGAACCCACTCCTAACACAAGCAATTTAGCTTAGTTGGAGGGGTTAAAGGGAATATTAGTAATTTCGGTCCTAATATTCCTTTTTTAAATTAATAAAAATATACAAATATATATATATAATCGTATACTATTTATTCACAGTATATTGTATTTACAACTATATTAAACTAGGATTATATAATAAATCTCTAATTTAAAATTATATTCGCATTTAAATAATGTAGAAAGTATCACAAAGATACCGGGGGAATTACAAGATTTCATGATTGTCAGCTGGCATGCTGCTGTATGCTAAATGTACCTACATTTAAAAAAAAGGAACCCATATTACAAGCTATGTAATTTAGTAATTGGGTTTAAACGGAACTAAATACTAAAATATGTACCTATTTCTTAATATCATCCGTTTTATTATTTATTTATTTCATACATACTACGTCATTATGAAGATTATGCGGTCTTCTGAAGGGGTTATGTGGGGAATTACAGGTAGGTTCTATATATATTAATATATAAAACGACAGTAAGAGACTGCCAAGGTGCGTGGCAAGTAATTTAACATTATGTTAATATAACATGACATGTTATTGTACCTAATATAATTGTGTAAATGTATAATAAAAGTATTAAATACTACAATGGAAATGATTTTTTCTTCCTGAATTATATATAACAGAATAACGAAGTGTTAATTTTATGTTAACACTCGCTGTTGCCCGCGACTCTTCCCGCGGTAAAATGTGATTTCGTTCCCGCAACCCAGGGGAACCTATTCTTGGGATAACAAGCTAGCCTATGTGTTATTCCAGATTATAAGTTATCCCTGTAACAAATTTCGACCAAATCCCTTCAGCCGTTAGAGCGTCAGTGTATAGCAAACAGCCAAGCGTCATCACGAACATTGACATTTGTAACATTAGGATTAGTAAAATAGGATTAGTAGAATAGGATTAATAGAATGGGATTAGTAGGTAATATACTTAAATCGTAAGAAGATCGGTAGATGACTCCACCTTCGCCATAAGAACGGATAAATAGAAGGGAAATTTGAATCACATCGGGCGGGCGTCTGTAGCCGAATTGGTCAAGGCATTCCCCCTGTAAGGGAAAGACTGCGGGTTCTAGTCCCGCCCGAGAAGATTTATTTTTCCCTATGTATTCGATTTGTATAGTTAGCATTAACTATGCTAACTATACAAATCGAATACTGTAAAATTCACTCGAATACTTAAATCTATAAACATATAAGTTATCGAATTAACCTTAAATTTTAGTGGAATACCAATTTTTATCAGGAAAAGGAATAAAAAAGAGAACTTTATACCAAAGGAGATATAGGGAACGTCTAAAGTTAGAACAACCAGAAAAGTGGAAAAAAATTATGGAAGAGAATTTGTCACAGATAAAAAAACGTTATGTACCCATTGATAAACTTTCCAACGCTGAGAAAAAAGCTAAAAGAAAGCAGTGGCGAACAGCAAAATACAGGACTACTTTAAAAAGAAAAGAGATGGCGCACAAAAAAGATATTTGAAATCATTCGGTTACTTGCTGTTGCCTCTACGGCTCCGCCCGCGTGTTATCGCAACCAAATGTAGGTTATGTTCTCTTAACTATAATGTACCTGTGTACCAAATTTTTTCAGGTTATCTTCAAAAGGGACGTTATTTCAAACTTTCATCCCATATATGAACCTTTTTTATTTATTCGTCATGCAATAAATTGAATTCGAATTAGAAACATAAAATCTTAACAGTAGACTGTTTCACGGAAACAATTATTTGTTATTTAATAATAAAATAAAAAATATTTACTTTTAATGTAATTTATAGTGCCTGTTCTCTGTATAAAATGTCATGTTCAAAGCATAATTAATTTAATGTCTAATAAATTATATTTTTAAAATGAAATAAAACCAAGTAACCAGAATCTTTAGATTTATTTATTCCGAAGTATAATAATACAATTTTTATAAACTTAACCTATTTTAATTAATGCTATTCTGATCACGGTAAGGTTAAGATGGTGGAATATCCTTAGTCTCCCAAGACCATATTTCGACACAGAAACTCAAAATGCTACGGTAAATGTGAATAGTTGAAAAGGATCAATAATTTACCATAATTATTTATCATAAATAGTTAATAATAATTATCAAAATTTGTTGTAAAGTTAAGTAATTAATTACTAATCATTTACCGTAACATAGATACACAAAATAAATGGCGAAAGTTATAATAAAAAAATGCTAACGTTTAAGAGGACTTCCTAGCAACTGTTTCTCCATAGTACCGTTCTCCCCTTTTCCCTCCCTGAATATTGCTTCTAGAACAATATTTTTGTTTTCGTAAAATCAAGATCTTCTGTACGCATGTCACTGTTATTTTATTTTTGTCGGCAGTAAATAAAATAAGAAAATATGATCGTCTAAAAATGATAAAAAATTACTAATTCTTACCGGCATGTTTGGAGGACTACCTACCAGACAAATTTGAAAAGGTTTTAACGTTATAAAAAATAACGGGAACATCGATACGCTATTTCCTAATAAAATGGTGTCAAAGATATTTAAATCGGCGTTGTTTTCGCTGAAAAAAACAGGACATATGAAACCTCGATTTTGACAAAAATTGTAATAAAATCAGTCTGAGCTGCGGCTCTCCTTATCGCACTCTACGGGGACAGGAGTGAGACGAGGGCGACGGCAATAGTATAGGCAATAGGATTATTCGCTAGCTAGAAAGTCCTCTTAATCAGAGAAATCAGAGCGTAGGCGTCTTCCATTCTGTACCCACGATACTCGACCCACGAATATTTTTTCCAAACTTTAACCACAGGTCCTTCCACATACTACCCACGAAAATAAATTTCATAACTTTTTCCATATTCTACCCAAAACATATTTTGATCTCAATCCTCTGTAATTTACCCACAACTTAAAACTTTATAGGTACAGACAGAAAATAACGTCAAGGTAGAATTTGGAATCAACTTTTGCAGGTGGAAGATGGAATATTTATTATTCTTCTAGCTTGTGGGTACAAAATGAATGGAAGCACTCAAAGCGTACAGCATAAAATCGAAGCTAAATCGTAGGTACTTATCGACAATATACGTTGCCCCCTCTTCGGTAATAGGGTTGCGTCTTATTACATTGGACTGAAAATAACAGTTGGGAAAATTTGGGTGTTAATACACCTCTGCATACCCCTTCGAGGATTTACAAGCGTTAGTATAAGGTATGTTTGTATTACGTTGATACGTACGATTTTGCTTTAAAGAAGTACTAAGTAATACAATTAAACTAAAAGGTAAATTAAAACTAATACAAATGAACTAAAACTAATACAAGTGAACTAAAACTAATACAAGTGAACTAAAACTAATACAAGTGAACTAAAATTAATAAAAGTGAACTAAAACTAATAAAAGTGAACTGATAATACACATGAAACGGCGAAGAAAATTATATAATTTCAAATGTTTTATTTGTCTCATATTCTTTCATTTATTCAGAAGAAGAAGAAAAATCTGATGTGACTTCAAAGAATTTAACATTTTCTTTTAACAGTTTTTGTCGTTTCCTCCAGTCTTTCGCTCTTAGCAAATTCCGCTCGTATAATCTTCTCCACTTCTCTGGGTCTCGTAACTTCAAACGTTCCCTATATCTCTTTTGTCTTTCAGCATTCGTTTTTATTCTCTTTCCTGAAAAAAATGTTCCATGTTAATTACGTAAGGTTTAACTGGCTGTCCCACGGATTTGACAGCCACTGTGGCCGCGAGTGTCTCCCCGCTCAGTGTGCAAATATTTATCATTGCATTGGTCTATTTTTTCTATATATAATTTATATTATAATACCTATATATACAATAAAAGGATCTAAGTACATTAATCCGCATTCTAGATTCCATAACAGAAGCTATTTAAGATATTCTTACCATGGGTCTAGACATCGTTTTGTGGAATACTGTGGAATATTTATTTATATGTAAAAGACTACGGAAAAATATAAATAATAATTTTTCGGTTCTAAAATAGCGTTTTTTTGGGCAATTGCAAACAGAGGTAATCGAAATTTTAACTTTGAAGTGGCTTGAAAGCTAAGTCTACAGACTGAAATAAAAACTCTTTAAATATTATTATTTATTGTTCTCTTTATTTATGTTATATTGTTCTCGTTTGATTTTTGTAAAAAAAATACGCTCTTTCACATTAGTAACTTTTATCCATTTATTAAAGTTTCAGGCACTCACTTGGTTTCCTGATCAGGAATTCAGTATCGAAATTCCGCCGGTGGATTGTCTAGCGCATATTATTTTCGGAACGAATCCCGGAACGAATGTTAATTTTTTCAGTTCGGAAATAGTAAGGACGTGTATTGAACATTTTGTTTGTAAATAAAGTATTCAGGTTTCCGAATCTGAATTACTGATCAGGAAACCGAGCTTGTGAGCAAGTCTTAATCATAATGATGTTTAACAACTAATGTACGTGAAAATATGAAGATGTAGCCTAGTGGTTTGGGTAATGGACTGCTGAGACGAGGTCTCGGGTTCGATCCCAGCTTGACCATGGCACACACCAATGACTTTTCAATGCTTTTCGAAGTTATGTGTGTATTTATCGCAGGTTTATAAGTGCCCGGTTAATGGCAATAGGCCCCCTATTACATTGGGACCCAAACATAAACTGGCGAAATGTGGGTGCTAGCACCTCTGTCTACCCCTTCGGGGAATATAGGCGTGAGTTTATGTTATGTTATATTATGTAGTTATAGAACCAATGAGTTATATGACTCGATAACGATAAACCATATTATCCAAGTCTACAGCATGCCGACTGCTGTATCTGCTGCTGCGGTCTGCAGTCGTATACGAAATCGTTCTTCAAGTCGAGTCGAGTCAAGTGTCGACAATTTTTTGCCAAGGAATTTTAGACACTAAGGAGGGTGAGTATGTACATCTTTTACAAACAGGATTGCTCCATTAAATGTGGCCACAATGGCTTTGCAGCCTGCCCTCTGTTTTACGCACCGCCAGCGTCCTCGGCCCTTGTTCTCACAGTGGAAACTGTACCGGTATCCACCCAGGTGAATGTGGTGGTGACCTGTTTTTGTGGTCACGAAGACCGCTTCTGCGAACAAAGGTTAGTTACCTGGTTATAGTTGACTGACATAAATAGGTACTATGACAATTTATGTTAGATGGATGTATGGATGTGGAAGATTCGCTTTAGAAAAAAAAAACTCTGTTCGGAGATCATAAAATTTATCTAGTTAATTTCAACATAAGCCTCTGTTATAAAAAAAATAACATTAGGATTTGGCTCAGCAGGTTTTTTGTTTACAATAAATAAGTAATTTTTGATTTAAAGTTATCACATCGAAGGTCTTTGATTAATTAAGCGTATACTTATTTGCGTTACCTTTTGTACTTGAAGTCGGTGCTTAAACGATGTAGCTATGTAGGTTTTAAAGGTAACATATATCAATTTTTATTTGAACTACTTATTCGAAAGACATAACTAAGATTAGGTAGGTATACTAACTTATTAAAAAAAATAACACAAGTAAATATTATGTATGTGAGTGTGTGGTCTGTTGGCGCATCAGGTGTACAGTCGGCATCAGAAAGACGTTGACGAACAGAGTACTCAAAATGATCTTAATTTCGTTTTTAGACCCCCTTCCAGTTGACCGATTGTTCTATTTTACTTATTTGGTACACACCTCTAATTCTGGCAATAATACCATATCTATAAAACAGTTTGATTTGTTCTTAATACGAGAGTTTTAAGAACTTTTTGAGACATTCGTCGTCAAGATATTTATGACGCTGATTGTACTCATCTAATGCTTTGATTGGTTGCTACGATATGGCGTGATATTCGCGCAGCAATAGGACGGCTCGGCGCGAGCCAGGAGGGATCTTCGTCATACAGCTTCAAAAGCACTTAACTAAAAACTTTGGTACCGAAAACATAGTACGGGCTGCCACATTATTTTGTGTAATTTATTTTCACAATAGAAATCAAACATATTTTTAACATATTTTAACTCCGGTACATGGCCTAAAAACACACACAATCACTAACTTGATCACCGAAAATGCCATAAGTGTTCATCATTAATCCATACTAATATTATAAATGCGAAAGTAACTCTGTCTGTCTGTCTGTATGTTACGCTTTCACGCCTAAACCACTGAACCTATTTTGATGAAATTCGGTATAGGGGTAGATTAGACCATGGAAAAGGACAGGCTATGTTTGGTCGCGATAACCGACATCCACGCGGGCGGAGCCGCGGGCAAAAGCTAGTTTAGTATATATCTAAATTAATGATGAACACTTATGACATTTTCGGTGATAAAGTTAGTGATTGTGTGTGTTTTTTATTAAGAGAATATCATCATTGTAAGTGAAGATCATAGCTTTGCATCCAGTCCTCTCTTTCACGCAGCGCCAGCGCCCTTTGCCTTTGGCATTTTGCCTGTGGTAAGAAAACTTGTATCCACCTAAGAGAATCTGCTTGTGTCCTGCTTTTGAAGACACGAATATTGCTTCTGTTGGGTAATCTATATGTATAAAAGAAAGTCATGTTAATTACACTATTTATAATATAACTCAAGAACGGCTGCATCGATATGGCTGAAAACTGCTTAGAATCAGGAGACGGACAGGATACTTCATCCCGTTCTACCTTTATTTTATCCTGGGTATAGGTTCCTGTGGGCTTGTTCGCGATGGAGGCAAAAAGTATTGTTCAGAGGTTTGATTGCAATCGGTTAGGTAGAATCGGAGATAAGAGATCCAACCGGGCGAAGCCGCGGGCGGAAAGCCATTATTTATTATTTGGTTATTTAACGAAATTAAATCTTATAATTTTTTAATATTATATAAAAAATTATAAATATTTTTATATATTGAATAAAATAGAAAAAAAACGAAAATTATAATTCAGAAGATACATTCTTCATAAAAGGACAACCCCGACTCTCAAACAATCTTGGGCTCGAAAATCATATACAATTCCCAGAGTAAAAGCAGCATAACACAATGATCTCAGGGAGCCGAAGGAAAGCGAATGCGACATTTTCAATGACAGGAGTGAAAATGACATATGATGTTACAGATTATTATGAATTCTATATGATCGATTATTTACATAGATTTTGAATACACTACGATTATTTACAATCGATATTTTGACTTCCATTATGAAAGATACAGGTGTCTTTCTGATTTGTGAACTGAATAACGAAAATAAAGATGCTACATAGATATTTTGAAATCATTTAATAAAGCCACGAATGTTAAATTCATAGTTATTAGTTATCGATTTGGTTTCATAATCGAATCGATAAAGCAAGCATAATCATAGCGCATTTACGAAGATCGGATTAAGTATTACATTCAACGTTTACGAAGCTTGTTGATTAATGAAAATCACATTTTAAAACTTTTGTCGCACTTGGCCATTGCTGATTGTAATGAAGTCTAAACGAAATTATAACACAAAAAAGACGAAAATCTTGAGGTAGGTTTGATGTCTGTACACTCAGGCCCAAAATGGGGTATCTCCTTTGGTAATTTAAAATGAAGATGTAGTACTAACTACGTAATATATGATTAGCTGAATTAGTAATCGGAATAATTAATTATTATTAGATGCAAATGACAGGGATGCAAATATAATATAAATATAATAAAGCCTCCCAACATAGGGAGAGGTCAAGCAGTGGACTGTGATCGATTGACACTATAAGTAAGTAAGTAAGTAAGATTTCCATGGATTAGTTTCATGATATTAGTTCTAGATATTTGGTAAGTACTTACTGCTACTCTGTCGAAACTTCAGGCATGCACGAAACATAAACGAGAGACTTAAAATTTCGCTATGTAGGTACCATGAAGACACCTCGATTTTTGCCATCTAAGGTCAGAAAAGTAACCTCTAGCTTAGGTTATTTTACTGATCGCAAACAGGCCAGACGAAAAAACAATATACGAGTATCACAAATTAACGACGCTTAAAAATAATAATATGGATCCAGGAGACAGAGGCTATGAACAGGATACTGAGTAGGTATTGATAGAAAAAACTTAAAAAGCGTTGTAAATATTTAAATAAAATTGTTTTATTATAAAAATAGTTCAATGGCATAGAAATAGCGTCTTTTACTTGTATGAAATACATCTATTCTAAAACCTTTATTCAAAAATAATCACAAAATGTCACTTACTATATTATTACTTTTTACAAAATAAGGAAAATTGAAAAGGAAAACAAATGAAATAGTCTTTTTATTAGTATTCTTTACAAAACATTGACAATTTTTTTTTATCGGATTGAGTCTTGGAATATTGTCTCCATTTTTTACGAGCTTGACGTTTTTCACGATCCGACATTTCCGATACTAATTTTCTTTGTCCTTTTTCTTTTTTAGTTAAATATTGTTGCCGACTTTTTTCTTTTTGAGCTGCTAATTTAGTAGGGTCATTTTTAATTTTTTGATATCTAAGCCTTTCAGCTATCCTTTTCCTTTCTAATCTTTCTTCCTTAGTAATATTTTTGGTTTTGCCTTTTTCTGTAAAATAATATAATGAAATGTATGCGGTCTTTGCGTATTCAAATGTTATAATAAAAATCAAAATTAAAATTAAAAATTAAATAAACATATCGACAGCCTCCGTGGCGTGGCGGTAGTGCACGCGACTGTCACGCAGGAGGCGCGGGTTCGATTCCCGCTCAGTGCAAATTATGGCTATTTGCATTGGTCTGGGTGTTTCTAATGTATAATATGTATGTATTTATAAAAAAGAAAGTATTTAAGTATGTTTATCCGCATTCTAGGTTCCATAACACAAGCTATAAAAGCTTATCATGGGTCTAGATAGCGTTGTGTAGAATGTTGTGGAATATTTATTTATTTAAAAAGCGTTTAAGTTTTCATTTCATCCAAGAGATAATGCCAAAAGACTGAATTTTGACACTTCAAAGTACAAAAGTTGTACTTTAAAGTGCCAAAATAAAGATATATTTAGGAGTGAACTAATTTTTACTGTCATAATAGAAACCATTCAGTTGTACCATTTCGATCATTAACAAAAAAAAACTGTGCAATATCTGTACAGTTCTTTTTGCTTTTCTTATTCTAAATGTATGAATACCTACAAATGAAACGATAATGTTAAACAAATAAATCATTCATTTTAATCATAAATTACCAATTAACAATAGATTCATGACGTCTTGAAACACAGATTATAAACTAAGTACTACCACTAACTTGTGAAAAAAAATCCCTTGCTTTAACAAAATTTAGGTGTTTTAATTTTCCCGTAAAAAAAGAAATGCTTAATGTTTTTTTTGTTTTTTTTTCTTAAAAATATAAAAAAACAACATAACATAACATAAACTCACGCCTTTATTCCCCGAAGGGGTAGGCAGAGGTGCTAGCACCCACATTTCGCCAGTTTATGTTTAGGTCCCAATGTAATAGGTGGCGAGCCTATTGCCATTAACCGGGCACTTATAAACCTGCGATAAATACACACATAACTTCGAAAAGCATCGAAGAGTCATTGGTGTGTGCCATGGTAAACCTGGGATCGAACCCGAGACCTCGTCTCAGCAGTCCATTCCCGTACCACTAGGCAATACCATATAAAAAAAGAAGTATTTATTTATTTTAATAAAGAAAAGAAAGAAATACGACATGCAAATGTACGTGAGTCCGCTTGTCGTGGCTTCGGGCTTCGGAAAAATCACTAAATGTGTGTTTAAGCATCATATTATTAGGTACCTATGTGCTTTGGCTCTTTTCTCATACTTATAATACCAGTATTTATTAATAAATAGTTATTATTACTTAAGTATTACAAGAACTGAAAGATTTTTTAAATACAGAGTAGAAGCATACTATACCTGGTACCAAATGGATTGGGATTAAAGTTTGTTGACCGAGGTGGCCTTGCGACCTGTTTGAACCGGTTACTTAAGAGGACTTCCTAGCATCTGTTTCTCCATAGTACCGTTCTCCCCTTTTTCATCCCTGAATATTGCTTCTAGAACCATATTTTTGGTTTCCTAAAATCAAGATCTTCTGTACGCAAGTCCCAGTTATTTTATTTTTGTCGGCAGTCAAAAAAATAAGAAAATATGATCGTCTAAAGATGATAAAAAATGACTAAATCTTACCTTATGTTTGGAGGATTACCAGACAAATTCGAAAAGGTTTTAACGTTATAGACAATAACAGGAACATGGATACGCTATTTCCTAATAAAATACTGTCAAAAATATTTAAATCGGCGTAGTTTTCACTGAAAAAAACGGGAAATACGACACCTCGATTTTGCCCAAAAAAATTGTGATAAAATCGGTCTAAGCTGCGGCTATCCTTATCGCACTCACGGGGACAGGGACAGGCACGGGGACAGTGTGAGACGGGGGCGACGGCAATAGTGGTGTTCTAATGACAGGTTCAGGATTGTTCGCTAGCTAGGAAGTCCTCTTAATAATAATAAACATTTTTCACACACTGTAGCGAAACCGACTGCAGCGCCACGATGCACCCGCGTGAACCTTTATTTTTGTTACACAAAAATCACTACTTATAAATACGACATTTACTGCATACTTAATTCTCAATCGATCTGGCACGACCCATAGTAATAATAGCTTAAAACAGTATAAGACATTTAACATAAACTTACAAAAAACATATTAAATAAAATTATGTTTTTTTATGCCTATAACTTACATATCGCTTCGAACACATGTACTTATTTGGTAAATCTAGGTGGTAGGTACTTTGTGACATTCATAAGTAATGTTACTCCAAAACAAAGGAAGTCTGGAGTAGTTCAAAATGGGCGTGATTTATGCATTTCCTCGCTTGGTATTGACTATCAATCATGTAATCAAGTAGCCCACCGCAGTTCACTTCTGGGCAAAGTATTGACTAAGTATATCTAATCATATGCATAGATGAGTCAATTCCCTACCGCGAAGTTAAAAAGTTTCTCGTTTCATCCCTAGGTATATTAAATTAGTTTACTCTAACATATAGAACCACATACACTGCGAAAAATGCCATTTCAGACTTTATTCAAACATTACTTTTAGGGCCGGCGCCCAGTGCCGGCATCGGCAAGCATGAGGATTTGTATTTGGCAAATAACAACAGATCTTATTGTTATAGATATAAGGTTGAACTTTAATTGGTAACCATAACGCTGCAGAATGCCGGTCGATGCCGACAATAGTCTACGATCGTCATTGAAATTTCAATTTTATGATGATAGTGATTAATCTATAATGCTTGACCAAAAAAAATCCTGAAGCTCGCCGATGCCGATAATGGGCGCCGGCCTTTATGCTGTTAAAGTATAAAATCAAATGACATCGTGTAGAGTGGATGAAAAAAAGGAGCAATTTTTCATTTAATTTTGGACTTTAAATCTATATCAATAAAGTCAAACATTTTATGGCATAAAACAGTGCTTGGCAGCAGAATCGGGGTCCAGACTGAATGTACGTGTTACTCTAAATCGATCACAACCATCACGTTTTTCGTATACACTGCGTCTAGTCTTAATTAAAAGCAAAAGCATTTGGTTGTGTCCATCGGTAGGTACTATTAATCGTTCAGTCAAATTTTTAGAGGGCATTATTTTCATTTACAATTACTCAAGGCTCAAGTATTCGGAGGCGACTGACTTCTGTACGATTTGCTGACTTCAAGGTAAAGGCCTCGGATATGGCCGGGGCTAGTGCAAAGATGTTGCCCTAGCACGAATAACTATGGTATAGTAAGCATATGGAGAGAACGGAGCATTGCGATTGGCCGTCTGCCTACTGTGAACCTGTGTGTGTGTGAAGCCGGCCAATCACAATGCTCCGTTCTCTCCATACGATTACGTTAGTTGTTCTTGCTAGGGACTCGCTTAGCACCAGAGAACTTCGTGACACCCTTTAAGTCTTAAAAAATTGGTGATATATTTCTTGGAATACGCTACATGAAAAACTAACCTGTGTGATGACAGAAGAAGAATATAAATATCATCACCCCATCTCATCCGATAGGTGTATAACAGAAAAATACTCAGACGATATCACTGCGAGAGAAGGAGAACTCGATAGAATACCCCGTACCAACCCGTCTGGCCAACGTGGAAATAGTAGGCCGAAGCCTCCCAACATTATGAGTATGAGAGGCCTTTGCCCAGGAGAGTACATGAAAAACTAATGATTATGCTCGTTGCTCATTGATATTATATCATCGTCCTTCGTTTGTATGGTTACCCGGCAACCTCGGTATGCTCGTTTGGTACACCTCCACTTTCGAACGGGACCGTCCCGGTGCGTCAACGTGTATTTGTGGCCATCATGCAGTACATTCCAATAACCTTTATCTGTTTGAACAAAGTGCGGTTTCTCTGGAATTTAAAAAAGTGCAATTAGTTCGTTTTGACGTATTTATAATTTAATGTTTTTTTAAGCAATTAGTATGCTAACTATATGAATCGATTTAGGTTGGAAAAAGACAATGCTTAGACGTGACTTGAATCCGCAATCCCTTACAAGGAGAATGCTCTGACCGCTGAGCTACTGAGCGACGTCACGTCTGAGCAACCTAAATCGATTATGGTCACTTGTTAGCTTGTAAATAATAGAAATAGTACACTCGGCAAAAGGTGATGATGAAAAATGTTCAATAATTTGATCAGTATTGTATTTTTACCGTTGAAACGTTTTTGATCATCAACTTTTGGCGATAGTACAATCCACCCATTGAATTATCAATTATTCAGTCATTTACTTTGTGGCATTAGCTACGTTTGTCAAAAACATAATTCAGTAGTTTGACATTCTATGACTTTTTATTGCGAAAATGAATACCTGATTTCCTATGACATATTTATTATTTTATTCCTGTTTTAATCAATGTATTGTTCCTTTCAAACATAAAAACAAGATTTACAATGAGATGGACTTTATTGAATAGTATATTCTAAAGCGTTAAAACATAATTATATTTACGTACAATTATAACATTAAAGTGAGATCTAAATAGTTATATGCATAATCACGAGCCAGATACATTTTATTTATTTTTAACGTAGAAGTTGCAGTTCTAGCACGGGCTAACAATAATAAAATATTAAACGAATACGACGACTGCCGATATCATTTTATTTTATTATTTTATATTAAATATATTAAAAAGGTAGTCATCATTTTAAAATAAGAAGAAAGTGATCGTCTTATTACTTATTATTGTTTTGATTAAAAGTTACATATATATCGATGTGCTTATTTAATTAAGCAAGTGATTGTGGAATTATGATTACAGCAGCTTTTAATCGAAAGTAAAGGGTCCAATAAAATACTGGAATCTCCTCGAATACAGGACCAATGATACGCGTTCCCAAATTAAGTAGGTACTTGAATTAAGTAGTGCGATCAGGAGTAAAGAAAACAACTGTTAATATATTTTTATTATTTTAGAACACTATAAGAAAAAAATACACCAAAAAATGAAAATTTACCAAAAAAATCAATTTCTAAGTTTTTAGAAAACTTTCTTAAAATAAAACTAGAAACGCTGTAGTACCATTTTTAGATTAGCCCGTGCTATACCTGCGAATAATATTTGGACCTGAATTTCCACAACCATAACATACCTTATAATAGATTATATTTTTATTTATTATAACATCAAAGTGGGGATAATGCGGTACCAAGGTAATATATGTACATATTTCATACGTTTATTTACAGGTTAGATATTTTTTATATATATATTTACCCTACTAATGTAAAATAATAACACTAGTAGGATCAAAATGGTACACGGCCTACTTGCTAGTAAGCGGTTACCGGAGATAATGTTTTTTGCTGCATACAGCTAAAAAAGGGAGATTTCCTCAATTAAAAAAGGGAGGGAAAGCGTTCCGGAATCTCAAACCCGTTTACTTAAGGGTGATATTAGATATTTAACTCATATGTATCGTTACCAGAGATTTAGAATAGTCTAGATACTGTAAGTAAGCTGTTCGCGCGATTGAAATGATTCTATACTAGGGCCCGTGTTCTAGAACGACACTCAGTCCTGAATTTTGATATATCTGAGTTCAGTTTGTATAAATAGATTGACAGATTGACAGATTTTCTTTACAATATGTCCTCGGTGAGTACCATTCTGGACGCTTGCGTGAAGTCATCATTGATGACGAAAAATAACCTACTCGCTCGCATTTCATACTATTGAAATCACATCTATCTAGCTCACTCTAAATCTGTGGTCGTAACCAAGAATCTGGTGGAATTCTTTTTTTAATTCAAATCAGAATGAATACTGTAGGTACCCAGGTTTTGAATATACATCGGGAAGATAATTGAAAGTCCAGCTAAGATCGGCTTACTTCGGCTTTGTAGAGCGTTGTCTCTGTCGCAAAGCGCATATCTAAAGCATGTTTTTCTTTAGAGTAGTTGAGACCGAAGCTAAACAATATTTTATAAACAGACGGTTTTAACTACTCTATAATGGTTGGTGTTGATCTGTTAGTCCGATATATGATAGAGAGAATTATCAAAGCAGGTTGAATTCTAACTATTTTTCCCGCCGAGCGTTTCATATCACGCTTTACCTACTGTATAAACTTTTTAATTTGGGCCTATGTCTCACTGCTATAAAGTCCCCCCTCTAAAATTTTCCACCTCTCTTTCTTTCTCTTTCTCTATTTAACAGTAATAATCAATATTACGTGGTACTGCATTTTCCCCAGTTAGTACATCCTATTACGAATATTTAGTTTTTTTTTTTATCTTAGACTTAAATATTTCTTGCAATTGCTTTATATTTTAAATGACTATTATTTATAAGGAAATAAAAGTGGAACGGTTACAGGGAACTGGTTTAGTAGATATTATCAATTAGTAAATACTGATTTCTCTCATGAAAGTAGGTAATTGCGATCACCCTTAATTGGTATAGCACAGTTAAATTTGGGAACCCAGTTTCGTTTACTTTCATTAGGTATTGGAATCCATCCTAAATCGATCATTGACCTGTAAAACCTGAATATATTTACGACTATTAGATTCCGGCTACGTAACTGGTTACGATCAAGGACGGAAGACTTCCGTAACTGGTTACGAAACACAGTTACGATAGCGATCGAAGGGATTTTGTCAATACAGTATCACCTTATTTAGTAACATCAATAAAATAAAAACCTTAGTCAAAACTATAAAGAAAAATAAGTTGCAGTTATATCCTAGTATCTAATAATTACAATACATAATAACATTTCTGTACAATCCAATAAGTTTAAGGAACTGAATTTATTAATTACATAAAAACTGTGTTCTAAGATATTTAGAGATAGAATGATTATTAAAAAGCTGAGCGACTGCTATCGGATCTCCCAGTCTGAGATGAGATTAGTGGTTGGTTCCTCCAACTCCAACCTCTGACAGAGTTGTTTAGGTCGCTCTAATGCCTCAATCTTGACCTAACTTCGATTGAGTGCCGGGACCGACTTTGATGTATCCTCCGAAGCATGGAAGCGCTCAGATGAAATGCCAACCACCCATCCAAATGACAACAGCCCGTAGGTAGCTTAACCCATTGATCGTTTATTTAAAGTAATTTAAAAAATAGGAATGTTGATTCTTTACAGTCGCTCCTACAATCTATGAACACAGTTAATTTATATTTAAAGAAGAATCAACCTTAGGAACAATTTAGCTTGGTGGGTGCGTATGCTTATTCTGCTTATCAACCATTGTAGGACCTATAGTGACTACAATGGCATGGCAGTCCCAAACTCGGCTATCGGCACATAGCCACTTCACTCGTGAAGAACAAACTGAGTGCCGAGTGTACCTGTAGCCTCTGATTTTCATTATTTTGGCGCCTATTTCCGATGTGTAGAAAATGGGGCGATCTGAAAAGAAAAAAAAACTTAAGTACCAAGCTCAACCAAGGTCGAAAATCTATCTATATTCAACTTTTTAGATACTGGTTCCTATACTATAATAACATTATGTAACTATTCATTAAAGAAGACGAGGATTAAATACAATTAGCTTAAAAAATAACCATGATGCCATTATTTTATATATATGTTTTATTTGAAATAAAAGTTAACATAATATGTTACCATTACCATTATATTCAAACAACTTAAAGTTGTAAATATTACTTACGAAACTATATTCCATAAACTAAATTGAAATTTACAAAACTTTTTATAATCTAATAGTCTAAGATCCCAGTTTAAAATGACTTTCACCAGAATGTGATTAATGAGCATTTTTTTAAAATTTCACTGATTTAGTTAATAGATCCCATACCAATCGAAAATATGAAGTCTAATATTAGAATATGCACACGATAAGTTGATTTTGTAAAAAAAGATATAAGTTTTTATTTCTTTTTATTCCTCATTGTTTTCGCCAATTTCATTTCAATCAATCACTGACTTAATTGATTCATACTGGGATCCTATACTTTAAAACTTTCATAAATATTTTACCATAATATATGGACATTTTGTGAGAAATATTTTTGGAAAATTATTTATTTTTCCAAATTTTGAGTATGACTGCACCCACACGAATCGCATTACTAAGAAAAAAAGTACTAAATAATATATAAAATATTAAGAAAAAATGATAATACTGTCATAGTCTGTCCTTTCACAGTATTATTTATAATCTTTTCCAGGAGGTGGGTGGTTATGTTCATTCCTCAGCCTTACTATCTCGTCGTCTATGGTGAACACAACCGCTGTGCAACCGTGTTGCACATTGGTACCGCACCACCACCTCGTTTTGCCACTTATGGTTCGCTGCTTGAGGAACTTATAGCCACTGACGTACAAGATAGTTGCGCCGCGACGCCCTGTAGCAAATACTACTTCTGAAAGCGAAAGATTAAAATATGAATGTGATCAAGGAATCGAGGAATCATGTTATTATTGACTATATAGACCAATGATGTATAATAAACTGTAGATGTGTTGGCCAGACTCTAAAATGGTGACAAAAAATGATTACTTTGGTCATCATTTTATGCACCAATCAGTAAGACGGACAGTGCGCTATGGAAAAAATACGGCTTCAATTATTTATATAATTCATATAAATTATTAATATTGACGTAGGTATTATTAGTAAGTAGCTATAGTTTTAGTTTGAGATGAAAGAGCATGATCCGGCCTGCCATCCTGTATGGATCGGAAAGATGGCCCGTAAAGGTGACGGATGAAAGACAGTAGCATGTAGCTAAGACGCGAATGTTGAGATGGATGTGTGGTGTGACAAGAATGGGTAAGATTAGAAATGTATTTATTAGAGGAAGTTTGAAAGTTGCACCAATCACGGAAAAGCTACGAGGATATCGTTTGTCCTGGTTCGGACATGTAATGCAACATGTAGTGGAAGGTTACAAAGGGAGAGATAGACGTAAAAGTAGGTGGATGGACTGTGTAGCTATCGTTTTTAATTTTAAGTGTTTCCGCCGTTCTTAAAAGCCCCCATGTTCCTGCAACACGTATAATATTATATTATTGGTACAAGTATAGATACAGTATGCTAACACAATGCATCCGCATACGCTTTCTGTGTGAGTAAGCTTATGTCAATATTTTTTTTAAACTGTCAACGTGGGCATGTTTTTTAGCATTTTTGCATAGGTCATTAGTGTGACTATAGAGTTTGTATATGAGTAGCGTATTAGAAAAAGTGCTGAATAGAACTGTCATACTCTTTTTGGAGGCGGATGGTTATGTTCATTCTTCAGTTTTACTATCTCATCGGCAACGGTGAACAGAACTGCTGTGCATCCCTCTTTAACATGGGAACCGCACCACCATCTCGTCTTGCCGTTCAGGGTTCGATGCTTGCGAAATCTATAGTTGCCAACAGAAATAAGAGCTGCTCCGCGACTACTTTGAGTAAATACTGCATCTGAAAACAAACATCTTTAATTTATAAAACTGTCTTAGAAATTTTGCCATGTAAGTGTTATTTAATGTCTCTTTCCAATTTGTCATCTAGCACTGTATAGACTACTTCTCTACTGCAGCGCGACCAGCCCACGCTGCAGTGTGATAGTAGCCTTTATGTCGCATCTGATAGATATCGGTTTTATGCATATCATTCTTCAGTCTCTGATGTAGTGCGTAGTGAGGGCTTGTGTTGTGTCTTGTCAAAAGCGAGCAAAGCGACAGGGACAGAGAGCATCAATAGTCAACACATCAGATAAATCATTCAGCCGCTTTTCATCACTTTATCGTTGTCCCCTGTTGCATCCCAGTCTTTCATCTAGGAATGTAGGAGTGTAGTCACCACGTACGCGTGCCGGGTTTCACTTCTCCCCTGCATCTCAGAAGTGAGACCATTGGCAGCCATATCATCTTTTACGACGTCAAGCCTACAGTTTTCATCTAATCAGAATCTCCCAAATGTCAAAAATGGTATTCTCAAAACACAATTTTTATTGACATCGTGATTATTTAGACATTTAGTGGATTACTAAAGGGAATTGTGAGAGCCAATTCCCACCGGATCAGAGACCAGATCTTGCGATATTTGAAAGGACATAAGATGAGATATTTTAGAGGAATTTGGATATACTTACATTAAAAAAAGGATTCCACTAAAACAGCTTTCGGTTAAGTAGATTTATATTATGTTTATATTTTCATAGTATATGTTTTTATTATAATAATATGCATATATGTAGATTGAGAAAACAATCAGCTGGGGAGTATAATATTATCTGAATCATTATTATCATTAGAACTATATATTTTTCCATATTTTTATATTATATAAATTATCATTGCCATATATTTTACTATTTACATAAATGCTACACAATAAATTATTATTTAGGATTAATATACAATTGAATATGGAATTCCTTATGAAAATTAATTACAAGGTTTTTCCTTAAGAATTGAATCATATAAATTCAATAAGTGATAAAACTGCGGAAATCGTTTATCCTGGTTCGAACATGTAATGCGCAGGTATGAAAGTAATATCGTAAGGAAGGTTTTAACTATGGAAGTGGAAGACTACAAGGGGAGAGGAAGACCTTAAAGGAGGTGGATGGACTGTGTGAAGGATGATATGGTTAAGAGGAGAATGAATATTGAAATGACTGCAACTAGATATGAATGGAAGAAATACACATGTTGCGCCGACTCCAAATAAACTTGGAATAAGGACAGGTGGATGATGACGAAAACTGCAATGTTTTAGCGCCATTAGGTCAGCATTAATACAAATAGTTTTTGACAGGTCGTTCGAAGCGCAAATCGCCGCCATTTTTGTCAATGTCAAGTAAATGACAAGTGTCAAAACAAACTATACTATTGATTGATGGCACTTGGATGGAATTTATTGCCATACATATTGAGAACACTTGTACTTTTCTGAATAATGTGGAAAAAATACAAGTGTTCTCTATATGTGTGTCAAGACAAAGTTTATTCACTCAATTAATGTGCCTTTTGCCTTCCTTTGAGCCTACTTTTGCTTAATATCCCCTATTAAAACTTTCCGTCAAGATATAATGGTTCATGGGTATGTGCGTTTCTTCCCTTAATGATGATATTTTCATGGGTATATATTACGGCAGTGCACCCTTTCTTCCTATGACTGGCGCAGAACCACCTCGTAAGTAAGCCCCTCGTCAAATGTCTTGAAAACTTATAACCGCAGAGCATGATTATACGAGCTCCTCTAGAAGTGGTAACAAATACTGCCTCTGAAAGAATAGCATTGAATGAATATATATCTTAAGCCACCTGCACACGTCCTGGACATTCAAAGTTTGCCCATACTTACGAACTAGTTCGATTGTTGTAAAAAATAGATATACAGTATAAGGGCCGTACCTTGTTACAATGTGCAATAGAAGAAACCCAGGACTTGTTTACAAGTAAAGTAAAGCCAACGAAGCGAGAGAAAAAAGGTAAACAATGTTACAGCGGTTCCAAACATTTTTTATTTGAAAATTATTACGTATCACTTCAAGCGCATTCCAGACAGGAATTAAATTGCTCATAAGATGGCGGATCTGACAGTTTAGAACCGCTGCACAGTGTTTCGCTTAGAACAAACTAGCTGGACAAAAGTCATTGTCGAATATCCAGAAATGTATTACCTGAGCCTCTAGCCAGATACCCATGTGTCCCAATTCTAAGAATTGTTTTGCCCTAATATCAACTACTGATAAAATAATGTGTGTAGTAATACGAAGAAAGAGTTGAAGTTCACTTATTCATTGCGTTTTTACGCTTATCAAAGTAACCACTTATGACAGTGAGTTCAAGTTATTTGAA
This sequence comes from Eilema sororculum, assembly GCA_914829495.1. Lineage (NCBI taxonomy): Eukaryota > Metazoa > Arthropoda > Insecta > Lepidoptera > Erebidae > Eilema > Eilema sororculum. Next base: position 19,158,335 of record OU618545.1, on the reverse strand, counting down.
AAGTGTTAGTGATGAATCTGGGAGTTAAGGGTATATATTTTTTAGTTGTAACAAGAAAATTGATATACTTCAGTCGCACCTATTTAAAATACCTACAGTTTAAAAAATAATGTTAGGTAACGACGATTGTCTGAATTCTTTGGACTAGAAAATACTTGTACCCTCTTGTACCCGGGCTAGAAATTGTATATATTATAGCCATATCTGTAAACTAGTGAATTTAAGTCATTGTAGCCTGCGCACTTGAGTGTAACTTTGTCATTATGTCTGTTTTTCAGATTATGAATTTTCTACTAATATACGAATATATTCTCGACAAATATCAACTCTTTACTAAGATATATTGATAGATAATAAGTAATAATTCCACATTAAATCATGATACCTATATTTTCATTTGTCGTTGTTTTTAAACGAAGTTTTCAACTTAATCGATATTTTAAATTTTTATGCAATTACTACTTCCATCTGTCTACAGTACAAAAATACAATGGACGGGCTATAGAGTTTTCTGTGCTGAAACCGTATTAATACATCATAACAAAGCCAAACGATGCAATATACCCCAATAAATAATATTGTCTAGCTAGCTTGTTCTAGTCGAAACACTGTGCGCTGTGCTGACAGCTTTCCTGTACTACGATATACGCAACGACAGCTGTCGCTCGGCTATTGTCGCGTACGTGTGATATGTGTGACAAGGACAAAGAATATAATCGCTAGTTATCCCAACGTAACTCAGTAATGGTTGCTTTGTTTACCTTTTTTCTCTCGTCTCGTTGGCTTTACTTTAGTCAATTTAAAATTTCGCGACTTGGTAATTGGTTATGTTACTTGTGAGGATAAACAAAGAAAATGCATAACAAGAAAACATTTTAATCTAATAATTTGCTCTAAAAACAGAAGCATATATAACCATACTAACAAAAAATCGAAAGCAACTTGTCTGTTTGTTACGCTTTCATGTTTGAACCACTAAACTGAGTTTTTTCAATCACTTCAGTGATTCCTCATTGTCAGGGCCATAACGAACACAAAGAAGCTGCAATTTTCTTTTAAACAAACATTTCTATAACAAAAAAAAATGTTATAATTGCATTTAAGCGAAGATCCAGATTATTACTATAATTTGGGCACGCTCTCTATAATACTTGAATAAACTGAAGCGCAGTTTGGACAAGAACAACTTTGGTGTTCCCCACAAATAAATAATCTGCATAGGTCACATCTTATTCTCGTCATTCTTCTCTTCTTAGAAGGACAAAATGCACAAATCTTTCTTTTCATTTCTTCATTATCTTCTTTCTGTATTATCTTAGTCGTAGACCTTTCTAGAGTCTTCACAAATACTCGTAGCTTGCGTGCGTGTTTCTGTTTGATACCTTTAAGTAATAATTAAAATTCAATCACAGTATATTCACAAGCGATGTCCTTCAAACAGGTCCAACAAAATTATTACCAAAATAAAATCAGGGTCCGGTATAAGAAGCAAAATTGTTGTAATAGGTGACTAGAACTTTATTACACATGAAAAAAAAACAAAAAAAAGGACAGCATTCTTACGTTCACGTACTCAATGAATTCAATACATTCTAATTACAGTACATTTGCCAAGATGGAGGTCGTTCATGACTATGTATATTACTACCCTTTACAATCTTCTCTTCTATAGTATACATAAAAGCGTTACATCCCTTTTTCCTATGGGTTCCACAGGACCATCTGATTCGGTCGTTCCTAGTGCGATGTTTCAGGAATTTGTAACCCGATACCACAAGCATTGCCGCTCCTCTAGTGGACGTTCCAAAGATCGAGGCTAGAAAAAAAGAATGAAATTATAGTACCTGTACTAGGAGAGATAAAAGAAGAGAAGAAACAGAGAGAGAAGGAACAGAAGATTTTTAGGTAAGTAGTGAAGAACACAAAAAAAAACAAAAGAGAGATAGAACATAGTATATGATGTCGAAGCATACGACAACTGCCGATGCATGCAGCATGTGCATTATATACATTACTTGTTTTACTTCGGTACGGATAAAGGGGACCATTGAGAAACCGCAATAAATCACGCGTATGCGTCTGCAGTTGTCGTAAACGATCACCTTCGAAGTCATACTCGTACCTTAACAAACGAATCAGCTGCCGTTGTTTCCAACCTTTTGCTACTCAGGGCAACAGGTAGAAAGCAACGGCTCTCATTTCAACAGCAACGCATTGTAACGTTGAGGGTTCAGCAAGCAATAATGACCGGGCAGATAAATGAAAGATGGTACTCTTGCTTACTGTTTATTGTTTAAATCTTAGGATTCAAAAAGTATGTCAATATTTAGAGACTACCGGTAGAAATAGGGACCGTCACTTATATGAGCTAGGAAACATTCTAGGAAACAGTCCTCAAAGAAGAAAAAAACTACTATGAGTATATTTTAATGTTATTGATCGATATTATTACAGAAATACAAGTTACGTTTACATCTTATAGGGTGGTGGATGATTGTGGTCATTTAAAAGCTTCACAATCTGATCGAAACCAATAATAGTGTAGATAAAAGCTCGACAGCCTCTGTTCCCATGTGTTCCACAGTACCATCGTACTTTCTGATTTGTGCTCCTATGCTTCAAAAACTTGTAACCAGCTATAAGGATGACGCGAGCTCCTCGGGTTGTAGTCAGGAACAGTGGTTCTGAAAAAAACGAATTAATAAAAAAAAATATTTCGGAACCCAGTGCTGTAAAAGCGATCGCCAATCAAAGACTACAGTCCAACTACTACTTACATACTATCAACCTATTCAAATAATAGGCAAACTATTATGAAAATTTTATATTTTATTACCGTTGGTGCTGATTAAAATTAATAACTATATTTTCTTTTCTTTCACTATCTCATCACTCAAAAAGTACACTTTAGTGCAGTGTCAGGCCTTGTCGACCTGAAACTTTTCATTGCTAACCTTATTATACATAGTTTCCTATAAAAATTACAAATCAACTGCCGAGAAAAATCATAGTTGTATAGGTAGAATCTAATATTATTATTTAATTTGATTTCAAATAGGGAAAAAAAACAGAACACCGGAATAAACCAGAAAAATATGATTATCAATGATTGTTGATTGTGTTCACCTATTTGTAAGTTTAATTTGCTAAGTGTGGGAATCAATTTTTTACATTTTGTTTTAGCCACAGAAGAGCCATACTGTGAGGATGCGTCCATACTATCATCCTCTTCAAACGAAAGGCAAACTGAAAAATTATTATCCATAGAACCAGACAGAATACAGAATAACATTATTTTGCAACCCAAGTAAACAAAGAAAAAGCGTTTTCAGTTAAAGGAAAAGGTATCTAATAAGAGAACAAGAAATGAAGACGAATGGAGACGAAACAAAAATGTGACAAGAAAGCATAATAAATATAGGTAATTTACTAAAAGTTTATAAAACTGCATTTTCCAATAGGTTTCAATAGACTGGCTTTCGAGGATCGACCGCTCAAACGGCTGAGAATTATCTCTTTTGGAAATAGGCTGAAAGATAATAACTGCTCACGGGAGCCGGGATACGATCCCAAGCCTGAAGACATTCGGGCCGAAAAATCCCGGCTTCACAGGATCATGCTAGCTGAGTGGGAGCAACGACTTAAGCAACCACGCGCAGGGCAGGCCATCATAACGGCGGTAAGGCCCATCATGGGGGAATGGCTAATGAGGCCATATGGCAGCCTCTCGTATCGACTGACGCAAATTATCACCGGGAACAAGTGCTTCGGGCGGTACCTGCGTCTGATCGATAAGGAGCCAAAGTCCGAGTGCCATCACTGCGATGCGAGCGAGGACACAGAGCTGCACACGCTCACTGAGTGTCCGGCGTGGGCCGGACCGAGGCCGAAGCTGATGGCGGCCCTGGGAGTGAGAATTCTCACTCTCGCCACCCTGCTCACAGTGATGATCCGTAGTGGGAACGTGTGGGCGGCCGGCGTCTCCTTCTGCGAGCAGGTAATGGACGTGAAGAAGACGGCGGAACGGGAGCGGCGGCGCAAGCGAGAGAGACTCGCAGATCGCGTGATCCGCCCTCTTGCGTACGGCCATTTCACCCATTTCCCCTATCGACGACCCTCCGTCAGCGTGCGGTTTTAGTCGGTTTGAGTCCGACATAACCTCCCCTTCCGGCTCCGGCGCGGGAGGTATTCGTGGGGATTTCCGCACGAAAAAAAAAGTAGCTCATTGCTCGTGGGGGCCGTTCGGCCCGTCCTACATCAGTGGGTAGAGAAGGGTCATCAGGCTCCAACATATCACTTCACTTAATTCCTCAAGGGTCATGGCTGCTTCGCCAGATACCTGTAGGAGGGGCTGAGTGTGGTTTTTTTTTGAAGAATATTAGAACCGAAGTTACTATATAAACATTACCTCTAACCCCTCCAACTAAGCTAAATTGCTTGTGCTGGGAGTGGGTTCACGTCGGTAGTGTAATGGCCAGGATTCGAACCCGGGACCTCTCGATCGTAAGGCCGACTCCTTAACCACTAAGCTACCGACACTTTTTGGATGCTTTTGGACGAAAATTGGAGGTCCGGTGCCGAAACTGCACCAGCGGCGTCCCCGACACGGCACACCACAACTTGGCCGTCACAAGCACAATTGGTGTGGGCCTCTCGCTGTCGGCTGTTGTTCCAGCTTTGGCCGGCGAGGTGATCGCAGCCAATAGATAGGCGCGGGAACGAGCTAGACTCACTTTCCCGCTCCATAGGCTCCTGGCAAGGGGACGCCGACGAGTGCAATACACCCGCGTTCCCGAATGAGAGTGGCCACGGACGCTGGGTCGGGGGACCTGGAGCCCCATGCTAATATGGCGGCATGTGCCCCCGTGTGTTTGTATTTCTAAGAGTTACCACTTATCACTCAATTTGTTAAGTCACAATTCTATACCTAAAACTTTTGTTTCAGAAAATACTGGAGAAATAGAACGACATGTTCTTGAAAGGAGTGCAAAAAGAAGAGCTTGTGCACTGTGCTATGAAAAGCTGAGGATAACATTGACTACTTTAGAAGCTAAGAGGAAAGTCAAAAAAATCAAGACAGTCTGTCTAAAGTGCAATAAGTCTCATAGCATAGCTTGTTATAAAGATAGGCATACCTACAGAAATTTTACTCGTAGTTTGATTTTAGATTTTGTCTGTTTAAATGTCTACTGACACTTGTGTTAATTAAAATTGTATAAAATTAATAACTCGGTATTTTCTTTCTTTTCACCATCTCATCACCACAAATAGTTCACTTTAGTGCTATATAATCTGATCAAAATCCATACTAATGTTATAAATGCGAAAGTAACTCTGTCTGTCTGTCTGTCTGTCTAGACAGACAGACAGACAGCGTATGTTACGCTTTCACGCCTAAACCGCTGAACCGATTTTGATGAAATTTGGTATAGGGGTAGATTAGAGCTTGAGAAAGGACATAGACTATGTTTTGCCGCGATAACCGACATCCACGCGGGCGGAGCCGCGGGCAAAAGCTAGTAAACTAATAGTAGACAGAAGCCCAACACCCGCTGTTCCCATGTGTGTGTGGTTCGATGCTCCAAAAACTTGCCACTAGCTATAAAGATAACGAACATCGGCTCTAAAAAGCAACTAATCAATAAAAAGGCATAAAGAACAGATGAATGGGCAGACCAGCCGGGGTCGACCAGTACCACAATGGCCAAATTAATAAAATTCTAAAGAAAGGGTAGGTCAGAAGTAGTCGATACGGGCGGGCTTGTATGAAAGGATTAATTACAGTTGAGGAAGTTCGTGAAGTATGTAAGTATAGAGTCAAATGGCAGGCTGTTCCGTAATAAAGTTTAAAACTAAAACCCGACTACCGAAAAATCACGCTCTAAAAGTAACAAACAAGAAAATAGCCGTGGTCGTATGCCACTTTTCCCTAGAATATATTGTTTTGTCAGAGTAAGTGGCATACGACCACGGCTATTTTCTTGTTTGTTACTTTTAGAGCGTGATTTTTCGGTAGTCGGGTTTTAGTTTTAAACTTTATTTTTTATTTATATTATTTTGGGGCAAGGTAGAGCTAATAATTTATACATATTTGAAATGTGCTTATTAAGCCCTTTCATTTGATACCAAACACGGCATATTTATCTCAAATTTATTTTTTAACATAGTACCTTTTGAGCGCTAGAGGGCGCCACACAAGATTGAGTGACACGTCATATAGCCTATAACCATTGGACGATCAAGCCGCTTGTAACGATACCTCATACGTCCAGTTCTAATCAGTAGTTGAGGTGCTATGAGGGAACAAATGAACATACATACATACATACATACATACATACATACATACATACATACATAGCCCGTCAAAATCATAACCCTCCTTTTGGCTTCGCCGTAGTCGGGTAAAAAGGGACCAGATCCGCAAGGTCACAGGCATCTTGACCGGCCACTGTTGTTTAGGGGAACAAGCATCTATTTACAATAGGTGTGACGGACAGCCCCCTGTGCAGAGGCTGCATGGGGGCAGAAGAAACGCCACATCATGTTCTTACAGAGTGCATGAGCGCGGCCGAACAACGGGCAAAATTCCTCCAGTCACCAGTGTCGCTCCGGGAAGCATTTGGAAACCTGAAAAGGCTTTTTGGGAGGATATGGGTTGGTTGGAATGAGAAGTAAGGCGGTACGCACAATGGCCCGATCAAGAGGCTAAGTGCGGAACAGCCCAGGTAAACTAAAACTAATGGCAGGCTGTTGTTTCTACCTACCCCGGAGGGAAATAAGCGTGAGCGTATTATGTATTTAATTAATAAAAAGTCATTTCGAACACAGCTCTGTAAAAGCAATCGGCAATATAATCGAAGTCTGGTCGTCTGTTAATCGTATTAGCAGAGAATGAAGGAAGAAAGACCTGCAGAATAATCAGTCAGTCAAGTTTAGAGCAGCACGCATTCTGTCTTAAGTCATTAAACAAGTTTGACCACGAGGAAACATAATTCCTGATAGTCAAACCAGTTTGACCAAAACGTTTGAATACGGGGAAGAAGGGTATTACTAACACCAATAAATATGCGAATAACTATCATTATAATCTTACAAAATAAATTAACGCTGAATTAAAACGAAACGCGGATATTCTGTTAAAAAAGTAAATGCAAAAAAAATGTTTTATGAAACTGTTTTTTTTTTTGCAGTTTTACTTGTTTTATGTACCATAATCGTGTAAATTCCCGTTAACATTATAATTTTAAATGTAACTTCATCCTTTACACATATTTCACGAAACTACCTACCAGCATAACATGTGTAAAGAATTTTATACGTATGCTACCAGTGTGTTTGTTCGGTAATAGATGGAAAGAAATAGGGTCATAATAGTTAAAAAACCATAAAATGAGAAAAATTATAATTTATTTTTTTATAGAAAACAATATAATATTAATAAACAAGAATAGAAAACTAATAAGAGAAGAATCAAAGGGTAAAACAATTCTCAATTTTGGAGTTAATGGCACTCCCTCTTCAGATATTTTCTTAATCTTTGTAGCTAACGGCCGTTCCCAATACCATACTGACAGTTAAAGATAGATCGCATCTACGGATAAAGTGCTCGGCTGTTTAAATTCAAAACATAGTAACTCCTATTTCACACCAATTTCGGAAAATAAAATTAAACCGCAATGCGCTTTCCCGCAAAAAATCAATTACCATGTTTTCAATTTAAACAGCCGATACGTTAAATTTGACCGTTGCGATCTATCCTCAACTGTAAGTATGTTATTGGGAACGGCCGAAATCTTTTTCTTCGGCTTCCTATAATCTGTTATATACTACGTTATAAATCTGGATATTGTCACAGCACCATACATCTTCAGCCCCTACCTACTTGCCTATTATTATTATTTTTTTTCTTTTTTTAAATGAATTTTTTATAGCATTTATTATGCTAACTGTTAAGTTCGAGTTTTTTCTTTATTCATTTTAAGATCTTGCGTCTTATATTTTTAAATACATATACCTGTATATAAAAGAAACTATTTTTTAAGTTATCCATTTTCCAGGCTTTACATTTTTTTTAATTGCCTCTTGATCTATATTGTAAAATCATTTTCAAAACCAATGCTTAGAGTTATTTGCCTTTTACACCGACTTCAAAAATAGAAGAGGTTCTCAATTCGTCAGTATGTATGTTTTTCTTACTATGCGTCATTCGTTTCCTTTGAAAAATATGATGTGAGGAATCAGATATCTCGCACCATTCATACAAGCGACAATAAATACTCCGTGGCCCCATTTAAGAAAGTTTCACGCCAGTGTTACTGCATTCTGTTTTTTTTTTATGTGTAAATATTATTATGAGTATTTTTGACCGATCGCTCAATACACTCAGCTAATTCCTGCATCCTCGTAGGAATGATGGAGCAGGATACGAACGAGAAACTTATTGATCCACTTTCTACTAAAAGTATCACTTTTTGCATTATATTTGTTGGTTATATTATGATCTTTACAGTATATTTCTACTTGTTCACGTACAAGTTTTGGAGTTAATGGCACTCCCTCTTCAGATATTTTCTTAATCTTTGTAGCTAAATCTTTTTCTTCGGCTTTTGTAAAACTTGGTGCTCTACCAATTCTTTTTTCACTTACTCCGGAGATTAAGTGATTTCTTAAAGTTCTTCGCGGTATTTTGTACTTCTTTGCTGCTTGGTTTGTTGACATTATACCACTAGTTACTGCAATCATAGCTGATTTGAGTTGGTTTTCCGACCAGGTACCCCGTTTTTTCCTTGGCGCTACCATTTCTTTAATGTCTAGAAGAAAATATTAATTTTAAAAGAAGTTTAGTGGATTAGTAGGTATTGTATTAGTCCAAAAGATGCAAAAATTCGTATTATATCTATTAATACATAGCTGTTTACGAAGGAGATACGCTTGCACACTTGGTTTTGCTCGTTTTATGCGGTTCTATTGCGGTTTTTATTGTACCGACTGACTGACTGATTTATATCATCAACGCAAAGCCTAAACCTACAAACTTGAAATTTGGACAGTAGATGCATTTTATGATGTAAGCATCCACTAAGAAAGGATTTTTGGAAATTCTGCTACTAAAGGGGCGAAATAAGGGATGGGAGTTTGTATGAAAATCCGTCATTTGCAGAGCTAGATGCACTAAATTTCATGAACCTGTGTCTTTTAAGAAATAAATGTACACGTGTATCAGCGTTTTTCATAATTTTACTACTAAGAGGGTAACAAACGTTTGTATGGAAAGTTCGTCATTTTCAAAGTTAGAAGCATGAAACTTTGTACAACTACGTCTTTTGAGAAATATTTTGTCGCGAAAAGCTAGTGGTAAAATAAAACCTCTGTTTTAAACTGTATCAACATCTTTATTATACTTTCCTGGATATTAACGATAATTTTTTTTTTATTTTTTTTTATTTATTTACACTTTATGCACGTTGTACATAGGCGGACTTAATGCCGTAGGCATTCTCTGCCAGTCTACCTTAGGGTGGTGCAGAGCTAGTACGAGGTAGGCGCATATTAATGTGAAAGATTCAAAGTGTTGACATTTCGACCGATTTTAGATATTGAAGACTTACTTATACTTACATAAACAGTACATAGACCTACATATAAAATACATCTGACTGATAAACATATAATATATAACCCATAAATAAACACAAATAGAATATAACATAAATATATATATATATATATATATATACATACATAAATTAGAGTAGAAATATCATTATCGTTGTGACGATGATTCTGCCAATTCCGTGGTGATCAGTTGCCGTACCCTGGACTTGAACACATTACAGCTCGTGCTCTTCCTGATCTCCAGAGGAAGCGCATTCCACAGACGAACAGCCTCAACAAAGAAAGAGGAGCCTAAAAAGTTCGTTCTATGAGAAGGAAATGCGAGGAGCCGGTTGTCATTAGAACGAAGATTCCTAACATTATTGGAACTTAAAAGTTTAAAATAGGAAGTTAAGTAAGTTGGGATAGTGGGAGAGTTGAGGATATTGTAAAGAGTAGTAAGTGCGCGCAACTTACGGCGAGGACGGATAGTTAACCAACTAAGTTGCGAGCGGAAAGAAGACACGTGGTCATATTTACGAAGGTTAAAGATGAATCGAATGCAGTTATTGAGAAGACGGTCTAATTTATCGAGGAGGTCTGCATTCAGGTCAAAATAGCACACATCACCATAGTCTATTAGAGGAAAAATTAAACATTGGGCCAACGTAACTTTTGTCATTGTTGGTAAGAAGTTCTTTAGGCGATACAGAACTCTCATTCTACCCGTAATTTTCTTACTCATGTTCGTTACCTGCACACGCCAGTCAAGGTTGGAGTCAAGGTGGAGTCCCAGGTCTTTTACTGAGGAGCTGAATGGTATTAGTGTCCCGTTGTATGTAACTGGTGGAAGTGTAGTGGTATCGACTCCACTCATCAACCTACCGCTGCCCACTATAATGGCCTGACACTTCAATGGGTTTACGGCTAAACCAAATTTAGTAGACCAGTTTCCCAAAGCTTCCAGATCTTGATTCACCTCGCTTATGGCTCGGGAAATCTCATCAACAGGTGCTTGGGCGTACAGCTGCAGGTCGTCTGCATACAGATGATACGCACATCGAAGATTGTATGTAGCAAGATTAATAAAGATAGAAAATAATAATGGGGACAGAATACCGCCTTGAGGGACACCAGAGGTGAGATCACACCATTTCGATGTGAACTCATCAATGCGAGTACATTGCTGGCGCCCCTGAAGATAATTTGAGAAAAAATCCAGTGCATCCGCTGAGATCTTAAGATGGGAAAGTGTTGCCAACAAGATTTCGTGATTGATTGTGTTAAAGGCATTGGAGAAGTCCACCAAGACAAGCACTGTTACCTTAGTGGCCTCCATGCCAGTTCTTATATCACCTGTAACCTTTAAAAGAGCAGTGGTAGTGCTGTGACCAGGTCTGAAGCCCGACTGTAGCGGGCTTAACAGACAGTTCTGATGAATGAACGTAGAGAGCTGTTTTTGCACACAGGCCTCAAGCACTTTAGACAAAAAAGGGAGAATAGATATGGGACGGAAGTGGTTGGGAAGTGTTGCATTTTGAATTTTAGGTAAAGGAATCACGTAAGCTTTACGCCAAAGGGAGGGGAAAGTTCTAGAGTAAAGACAAAAGTTAATTATATGTGAGATGGCAGGAAGCAGGTGATCGATAATTGTCACTATCATACGACGGCTAATATTATCACAACCTAGTGCGTTGGATTTAATTGACAGGGTTATCTTTTTGATGTCTTCGGTTGCAACTGGAGAAAGCTTAAAGGTGTCTATATCGGGACTAATAAGGCCAGCGATGTAATTTAATGTACGACATTTGGTTTGGTGATCAATAGGTGCAGTAGAGGAAAAATGTTGATTCAGGTCATCCAAACCAACTGTCAACTGTTTGTCCGCAAGTTGTTTGCCAATACCCAGAGTACCAAGAAACCTCCAGATGCTAGCAGGTGAAGATGAGTTAATATTGTCGTGAATGTGTCGGCGTTTAGCGTTGCGTATCATCTGGTTGCAGCGATTCCTTGCGGTCTTAAAGCGGTTCCAGTTCTCTTCAGTGCGGTTCTTCCGAAATTTCTGAAAGGCGCGATCCCTACGCCCCATTGCGCCTCGAACCTCAGATGTCATCCAAGGGGCCGGTGGACGTTTAAGTTTTACCCTACGGACAGGAGCATGCACATCGTAGAGATTGAGAACAGCTTCGTTGAACACCGTAACTTTCTCATCGACAGTGGGTGCAACATCTAGGGCATCCCAATTTAACAATGAAGCATCCCGGTGCAACTTGTTCGTGTCCATGCGTCCAAAACTTCGCAGAAATACAACCTTGGGACGGAGTTTGGGAGGCTTTATCTTGTAAGAGATATAAATAAGGTCGTGGCGCGAAAAAGCTGGTGCTGGCATTTGGCCGTGACTAAAAACGTGGGCAGCGGATGAGGTTAGAATGACGTCAAGCCAGGTATCTTCGACCAGGATGTTGTGATGAGTAGCTTGTAAGGGTAGAATAAGGAGGTTAGCTGACTCAACAATGTCACTAAGTTTACGAGCCTCTGATGACTGGGAATTTAGCAGGTTAGTATTAATATCACCCATGATGATGTGATGCATATAAGGTGACCCCAAGGAGTCCAGGACTGTTTCCAGACTGGAGAAGTAGTTGATAGAAGGAGGGCAGTAAACAACTCCGAGAACCAGTTTGGTTCCACTGATTTGTACTTCAAGGAACAAAAATTCTGCATCAGCACTGTACTCTGGTCTCGAGGAGGCTAGGATTTTATAAGGGAGAAAGCTACGGAGGTAGATGGCAACACCGCCTCCTCCCTTATTAACACGATCGTTGCGAATAAGTATGAAGCCAGGAAGACTGTAAGAAGTAGATGGTAACTCCGGTTTAAGCATGCTCTCAGAGATCAGGATTGCATGGACGTTAGTGTTGGCAAAAGCTGCCACCAGATCACTATAGTGAGCTGGTACGCTCTGGGCATTTATATGGCACACATTCAACTGGTTCTTTGAATTAAGTTCAAAGGTCTGTTGTAGGCGGTCACCTAGCATTTGAGGTATGGAGCTGTAGCTGGTATCACTTGAAGAATCAGATAAATCATTGGCAGAATAAAACGAATCATCATAGTTAGATAACATATAAAATAAAAAATAATATAAAATAAGTATGTATGAAGAATATAAATATAACTTATATAAATATTATGAATATATATGCTAGTTTTGTGAGTACTAATGCGACGTTGCATCTCTGCACCACCCGCCAGCTAACACAACACATGTCAATAAAACAAAAAAAAACAACAAAAGCATGATCACGTCGCCCGCAACAAAATGCAACAGTTTGTTATACTTATAATTGAAATTATGAGAGATGGAACGCAACCCGTCGAACCCGTCCTGTCACAGTTGCCACTTACAGTGACATGACACTTTTGACAGCAGTTTGTTAATGTGCCGGTGGTGTAAACATTATTATTATGGGAAGTTACAGAATGTTACTACAAGTTATATATAAGAAAAAAATAATGATAATAGAAGTGAAAGAAGGTAGTAGGGAGCAAAATAATATATAGTGAGGTATTCTAAAGTACAAGCGAGTTAATAATAATTGCATACCTGAGTGATAGTTCGACGGATTGCGTGATTAACGAATGCACTACAACAGTTACACTTTACGTGAAACGTTCTTATTTCCGGTGGATGAAGTAACACCGGGAGGCCTAGGATGCGCCTTAGCGAGAGACTGCAGCTCTTCAGCGGTCGTGATTTTATGCCTGTTATTATCAGACGTCTTAATAATAATCACGCCGTCCTGCGTCCAGCAAGCCCGAGTACCGAAGTGCAGTCTTGCCCTAGCGAGCACCGCCTGTCTGGTCCGAGTCAGGAATTCTCTAACGGAGATAGGCGAACCTTTTAATGATGATTTAGCTCTCCATACCGCTGACTTTGTCTGTAGACTGGAAAAGCGCACCAGGACAGGTCGGTGATGATCCCCGCTAACCGCTCCAAGCCTGTGGCATGTGGTGATTGATGCTGCTGTGCAGTCTTTGATGCCCAGCTTACCATGTATGATGTCCAGTATGGCTCCCTCACAATCCTCGCTTGAAGACTCCGCAACCCCCAGAAAAAGCATAGCTTTACGCCGGTGCCTTGTCTCAATGGAGTCAACGGCCTTAGAGTTTTCTGCGATCTGCTTGCGGAGTAATCCCAGCATGCCATATATCAGCTCTCTGAAGGTCCTGAACTCTTCCGTTACCTTCGCCACAGTATCTTTAGCTGCACTTCCACCTTGCAGCTGTGCCTCCAGCTCCTCCATCCTCTTGGTGAAGCAGTCCTCCAAGAATTTCTGTGCGGCCTCAATGTTGCTCAGTTGAGACATAGTGTAGTGTGTGCTGGCAGGTGGTGTATTTTCAAGAAATGTTTACATAAACACTTGCAAACGTAAGTAGTTGCTATTTAGGTAATTTGCTACTCGTACAACCGAAAATACATATATAATATACTGTAAATCTAATTAAAATAATAATTTAACTTTTTTCTTATGTCTTAACTGTTTCACACCTACCCGCCAAAAAAAAGATATAATTTTGGATGACTCTAAAACACTAGGTATCTTTTGAAAAATTATTCATATTAACACTAGCTGATGCGCACGGCTCCGCCCGTCTAATTCACGCACGAGGTATTAAAAGTAATCTATATGTCATTCCAGAATAAAATAAGATAAGGTAATTTAATTATTATTATTACATCAATACAATACAATACAATATTTATTTACAACACGATAAAACAGATACTCAACTTATTAACATGAACTGCTGTCTCTCAAACTAGGCCGAAGCCTGTATCTTCCAAGATACAAGCTTCGGCCTGGTTTGGGAGACGGCCTGTCCCCTCAGGACAGAGATAATCTATCCCTGTTTTAGCATTTGAGTCAGTTTAAATCAGGGCCTCGGTTCTACTAAAGCAAAACTTTTGTCAAACCACAGAGATTGCAAAAAGCGGCATTAAAGTTTAGACATTATTTCTATACACTAAGGTCTAAAATTAAATGACAAAAGTTTCATTTCACTCTTTTATTCACTCTGCTAACAGTTATTTAATATTGAACGCATCGCTTTAAAGTCTATAATGTATTGCCAGTTTTTGCAATCTCTGTGGTTTGACAATTATTTTGCTTTAGTAGAATCGAGGCCCAGGTACATACATACCTATAGGTTACGGATTATTCTACCCTAAGGGAGCTTAGCTTGCGGAGGATGATTATGAGTGCTGATATAACTGAGGATTTCATCGCGGTCGTTGAGGGTAGAAATACGAGCTGTGCATTTATATCTACGATTACTGCAATACCAGTGAGTTTTAACACTAACTTCTCGTTCCTTATAGAATTTATATCCATTCACGCAGAGGATCCTCTGTCCGCGTTGAGAATTTACGAAATAGAGTCCTGAAAAAATACATAATATTATAAACCTATATATATCAGGGTTTTTATAAAAAGAGAACTCTGTAAACAATTCAAAATCGTGATAGTTTCAACTTTTAATAAGTTATAAAAAAATGCTATAATTAAATAAATTGTTCTTAGGTTAGTACTTGAAACATCTACTCTGCTTTATCTGTGTCATGATAGATTAATCCCTAATTAATTGTAAAAACAATTTATTTAGGATTAATGTGTCATGACACTCATGACACGGTAGGGATTACGGATGATTAGGTATGTTGAGTTCATGATTCTGCCAGGCTATGTTGAAAGCACATCTAACTTTTTCTTTCTAAAGAACGATCGAATAAGAAAACAAGCGTTTTTTTTTTAAATTTTATATTAATATAAAGAATACATATAAATAATAAAGAAAGGTTTTTTGAATGTTTTTTTTATAGCATTTGTTATGCTAACTTTAGAGTTCGAAAAACATCGGAAACAATGAATTGCTCAAGCTCTAGCGTCAATATCTCCGTTGGAAGAGCGTTCCCCCTGTCAAGGAAAGGTCGTGAGTTCAAGTCTCACTTGAGCATTTCATTTTTTCCGATGTTTTTCGGTTTATTACAATTGTTATTATTTCGGGTTCGATCCCAGGTTTACCATGGCACACACCAATGACTCTTCGATGCTTTTCGAAGTTATGTGTGTATTTATCGCAGGTTTATAAGTGCCCGGTTAATGGCAATAGGCTCGCCACCTATTACATTGGGACCTAAACATAAACTGGCGAAATGTGGGTGATAGCACCTCTGCCTACCCCTTCGGGGAATACAGGCGTGAGTTTATGTTATGTTATTATTTTTAAATGAAAATACATTCTGCAACTTAGATTAAGATGAATAACATAAATTCGTACTTATAACTTTAATTGTTTTGAAATATTCATATATTATTCAGTAAAAAGATGAAGTTTAGTACAAAATACATTGTTGTAAAAGTTTTACAATAAATAGGTTCATATGGCAAATTTTCCTTTTAAATTTCAAAAATATATAGGTATATATTACGAAACTCATTTATCTGAAGTTTTTTGTAGTTTATCCCAAGTGGTTGTTTATATCACAATTCAATTTCTCTTGTATGGTAATATAGAGATCAGAGAGATCTATCCATAACGAATATAAATACTGGAGAGTGGTTATGACTTTATGTCACAGACATAATTATATTAGAATAGGTCGGCCAAAAGCTAGGTGAACACAGCTTTTGGCCGACCTATTCTAATATAATTATGTCACGCGTGGCGACTTTTCACAGTAAATATATAATCACGACATATAAGAAATGCCTCTATTTTTAAAATTTATTTCTGCATTTTTATTTTAGAGTTGGAAATAGCACAAGATGGCACATTCACGGTATTTTTAACGATATTATTACAAGCCTTAAAAGTACTGAGTAAGCGTTCGAAAGATCCTGTCACATAGAGCAGGAATTGTCTAAAACAAATTGCCACGCGTTGCCCACTTACATGGGCGTTCTAGGCTAACAATATTTATGTGGGTTATGACAACCGTTGTTCTGGATAATTTTGTCATTCCCAGTCTAGCAGATTATTCTACTTTAAGGGATTTTACGGATCTTCCGAATTTTGGATTGCGGGGGATGATTGTGAGTGCCACGACAACTGATGATTTCATCGCAGTTGTTGAGGGTAAAAATACGAGCGGTACACTGCAACCTATGATTGCTGCATCGCCAACGAATCCTGTCGCTAGAGTTCTGATGCTTGTGAAATTTATATCCACCGACGCAGAGAATCCTCTGTCCGCGGTTGGAAGTTTCGAAATAGGGTTCTGAAAGTAACAGTAGATATGCATATTTATATACTTAAACGTTACATATAATTTTAAAATGCTGTATCAGATTGCTCTTGGCGAACGAAATAAGCTCAAAATGATCGTAATGTCTTTTTGAGCTTTGTACTCAAGATCGTTTTGACGCTGAAATAAATATTTTCTTTAACAATAATAATTGAAAAAAAAAACACCTAATAAATGCTTAAAATTTATTATACCTAATAATTATATTCCTCCCCGTACTTTCAGGGGTATACATATTAATACACTGTATCCACATTTTTATAGCTATATTCGAACTAACGAATTCTTCATTCAATTATTAAACTTTAAAGTTATAATAGTACAAACTTTTTATTTTTACTTAGAAACAAAATTTTGAATTATTGCAGAAACCAGACAAATATTGCATTGGTTTTACCAGTTATATCAGATAATAAAAAAATTAAGAATCACAATACCTGGCTTGCTTAAAGAAGAATGAGAGCAATGATATCTTCTTCTCTACCAATTAGGGCCCTAGGCTATATTACACGTTTGGCACACTTCCCCGCATTATGTAGCGTACTTAGTGCTTTATTTTGCATTATATTTTATTTAAAATAGGTTTACATCAACGCGAGAAGACATGTTATTGATGCAAACACGCATACATAGTTTAGTTCCTTTCATGTGGACATAATTTAATGAAGCAATGAGTGTATACATATCTATGATTGAACCCGTGGTTACAATTTTATGCTTTTCACGATGAACACTTCGTTTTGGAGTCGAACGTGTTCACATATTTTAGAAGCCTTGGCAATGTATACATGATGTGAACCCATGGTTACAATTGTATGCTCTTCACGATGAGCACTTCGTTTTGGAGTCGAACGTGTTCACATATTTTAGAAGCCTTGACAATGTATACATATTATTGCTCGTACATGTTCTTATGTTGCTTAAATATTTCTCGATATATTGAAAACACAAGTAGTACACACACAAGATGTATTTACGCGCATTTTTTTTACAATAGCATAAACATGCACTCCCGCGCTTCGCTGCGTGAACGACTTCGCTGCGTGACGGTTGACACACTACCCCGTAGTGTGTCAACCGTCTTCAAGTAGAAACAAGCTCATAGTGCCGGTGCCTTATGTTTCCGCGCGAAATTTTTTTTGAGCTGCCTATATATATAACTATCTGTTGCCCACGGCTCCGCTCGCGTGGATATCGAATATCACGACCATACCTATGTTCATTCATCAGTTCAGACGTAACAGACAGTCAGAGCTACCTTTCGCATTTATAATATTAGTGAGATGCTGGAGAATGGTTATGAGTACCATTATAGTCGATAATTTCGTCACTGCCAGTCTGAGTGAAAATACGAGAGGTACATTTTAATCTTTGTTTGCTGCATCGCCAACGGGTCTTGTCCTCATATTCGAATTGCATGTGAAACTTATACCCGTCAATGAAAAGCACTCTCCTGCCGCGGCTGGTTGTCACGAACAGAGGACCTAAAATATTGGTATAGTTATAAAATGCAATCGTTCAAAATCATAGTTCTATAACACTAAGGTGGTGGACCAGAACACGGCCGACCTGATGGAAAGTAGTTAAAGTAACCTATACTCGTATAAAAACCAGAGAAGTCACACTCGTGCTGCCGATCCTGTAAAAGAGAGAGTTTTTGTGCCATGAGAGTAGAAAACAAAGCCGGACAAGCCTTTGGTCTTCCCAGTGACAGCACGAAAACTCTCCAGTGAGCTCTGGCTAACGTACTCACCGCCGGGAATACAACACGAAGTTATTATGGCCGTGGTATTCTGTAGGGTGGAGATATTTCCACGACTGCTCAATTGGAAGGAAATACCGTCGTGTCCTTCGTTCGTTCGAATAGACTTCGGACACAGATCGACCGAAGCAAAGAAAACTGGTCAGGATAGGGATAATTAAATGGAGGGGACATGTATCGTGAGTGTGGAACCACTTCATAGATTATGGCGCACCCACTATACGGCTTCATACCTAGAAAGGTACTGGTACACTGGACAGAATTAAATAATACCTACTTATCAAGAGAATTTGAGTCCAATAAATTCTTCTGTATTATTATAATTACGAAACTGTATGTTTGATGTGCCGTCCACATGAAAGAAGAAAATATTCTAATAATATAAGAAGTCTTGAGGGTTGAAATTGGAATTACTTATCTAATATATAAAATTCTCGTGTCACAGTTTTCGTTGCCATACTCCTCCGAAACGACTTGACCGATTTTGATGAATTTTTTTGTGCTTATCCGGTATCTATGAGAATCGGCCAACATCTATTTTTCATCCCCCTAAATGGTGCAGCGGGAACGGGATCTGACGCCACGGGTGCAGAGAAAAATTGGCGGTACGAAGTTCGCCGGGACAGCTAGTAACTTATATTTGGGTCTTTTCCAATAAATTTGATTCATGATACCATCAAAATATATTTGAAAAGCCTTGATAATCCATCCAATTTTATTAAAACAAACCCTCTATCACTTCTAACTAATATATGAAATATTTTTCAAATAGGTAACGCAATTTTTGTAATAGTCACTTAGATACCAGTATTTTGCAGCTTCTGTACCTGAAATAGAAAAATACCACATAAGTTATACAAATAATACACATTTTAATGAAACACAATAAACCATGATGCCATTATTTCTAATAAAAAAAGTAAAACTATGCTTCATAGGAAAAAAGCGATTTGAAGAAATCATCACAATTATATTTTATCAAATCAAATCAACACAATTACACAAAATATCCACGTAGATACGCTACGTTTTCCATAGATAAAAGAATATGAACTAAAAAAACGTCACAATGAAATAGGTGCTGTTTACACGAACAGTCTTTCTCGAGAGAATACAGCATTTGTTTGTGTGTGACAGAGCGCGCCTCTAAAGACGTCGCGCGTTCTAAAGTAAAACCAACGAAACAAAAGAAAAAAGGTAAACAAAGTTACAGCGGTTCCAAACATTTATCGAATTTCAGACGGGAATGAAATTGCTCATAAGATGGCGGATCTGACAGTTTAGAAACGCTGTGCTGACAGTTTAGAAACGCTGTGCTGACTGCTTTCCTGTACTACGAAACACGCAACGACAGCTGTCGTTCGACCATTGTCGCGTACGTGTGAAATGTGCGACAAGGACAGAGAAAATAATCGCTACTTATCGCAACATAACTTAGTAATGGTCGCTTTGTTTATCTTTTTTCTCTGGTCTCGTTGGCTTTACTTTAGTAGGGTTCAAGATTGCGCGGCAGAATTGTATAACCATGTATAACCGCGCAATTAAGTGATCGTATAGAGGGGGCTAATGTCTTGTACGTATTATAGCTTTTTTTTTTTTTTTCGTGCGGAAATCCCCTCGGATACCCCCCCCTGCCGGAGCCGGAAGGGGAGGTTATGTCGGACTCGAACCGACTAAAACCGCACGCCGACTGTGGGTCTTGGTGCTAGGCCGGAGGTGAGGTTGTCAAAGACATATCCCTCGCACCCCAGCTGACCCATGTACGTATTATAGCAATGCTGTCGTGCCATTATCCACATACTCACACGCACTTAGGCCACTTCGGTGACACTGTTATATTACCTATAGTAAATGTTACCAGCATAATATTTTGACACCAATCACGTCACAAAATTTTCTCTTTCTGCGCAATATGCGTTTTTGAGTGACTTTCGTCCACCAGTCACAATGCGTGCACAACAGGGCCTCGCTTTTGTCGTTACTTGGGATCAATTGTTATTGGGGCCATCTTTTGGGTTTGGCCCTCCTCGGGTACCCACCCGAGGATGGCCAAACCCAAAAGATGACCTTGGATCAGCCGGGGTGCGAGGGATATGTCGAAGATAACCTCACCTCCAGCCTAGCACTACGACCCTCAGTCGGCGTGCGGTTTTAGTGGGTTCGAGTCGTACATAACCTCCCAACTCCGGCGGGGGAGGTATCAGTGGGGATTTCCGCACGAAAAAAAAGGATCAAAATATATGCCGGCGAATACAATTAGTAAAGGAACAATTTTTTAAAGTAAATCTTTCCACGATTCAGGAATATGTGTATGCGTTATGTTCCATTTTATGACGTCTAATAGTTCGCCGTCTCCCATAGTGATGATGGATGCATTACATCTTTTACTATTGTAGGCATAGCATCTCCATCTTATTCTACCCGTCTTGCTAATACGATGCCTTCTATACTCGCAGCCTCTGAAGACTGCCACCGTGGCACCTTTAGATGTCTGGAGGAGCTTGATATCTGGAAAAATTACACACAGTAAGTGCCTACCCATTATAGTAAATTTATAGTTAATATTTTGTGGGTATTTAACTTTTCTCAGTTAAATGCCTAATTAAATTTAACAACACTAAGGCCCGTATTCTAGAATGACACTTGAGAATTAATCTTGATTCATCTGAGGACAGATTGTATAGGCAATATTTCGAACTATCAATCTTTCTATACAATCTGTCCTCAGATATATCGTGATTCAGACTGAGTGTCATTGTAGAATACGGGCCTTAAAGTTATAAAACTTTGCCAATAGACGAAAGCGATTCATTAATGAATGCCACGACGTACATTTCGTTTACATACCTAACAAAATACAAAAGTGGAAAACTTTTATTAAAAAAAAGAATGAAGACTTTTTTTTGTCATAAATCCACGATAGTGTCGCGACTGTTACAAAACAAATAACTTTTTCAGGTTTTTATTTCTTTCTTGTAAATAGATTTAGGTAACAGGTATTTTTATTATCACAAATTATTGATAGTTACCGATTGTCAGACAACTAAAGCAGCAAAAGTGAAGCTCCATACCCATAAATTACCGACAGGTACAAATCTTTAAACGCGTGTTTAGCGTTATGTAACGAAATTATTTCGCACGTATCACTCGTGCATAATTCGCCTCATCTGAACACGACCTTAGTGCACGGGTGGCGCCGCCACAACGCATCGCCGCTGTGCTGTACTGTACCCCTTTTTTTTCTTGCGTAAATCCCCACGGATGCCTCCCCCGCCGGAGCCGGTAGGGGAGGTTATGTCGGACTCGAACCGACTAATATACCGCACGCTGACTGAGGGTCGTGGTGCTAGGCCGGAGGTGAGGTTGTCTTCGACATATCCCTCGCACTCCGGCTGACCTAGGGGTGCTGTACCCCTAGCACGAACAACTACCGTAATTGTATATCAGGGTATGAAAGAACGGAGCATTGCGATTGGCCACTTGCCTACTAAGATTACAATATAAAGTTGTTTGTGCTAGGGTTACCTACTGTTTACACACATTGTACGTACTTTCACATTATACGAAGTACAACCAATTTCTTAATAAAAGTCCACGTTGTTATAAATACTCGTGCCATGGTTCTGGAATATGTGTATGCGTTATGTTCCATCTTATGACTTGTAGCTCTTCTTCTTGCCCAAGAGTGTGGAGGGACGCATTACATTTTCTAGTATTGCAGGCATAGCACCTCCATCTTGTAACACCTCCTTTGCCAATACGATGCTTTGTGTACTTGCAACCCCTGAAGATCACCATCATGGTACCTTTAGTTGTCTGAAGGAGCCTGACATCTGGAAAAAATTACAAACCATAAGTGCCTACCTACTTTCAGAGTTCTTTAATGTTGCTGATATGTAACGCTTTTCAATTAACCATGGACTCTATGGAAGCCGATAATCTAATCGATTAATACCCATTTTGATTTCTTTCTTATTATTTAAAATAACAAAGACTAGACGAGATGTGGAACATCGTCCTTCACCCGTCTGATAACCAGATGAGATAGTTTTTTTTTAAATCAAATATACACAATGCATAAGCAATGTAAGCCAATATATAGAATGCCTGCTGTTCCAATGGCAATATGTGAAATAAATATATCTTGACCTTTTATATATAGCATTTATTATGATTATAAATTCGATATACATCGGGAAAAATGAAGCGCTCAAGTGAGATTTGAATCCACGACTGAACGTATTTCGTATCTTGACTGCTTGGCTGCCAATTTTGGCTACTACAATTTTGGCTGCTACAATTCCTGCCCCCAATTTCAGCCTCATAAAAGTAACTTACCAATAAACAACAGGAACTCCACCTATCTCTTGTAACCTATATCTATGAGGGCTCGGGGTTATATTCTGCGGACTATAGTCGATATATTTGGCAGCAGATTTACCATATTTGGCGGTAATTTTGATCACAAAATATGGACTTTAATGGACAATAAATATATTTCCCATAAAGAAATCCCAATATGTATTTATTTACTTTCTTTTTACAACCGTCAACAAATAAATTTTACAAAGTACATACATATTTCAAAAGCACAAAGTTAAATACGTAAAGAAAAATATTGTGAAAAGTCCGCGTCTATGCAGAATTTTGGCGGGTGAATGTGATGTCCATCGTGGTAGTACACAAGATCATCTATCGTGTGCACCTTGGCTCTGCATCCTTTATTGTTATGTGTAGAACACACCCAGTGGCGTTTAGGCCCAAGTATACGTTTTACGCAATACGTATATCCATCCAATACTAACTGCTTTGTGCCTCGATTAGATGAGATGTATTGTGCTGCTAAAACGTTAATTTTTTGTTACAAAAATGAATACACAGAGGGCGCAGGTTGGAATCCTAGCCTAATAAGGTACACGACTGAGGATGATAACCCAGTCCTACGTAAATCAATTTAGTTTAGTTGGAGTGGAATGTTAGCTATAACAATAAGATAATATTCTACTTTTTAAAAATCTTCCGAACACAAAAAAAAAATCTTTGAAAAGAAGATTTTTTTTTCCGAAAATTCAATTCACGGCTAGTAGCTATAATCGCTCAGCTGGTATTCCATGTCAATGACATATCAGAGAAAAAAATCCATCACCTTTTCATATATTGTGTGATTAAATTATCGCTGCAATGTTTGTAAGTTTACGCGGGAAAATTTTACCGCTATATTTTTCACGTTTTATAATATTTATTTAATGAAAAATAATTAAAATATATTATCATTTTATTAGGATGCATATTTTTAATAAATACAAACACAAATTACAATATATACAGTCAGTACAGTAGTTTTAGAAATAAATAATACTGAGGTCAATATAATCCACAACTTTGGCGATATCATATAAAATGACGGACAATTACTATCAGAATATGGTATTTATTTTTTCTACCATTAATTATTATAAGGACATCATCTATAATAATTAATGGTAAAAAGACACCACAGTTTTTACTATTAATTATAAATGATGTCTTTTTGTTTACCAAAATTTATTTTCGTTTCACGTCTTTACAAAATTTTGCACCGTGAAGAACTGTTTTTCTTGGAGGATGATTGTGGTATCCAGCTCGGTTGACGATATAGTCATCTACCGTATGCACTTTGCCCCTGCATCCCTTGCTGTGATGTGTAGAGCAGATCCAATGTCGTTTTGATCCAAGTACGTTCTTTATGCAATACGTGTACCCATCTAGTACTAACTGTTTTGCCCCGCGTAGTGAAGAGATGTATTGCGCTTCTAGAACTAAAATTTTGCAACGATATAATTTTTGTTTACGAGCAGATATGTACTCAATGTGTATTTTCCATGATAAAATGATCACATTCAAGATTAATAAAATATATTTCACGATGTTATATGGAAAATTTTGTGTCTTCTGGGAAAGAATATTCAGCATAATACTGAAAATTCTTTGCAAGAAGGCACAAAATTTGGCAACACAGCACAAAATTTAACATGAAAATGTTAAATTTTGGCATTATAGGAATATTCTGGCTGATTTTATAGTCGTATTGAAGTGAAAGATTTTACTTACAGCTTCGATAGTAACATCGCCTGGAGGACTACCTATTAATTTGGTGAAAAAATATACAAAACCTATACATTATTCCGTTCTCCAGTAGATTATTCCTATACGTTAAAAAAAACTTTTTTTCCAAATTAATACTTCTAGACGATTTTGTTATCGAAATTGTGTCCAATATCTTTCACTCCCAAAACAACTATAAAATCAGCTGGTTTAGTTTATTAAGTTATCACTACCCAATATTCCCAGATTGGGTAAAGCGTTTAAATATTCATGCAACAAAAATAATTTGATCTGGGGTAAATAAAAAATGGTCAATACACTTATTTAAAAAAGGCACGTACCTACCTGAGAAATGTCAAGCCTTAGAATGAACTATGAAATAAAATAAAAGGTATATCTCAACATAAGTATTTATTTTAATAGCAGGTATGCAGTTACATTTCAGACTAATTGTTTTTTTTCCGAGTTTGCAGTTTATCAAAAATAATATCTATCCTAATAGTGGTTAAATTTAGGGTATACACTATTCTGGATAATAGATTATTTACAAACACAGCATTAACTTGTAATTGGCGTTCCTACACGAAATATCCGCGGCATTTCCGCCGAGTGTAACATAGACTTCGCACATTTAGGTTGAATACCTCTGCATCAATCGTTCAGTGATTGTGCTCGTTGTTCAATTTAATAATCTTATCACTTATAGTAAATACCACCGCTCTGCAACCTTTCGTATGGTTTGTAGAACAGTACCACCTGGTCTTGTACCTTGAGGAACGGTGGTGGCAGAACCTATACCCTGCTACATTGATGATTCGACCGCCTCTAGCAGACTTTGAGTAATAAACATCTGAAATAACGTAGGTATTTAAACTATCATGTTGACTAACATTGCTGTTAGTTATCAGAATATTGACTATGTACTATTTTGAATGAATAGTGGCATACCAACTGACTTACTTTACCTATCCTCTTTCCAGAAATTTTGAACGTATTATGTAAAGAGACGACACGTTATCCGACCGCACATAAAACCTCTATTCCACTAAGTTCGACTAAAAGGGTCTATTCCACTAAGTTCAACTTTAAGTTCAACCAGTGTAATAGCACAAATAGAATTAAATAAAATTAAATTCGCAATTCCCAGAACTTTACACATAATGTAACGTAAACCTTTGAGAATTTTGTGAGGTCATCAGGTTCAAAAATAAAAATATACTCTGTAGAAAAGTACAAGTGCATTATTCTACACGCTCATTTGTCTATAACTACACATTTACATTTTATCACATACATTACTTGTTAAACTTTGATACGGGTAAACGTTAACATTGAGAAGTCGCAATGAATTAAAACAATAAACAATATAATCACATTTATCTCTATATCGCGGTACGTATCTGCTGCTGTGGTCTGTGGTCGACTATGAAAAATCACAGTGAAATAGTTTTATAGCGGCTATACTTGCTGGCCCAGCGTAGGCCAAGCCGAGCGTCGACAAATAGGTGCAACGCAAATGCGTAATGTCCAAACTCGCCGAAAAGTTCGCAGAACGCCAATGTAAGCGGCCAACGTAGACGAGTGTCTGTAGAGCTGCCCACATGTTGGCCAAGCGCAGACGAGCGCCTTTGATTTGTGCACAAAAACCGATGGACAACCATTCGAAGTGAGGCAAACGATCACGTACGACGGCGAGCAAAGACAAGTTACGCCATTGAGCTCTACACACGTTGGCGCTTGGCTTCAGTCAGCCAACTAGCCGAGCGACACCGAGCAATGACCAGGCTAGGCAAATATGCTGTCTACGCGTTGACGCTGGCCTATGCTCGGCCAGCGTGTATAGCGGCCTTTTTAAAGGTAATATTATATATCGACATACCTTAATTAATCATTTCATTAATTCATTTTTTTCTTATTTGCCGTTGTTCTCTTGTATGTAGTCTTTAATAGTTTCAATTTTACACACTTTAGTCGATATCTTTCTCTGTCTCGTCTCCTTTTTTCTTCCAAATCGGCTTCACTCATCTTAGCTCGTGCGCGACGCATGCTAAGCTTCTTTTGTTCACGCCTACGTCTCTTTTTCTCTGCCTCAGAAAGGTCACTCTTAGGTCTGCTATTTCGTAGTGCCTTTACTGTAACAACAGAGGGTGGTCATTTTAAACCAGCCTCATGTAGTTTTAATATGAATCTTATTCCATTAAAACAAAACTAAATAGTAGGAATGCAGCAACAACTCGATACTACTAGTCATAAATTACCTACTGCATAACTTTCAAATTTTCAGCCTTGTCTTAATGGAATACAGTTGATATTTATTTAACAATTAAAAACGCTCGAGCAAGTTTCTGGGTCTTGAATAAATGGACTCTAAACGCAATATTGCCGAAATATCGAACACCCAAAATAATACCTGGAATAAATGCCCGATAGATGTCTGAAAAACACTTAATATTTCAGCCTGCCTTTAATATTTCTACCTACTTAATTTCGTCGTCAACACTGAGAAAGATTAAATTTAATCTTTTTTTTTTTTTTAAAGAATATTAGAACCGAAATTACTAATATTCCCTCTAACCCCTCCAGGTAAGCTAAATTGCTTGTGTTAGGAGTAGGTTCACGTCGGTAGTGTAATGGCCAGGATTCGAACCCGGGACCTCTCGATCGTAAGGCCGACTCCTTAACCATTCCGCTACCGACGCTTGGGGCTTAAGCTAATCTGTTTCGGGTTCAACCAACAGTGGGTTTGGTTGAGGTTTTCCTCACGGGGTTGGGAGGACAGTTGCTCCTAAGACGAGCCAAATTAAAAGACAGTGTAGGAGACCGGACCCCGGTCTTCAAGGATGCAACCGGGTTTAACCCTGTGATGATGATCTTGAGGGTATGATCACCAGTTCAAGGGGTTTTTAAAACAATAAAAATTATACTTAATTTGAACTTTTGGCATATATTTCAGAATATGCTAGATCCCAAACTAAGTTGGGAATTCCTTTCTCAACTTACTCAAGTGCAAACTGAGTTTTTTTTTACATTATTTAACAATTTTTATCCTAATTGAGATCATTGTATTTGTTTCAAAATAATATCTTTATCTGACAAGCATAACCTTTTATCTGCAGTCAAAATAACGAAAAAAATATCTTGAACTTTCTTGATAAGTATTGTAAGTATTATTGTAGTCATTTTATCTTTACAATCTCAGTTTTTTTAATGATTGTGATCGTTTTTTATCTTGACAATCTCATTTTGTATGGTGTACATCACAGCTCGGCATCCTCTGCTGTGGTTAGTGGCACAGTACCATCGCTTCTTGAAACCAGACGTCCGATGATACGAAAATCGGTAGCCAGATATTTCGATTATATGACCACCTCTAGCTGATTTTGCTAGATAGATATCTAGAAACAAAAAGTTGTTGCTATTATTATAGTTACCTAATCAAACAAGTATACATATCTAATACTTACCATATATCTTCAAAATAAACTGCAAAAAAAAAGTTTGCAAAAGTCATTAAATGTTGGTGCAACGAAGTCACCGTGGTAGTAATATTTATATAGGTAATAAAATATTATACGTATGCAATATAATTTATTACTGCATAATTTGGAAACACTAACAGTTTATACAAGCAAAATATATTGAATTAAAAGTCATCTATTAATCATACTTGATTATAATTGCATTTTGAAGAACCTACTCCGGGGGCTGTGGGCGAACTGCTTAGACTACAGCCCCCTCATAAAAAAAAATATCTGAAACCGTTTACAGAACAAAAAATGCTATACGATTACATCAGGAAAAATAAATTACTCAGTAGGTAGGGCTTGAACCCACAATCTTTCCCTTACAGGAAAAAAAATGCTATTACTGAATGTCTGCTAAAACAGTCAAATAAGCAACAAGGTAGGTAGACAAAAAACACTAAAACTACCTCATACATTTTAGCTGACCTGGCGAACTTCGTACCGCCAATTTTTTCCGCCCGTGTGGCGTCAGATCCCGTTCCCGCTGCACCCTCTACTATTAAACATATATTATACATATAAACCTTCCTCTTCTTTTCGTAAAATTACTCTATCCAGTAACAAACCGCATCGAAATTCGTAGCGTAGTTTTAAAGATATAAGCATACGTAGGAACGGACAGACTATGTAGTGCTTTATACTATGTAGCGATAGTAATGGTGTTCTAATGGAGGAGATGATCTTCATGAGCAGGTAAAGGAGTTTAATAAATTATTACACACCAAATGGATTACTAGTATATTGTACTACACTTACACTTTATTATGTAACATACACTATTAAAAGTCACATACACTTATAAGGTCACATCATAATACACTTTTTACACTTAATCACTATTAATAGTGATCATTTATTGCTTGAAACATGGTCAGGTGATCATTTAAAACAGAGTCGACAGCTTCTGTGACGTGGTGGTAGTGAACGCGACTGCTACGCAGGAGGCGCGGGTTCGATCCCCGCTCAGTGCAAATATTTGTATGCATAAATATGGCTATTTGCATTGGTCTGGGTGTTTCTATGTATATATTTGTATACAAAAAAAAATATAACTATGTTTATCCGCATTCTAGATTCCATTACACAAGCCATAAAAGCTTAGATAGCGTTGTCTACAATGTTGTGGAATATTTTTTTTTATTTGTGAATGTTTAACTATAAGTTTATAATGAATTAATGGTTATGGAAGTTATTTATTTTGACGATTTCATTGTGTATTGTGAATACCATAGCTTTGCATCCTTTTTTATGGTTGGTGGCACAATACCATCGGCTTTTAAGCCCTTGGGTTCGATGATGGCAAAACCTGTAACCCGCTATGACGATTATACGTCCGCCTCTCACCGATGTCGAGAAAGAGATATCTGGAAAGAAGTTTTAATTATACCATGTATATTTGTATAATAAAGGCAAATAGTTAGTAGTTTATAATGGTTCGGGACTTCACGCGATACATTTTGGAAAACTTACTTTTGCCGAAGTTTCGGGTGCGTTACAGTACCCGTGGTCACGACTTAACTGGCCTGAGAGCGTCACGCGGCGTGCGGGGAACATTTTTTGTGCGCCTACCCTCCATTACTTTCACATTGAATGTAAGGCTGACGACACACATATATACATATATAAACGATGAGATACGCCGCGGTAGTTTGAAAATAACATTAATGAAGGCTTGTATAATTATAGGGCGATAGCATAATGGTTACATGTAGGCCTCTCGATTGAGAGGTCCCGGGTTCGATTCAAAGCCACTTCCACACACTTACCCTAATTAGTAATTTCGGTTACAAGTATTTTTGAAAAGTATGATCTTCACTCAATATTCTTACATGTAAATGTATATGTACCAATTGAGTTACGATTTTCGAGCATAAATTACTTATTTAGGCGTACAATTCTGAAGCCATTAGGTAAAAGTTATTGTTATTGTACACAAGTTAAAAATGCACAATACAATTAGTTAATATAGCTTATATCTAGTACTATGGTACGGCACATGTTTGAAGAACAAACTTAAATGATTGTTATACTTACTTGAAAAAAACTCCAAATCACTTTAATTTCAACTGTTTGTTCATTCAATTTTTATTCTCTTTTAAACTCTATTTTTTTCATTCTTCTAACTCAAAGTTAAACTATTTATGGTACATTCGACCATACGCAAGTAAAGGTTTTTCCAGAATAAACTGGCAATATCGCCCACATATTGGCTGTTTATTCTAGGAATAAACTTTATTCGCGTTTGGTCGAACCGGCCCTTAAATAATTAGAAAAAATATTGAAATAAAATAATAAATAAGTCATAATTACCATTTATATAACAACTAAATATGATGTCTTAAACATTATTAATTATAATTAATTATTCTATATGCATTAGGTGAAGTATACACTACAGATACTTTTCTTAATACAGGTCATACACATTCAAACCGTTCATGTTTGTATTATTCAAGGTTCTATACAACATATGTACATATCCGTAGAAAGTATATATTGAGTGCTTTTGGGACACATAGTACAGTCAGCGTCATATATTGACAACGTCCGCCTTAGGCAGGTTACTTCGGGACACAGGTATATCTTGGACCTAAAATGTGCTTTTTATATGCACAGTGTATAAATGTATGGCAATTACTAGACTGAGACGCCATATTAAATTGTAACGTTTTGTAACTCTGTGTTGTTATAAGCAATAAAAATAGTTATCTGCAGAATAGTCTGCCTTTCAATTCTGCGAACCACAGGAAAATACAGTCCAACCGCCCTCATGGTCCTTCGAGCCGGATGTGCACCAGCGACCTATGGATATACAGTCCACGGATGTCTTTTGAGGATAGCACAGGAAGATGAGCTCAAATTTACCAAGCATAAATTATTATTATACAAAATAATCCGCGCACGCCAGGGCCTCGTTTGGCTCGTGACTCAGGTTCAATATATGTGTACTGAGGTACTAAGGGTCTCAGGTTGTGGTTATAGCACAAACTAGCACTAAAAAGTGCCTACTGCTACACAACACTCACTTTATATACGAACGAATTAAAAAACTAATGAATATTTTCGTAACACGACCGTTCAATACCTCTTGCCAAATGGATTGGGAATAAAGTTTTTGACCGGGTTGAGCTTGCGACCAGTTTGGGGCGGTTACTTAAGCATGTGCTACACAGTTTCAAACATTGGTTTGAAACAAAGGTTTACAACAGTGTAGATGGTTGTTTTATACCAAATTTCGTTTGACCTTCCAACACCCTTGGCAGCGAGGCTTGCGTTGGAAACCACGGGTAGAAGCGTTGGTTTACAACTTGCTTGAAACCGTCTAGCCGCTTGTTTGAAACCTCGCAAACGACAGTCGCGTTGCAGCGGCGAGCGCAGGCAGACGTACGCGACGACGACGCTCTCAAAACGGCACGAGAAGAAAAAGAACCAGCAGTACCTAGTTACAGAACTTCTCGAGCTATATATACAGACACACAGGCAGGGCAGATAGGGCAAGCCGCCCTGCCTTTGGGACTTAACATGCGAGTCGTACAAAGACTCGACTCAGAAAAATCTCTCATTTAACCATCGCTTCATTGATATTCTTTTTTTTTCTTCAATTGCAGACAAAAGAGCAAGACTCACCCCAACTGTAGTGAACGCGACTGCCACGCAGGAGGCGCGGGTTCGATCCCCGATCAGTTCAAATATTTGTATGCTCACATCTCTGGGACAGCTCCGCAAAGTACTTATTAGATGCTCTCGACAGGTTGAAGCGACGTGCGGTCCGCATTATTGGGGATCCTGAGGTCACGAACACCCTCGAGCCTTTGCAGATGCGTAGAGATGTTGCGTCTTTGGCAGTTTTCTACCGTCTCTACCATGGTGAATGTTCTGACGAGCTCTTCCAAATAGTCCCACCCTCCCCTTTCCTTCACAGGACGACACGTGCAGGGCTAAGATGCCATCCATTTACGGTGCAGAGTATACCTGCTAGAACCAAGCGTTTCAGTGATTCATTCCTATGCCGCACCACTAAGACCTGGAATTCCCTGCCAGCTCACGTGTTTCCTTCTTCCTACAGTCCCGGGTCCTTTAAGCGGGGCGTGAAAAGGCATCTAATGAGGCCGTCAAGCTGAGTGCCACCACTGTTAACATGGTAAATGTTTACGATGGTGACCCTCTTTCCGAGACTTTGCCTTTAGCTTAACATCAGGCGAGGTGAAGTCAAATTGACGTGTCCAGTATATAAAAAAATGCATGAATATGGCTAATTGCAGTGGTCTGGGTGTTTCTATGTATAAAATGTATGTATTTACAAAAAAAAAGTATATAAGTATGTTTATCCGCATTCTAGATTCCATAACACAAGCTTTAAAAGCTTACTATGGGTCTAGACAGCGTTGTGTAGAATGTTGTGGAATATTATTTATTCATTATACAAGGAAAGAAACTCTTCTTTAGATAGGTAAGGCACCATGACGTTGTTGTAGTGAATATACGGTGCGAGCGTAGAGACGTCCTATTCACGCAACGTTTTATACTACACTGATGGTTTCCAACATGTTGTAAACCGTGTAGCCGGCAAAGCGCACATCTGGTTTTGCTGTTACAAACCGCCGTTTGAAACCGTGTAGCACATGCTTTAGGGGTTGTAAACATTTTTCACACTGTAGCGTAACTGACTGCAGCGCCACGTGGCACCTGCGTGAACCTCTATTTTTATTACACAAAAATCACTACTTTTAATACGATATTTACTGCAAACTTTATTCTCAATCGATCTGTCACGGCCTATAAAATATGGAAAAGCGTGACGGCTCGTCCTAATTAGGTAAATGATTATGTACATTAACACATTTAATGACAGTGCTGTCTGCCAAAGTGTAGATAACTGCCTTGCATCCCTTATTACTATGTGCGCATTGCCATCTGGTTTTACCTGCCTTCGTGTTGTAACAAAAATAAAATCTGAATCCAGCACATATCATGTAGTGTTTTTGACGAGATGACAAAGGGAATATGCATTCTGAAAAAGAAACGATTATAAAGTTAATATCGACGTTGAAATAAAACCAATTTCTAACTACCTTTATAATTCTATAAATATTTACATTTAATATGTAAAAAATTTAAATTAACTTTCATATGTAGTAACTATGTATCTAAATTAAAAGAAATCTAAAATATTTACAAGAATAAAAAGTAATGAAAGTCACGAAGAGATTAAGATCACAATTTATTTGGTATTTACTTTTATTTTTTACTTAACCCGACGTTTCGGTCCGTTATGACGTGCTTTTATTTCATATTCGTGTTAACTTCTGTCAGTACCTATCGGCGGTCGAAAGTCTGAAGGGTGTCAACGATAAAGACGTTTACAAGAAAAACACTTTTCGCTCAAGCATTACAAATATCACAATGTCGTATTATATTACTAGCTTTTACCCACGGCTCCGCCCGCGTAGATGTCGGTTATCGCGACCAAACATAGCCTAGGTGTTAACCCAGGGTGTCATCTAATTTTATTAAAATCGCTCCAACCGTTTAGACGTGAAAGAGTAACAAATATCTATGCATCCATCCATACTTATAAACTTTCGCGTTTATAATGTTGGTAGGATATCCTACTATTATTTTATCTTAAGCTAGCTAGCCTGTGTGAAATAATAACGCTGTTTCCGCCACCCTTGGGAATTTCAGCCAGATGCATTCAGCTGTTAGAGCGTGATTAAATAACATACATCCAAACTTTTACATCTATATTGAATATTTCTATATCAATATGTATTTAATAATGTGAAAGTAGCTCTGTCAGGGATAGATTAAACCTTGAGATATCACATTGGTGAGGTCGAATTTTGAGGGTCCAGTGGGTACGTAGCCGCTTTATCGCCACTACCGACAACCGAGCGAGCGGAGCCGCGGGCAATAGTTAATAATATTATAATAATATATGCGGCGCGTGACTTATTTGGAGCTTTATGTTTAACCATACTATTAATATCATAAGATAATTACTTGGTTACGAGTGTTTTGTGAACCACGATCGTAGTCTAGCTTTATTTGATTATGTTATTTTATATTGAGGGTACTTTTATTTGAGAGCGGGTGCCCCCACCCGAATGGAGTAGTTACGTGTGTTAAATGCAATGCGATTGCGAGGCAGTCGAGAGCTAACCATTACAAGAGGCGGACGTGTGCGAACATATTGGCACAGTCAAGTTGGTTTCTCTGTATAAAGTTTGATTTTATGCCAAAATGTAAAATGTGCAAATAAGACAGATCAAAGTAAACATTGTTTTATTAGAAAGTTCCAGCCATAAATACGCTTATGATGCTGAGCGATAACCAATAATGTTTCGAAGAATCTTCATATACTCCGTGTGGTGTTCACTACTTTACACAATAAAACACACTGTTATTTAGTGAGTAGGTAGTCACACAGCTCACAGCACATCTGCACGCATCGGACGACTCTCTCTGACTGCCCGGATGTCACTGTCAACTGTCACTACTTTTATTTATGTATGTCACACTCCGACATACATACTAGTAGGACGTAATCACACACTTTTCTTCTGTTTAATGATTATGTATGTCTTTATATCTTATAATTTTATCGTCTATAGTAATAATTGTAGCTTTGCAGCCTTTAGCTCTCTGCTTAGAGCACTTCCATCTAACCCAGTCGCCGTGATAATGATGTTGAGAGAATGTGAAGTTTTTTACGTACAAGATTCGATTCCCGTGGCTACTGATTCCGAAAACAGCTGAATCTGAAATACCAAATTAGTACAAGGTGTTTAATATACTCGTAATATAGAGATATAGGCGTAATTAATATTGTTACTATCGCAGTGGTGACCAATTGTATTTAATTGATATGTATGATGATATGTATACCTAATTATTATATTTTTTTTTTATCAAAAACGAGTAGTCACATTAACATAATATCACAGAGCAGAGGAAATATTCTAAGGTGAATCTTTGGCACCTGTACTAATGTATTAAAACATTGTATCACAGGTACCATAATATGATGATATGTATGACTGAGCGATATGTAATTGACATTGACTATTCATTGTTAATTAATAGTGACAACAAAATCAAATGAATAATACAAATTAATTAAATATGACTACAAAAATTAAAAGTCAAAAAGTAAAAACAAAGAATTTATTATACCTACATTTTAATAATACAATCCTCGCAGTGTCACGTGATCCATAGATAATGACGAATAGGAGATGATTAGCTTCCAAGCGATACCACAAATATAATGTAACATATCTATAGGCCCTGATCTAGTACATACATAGGTCTTTGGCATTTATAACTGACTTCATATCCTAAATCAAGATAGGAACACCCAGAAATACCGAAATATATCATTCCCAATGTATAATATACATTTATATCAAAATTCATAATTCGAAAAACATTTGAAAAAATGAAATGCTCAAGTGAGACTCGAACTCACGACCTTTCCCTTACAGGGGGACTGCTCTTCCAACTGAGCTATTGAGCCACACTTGAATCATTCCAAATTTTCCTTCTCTTTATATCCGTCTATAAGGGGACTTAAAAGTTAGCATAATAAATGCTATAAAAAATTCATAAAAAAAAAACAGAATTGCTAAGAAACAAAGCTCTAAATACGGGTTATTCCCGTCCGCTCCACGATTTTGCTCCCAAGCGCTCCAAGACTAAAATTAAATATTAATATTATTTTATAAAATCGTTCTCAAGAGCTCCAAAAACGTATGTAAGCTTTTTCGTTCGAAACTTCTTATCTCTATACATCAATTCCCAGGAGCTCCAAATTATAATATTTTAAGTAAAAAAATACTGTGTTCCCAACAGCTCCAAAACAAAGTGTACGGTTAGCAGAATTAAAAACATTTAATACTATAATACGATAATAGGACGTCAATAGGTTAACAGGAAGTAGTGTCTATTAGCCAAGTCTTGAGTTAGGTATGAATTTGGTATTCAAGCGGTTTTACAGAGAAAGCATGTTTGCACTGAAGTTATAATAACATCACTGGGCTGTTTAACATCAGACAGATTATATAATATACAGCTAACTCAGCCTCAGATTCATGACTCGAGTGTGCATGGAATATGGCAATATGCTTACCCCCTATTACGTGGGACTGACTAGGTATTATATTGTTTAATGAAATGTGAGTGTTAATGCTTTTATTTCTATTTTACTATTATTAGATTTTGTCACTAGCTGTTGCCCGCGACTTCGTGCGCGTTAAGTTTCGAATAGCTCAAACTCATCATTATTTATGGTGGAAGATTTTCATCCCAACTGGAACGGAAGTAGTCGAAATACTGGAAATAATGAATTTTACACAAAGAAAACAATCCTTTATTTAAAAAAAGAAACAAAGATGTTTTCAAATTTTTTCTTGACATCTTCCACACTGTATTTTTCAATTACATATTATGAAGACAGTCTTTTTTGAGTGACTGACTAATGTATACAGGGCTAAACTACTGAAAACTACGAAAATAGACAGACTTCTTCTATAGGCTTGGCAAATACTGCGGAAGGATTTTGAAAAATTCAATATTTTGCTGACAAAATCATTATCAAGTATGTGGATAAACATTGCTAAACGTGGACTAAACATGTTCATCAGTTATAATGGTTTAAATATTCTTCTTCCTTCTTCCTAAATTCTTAAATCATGTTTCTACAACTTACGAACTGAACAAATTATAAATAATTAAAAAAAAAATGAACCGACTCCAAAACCAAATAGGAAAAAATGTTTAAAATAACAGGATTTAGAGAGTCCCCCATGAGTGCAGGCCTGGGGGTGACGTGTGGAGCCGCCTATCACCTCAGCAGAAGCAGGCCACGGTGGCAACGCGCGTAGGACAACGGTGTCAACAACTCGCCCCCGGAATGGGGAGCCATTCCGGGGGCGAGTCGTTGACATCGTTGTCCCCTCTCCCGTGGAGGGCCAGACCGTAAGGGATGGCCCTAGGCCAGCCAGGGTGCAAGGGATATGTCGAAAACAACCTCACCCCCGGCCTAGCACTACGACCCTCAGTCGGCATATGGTTTTAGTCAGTTCGAGTTCAACATAACCTCTCCTTCCGGCTCCGGCGCACGATAAATAAACACGATAAAAAAAGACCACCTCAGGAGTAGATAAACCCCATTTATAAGCATACTTATTATTTTTAATAATTGAGGAACTGTCTCTGTTTCACTGAGATTTTTATTACGATATCTCTGAAATTTCGTGATTTTTTCAGAAGTAGCACCTACCCTTACAAGTATCACGTTAGCCCTACATACTACTACCTATTTTCCATTGACCAATTGCTGTACTGTCCCCTAACTCCTAATCGTTAATGAGTTCTGTAGCTTCACTATCAGCACAGCAGTATCAGATGTTGATTCAAGCATACCTCACAAGCAACACGTTAGCCCTACATACTACCAAATAGTTTCCATCGACCAATGACAGTACTGTCTCCCAACTCCTAACCGTTAAGAAGTTCAGTAGCTTCATCATCAGAACAGCAGCATCAGATGTTGACACCCTGAAGCATATACCTGAGTAAGAAATTATTACGTAACAAAAACACCATACGCAACCGTTAAGGAGTTCTGTAGCTTCATTATCAGCACAGCAGTATCAGATGTTGATACAAGCATACCTCACAAGCAACACATTAGGCCTACATAATACTAAATGTTATCATCGACCAATTTCAGTACTATCCCCCAACTCCTAACCGTTCAGGAGTTCGGTAGCTTCATCATCAGCACAACAGCATCAGATGTTGACACCCTAAAGCATATACCTGAGCAAAACATGATTACGTAACAAAAGCACGATACGAGCATACAATTTTCGGTGGTTACCCTCGATTTCTCCTTGATCCCATCATCCTATCCTGACCTGGTGAAAATAGGACCACCTCCGAAGTGAACTCTACCCAACAAAGAAAAAAAACTTGAAATCCGTCTATAATTTGCGGAAATATCGGTAAACATACATGAAAAAAAATATTATGAATACGAATTGAGAAACGAATTGAGAACCTCCTCCATTTTTGAAATCGGTTATACATTATAATACATCAAGCATCACACAAAATAGTTTCAAGAAAACCCGGAGCCTTGGTCCTCTGCTTTGACGAGCCAATGGTGGTTAGTTCCAGTTTTTGATATATTCCATCGACCACAGTGACATCGTTGTTCGTTGCCTTACACACAGGTAGAGGAGAGAGGCGCAGTGGGCAAGAGAGCAAATACCTACAGCATTGACTGGGATGGGGTCATATAGCCTCATTTTTCTATATACTCGTATTCCTTGTATAGGCAAGCTTGTGTAACAGCAGATGATGTAGATACTTCCAAATTGATAGGTACTGGAGTTGATATCCACGCGGCCGCATTTATTTGGTCTGATAAAATTTACCGGAACTGAGTGTTTCTCTGCCCACATTTGGTCTCTTTTATATAAAAGGAGCAGCGGTATCTTTAATACCTAATAATAAATAGGTTGGCTTCTCCTGGCATACTGTTATCATTTCTGGGATCTTACTATTAGATACTTACGCAATCGATAAGATTGCAGCCATATTGTATTATCGGTAGTAGCAGATTGAAATAACACCCAACTGACATTACAAGATCTACCAATGATACGCTCTATAGTTACATGTATGAGGATTTAATTTTTTTAGCCTCAGATGCATGACTTGAGTCAACAATAGTGCCCGAAATGCGGCAATAGGCTCACCCCCTATTACGTGGGACCGAAGCCAATAATAGGTGAAATGTGAGAATTAATTCACCTCTGCCTAACCACCCCTGCTCTCCGGGGATAAAGGTGTGATTATATGTATGTAGTAAATTTTTTATACTTTAAGTGGCAGACAAACACAAGGCCCATCTGTTGTAAAGTTATCGTGCATATTGAGTGAATTTACAGAATTATGTTGTTTAGTGTTCCTTGTACTACTTCACCCTGCGTGTTTGCACTTTGATATTTTCCACGAAACGAGCCCTCCAAAACCCCTTGGCAATATTGAAGTATTGCAGTTATTGAACTTTTTAGGGCTCAAAATACCTGCAATAGCTACCATAGATGTCCGTATTACAACCGGGGCCCACGGCTTAACGTGATCTCCGAGGTATGATAATATCCAGACCAACGCAAATAAACATATTCATCAAATCATCACTCATCATCAAATCAGCCTCGCGTAAACTTGGAGTCCTGAACAGAGTGAGACTTTCTTGTCTTCTATACAAGACCCAAATTCGTTCCTGCGTGGAATACTGCTCACATCTCTGGGATGGCTCCGCAAAGTACTTACTAGATACTCTCGATAGGTTGCAGCGACGTGCGGTCCCCTTTATTGGGAATCCTGAGGTCACGAATACCCTCGAGCCTTTGCAGAGCCGTAGAGATGTTGCGTCTTTGGCAGTATTCTACCGTCTCTATCATGGTGAATGTTCGGATGAGCTCTTCCAATAGTCCCACCCTCTCCTTTCGTTCACAGGAGTCGTGCAGGGCTAAGAGGCCATCCGTATACGGCGCAGAGTATACCTGCTAGAGTAGTAGTAGTAGTAGGAAATGTTTTGATTTATTCACAATTTCTTAAAATGCGCCACTCTGTATCAATTGAGAATTTCCATATATACTCTGAAATCGTAGAAAAACTTTATATTTCGATATTTAGGTAGAACAGAGCCCATATCGGTAGAAATACCGAAAAATCGGTAGGTTCGAGACCACTGTTTGCACATCATTAGGCAATGTTAGATTGCAAGGAAAGGTGCGGGGTGGGGGTGACGCGACAACGCTGCGTGGGCGCACCGCCGGACTGACAGATTTCGTTCTTTACTACGTTCGGGTTTTTGCCGACGTTACTTTTAATTTTTTGGAGCTGGTGGGAACGATTTTTATATTGAAGAATTGACTTTTGTATTGGAGCTGCTGGGAATAATATGTCAAAGTACCTAAACAATATTTTGGAGCTCTAGGGAATGAAATTGGTAAATTTGGCTTTGTTTATTATTTTAATAAAAACATCCGTGGAGCTCCTGGTAATCAATGTATGAAAATATGAATTTTAGAGAACAATAGATTTGGAGCGCACGGGAATAACCCCTAAATACTATAACACGATATTTATTTATCCGAAAGTAATAATAAAATATATATATTTACGGAATTTTATTTTTCCGTATTTGGTATAGGTACAGTCGGCGCCGGAATATCTTGACTACAAACTCTCATAGTGATCTTAAAACTCTGGTATTAAGAGCAAATCAAACTGTTTTATTGATTTATATTGTATGATTTGCCGGACTAACGGTGTGTACCAAATATCAAAACAATCCGTCAACACTGCGGGAGGTGGGGAAACCAAGCAATATGATCATTTTCAGTAAAAAAAAACAACATTCCACACAACGCTATCTAGACCCATGGTAAGCTTAATTAGCTTGTGTTATGGAATATAGATAGAAAGATAGATAGATAACTCTTTATTGTACGCCAATAAATTTACAGTATTACAAGTAGGTAGCAAGTAAACAGTTCAATGTACAATGGGCGGCCTTACCTATCGCTGAAAGCGATTTCTTCCAGGCAACCTTGGGATGGACAGTAACGTGATAAAATAAATGATGGTGTAGTTATAGGATACCAAATTAGATAGGTGCATTTAGAAACAAAAAAGAAAAAGTAGTACAAGAAAAAATTAACAATAATATACATAACTATATGGCACATTACATAAAGTATCATAAAAATATACATACAATATAACACAAATAGATACATAAAGTAAACAAACTACTTATTATGAAGGTAAAATAGTTTAGAATGCGGATAAATATACCTTGATAGTTTTTTTTTGTAAATACTGTCATACATATTATACATAGAAACACCCAGACAGATGCAAATAGAACAAATTACTCAAAATTAGATCATTTTGAGTAATTTGTTCATCAAGAACATCTGATGCTGACTGTACTCGTAGTACTAATTCGGAATAATAAAATTTCGAATAATTAGGAATCCGCATCTGGTAAATGGTTATGCCGATCGTTGTATTTGATAACTTCATCGCCCAGGGTTACGACAGATGCTCTGCAGCCCTTTCCTCCCGCCTTCGAACACCTCCATCTTATTTTCATGCCACGGTTACTATGTTTAGTAAAACTGTGCTCCATAAAGCATAGAATACGAGTGCCTCGACGATTTATGAAGTATGCTGAAAAATTGAAAGTTATTGCTACATAAAGGAAAAGAAATAAAATAAAAAACAACAAATCAGACATCAGACAATGCGCCGTGGTTACAGAATACCGAAAATTAATAAATATGGATATTATACTATTCTACAACATTGGGAGAGGTCTATGTCCAGAGGTGGGACTGCCTCTGGCTAATTGATTGATTGATTTAATAGTAGTTGAATGAATTTTTACAGCATTAAGTATACTAACTATACAAATCGAATACATAGGGAAAAAGAAGAATCATCTCGGGCGGGACTCGAACCCGCAGTTATTTCCTTACAGGGGGAATGCCTTGACCAATTCGGCTACCGAGACACGGCCGATGTGATTCAAATCTCCCATCTTATACGTCTTTAAGGCGACGGTGGAGTCATCTACTGATTTTCTTACGAACTGTGGCTTTTTCCCTATGTATTTGATTTAATAGTAGATTCCACAATCACAAAGGAAAAAATATACAAGATTTTTTTTAAAATATCATTATTATTATGTTCTTAATTAATAGGCAACATATAATAACAGAACAGTCTTAGGCCCATATTGCAGAAGGATACTCAGTACAGAATCTCGACTTATAACAAGATCTGAAAACATATTGTATTCTAGATGAAACAGTTCTAATGTCATTCTGAGAGTCGATTGGCAACTGAGCATTGTTCTGAAACACGGGCCTTAGTCAACAAAACATAAATAAGTACTTTTTAAATATAAAAATATATTTTAAATAAACTATACATACATATACTCACGCCTGTATATCCCTAAAGGGGTAGGCAGAGGTATGTTAAAACCCACGTGTCGCCAACCATGATTTTCTGTCTCACGTAATAGGAAGCGAGCCTATAGCCGTCAACGGGCACTTAGTCATGGGCTGTATGTTTTTTGTAGAACAGGCATATACATTAGTCGCCTTGTACAACACCCACAGAAAGAGAAAGGGTAGCTTTTTTTATATCGTGCGATAAATTCCCACGGATACCACCCCCACGGAGCCGTTGGAGGTGGTTATGTCGAACTCGAACCGACTAAAACGCACACCGTCTTGGGTCCTTGGTTGCCGGAGGTGAGATTGCCAAAAGTATATCTCTCGAACCCCGACAGATCCAGGACCATCTCTTTCGATATGGCCCCCTTCGGGTTGTGGGGACCACAATGTCCTCATCTAGCCCCGGTTACGACGAGGCGCACTTTGCGCGGCCGCCGCGGCCTGCTTCTGCTAGGGTGACAGGCGGCTCCACCGGTCACCCCCAGGCCAGCGCTCATGGAGGACGGAGGTCGTTCTGCGACCTCCGACGTCCGGTTCGCCTTCTCTAGAAGGAGTGGCTTTATTCCACTCCACCGGAAACCAACATGGCCAACTGTATATTTATATCAGATAGCAAACAGTCCATCCCCCATGGAAGGATCCAATGACTCCGGTGGAGGATGACTATGGATCCTTTGTCCTTTTCCTTCTAGGACTCCAAAGTCTCCAAAAGCGAAGGTGAACACTGACGCACTGCATTTTCTATTATAACATCGCCATCGTATCGTATTCTTGTTCCTACGGTGTATTGTGTATCTATGTCCTGCTACTGTCAACAGCATACCACCTTGCTTCGATGGGTTAACTGACATGTCTGAAAAAGAAACGTGGGGTGTTCTTGAATTTAAGATTTAAAAAAAAATAGACGGAACGCATAGAACTAGATGTGAAGCCGCCTAAAGTATATATACGCATTTCGCTTGCACTCTTGATGTGCACGCACGAGTGGGAGCGAAATCGTACTACTTTATTTTAAAGTAAAGCCAATGAGACTAGAGAAAAAAGGTAAACAAAGCGACCATTACTGAGTTACGTTGCGATAACTAGCGATTATTGTCTCTGTCCTTGTCGCACATGTCACACGTACGCGACAGTGGCC
This sequence comes from Eilema sororculum, assembly GCA_914829495.1. NCBI lineage: Eukaryota > Metazoa > Arthropoda > Insecta > Lepidoptera > Erebidae > Eilema > Eilema sororculum. Next base: position 19,114,867 of record OU618545.1, on the reverse strand, counting down.
GAACGATAACTGTCGTTGCGTGTTTCGTAGTACAGGAAAACTTTGTTTACCTTTTTTCTCTCGCTTCGTTGGCCTTACTTTATGTGACTTCACACGCTAGTTCTATGCATTCTGTCTATGCTACTCTTTTTGTCGGAGGCTTGAAGAATTTGACATGAATATGTTGTAGGAGAGTAGCCTCCGTTGGTGCGGTTACATTTTAGCAATGACCACCTGGCTACCTGGCTTCCAGTAGAAGGGTTTTAATGCCGAAAAAGGTGACATACATGCTAAGAGTCTCATTATCAAGGAGCGTTCTCAATGTCACCATGCCAAGTGGCAAAGAAAGAGTAGAAGCATGGATCTCTGGCTCCAAAATCCAAGTTTTGGAGGCGACCTGGTTAAATGATGACTTGGAAAACAATGCTACTCACCTTGGTATTCAACTTCACCAGACATCAATCAGGAACCAAATAAGATAATATATGAAATCTTTTAGAACATCCTTCTAAGTAAAAAAGTGCTCGTGTTTCAGAAATCAGCCTTCAAGTAAATTTATTTATTTTATTCTTTATTGTATACATAAATTAACTCGAGCAAGCATGCACTTACTTTATATTGTAGAACTTAGACTTGAAAACTCCGAAAACCTGGGTGTTGTTTGCACATTACCTACGGGAAGACATACCATCAAGGCGTTATGGCTTTTGATGGAAATGGATACCAAGGCAAATGGTTATCAGAAAAACAAAGAAAATATTATTAAAATAAAATATTAATTGCACATCAAATAAATAATCACATATCAATATATTTTCATCATTTATATGCTTTTTTAAATCATATAAATATACATATTTATTTACTGATTTCATTTACATTCATATTCAATCACAATTTTATAAACCATAATTTTACATTTAATATTTAATAATTTTACAAATTATGATCATTTGTTTTACTTGTTTAGTATAAATATTTTAATTTTTTTAAATATTTTATCAAATTTATTATATACTAGCTGATCGCCGCGGCTCCGCCCGCGTGATATAGTTTTCTCGTTCCTGGTTCCCGTGGGAGCACATTACCGGAATAAAAAGTAGCCTATATTACTCGGGAATAATGTGGCTACATACCAGTAAAAGATTTTGTTTAAATCGGATCAGTAGTTACTGAGCCTATTCGCTACAAACAAACAAGCAAACAAATCTTTCCTCTTTATAATATTAAGTATAGAATAAATAAATAAATATTCTACACAACATTCTACACAACGCTATCTAGACCCATGGTAAGCTTTTTATAGCTTGTGTTATGGAATCTAGAATGCGGATAAACATACTTATATACTTGAATGATTTTTTTATAGCATTTATTATGCTAACTTTTAAGTTCGAAAATCATTGGAAAAAATGAAATGTTCAAGTGAGACTCGAACTCACGACCTTTCCCTTACAGGGGGACTACTCTTCCAACTGAGCTATTGAGCCACACCTGAATCATTTCAAATTTTCCTTCACTTTAAATCCGTCTATAAGGGCGACGGTGCAGCCATCTACCAACATTCTTACGAACTGTTGGAAACAATGAATGATTTTTCAACCATTTTTAAACATTCAATTTTGATGACTGCGCCTAAATATTTGAATGAATTTTTTATAGCATTTATTATGCTAACTTTTAAGTTCGAAAATCATTGGAAAAAATGAAATGCTCAAGTGAGACTCGAACTCACGACCTTTCCCTTACAGGGGGACTACTCTTCCAACTGAGCTATTGAGCCACACCTGAATCATTCCAAATTTTCCTTCACTTTATATCCGTCTATAAGGGCGACGGTGCAGCCATCTACCAACATTCTTACGAACTGTTGGAAACAATGAATGATTTTTCAACCATTTTTAAACATTCAATTTTGATGACTGCGCCTAAATATTTGAATGAATTTTTTATAGCATTTATTATGCTAACTTTTAAGTTCGAAAAACATTGGAAAAAATGAAATGCTCAAGTGAGACTCGAACTCGCGAACTTTCCCTTACAGGGGGACTGCTCTTCCAACTGAGCTATTGAGCCACACCTGAATCGTTCCAAATTTTCCTTCACTTTATATCCGTCTATAAGGGTGACGGATACTTGTATACTTTACACACATATTATACACAGTAACACCCAGACCAATGCAAATAGCCATATTCATGCATACAAATATTTGCACTGAGCGGGAATCGAACCCGCGCCTCCTGCGTGGCAGTCGCGTGCACTACCGTCACGCCACAGAGGCGTTAGAAAAAAAATACAAAGTCAAAAATCTAAAATGACATAATAGTCAAATTATATCTAATCTATTAACCGGACCTTTACCCGTCACTCATGCTGATGGCATTGATTATCTAGAGTAGAATGTGAACTTTCAATGAAGAGGAGAGTGCGTATGCATAGCTTCACTCCTCCTAACAATATATTGTTCTTTGGTATATACCGATGCTCGGCACCCAATCTTCTGTTTAGCACAATGCCACCTGACTTTGCCTGCCGCTTCCCGGTGCCGAGAGTACCTGTAACCTTGGTAGATCACGAAACGGCAGTGTTGATATGACGGAAAGAATTGCACTGAAACAAACAAATGGATCTTCTATTCTTTTTCTCAAGGTAACATCTGTTTGGATTAAATATTTATCCAGTTTTCATATATTTCTTTTCCGATGATAAGCTAAAGTGGAAGTTTCTAGAATGAGGGTGGCCATTGTAGATACAAATAGAGGCTTAGTGGCCCTTAATTTGACAACTCGCTGGCGCAACATTTCACTCATATTGCCTGACTGCCGGCAAATCGTTAAAAACTTTTCTGGATGTTTTTCATCCTTGCTCAGGTTTTATCTTGCAAGATATTAAATAGGTATATGATACAATTCTATGAAGCGAACAAGTTACTCTTTTGAAAGTGTAAATAAAATGGAAAGACATATTTTGTAAATATTTTATTTACTCTAGATTAGACAATTTTGTTCGTACTCAACGAATCAACAATGACCTTGAATATACTATAGAATACTAATTAAACTTAGAGGACTACTTAGAAAAGCTTTGACAATACTTTAATTATGAAATCAAACAAAGTAAATGATACAATTTCTAGAACATTCAACCATCATTACGGACACTCTGCAGCAGTTTCTCTTCGACAATCCACCATCTTGTTCACATAATAGCAGGAGGATCGTGATTGTGTTCATATTTCATCTCGATCAAGATATCATCTACTGTGTATATGACAGACCTGCAGCCGTACCCTTGATGAGAACAGAACCATCTCACTTTACTTCCATTCTCTCTATGCTTTCGATACTTGAAACCATTCATAATTACTATACGGGCACCTCTGTGAGACTGGCTAAAGAATATACCTGGGAAGAAAAATGATGACTTAATATATTTTACTAAGATGTAGGTTATTATCGTTATAGCATCCAAATTGTAGAGAGTGGATAGAGATGCAGTAGTTTATGATGATCATAGTAGATGCAGTAATACTGACTCTGCACGTTACTTACAGCAGAAAGCACGCCTTTCAGACCATATCCGAAAGAAACCTCAGGGTACAGTGCAATCCACACGGGATATAATAGAGCTCGAGCCTTAATGTATAGTATAGCTGAGCTTTAATTTATTTTGTTACTAGCTGTCCCGGCGAACTTCGTACCGCCAACTTTTTAGATCCCGTTCCCGCTGCACCATTTAGGGGGATGAAAAATAGATGTTGGCCGATTCTCAGACCTACTCAATATGCTCCCAAAATTTCATCAAAATCGGTCAAGCCGTTTCGGAGGAGTATGGCAACAAAAACTGTGACACGAGAATTTTATATATTAGATAAATAGTATAGACGCATAAAGGGTTGACCTACAACTAGCAGCATGGAATCGCACTTTCTTATGTAATCAGGATGGTTTTTTTATGAACGACACGTCAATTTGACTTCACCTCGCCTGATGGTAAGCTAAAGGCAAAGTCTCGCAAAGAGGGTCACCATCGTAAACATGTACCATGGTAACAGTGGTGGCACTCAGTTTGGCGGCCTCATGCCTTTTCACGCCCCGCTTAAAAGACCCGGCGAGCGAGCGAGAAAGCATGCTGGATCGTCGAATGCATGCACACGGGCTAGTATGATAACATGATATTCGGTGATGTTAGGTGTAATTGAATCCTAATGCATATATTATTACGATAGTACGTAAATTAGATATTATAATAACAAAAACAGTGGTGTGTAACAAATGTATTTAATTTTGAATGTACTTTGTAACACTGTATTCCACAATACAGTTTCGACTAACGGTTTCTTGGAGATAGATACTAAACATGACTTTTCTAGACCGGAAGAAGTGAACGTCTAAGACGGGACTTGAACTCCATTAGGGCCGTTAGGTCCAGTTACCACTTCGTCAAGTCGGTACGAATGGTACGATACGTCCAATGTCCCATTCGTCCATTTCCAATTTTTCAGTTACCTTTTCTTCCATTTCCTAAGTGTTGTCTTATCCTTTAGAATTTATGCAATAAGTACGGATCACAACATTCTATTTACTATGATTTACTATTTATTAGAGAAACTATATATAGCACGTGCTCTTAAATTAGCGATTTACTTCAAAAATTAACTGCAGCGAGATGCTGTGTCAATGTCAAGTCAATTCTCCACACGCTGGTGGAGTGCACGGCGTGGGCGCAACAGCGCCAGGTCCCCGTGGTGGGTCTGGGCGTGGGCACCCTCTCGCTCGAGACCATGGTGCGAGCCATGGTCTCCAGCGGGAGTAAGTGGGACTGCGCCGCCTCTTTCTGTGAGCAGGTCATGCTCGTGAAAGAGGCGGCGGGGCGAGAGCGGGAGAAAACTCTCCCACCCGAGTTCCGCAGTCGGCGGCTTGGGCACCGCCGACGTGTCTTCGCCGAAGACCATCGGCCTCCATGACTGGGGGCCTGAGGACGGTGAGTTGGCTGCTCACCGTCTTTACAGAAGCAGGCCCATGACGGCAGCGTGACGTGAGGGATTCACGAAGCGGGATAACACCCGAAAACCCCCCCCATAGACGCGGGATAGCACCCGAACCACCCCCGAGACGAGGCCGCAATTGTAGCCGTAGGTCTGATGGGAGTCCTGGGACATCCTTCCGAGGGCTTACCCGGGGCTCCCATCCATAGGCTTCTGGGCGTTACCGTGGGGGTTTTTAGTCGATAGGAGTCCGGCATAACATCCATGAAGGATTTTCCCCCACGGTTAAAAAAAAAAAAAAAAAAATGTCAAGTCAATTACGTGTTGGCTCTTTCTCGTCCGACACAGGTAATCCGAAGCACGCTTGACCGGAGATCACTTGCTGGTAGGACGTGTAAATAGTCCTGCCAATGGTGTGTTTGCACACAGAGCGTATAAGCTCCTATGACCAGCAGTTAGGTTGTAATGAAAAGAAAATACACATGTGACCGCTTCCATGAATGAAAACGTAAGAGAACCGGCACTGACCTGAGTTCCACCTCGTGAGGATTCAGCTGTAGACAGGCGTGGTTCCTGGCACGTGCTGGTGGGTAGGTATATTTCGACCGGCCGGTTATTTTCTTGAATTTGTCGTTTTCTTCCGATACACTTCACTTATACTGACTTGAGAATGTGGCCAAAGGAACTTATAGAGTTACACAGAAAAAGAAACGAGGAGTTGAATTACTCAAACTTCCGTTTGGTGCGTTAGCGGAGTCATAGACACCTTTCAGTGCTGCGGCGAGTTTCTGACTGATTAAAAATGAACGGGTTGAACGTCAGCCGTGAAGCTTGAGAGTCCCGCTCATAGAACTTCGTTCTCAAAATATAGTTCGAAAAGATCCGTTCACAGCGCCATCCATTGGCCTTCTTCAACACTAAGTGGTCAACAAATGAGCGCCAATATTCAAACATTATTCGTTCATAAAAGCGGTTTCTTAAATTACAAAATTGAAATACAATTAAATTATGTGGGAAATAATTAAGAAAGTACACAAGCGCTCCACCATGCACCCGGCTTTGGAACGTCGCAAGACGTTACGAAACAAACAAGCGAACACTGGCTGATTAGAGCCCATAGTGAATTTGTATAACATAATAATACACATAGCTAAAATAACAACTTAGACTAACAATATTCTATCTAAAGTATGTTTAAAGTTTGAGTTAAAAATTAAAGTTTAAGATTCTATTTAGCGTTGTAAGTTATTGCGTTGGGATAGGATACAACTTGTTTACAGCGCGTTTGTAAGTACCTGTACGCGTTTTATATATTATGATAGACATGAGGAGTCCAGGTCCAGTATGACAATTGACAACGTGAAAATGCTGAATTATTAGATCAACAACGTGATCGCGTTTAGGGAGAAGGACAGGATGTAATCCTGATACAGAATGAGGTTCGATCTTAAATTTAAATCGTGCGAATTTTAAAAAGTATGTAATGATGCGCAGTAGTTTCTGCCAAGAAGAAACACGTTGTGCTAATGTACATAACAATGGCGACTCTGTGTGTTTTGTTGTCACACTCAACACATTTGCCTTATGCTCAGGTAAGTCAGAACAGTTGGCGGGAGAGAATGACTTAATAGGCCATTCATCAGGGGGGCCGCGGATCCATGCTGGACCGTTCCACCACAAATCATAAGTCAAAAGTTGCGAAGGGAGCATGCCGCGTGATAGACAATCACTCGGGTTAATGTCTCCGGCGACGTGATAAAAATGTTTAGCGTTCAAGTTTTCTTGACACTGAGCGACCCGGTTGCTAACAAAAATCGACCACCGATGTGGTGACGAGTGAACCCATGATAAGGCAATCGTGGAATCAGAAAAGGCGTAAATGTCAGTAATGGGAATGCGTAATGCATAAGAATCACGTACAGTTCTTATTAACTTTGACATAAGCAAGATAGCACATAACTCTAATCGAGCAAGCGTAGTAATCTTTGTCGGAGTGACCTTTGATTTCGCACACAAAATGCGAGTTTGAATGCCAGATGGGTAGGTACAATGTGCATAAATAACACATCCCATGCCATTCAGGCTGGCATCACAAAATGCGACAAGACGTGATTCGCAATCAACTTCGACACCTATATATCGCGGAATCTTCAATGTGTCAAGCAATTTTAATTCTTGAACGAGAGCGGAAAAGCGTGAGCGTATATGCTCTGGAGCAGGGTCATCCCAATCACTCTTACTAAGCCAAAGTTCCTTAATTAACAACTTGGCGTAGAGTATCACAGGTGCCACCAACCCGAGCACGTCAAATAGTCGCGCAACTATAGAGAGTATATTTCTCTTAGTGCACTTCTCATCTACCAAGGTGGATGAGAAATAAAAATTATCTCCACACGGCTCCCACGAGAGACCTAAAACCTTTGCGACATGACTGCCAACATCAAACTCAAGCGATTTGCGGTGAGTATTTATGTCAGCGTTCATTGCGATAGGAAATAGCCTAAAATTTAATAATAATAAAAACAGGTCTGCCTGTAAATTGGGACCAATATGTAAAATATCATTGAGCGAAAGACCAGTGTGGGTTTTAGCGCTCGCGTCTAACACAATACGCGGCATCGGTTTGTCATGTCGAACTACTGCGTGATGTGGTATGTAATAACCATCCATAGACAAATTAGAGTCATCAACGAGACTAAGATAACCGTTATCTAAATAATCCTGAATAACCTTATTGTAATTTTCGCGTACGGTTGGTGATTGACGAAGTTTACGCTCGAGCGACAAAAACCGGCGGTGAGCGACGCCGCGCGAGTTCCCTAGTTCAGAGGGATCCTTGCAGAACGGCAGCGCAACAGAATAACGACCTACGTCATCGCGAGTCACAGTAGATGTGAAAATATTCTCGCACTCGGTTTCTTCTGGAGACAATAGGCGCTTCACAGGAACTTCCTCAAGTTCCCAAAATTTTTGCACTAAATCATTTAGTGCTAGCGCAGAAAAGGATGCGGTTGTAGGCACAACAACTTTACGTGGGTAATCACCCATAAGTACATACCCAAACGCGGTTGATAGTACACAAGGGGCACTGAGACCACACTCGACTCTATTTCCTAAGTAAATATACGGGAAGAGCTGTGCACCTAATACTATATCAATGTTTCCTGGAATGTTCCAGCTTAAGTCAGCGAGCGGTAAATCGCGAAGATTTAACTCGCGATCACACTTAATTAATTGCGAGGGCAATTGATCCGTAAGGCTATTCATAACTAACGCATGTATAGTATACTTATGATCTGCATAAATACGAGATTCAATGTCCAAATACACATAGCCTATTATCGTGTGCGAAGTGGAGCCAACACCTTTGACAACAGAATTACTCATTGGTAATATTGGTAAATTTAATAAACGACAACAGGACAATGTTATTAAGTTATTCTGTGAGCCATTATCAATTAGACATCTGACTACAGATTTATTTCCAGTGCTACCTTTAGGGCGAGCATACACCTGAGCGGTTGCCAAGAGAATATCACCCTTATGGCTAGAGGCATACGAATGCACAGTGCTTGAAGCGAGCGGTGACTCAGGAGTGGGACTAACAAGGTCGCACTGGGGCGGCGGGGATGCGGCAACAGTCGTCGCATGCGAGTGCGAATTATTAACATTATTATAAAAATGCAATAATTTATGATGTTTTTTCTGACAGAAACAAACTGACGTACTTTTACATTGCGGGAGATTATGTAATGTGCTTAGACAATTCACGCAACCACGCTTAGATTTAATAAACTCATATCTAGCCTTTGCATTTTGCATATTTTTAAACTGAGCGCAGTTATACAGGTGTCGGTGGTCGCGGCCGCCACATAAACAACATGACGCGTCAACTGCGGCGGGCGCATTCGACTTATTATTAATCGGCACACTGACAACAAACGACTTAGAATTACGCTGTACACGCCTATCATTAGACTGTGGCGTCCCAGCAGTGGACGACTTCGCATATGACGAAGACCGCGGGTTTGACCGTTCAATCATCTTAGCATAATCTTGTACAAAGTCGATCAGCTGTTGCGTCGTAGGTATATCGACACCTCGAACAGAAAGTTCGAAGGCTTGGATGGTTAGAGTGTCCATTTTCCTCAAGGCACATTGTAGAAACATGAAGTCCGTTAAATCATTTATACCTAACTCTTTAAGCGCGGCGATAGAGGAGGAATATATACCTATAAATGAATCAAGTGAGTTCACACTAGGTGAACAATTCTTTAAGTCTAATATATTATTAAGATAATATGAACCTAATGAGCGTTTATCTTGGTATTTCTTGACCAAGGCGTCCCAAACTATACTGTAGGTCTCACTTGACGGAACAATACCGGCAGTGAACTTCAATGCGTCATTGGTTAGCTTTGAGAATAGGTATTGCACACGTTGCGAATCAGACAATTGTGTGTTTGAATGAATATTGGTCTTAAAGGACTGATAAAATGTATTCCAGTTTTCAGGGCGTCCGTCAAAACTCGGAATAATAAGCATTTCCAATTTCACTACAGACGCGTTCGAATTACTCGACCCGTGTGAGGCGACCTCCTTGACCTTGGGCGTAGATAATTTATTTCTAATGCGTTTTATTCTCGAATACAATTCATCAAATGAGTCAAGGCAAGAATAGTCGGATTCCACAGGGGGTTCCAATGATAAATTTAAGCTATTTATTTGATCTACAATCGACTCGAACTTATCGCGAACGACATCGATGTTCTCGGTCTCAGACAGAAAATCTTCATTCGCTCGCGTCGTTATGTCAAAGCAAACAATGGATTTCGAAGATTTATACCAACGGGTAATGCGTGCAAACAATAATTCCTTTTTTTGATTCAACAGAATAAGCTTCGTCTCGAGATCTGACGACATGTTTGCAAATTAACGATAGGTATGACCTACCTATTGAAATATAACAAGAAGATTATCTGTAAGGTACCTACTATAATATAATAGTAATTCAACACAAACAGTTTAGATATACCTCCTTTTTTATTGAAAATTGTACTACGGCTTATTATATAATAGCGCAAGTAGCACAGCGGAGCGGGAATGTACCTAGATAGGTACCTACAAAGTTACGCGTATGCGAATAGAATGATGATTATTTACCAATTAATACGTAAATCACCAACTATTATAAATATCTACCAATTATTACGTTGATTTAGCGTTTTAAATGCAGAATTTACCAAATAATTTACGTAAATCTGTTAGCGAATGAAAGTAATGAAACTAAGATGGCGGAAAGAATTCACCAAATTACGTGAATCTTTTAATTAAATGAATAGGAAAGAAATATTTTTCACCAATAATTACGTGAATATGTTATTTACTGGCCTATCCGACTCGTAAGGACCATAAATTATGGTAGGACGTGTAAATAGTCCTGCCAATGGTGTGTTTGCACACAGAGCGTATAAGCTCCTATGACCAGCAGTTAGGTTGTAATGAAAAGAAAATACACATGTGACCGCTTCCATGAATGAAAACGTAAGAGAACCGGCACTGACCTGAGTTCCACCTCGTGAGGATTCAGCTGTAGACAGGCGTGGTTCCTGGCACGTGCTGGTGGGTAGGTATATTTCGACCGGCCGGTTATTTTCTTGAATTTGTCGTTTTCTTCCGATACACTTCACTTATACTGACTTGAGAATGTGGCCAAAGGAACTTATAGAGTTACACAGAAAAAGAAACGAGGAGTTGAATTACTCAAACTTCCGTTTGGTGCGTTAGCGGAGTCATAGACACCTTTCAGTGCTGCGGCGAGTTTCTGACTGATTAAAAATGAACGGGTTGAACGTCAGCCGTGAAGCTTGAGAGTCCCGCTCATAGAACTTCGTTCTCAAAATATAGTTCGAAAAGATCCGTTCACAGCGCCATCCATTGGCCTTCTTCAACACTAAGTGGTCAACAAATGAGCGCCAATATTCAAACATTATTCGTTCATAAAAGCGGTTTCTTAAATTACAAAATTGAAATACAATTAAATTATGTGGGAAATAATTAAGAAAGTACACAAGCGCTCCACCACTTGCATCAGCCGGTACGAGAGGCCCATATCACGCCGTGCCCTAGGTGAATACCCTGAAAGCATGCCAATATGGAAAAAATAGCGAGGAGGATCCGGATGACAAGATAAATGGACAGAATGGGAACTGGACGGAACGGGAACTGGACGAAAAAGGAATTGACGAAGATTGATCGACTTGACGAAGTGGTAACTGGACCTAACGGCCGTAATGGCTTGAACTGGCTACCAATACTTTACAGGGAAACCGCATTTCCAACACATTCGAAATTCCTCTTGAGATGACGTGACTTTTCACGTTAATTTTGACTACTTATAGGGTAATCCACACATGACTGCTGTCCATATATTTAACTATATCACATCGGTTCTACACACTAAAGTATCTTCGGAGGCTGGTGATTATGGTCATGCTTCATACAAGTTATCTGATCTTCCAATGTGAATATGACAGCCTTGCAGCCATGCCGCTGGTGACTGCAGAACCATCTTACTTTTTGTGAAATAGTGCTTGCTCTTTGTCTAAAGAACTTGTATCCATTAAAAGCTATGACTCGTGCTCCTCGACAGGACTCTTTGAAGACTGGACCTAGAAAATATAAGATTAGGTAAAACTTTTGAGACTTGGCAGGTAATTTTTTTTCTATAGTTGTTCTTGACGGTAGGGTGACTTGGTTCATCTCAAAACTGGAGTTAGGCCTTGACCGTGGTCCGAGGGACTTTATACCCCGAAATGTTAAGAACCAAGACGGCGTGCGGTTTTAGTCGGTTCCAGTTAGATATAGTCATCCAAGGCGATTTCTGCACGATATAAAATGGTGACAGAGGGTCCCACCAAATTCTTTGAAGACCAAGGTAATATCACCTACTATCTGGTGGTGCACCTGCTAACCTCGCACGAGACTCCGGGGCAGGATCAGAATTGAGAGGTCAGAAGGTAGTCCCCGTAAATCTGATATGCCAATCTAAAACAAAATGTAGACGGATCCAAAGTGGATAAGGGTGATGATGATTACACATGATGGTAAAAAAAGAATATTAAAAGTTACGATATCTCTTTAAACAAAATTTATTTATTATTCTATAAAATATCACACTTCAAATAATACATTTTTTGTGATCTTAAGCTGAGGAAGGTACAGTCACCTAGACATTTAAATAAATAATAAAATTAAGTAAAAAATCATATCTAGGGAGGTACTTGTCTTGTTTGATAGATATATCAATCCGGGATTAAACTAAGTTTAGACTATGACTGACTGTTAATACTTTAACATATTTTATCTACTCTTATATTAAAATGCAAAAATGTGGAAGCCCTCGATGGCCAGCAGTATTTATGTCGGACTCCAACTGACTAAAACAACTGCACGATGTCTCAATCTTAGCTGTCAATTAATTGGTTATACTTACCAAGTAGATGTACTAGACAAGTACCTCAAATTACTTGTACCTCATGCAGTTACTATTACAATAAGGTCACATTCTAAATTGGCAACAAAATTATTACATACGCCTAATGAGAATTATAACATCGGTAAATTAAAAATTATACCATCATGCTAACCACATAATAAGGGTATTATAATAAAAATTAACAATTGAAAATTGCGTTATACACAGCTTAAATCATTCGTAAATCATTCGTATATAATTTGTATATAAAAGTCTCTGTGGCGTGGCGGTAGTGGACGCGACTGCCACGCAGGAGGCGCGGGTTCGATTCCCGCTCAGTGCAAATATTTGTATGCATGAATATGGGTATTTGCATTGGTCTGGGTGTTTCTATGTATAATATTTATGTATTAATCTAATTATCTAGAATGCGGATAAAAAATATTTATCCGCATTCTAGATTCCATAACACAAGCTATAAAAGCTTATTATGGGTCTAGATAGCGTTGTGTAGAATGTTGTAGAATATTTATTTATTATTTATTATCCATACTTCCATACTAATATTATAAATGCGAAAGTAACTCTGTCTGTCTGTCTGTCTGTCTGTATGTTACGCTTTCACGCCTCAACCACTGAACCGATTTTGATGAAATTTGGTATAGGGGTAGATTAGACCATGAGAAAGGACATAGGCTATGTTTGGTCGCGATAACCGACTTCCACGCGGGCGGAGCCGCGGGGGCAAAAGCTAGTATAAGATAAACGGGAATGCGAAAAGACCACCTTCTCGTCAATACATAAGTCGTAAGCTGCTTGGAGGTTCATGATTATGGTATTCTTTGACAGATAATATTTCATTTTGTATTGTGAACAGGGCCGCTTTGCATCCATGCCCATGGTGGCTACAGTACCACCTCTCTTTGTGTGCACTCACTCTTTGTCTAAAAAACTTGTACCCATTATATATTATTACCCGGGCCCCTCTGGACGTTTGGGTAAAAATGGGACCTGAAAAAATAAAACGAGTTTAAATAATATAATATGTTAGAGGCTAAATTACATAACATTCATGTAGGTTTTAGATACGTAATAATACAATTAATAGATTAATAAATTAACCTTTTAATGAAATGAAAAAATAAAAATTAGATGCAATTGGTGATTTATTGATGGTAGAAAATTATATTATACAAGCTTTTGCCCGCGGCTCCGCCCGCGTGGATGTCGGTTCCCAGCAATTATTCGATTTTTTCTCTACGTACAAACCTTCCCTGGACTTCCACGAATAATTCAAGACCAAAATTAGCTAAATCGGTAAAGGCGTTCCCAAATCCAAATTTTCCTTAAATTTGCCGTATTTCTTAGATTACTATCGTGCTTAGATTACTATCGTATGGTGTAATAATAAAGGAGTGTGTTTTTTTTTCATAATCATATAAAATCACTTGTCCCGACTGACTGACTGGTTCATCAACGCAGAGCCTAAACCGCTGAACTTGAAATTTTGACAGTAATGATGACTGTATTGATCCTCTAAGAAAGGATTTTTGGAAATTCTGCTACTACAGGGGTAAAATAAGGAATGCACAAAATTTTATAAACCTGTGTTTTTTAAGAAATAAATGAACACGTGTATCAGCGTTTTTCAAAATTTAACTACTAAGAGGGAAAAATAGTTGATAAACGTTTGTATGAAATTTCGTCATTTAGGTCACTATCCAATCGGACGGGTCAGCTAGTCTTAAATAAAGTTATAAGTTATTTTATGTCACAATTAAAAACATGTCAATATTTTAAAATGTTAATACAAAAATGTCAAGTTCGCAAAAATAAATTGTAGGTACATCAAGTCAAAAAGTATAAAGTAACTAGGAATGTCATGTATAATAATGTTTAAAAATCATCACTAAGAAAATCCATTATGCCCTACTACTTACCTAAATTTTTTATTCACAAAAAATACTAATGGTTTCCAAGACAGTTCTTCTGCCCATGGTTAGATTCGATTTTTCTCATACTATCTCAATTAAAAATAAAACACTAATGCCCGTATCCGAAAACGATACTTAGTTCTGAATCTAGATTTATATATAACAAAGAGGATTGTATTCTAGATGACAGTTCTATTGTCATTGTGAGTGTCGATTCACAAACTGATCGACGTTTTGGAATATGGGCCTTAGTATGCCTCGAATAAAACTTAATGGCGGTTTGGAGATTCGTATGAGTGCTCTCTTTTATCAAAGGCCTTTGGCCTGAACCCTCATTGGTATGAACTTTCGAGCAGCCATAGGTACAATTATTATTATTATCTACTTATCAGTTTTCTTGTCTTACAAATGTAGGTTATCCGGTGGCGGATGGTTGTGATCCTTCTTGATGGGTAAAATTTCATCTTCTATGGTGAAAATGGCAGCTTTGCAGCCATGCACATGGTGGTTACAGTACCATCGAACTTTACAGCCATGGGCTCTATGTTTTATAAATTTGTACCCTTCTAAAAGGATTACACGCGTCCCTCTAGAAGTCTGCACGAAAATGGGACCTGAAATTTTTTACGAGTGGTATAATAATCAATTTCCCAAAAGAAATTCAATCATCCTTCCAAAGAGGAATTAAATGATGGCAGTCTGGAAAACAATCTTAAATGAGTGTATGTTATTTAATCACGCCGGAATTATTGAATTAATCTGTATGAAATTATACACACGCCATTTAGTACCAAAAAAAGTTTAATCCCAAATCGTCGACTTAATCCAAATTATTGTCGGCCTTTCCATCGTTTCCCTAAGGTTTTACAGAAGGGGCGTGAAAAGGGAAGAGTGAAATAAAAATATCTAAATAATTACTTATAAAAATATACTTCTAACGTACATTTCACAAAAGCTGCTAAAATCTTTACCTGAAAAATAATTACTTACAAAAGTCACACAAAAACAATACAGAGAAGGATTCTAGAAGAGTCTGTCTTATGATATAAGTATCAAGGTCCCGCCTGAGAAGTTTCATTTTTCCCTATATATTCGATTTGTATAGTTAGGATACTCAATGCTGTAAAATTAATTGCAATATTTGGGCGGAGTTATCAAAAATCAATGTATAAAAATGATTGTAATATCATTCATTGGTTCCTATAGTTCATAAGAACATCGGTGGATGACTCCACCGTCACCTTAAAAACTGATAAAAATAGAAGGGAAATTGGAATCACATCGGGCGTGTCTCGACCACCTTGAATGCCTTGACCAACTCGGCTACTTAGTCAAGGCATTCCCCCTGTAAGGGAAAGATCACGGGCTCGAGTCCCGCCCGAGGAGTTTCATTTATCCCTATGCATTCGATTTGTATAGATAGCATACGTAATACTGTAAAATTCATTCCATCTTATGTCTATTTATCAGGATCTCATTGAAGTGGCTGAGCCGGTGGCGGGTGATCGTGGTCCTGCTTTATAGCTATAATTTCATCTTCTATAGTAAAAATAGATGCCTTGCAGCCGTAAACATGTTGTGTACAGTACCACCTTACTTTAAGCCCTTGCACTCTGTGTTTTATGAATTTGTACCCTTCTAAGATTATCACACGCGCTCCTCGGACTGTGCGTGCAAAGATGGGGCCTAAAATAATGAGAAATATATTGAGACAAAAAGTTAAAGGACAATTTAGAAATCATGAAAATTCTGCGGTACTATTAGAGCTATTGGAATATATAACATGATTTGTTTGTTTCCGATTAGTTTCTCCGTGATCATGGTGCTTCCAACAGCGCCGAAATATCGGAAACTACAAATACATGGTGAATATTCCGTTAGCTCCAATAGTAATGCGAGTGACCATGATAGTTTAAATATATTCAATATTCATAGACCTACTACTATACAAATATGTTTGAAATTTTGGACTCCACAAAATTTGAAGCCCACAAAATTCCACAAAATAAAATTTATAGGTACGAGTATTAGGTATCTATCTAAGAAAATAAAATGTTTTTATTTCTTCTTATACTGGACACGTCAATTTGACTTCACCTCGCCTTATGTTAAGTTGAAGGCAAAGTCTCGGAAAGAGGGTCACCATCGTAAACATTTACCATGTTAACAGTGGTGGCACTCAGCTTGACGGCCTCATTAGATGCATTTTCACGCCCCGCTTAAAGGACCCGGGAGTGTAGGAAGCAGGAAACACGTGAGCTGGCAGGGAGTTCCAGGTCTTAGTGGTGCGGCATAGGAATGAGTCACTGAAACGCTTGGTTCTAGCAGGTATACTCTGCACCGTAAATGGATGGCATCTTAGCCCTGCACGTGTCGTCCTGTGAAGGAAAGGGGAGGGTAGGATTATAAAACTAATCTGCAGATATGAATACATATATACATATATTCACGCGTTTAAATCTCCAAAGAGGTAGACAGAGATGTATTAACACTCACATTTTGCCAGATATTATAATTATTTAGTCCCACGTAATAGGGGGTGAGCCTATTGCCATCAAGCAGGTACTAACATGGTTGGTTATTTGCTCGGTACAGTTTAGGTGCTATTGTTTGTGAAATAAATTGTAAGAAAGTGTGTAAGAAATAATTTAAACTTAACTTTTATTTAATTCAAAATATAATAATTATAATAGACATTTAAAAAAACAATATTGAGAGAGAGAGAGAGAAGAGAAGATAATAGAAATAAATATAGGCAGGTATATAATATAAAAATACAAAACAAATTTTAGAAAATTATATTCTGGTACAAATCGAATACATGGGTAAAAATAATCCTCTTGGGCGGGAATCGAACCCGCGATTTTTCCCTTACAGGCATTGTAACATCATTCATTTGTTCCGATAGTTCGTAAGAATATCGGTAGATGACTCCACCGTCGCTTCAAAGACAGATAAAAAGGGACATTTGAATCAAATCGGGCGTGTCTCGCTAGCCGAGTTGGTCAATTCCTCCTGTAAGGGAAAGATCGCGGGTTCGAGTCCCGCCCGAGAAGTTTCTTTTTCCCTATATATTCGATTTGTATAGTTAGCATACTTAATGCTGTAAAATTCATTCAAATATATTCTGGTAGGTTTTAACTACATTTTTACAAAGCTTTCTGCCAGGTTCACTTTTTCTAAAAGTATACATTTCTAAAAGGAAAATTTGGAATGATTCAAGTGTCGCTCAATAGCTCAGTTGGAAGAGCAGTCCCCCTGTAAGGGAAAGGTCGTGAGTTCGAGTCTCACTTGAGCATTTCATTTTTTCAATTGTTTTTCGAACTTAAAAGTTAGCATAATAAATGCTATAAAAAATTCATTCAAATATTTATATTTAAAATAGATTCTTCGGCGGTGCATGGTTATGCTCATTTTTTGTAGCAACTATCTGATTCTCTATCGTGAAGACTGCAGCTTTGCAGCCATTCCGCTGAGAACTACAACACCATCTAATTTTCATGGTCCTTGTCACGTGTGTAAAGAATTTATACCCATTGAAGATCATCACGTGAGCCCCTCTTGATGTCTGCGTAAAAAATAGACCTAAAAATCAATAAAAATATGAGAACAATTTTACAATATTTTTAGGTAGGATAAAAATAATGCTGTATCACTTTTCTGCGGAATCAGATAAACATTAAAAACAAACAAACTCAATAGACACAGTAATGGCAAGTACAATGCAGCGTAAAAAACATTACCCTCCTTTCTTCGGCAGCCGGGTAAAAATAGCTACTGCTATGGTACAAGTACTACAAGTTTGACATATACTGTACAGTACATCCCATACATGCACACATGTACCTACAGTTTAAAGGCACCAAATATTGACATTAAGTTACCTACACATAAAGCGTATTTATTAGTCGTCTTTTATGACGAATTTTGTTAATAATACTGTGTCTATGCCGTGAATAAATATAAATAAATAAATGGTAAAAAAAATAAAAAAATATTTAAAAATAGTTATAAAATATATTCAACACAATAAATTTTATTAAAATCATTAAAACAATTCATTTAACGCATAATTATCTGAAAATATTTGGTGGTGCATGGTTATGTCCATATTTCTGACCTATAATTTGGTTATCTGTGGTGAATAATACTGCCTTGCAGCCACATTTGCTCTGGTAACTACAGGACCAACGGATTCTAAGATCACCTATTTTATGCTTGAAAAATTTATATCCGTTTACAATTAACACGAGAGCACCTCTAGAAGTTTCAGTCAATATTGGCCCTGAAATAACAAATTAATGTATATTTTATTTATTTATTACATTACAACTTTTACTTTATTTATTTCTAATAATAACATGTAACATTAATTCACTACGACTAAATACACAAAATATTATTCAAATCAAATCAAATCAAAATAAATTTATTTCAAGCAACAGAAACTCATTACATTGGTATTTAAATTCATATCATTATTTCAAATAGGCACACATAAAATAGAGAACACAAATGTCATGAACTCAAAAAGTTCATTTTCATTATATAATTAATAATTAAGTCATTTATTATAAATATAAAATTGTTAAATTAAATTGAATTAAATAGAGTAATCAGATATGAAAAAACTAATTAAATATATTGAGACATTGAAATATATTGAGAAATTGAAATTAAATAATCCTTCAATAAAGACTAAGATATATTTTTTTTGTAATAATGTAGGTACCACCGCCGCCTCGTCCCGTGGGAGATAGCACTAGTGATTCACGTACATACAATCTAGCCTATCTGCTATCATACTTAGAATGCTGTTAGCGCTGGCCCGCACCCTGTGCGCCAGAGATGCACACCTCTTTTTCATCGTGGTATAAAAGCAATCCACACGAGCATCGGCGAATATCCCCGATGCACTACAAAAGCGGGGCAGTCCTATCCTATCAGCACAGCATCCTAAGCGCATTATTGTATTGTACTCGAAGGGCGTTGTACGACGTTAGAGCATATCTAGCCCATAGGCTGCACGTGTAGAATGTAGTTTTTTTTATTAAAGCGTGAGTTTTTATTAAACACGATTAACATACCATTGAAAACCTTGTTTCAATAAAATAAATGGACTCTCCCAATGAATTTCGAAGTATACTATGTAGCGTTCTTTCGCACTAACGTGAGTTGCATTTCCGAACTTTCGAACTGCCGTTCATCGCGATTTTGAACTTTGAAATTCAGTGGGACAGACAAATTAATGTTTTAAACATATGGCTAATTGAATGAATTTTACAGCATTATGTATGCTAACTATACAAATCGAATACATAGGGAAAAAGAATTTTCTCAGGCGGGATTCGAACCCGCGATCTTTCCCTTACAGGGGTCAAGGCATTCCGCGGGTTCACGGTCTCGCCCGAGAAGATTCTTTTTCCCTATGTATTCGATATGGCTAATTGATTGATAGCATTGTCAAATGAAAGTTTGGTAGGGATTGGACAGTCCATGAATATTGCTATCTAATATCGTATTCCTGTGCCGATGTAGACGAATTTATAGGTACATATCTGTCATATTATCATTTAGTATGAGTAAGTAATATTTTAGTACTTCTTAGTAACTTTACTAGCTCGAAATATTAAATGGATATTATGGCAACGTTGATAGGCCAAGAGGAGACATTCGTCAAATTTCCCATGGGATATTTAAATAAAACAAAATAGCATAGGTATACATGGTATAATACAGGTATTACTGATTATGACATATTTAAAATTTGAATATTTTCAAATGAAGGCTCAATATACATAAAGTTAAACAACTCACTATTTTAATAGCAATATTTTGGACTTTATCGCCAGTTTCTAACGTTAAAATTAGAAATGAAATCTTATTTCAAATTCACATACCGATGCGCAAATGGGCATACATTTTAGCGCCAAAATTCGCCATATGATATTTCGATATTCTGTAATTTGATAAACACGTTTGAAGGAATTTTTACAGCATTAAGTATGCTTACTATACAAATCAAGTACATAGGGAGATAGAATCTTCTCGGGCGGGACTCGAACCCGCAGTCTTTCCCTTACAGGGGGAATGCCTGACCAATTCGGCTACCGAGACACGCCCGATATGATTCAAATTTCCCATCATATACGTCTTTAAGGCGACGTGGCGTCATCTACCGATTTTCTTTTATCTTAAATTTGAATCATATCGGGCGTGTCTCGGTAGCCTAATTGGTCAGGCATTCCCCCTGTAAGGGAAAGACTGCGGGTTCGAGTCCCGCCCGAGAAGGTTCTTTTTCCCTATGTACTTGATTTGTATAGTTAGCATACTTAATGCTGTAAAAATTCCTTCAATTGTTTGGGCGCAGTTATCAAAAATCAATGTTTAAAAATGATTGTAACATCATTCATTGATTCCGATAGTTCGAAAGAAAATCGGTAGATGACGCCACGTCGCCTTAAAGACGTATATGATGGGAAATTTGAATCATATCGGGCGTGTCTCGGTAGCCGAATTGGTCAGGCATTCCCCCTGTAAGGGAAAGACTGCGGGTTCGAGTCCCGCCCGAGAAGATTCTTTTTCCCTATGTACTTGATTGATAAACACGAATTTAATGACATAACCTTAATCAAATTGGACTCAGTTACGTTGCTGTATTTTTACAAGCTTCTATTAATTTTTTACGGTTCATATATGTTTGTATGTGAAGGCAAATTTTGCAAGTTGAATTAAAACCACTTACTGTCATCCTACGAAGCTATTTTTTACCACATGATGATCAATTCCGAGTAAAATACGGTTATATGGTTAGCATGACCTGAATCGACATCCATAAATTCAATATATCACTTCGAGACAACGGAACTTTTCAGCGGTCAACAGCATAAATTCGAATAATTTGTACAAAATTATACGTGTTTACGAACGTTTTCACGAATATATACAGTTCAAAAACCTTATTTAAAATACAAAACTGAGAAAACAAAAAAATATATCAGTAGGAAGAAAAACATCGGGCACATCTTCAGAAGTAGCCCTTTTTAATAAAATTTGCTAGATTAAAAAAGCACATACACGGAAGTGTCATTTAGAATAGTACTTAGGCGTTGTTTTACATCTCCTCGATTCAAGGCCATTTTCTGCGAATGTTTTCAGGAAAGATAAAAAAAAAATATTTTATTTGTATTCCTTTGTTTTATTATATTATTATTGCGATGTATACTTACAAAATACTTTAAAAATGTGCGCTGTTTTTTTCATAAAACATTTTTTCTTTCTTTCGTTCTATACAGTTGTAATTAAATATTCTTTAAGAATATAAATAACCCTAACAAAACGATGACGTTACAAGCAATACAAAGAAATTATTTATTTTCTCCACAGGTTATTGATGTTTTAATTACCGTATGGGAGCATCGACCGGCTTCACTCTATGCCCGGTTACCACAACATTCATGCTTTGTCAGTGAGTCAACAGCAATAATAGAGATTTTCATAAAGCGGAACACTAATGAATACGAAGCCATATCTGTCCTCACATAATTTTTACTATAATGCATACGACACCATATATGGCGGCACGTCATAATTCCATAACCATAAATGATAACTGTAATAGGCTATTTGACTATTTTTTTTACATTCGAAAATGACCACTTTCTTATAATATAACCAACTGTAAAAGTAAAATTTTTTTAAACTCAATAGGTACAATATTTATGTGACCCACTCAACGCAATCACTTTAGCACATTTGGAGGGTTACCAGGACTATTTCTTTGAAGAGACTTACGTTAGTAATACCTAGACCTAACTTCGCTAAATTGGCACATTAACCAAAGCACACAACCTCCCAGCACACTCCACATTACTTTTACCATCATATTCGTGTGGTTTAGACTAAATTCTATACTAGTACATAGTAGGTACACATATAGTAAAACCTTTTTCTTTTAAAGCATACAACATTCACTACGAATGGGATTAGCCTCAGTTACTCATAGCGCTAATAGCGTACTGGCCTAACCATAGTTAGTGCTGTTTAACTACTATTTTCGATACTGTAGAGATTTCCTCAATAGGACAGAGTCAACATCCTATAAAGAATTATCTCACAAAAAATACACACGACAACACGTGTTATGAGTCAGTATGCACCCTAGGTATACATCCCAGCACTAGCCTAGGTGTTATTCGTGGACAATATTGTAAAAATAAATTAATATCCATGAATAGCACCTGCCAAACATATTGACAGGTCCTATTCGCTCAGGTCCTATTCGCTCAGGTGCTATTCAGCTCTAAGTGGGACTACACCAATTACAAAATGTCCTGGATTTGAAAGAAGAATTATTATAAGGTTTGTTCAGTCAACGAGACGAAAGAAATAAGGTAAACAAGGCGACCTTTTGACGCATAAAACCACATACAAAACACCAACTCACGATTTTAATCGACCATTACTGAGTTACAGTACGATGCGATAAGTAACGATTATTTTATCTGTCCTTGTCTTATTTTACACGTATACGCGACAATGGCCGAACGACAGCTGTTGTTGCGTGTTTCATAGTACAGGAAAGCTGTCAGCACAGACGGTTTATTTCATTCCTTTCTGGAATGCACTTGAAGTGATAAATGTTTGGAACCGCTGAAACTTTGTTTACCTTTTTTCTCTCGCTTCGTTGGCTTTGCTTTAGGTGAATATCTGTTCACAAGTGAAGTTATGTACGAGGTTCATGATTATGCTCGGTCTTCATCGATATAATGACGTCATCCACCGTGAATATCACAGCTTTGCACCCTCTCGTATGGCCACTGCAATACCACCTCACTTTGAGTGAGATGGATGTGTGCTTATAAAACTTATACCCGTTGAAGTGTATCACGCGAGCTCCTCTTGGAGTCTTTGAGAATATTGGACCTGGAAGTACAAAATACGAGTATTAAGATTTTTAACAAATAATCAATCCTTTTGAGTACTTTGCTAGTCTAGATCGCTCTGATACTGACTGTATTGCTGGAGACATATATCTTGGACCTAAAATGTCTCTATACACGCAGTGCACGTTTCTTGGATGTATTTTGAAAATAGCACTGGGTGCGGTGGATGAGCTCAAATTCATCCAGCATTTTTACAAAGCAATCCGCGCACGCCAGGGCCTTTTATATCTGTTGATTTAGGTTCAAGATATGTGGCCCCAGGATCACTATGCTATATCACAATAAAAGGGCGGTATTAGGACTAGCTAACCTCACCTGCAAGCTGATAAGCATTTATATATGGAAAAGACTCTAGCGCTGGCTTTGGGAGACCAGATGTCGCTCTCTTAATGAAAAGTAGCGTAGCAGTAAGTGTAATAAGCGGACCCGGGCCCGAGGGAAAAATTCAGAGCCTGGGATCCGCATGCAACCAGATACAAAGCTAAATGTATCTAAGCAACGTTAAGATAAACTATCTATAATATAAAAATGAATCGCTAAATGTGTTGGTAAGCGCATAACTCAACAAAAAAAATTGTCGTTGAAGTTCAAGGATGGTTTTTACGGGGAGAAAAATTTGAATAATTGCCGGAAAAGCCCTAAAAACAGCCCTTTTGTCACAGAATAGGTAATTCTGTGAGCCTGGTACTTTTTGCTCATAGAAATTTCAAGGAACGTATGCAGAACATTTTTTTTCCCAGAAATAGGTTCCTATGAGTTGCGAGCATGGAATCAAGTTCCACACGGGCGAAGCCGGGGGCATCAGCTAGTAGGTAATAAAAACAAAGCTACGTTTTTAAACGTGTATTACAAATAAATATTTCGTTAAAACATCTCTAAAAGTGTAAAGGTAGAAATTCGAAGCTGACCGCAGACAGCAACAGCAGACAACATGTCGCCGACACTACTGGTTCCTATGTATTTCTGTAAAATAAGTACCGTCGCGGCGTCATCGTCTGACCGCATATCATAGTGCCTAATGACGAGTAAACGGTTTGTATAAGCAAAAAATGTTTCACATAATTGCCACTAGGTAGCGCTAATGTCATACAAATCACCGTTAACTCGTCACCGGTGAATGTGAGAAAAATTTACAGACACTCTGTCAGAAGTACGTCAGACTTCAGACATACAGTCCCACAGATCACTACGTTGCTGTCATCTGCAGTTGGATTCGCAATACTACAGCGGTGATGACGCAACAACACATCGTTTGCTGCTGTTGTCTGCAGTTGGATACGATTAGTACCTATTAATTATACCTATCGTTAGTAAGCTACTCAAAATATTCAGTCATTAGATTTTTAGGATTATCATCACAACTAGAAGTATACTAAGGAATGCATAATTAGGATCGACAAACGTTGATGTGACTGTATTTTATACATTAATATAAAGCAAGGTAACATACATATAGGACACAGCTTTTTTTTTTTTTTTACACCTTTTAAACCTAAAAAGTCAAAGTAACGTTGAGCTTACTCAACTAATTATATGAATGTCAAAGTCATGTTAAAAATAAATATTTTGTGATATTATGTACAAATAGTGTTATTTATGAGATCATTAAAATGATATTCTACGATATATTAACCTCGTATCAACTTAAAATAAGCATACTACCGACAAAACTTTATAAATTAATGATTATATAGTGATAGTTACTCTACAATAGTAGATCTGGACCTGGATTGCTACAAATAATTTTAAATGCAAATAATTCTGAAAACCTAAATGTCTTTTAAATGTATACTAGATGACAGTAAGTAATACTTTATTTTTCAACATATTTTCCGAAAATGAACAAAAAAATAACTTATAGTGTGGGTGTCTATTATTACGAAATAAAAATATCCTTCTAGGAAGAAAACAGTTGTATGTAAATAAAGGAAAATGAAATACAGTTGACTAGGTAAAGGTTCTATTGTATACTGTGTCAAGTCTGATAAATCTACACCAGACAATATTCTGGAGGTCTGAGGTCTTCAATCCTTCATCCAAGTTTCTTCATTTAATTCTTGTTAGAGCTGCAAGAGTCTTCGGCGGTGCATGGTTGTGGTCACCCCTCACAGCAATCAGCTGATCATGCATTGTGAATATCATCGCCTTACAGCTGAAGTGCTGATGGAGACTACAGCGCCATCTCTCGGTGATTTTGCTTTGACCTTTTTTCTTATAAAATTTATAACCGCAGTATACGATGCTTCGAGTCCCAATAGATGTTCTCAGAAACATGATACCTGCAACACAAAACCGCCACTGTTAGTGAATGATAGAAATAGATATAGAGTATAGAACTTAAATTTAACAATACTTAGGAAATAGCATACAATGAAATAAGCAGAACAACACAGTAATTTTAAGAGTTAATTTTAACAAACTATTAACTAGTAGGCCCTGCCTGTTCCTGTTATCATTTACGGTACTGAGATGTGGACACTGACAGCGAGGCTAGTATACAAGCCGCGCGTCAGGCTAGGGAACGCGCCATACTAAGAGTTGCTTTGAAGGATAAAATTAGCAAAGAGGTCACTCATAAAATAATTAAAGTTACCGATATGCAGAATAAGCAAATAGAAGGTGGCACTGAGCTGGCCACATCTATCGACGATGGCGGTTTCAGAGAACGAGCTCTAGACTTCCACTCAGGTGGACTGAAGACCTGAAAAAGATATCTAGTGTGTAGACTGGCTGCGAGAGATGATGGGTAAGGTATTGTGACGTTTATTGGGAGAGACCTATCTTCAGTAGATTACGATAGGCTAATTTATTGTTTGTTACGCAGATAGATAGATAGATAGATAGATAAATCTTTATTGTACACCAGTAATACAGTAAATGTATGGACAATAACATGACATTATGTACAAATGGCGGCCTTATCGCTAAGAGCGATCTCTTATAGGCTTCAGTATACAATTAAGTACTTACCACTATATTATTACCATTTGTGGTCTCGTCCTCAGAATACTCCGACAAGAAATTTAGCACACTTTCCAGAAAGCAGGTAAGGTAGCATCAGAAATATCTAGACTACAAATTCTCGAAATGATCTAGAAACTAAGGTATTAAGAGCAAATCAAGCAAATAACCCAACAATAATTAGAGAAACGTGGTACACCGGCAACAATATCAGTTTCTTCATCACAGTGATTTTCTCCACGAAGATCTTGAGTTCGAAAATCACTTTACAATCAAAATTTTCCGGTAAACTTGCAATAAGATCAGTATTGTATCTCATTATTAGCAGATTGGTGGCGTGGTTGTCTTGCAAGACACCCATTAATATCTTGATGTGTTTAATGGGAGTGTTCAATCGGAAACTTACGGCCAGTTTTCCAGGAATTTTGTTTTGACTTTATTTCATCTATGAACTCACCGATAAGCAGTGGATTGACTTTGGCTGAAGTATATGCTAACACGTACATGAATGCGACAGTAGGTACATGTAAGTGACATGCCCATTCTTTGCTCCTTTATTCTGTTATTCACAGAAAAAGCAGGGAGGTATTGAATGTGTGTATTTCAAACGTATGTAGTTGATTTGGTACCATGTACGCTAATTACTCAGGGAATGTATTGAGATGAGGAAATCCCTGTAATTTAGCTAGCTAAATTTGTAAGTTCAACAGCGAGGTCTGAAGCTAACCTAACCTGCAAGATAATTATAACCTCTCCCTACAGGTTTAAATATTAACGACTTGTAACTTTGGTTAATAACATTAAAATAGCAGTAAGTACTTAAATGTTTTATTTTTTTCTTGTACACAAATATATATAAACGGAGTAACAACTCCACAATGAAATCAATATTGTGAGATGTACAGTCTACAAAGGATATAGGTATACCTTTTTTTAACACTACACAACACTATCTAGATCCATGATAAGATTAAGTACCTTGTGTTATGGAATCTAGAATGCGGATAAACATATTAGATACCTTTTTTTTTGTAAAAACATACATATTATACATAGATACAGCCAAACCAATGCAAATATCCATATTCATGCATACAAATATTTGCACTGTGCGGGGTTCGAACCCGCGCCTCCTCCGCTTCACTACCGCCACGCCACATACCATTTTATATAAAGTTGTTTGAAAAGGTACACTATATTCTTTGTAAACTGTACTCAGAGTACGATCCACATTGAATTTTTATTTCACTACCCAATGCAAATTAATCATTATAGAATTACATATAAAAATAAATGTAAATACCTAAGCATAATTTTAATACTAATCAGACTTAATGACTTAATAATAGGGTTCCGTATAGTTTTTAATTATAATAACTGGACACGAGGGACTGGACACAGGCGTATCAATCTCTCGTGTCCAGTAGCCCCTTGTAATTTGAATGAAATCTTAAAGCATTTAGTAGCTAATTAAGTATTCCAATCAATTTCGAAAGGATTTTTTCAACTTGCAAATATAAGTATGTTTATTAGGCAGGGATTAGACGTTATATTAGACATTATTGAGTATATGTGTGTGTATAACCTAATGCTAACTACACACTCATAATATTGTCAATAAAGTAATATGCTGTCAATAATATTGTGTATTTAAGTAAGGGGAGTTACTGAAACATGTGATTATGTCCATGTTTAACGCAAACTATTTCATCGGCTACCGTAAATATAACTGCTTTGCAGCCATGTGACGACTGCCGACTGCAGCGCCACCTCACCTTCTGATTTGTCATGATATGCTTGTGAAATAAGAAGCCATTGAAGATTAAGTTCCGATTTTTTGGTGTATCAATGAAAGTGGGACCTGAAACAATATCTGATGTAAAACACGGGTATTGATTTCGCGGCCACAAGCGTAAAGAAAGGGTAATTATATCAATAGCTATTAACGGCAACCTTTGATAGGTTTCATATTAATATTATTCATATTAAAATTATAAATGCGAAAGTAACTCCGTCTGAATGAATTTTTTATAGCATTTATTATGCTAACTTTTAAGTTCGAAAAACCGTCTCTCTGTCTGTCTGTTTTCACGTTTTCATGCCTAAACCACTGAACCTATTTTGATGAAATTTGTTATAGGGGTAGTTTAGACACTGAGAAAGGACATAGGTTATGTTTGGTCGCGATAAACGACATCCACACGGGCGGTCAAATAAAATCGGTTGGAAAAATGCTCGAGCATTCTTCAAGTGTTAATTAAATATCAACATTAATCCGTTATGTCAAAGCTTAAAATAGTAAGCAACAACATGCTACTGTCTAATACTGCTACTGTAAAAGTGTCGATTCGTCCTCCTAATCGATCACAGTTTGTGGGTCAGAAATTAGCTGAAAAGACTTACAAATTGACGAGAGAGTATTTATTCTGTATTTACAATTTTAGCAAACAAACAATTAGCAAAATTTCATAAAAATAATCGTAAATACTATTTAGTATATCACAAAGTAATCACCCTAGCCGGAGAGTTTGATGGGTCTAAATGATTAATAAATAAAGTATTTATATAAATTAATATTCAAAAAGCTTTTTCGTAAAGAAAAAAATTGCAGACACTAGAAATATTAATAATTTAGGTAGGTAGGTAAGTATTAGTTCACAATCTAAATAATATAGCCTATTAGTCGTAAAGTAGTCAAGAAATTTCTACTCCATTATTTCATGATAGGTACTCAAGTACTGCTTCCACTTCTCGAGTGGTACACAAATGTAAACATACATACTTCGTAAATTCCTGTTGGTTGATTACGTTATTTAAATATGTATATTAATAAGAAAAAAAAAAATAAAGAACCTACGCGTATTTCTTTGAAACGAAACTAAGTTTTAACAGATTCTATAGTATTTATTTGGCATTATTTCCATTTAGTCCTACGTTGCGGCTACTATTACCAGCCAAGGTCGCGGGGTGTAGAAAAGTAGCCGAAACGTTCGGCTAAATGTAAATAAATTAACCTATCGCAGTCCACTGCTGGACATAGGTCTCTCTCAATGTTGGGAAGCTTTGGTCTACTGTTTTCACGGTTGCCAGATTTGTTGTAACAGAGTTTTCCTTCTCGCGCAGTGTCCGTTATTCGCTTCTTACAACATCTTTCGGATAAGATGGGGTAATGATTTGTGTATAATTTCTCCGTCACCCCACGGATAAACGATACACACGGCACAATATTAACAATACCAAATAAATGTGAGCATCAAGATGGCGGGACCAAGCCCCAAATTTAAAATTTATCACATTGAAGTGTTTGTACTACATATGTACTATTTGTACCCCAAACAAGACATTTGTACCTTTAAAGGTAAAGGAGGTATGTTAAGCCGTCCCTGGTCCCGCCACTTTGATATCAAAGTGGCAGGTTCTTCTGGAAGCGCTACTCAGAGGCTGGTTATCTTCCTTTACCTTTAAAGGTACAAATGTCTTGTTTGGGGTACAAATAGTACATATGTAGTACAAACACTTCAATGTGATAAATTTTAAATTTGGGGCTTGATCCCGCCATCTTGATGCTCACAAATAAATAACGATAGAATCCGTTAAATTATAGGTAATTTTATTTCATTAGTGATGTTCGAGTAACTCCAGACAGTATCATGTAGAAGATTTTTCTTATTGTTACATATCTTTTTGTTCACCAACTTTTTGTTACATATCTTCGTAGTTAATGCTAGGTATCGGAGGTGCGTGGTTGTGTTCGGCCTTGATAATAACAAACTCATCACCAACCGTATAAATAGTGGCTTTGCAACCCTGCGCGTGACTGCAAAACCATCTCACTTTCGGACCATGTGACCTGTGCTTGAAGAATTTATAACCTTTAAAAAATATGACACGAGCTCCTCTTGAGGTTTGCATGAAAAACGGTCCTGGAAAAATAAAACATAATATTATTTAGAGTGTTTGTATACCATTAGCCAGGATCCGGGTTTTCCGGGGAACATATCTGTGAAAAGATTTTATTGGTCATCCGATTACAGCGTCATCTATAGACGCAATCAAGGGTTAAGAAGAACATTCCCTGCAGCTAGTTGAATCGTGTCTAAAGAGATTAATCGTTGTAATGTCTCAAAGGCCTACGACTGAATATTTTTTTCTTTCTGTGTAGAAGGTTGATTGTATTGTGTGTGAAAGTTCTTGTTAAGTTTTTATAGCAAGTATTTTGAAGTAGGAGTAAGATATATCTGTATCTAAAGGATAGGCAGAATTGCTTGAAAGTCAGTTTTTTCGATATAATGAACGTGATATTTCACAAGTCATTTACCATCAATTAACAACTAACTAAATAATAATTTCTTAACATCAATTTGCTTGAGCTGCAGGCGTGTATAGAAAGGCACCCAAGCCAACCTCATCTGCTAATAAAGCAGTTTACCTGCTGATACACAGACAAGGGTCTAGCGGTGGCTCGCGATGTTAGGAGGACAGACGGTAATCACTCTTACAAAACTTAGGATCGTCCACAGATACACGCACCATGGAGAGCCGCCTTAAAACTAGACATTAGATAATATAAAAAAACGTCAGTATTTTATATAGTTTAATTCATACTGATACACAATCATAGTTTCATGAAAAACTAATACATAAATCATTGGACATTTCTTTTAAAATACCACAAGTAAGTAAGTGATTCAACTTAGTCTAAGGCATAATCATTAATCAAAAAATAACACAACATTATATTTATGACCGGTTTTCAACTGTGCGAGTTTTCAAGGATGCAGACACCGACACGGACGCATTTGTTATGAAAAATATGCCTGCAGCATCACAGAAGAACTTCATTCCACGGTGTGTAGTCTGCGAAATTGTGTACGCACCCGTGAAATCGCGGACCGTGGAAATGCGGCTTTAGACTACGTGTGTTATATATAGGTTGCTACAATATTGTTTGTCACTTTTTCATTTTTTCACTCACTATCTCAGATAAATAACCATAATTTCTTTATAAAGGATGATGATTATGACTGTTCCTCATAGATATGAGTTGGTCTTCTACTGTGTATAACACAGCTTTGCAACCAAGTCGTTGTTCTGTACAGAACCACCTAGTTTTGAGGCCGATGCACATTTGCTTGCGAAATTTGTATCCATGGACAATGATCACACGGGCTCCTCTAGAAGTTGTGACCATTTGGAACTCTGGGGATATGAAAAGTGTGAAAAAAATACATTAAAACATGTTTATTCGTATTCTAGAACTCATACGGTAAACTCTAGATCTAAATGGCGCTGTGTCACATTTATTTATTATTCTTACCATAAACAATACTACCTTTCAACTACAATCGCTCCTTAATTAAAGAAACCCTAACTAGCGAAACTATTGTAACCATTTTTTATCCAAATCGTTAGAGCGGTTTCCGATATACTTTTTTTTTTTTTTTTTTTTCGTGCGGAAATCCCCTCGGATACCCCCCCTGCCGGAGCCGGAAGGGGAGGTTATGTCGGACTCGAACCGACTAAAACCGCACGCCGACTGTGGGTCTTGGTGCTAGGCCGGAGGTGAGGTTGTTATAGACATATCCCTCGCACCCCGGCTGACCCAGGACCATCCCTTACGGTCTGGCCCTCCTCAGGAGGGGGGACAACGGTGTCCCCAACTCGCCCCCGGAATGGGGAGGCGCGCTATTTAGCGCGCCGCCGCCGTGGCCTGCTTCTGCTGAGGTGACAGGCGGCTCCACCCGTCACCCCCAGGCCCGCGCTCATGGGGGACGGAGGTCAGTCAGTGCCCTCCGACGCCCGAGTTGCCTGCGCGCGCGGGCGGCGCGATCCGCGAGTCTTTCTCGCTCGCGCCGCCTCTCCCGCTGCGCCGTCTCCTTCACGACCATTACCTGCTCGCTGAAGGAGACGCCGGCCGCCCACGCGTCCGCGCAGCGGAGCTTTCCGATATACTAATGTATTAATGCAAAGATAAATATTTATTCACAATGTTTTTGTCCAAATAATATTTGTTGATTTAAGTTAATGTTATGTAATTATCATAGCCAAATACAATAATGTTATGATAATGTTTTTTTTATAAAACCATTTTTCTTTTTATAATAATGTTATATACTGCACCGTATGCGGGTGACATCTAAGACCTGCACGTGTTGCAGTAGGAAAGGAGAGGATGGGACTAATTGAAAGAGCTCATCAGTGCTCACGAAGAGCTTAATTTGATCACTTAATTATGTTTGGATCTGCCGCTTGATGGAACAAAAGAGTGATGATCACAATGAGAGTTGTTTTTTTAAGACATATTATGTAGCAATGTTCCCAACAATCGAATACATAGGGAAAAAGAATCTTCTCGGGCGGGACTCGAACCCGCAGTCTTTCCCTTACAGGGGGAATGCCTGACCAATTCGGCTACCGAGACACGCCCGATATGATTCAAATTTCCCTCCTTATACGTCTTTAAGGCGACGTAGCGTCATCTACCGATTTTCTTACGAACTATCGGAATCAATGAATGATGTTACAATCATTTTTAAACATTGATTTTTTGATAACTGCGCCCAAACAATTGAAGGAATTTTTACAGCATTAAGTATGCTAACTATACAATCGAATACATAGGGAAAAAATCGATTGTATAGTTAGCATACTTAATGCTGTAAAAATTCCTTCAAAAGTTCCCAACAAATTATAGTATTTTTTTTTTGTATAGGACACGTCAATTTGACTTCACCTCGCCTGATGTTAAGCTAAAGGCGAAGTCTCGGAAAGAGGGTCACCATCGGAAACATGTACCTATATAATAATATATAAATATAATGTAAATATATAATGAAACACACTGTATCTTTTTAAATATTTAAATATTTATATTTTTTAATATCAGTAATAGCTACACAAAAGGAAAGATGGCTTCTGTAGAACATTATATCAATCTTGAGTTGATATTTGGAATTGGCTTCCATTTTCAAATTCAAATTAAAGCACATTTTTTTCTTAATTTATAGGTATATCTACCGTAAACTGGGGTTACTTTAGACAACTGGATTCCACATCAGTTACCCCCGTTTGCCGGTTGGTTTTGAGAAAATCTCAAAAATTTCATAAAAATTGGTTCAGTGATTTAGAGATGAGATCGTAAACAGACAGAGTAACTTTCGCATTTAAATTACATATTTACATACAAACATATAATCATCCCTGGAGGGTTGGCCAGAGGTGAATTAACACCCACATTTCACCAATCCTTGTATTCGGTCCCACGTAATAGGGGGTGAACCCATTGCAGTATTTATTTAATTTATTTAATTATTTTTATGTTTTTTTTTAATTTTATTTTTTAACCGTGGGAGAAAAACCTTTACAAATTACATAAATTACATGAGGTTAGATTCAAGTCGAGTGTGACAAATAATTATACGTAAATACTGCATGCTATATAAAACTAGGTACTAAAATAATGTTTTTTTTGTACATATTGTCACAAAATATGTAGATAACACAGTGTTTATAATAATGACAATAACACTATTATTGACTCGAGCCATACGACTGAGGCAGAGTATATCTTCTGCTGTTAAACAGCCCTATATGGGATAGGGATGTTTAACATCGCATGGGAAGAGATGGGTGTCCAACTTTTACTCTGCCGGGAACCACACGGCTGATTTAAAATTCATTTTTTTATGACATCACTTAAATTTTTGTTGGGCGGATATGATTGTGTTCATTCTTCAGAGATATTAATTCGTCTCCTGCCGTGTACAATACAGCTCTGCAACCAAATCGCTGGTCGTGACAGACCCATCTCACTTTAAGCCCAATGTTTATGTGTTTCCTAAACTTGTAGCCATTGAAAATGGTGATCCGAGCTCCTCTTGAAGATGTGGTTATCCGGAAATCTGAGAACAAAGGAGACTGATAAAGTACACTTTTTAACCATTGATGAAATGAACAGTGAAACAAATGTATAGTTCTGTATGAAAAGTTTCTACAACACTCATTTGAAATGGCTGTACCTATGAGTAATTTACTCTATTTTATTTTATTGTATTTCAACAAAATCAATTTACGCCCGCGTGGATGTCGGTCATCGCTACCCAAAATATCCTTTTAAACTGATGAATTTCCCATGTAAACTTTCGTCGTCATTCACCCTAATAAGTAGGTACAGAAAGCGTCATAAATATCTTGACGATGAAGTCTCAAAATGATCTTAAAACGATCGTATTAAGGGCAAATAAAACTATTTTATTCATTTATATGGTTGAAGGAATTTTTATAGCATTTAGTATGCTAACTATACAAATCGAATACATAGGGAAAAAGAATCTTCTCGGGCGGGACTCGAACCCGCAAATTTATATGGTATTATTGTAGTGCTCAGCGTAATCGCAGAGAAGCATGATATCGCAATATTTTTTCCCCCATTGGATACCGCCCGCCGGCCGCAGCCAGCCGGGGTGACTATGTCGCACTCGAACCAATCAAAATCGCAACTTTTCTCTACGAATTAAATTATTTATTATAAACTAATCCACTAAAAATAATCAATCAAAGGTATAATTTTATTAGGTTTATAACTTGTTTTAGAAACATTGAAGGCAAACATCATATTTATGTTCACCGCAA
This sequence comes from Eilema sororculum, assembly GCA_914829495.1. Classification (NCBI taxonomy): domain Eukaryota; kingdom Metazoa; phylum Arthropoda; class Insecta; order Lepidoptera; family Erebidae; genus Eilema; species Eilema sororculum. The sequence goes on along the minus strand of OU618545.1, from coordinate 19,079,950 downwards.
ACTGGTTTTTTGCACGTGGCGCATGTCATTTTAGACATTCTTCTTTTTTTACTCTGGCAATAGCTGCAGTACCGTCTTTTCTTGGCTACACGGTCTTCTTCGTCGTCTGACGAGTAATGCTCAGCCGGTTTTGGTAGAATTTTTATGATCTTGTCTCGGAGATGCCTCGGCAAAGCAGGAGCTTCCAGTCTTGCCGTCCTGTACGGTTCAGATAACTGGGTTATCCCTATCCCCAGGTGGATTAACCCTAAAAAGATAACGTTTCTTTATATTTATACCTAGTACTGAAAACTAAAGACAAACATGCGCCTATGAGACATACAATTTTAAAAACTGATTTTATTACAAATAGAATTGTTTATTACTGTAATTAATTGATCCATTTTTGACGTATTATTAAATAATAAAACAAAATTACCTATGTTGTTATTATATTTGTGTAATAAGATTGTTTTTAAAGATTGTATAACACTTTAGAAAAAAATATTACAGGTATTTCTATGACGAGACATTAGTTAAAAATCTGATCGCTTGTTGAGTTCGTTATAATAAAAAAACTTTGATAGGTACATATTACGCGCGTTAGTTTAAAGCGATAATATCAATTTCGTGGGTGTCTCTGAGGCGCACGTTATCTTTCAAGAGTGAAAACCAATGAGTGTTTCCTACGTTTATAGACATTTAGACATTGTGATGAGAACCATTCTAGAAGACGTGGTGACGTCAACCTGTACCGCCTAGTACTTAGATGTAGTCGGTGCACCTACTAAACCACGAACGAGTAATCCTTTTTTGATTGGGAAAGCAAGAACATTCTAGTAAGAATATGACATATTGTTTATACGATGCAAATCTTTTTATTGCTTTAATACAGCGGTATTTATATGCAACAGGCAAAATTTGCATCGTGAAATTCAAACCATAGTACGTTTGTAGCATTTTTATTCTGTTACACCATTTTGATGGCAGCAAATTACAAACGAACATCTCTTCTATTTCTCTCTAATTATCTCTTCTATCTAGACATGATATTTATTTATAAAAAGTCAAATATTTAGTGATTTTTGCGTGTTTTTATGTATTAAATACAGGGGTTTTAAACATTTTTCAACATCAATACATATTAATATATTCTATTTCTTTAGATTTACTTTTATAAGCGACACAATCATCACACGTATCCAGAGATGGTGGTTTGAAGCTTAGGTTGAATTTATTGTGAAATATATTTGTGAATACACCTTTTTTGGCGATTAATTCCTTTGGTACTTCTTTTTCTTCCATCAGCAATGTATAATATGCGTACATCTTTAAAATATTTAAGTTGGGTCCTAAATATTTTGTCTCACTTTTCTGACACACGTGATTACTTTCATAAGACGGATAAGATTTTATAAAATCCATTACCATTTTGATCATGAGTTCTGGAGATTTGTTACCTGGAACATGCTTTCCTCTTTGATCTTTCAAACTCCCTTCAAAATATTTTTCAATACTTATCTTTACAAATTTTTCGCCAATTGACAACGTATTCAAAAACATGACCTTGCATACAGTCTCATGGACGCCATTAATAGTAAAACTGTAAATGTATGAAAATTTTCTTCTCTTAGGTTTGGTCGGTCGATTTTTCTTCCTTTTTACGCTATTTGCAATAAATTGTCTACGTTGATCCCAACTTTGTAATTCTTTCCAAAATCGGTTAAATATTTGTAGTCTTTGCTCTTCAGTTATTTTTGAAGAGCATTGGGCCACACATGTACAGGGTGGTTTTATCATACGGCCTTCTACATTAGGTGCCATTTTGGCCACATCAGAACAATATGGAAATCCTTTTAATCTCGCTATTTTGTTTAAATTTCGTCTCGATTTAGAAGGATTTATAATTTCTTTTTCAATTTTAACTGGTGAATCATCTGAAATTTTAAAAAATGATTTTATCAATTCGTCACTTGAAAAATGTCATTTAATATGATAATTAAATTTTAGACAAGGAAAAAAGGGAATAAAATGTCTTTTTTATAAATTGATTTAATTAATCAAGTAGTCTACAAATAAATCCGAAAACCGCATACTGTCTTGGGTATTTCTCACACCCCGGATCAAAAAACCTCAACAACAAACAAGACATCCATAAACCTAGTAATTAGTATGAATAACAGCTAGTAAACAAGTAATAAAATTAAAAAATTGAAAAAACCCATGACATATATTATAAAAAATAATTCAAAAAATGTTTACTAGAGCGCCCCCTAGTGGGTTGTCACCGTAACACCTATCTAAGAACATGCACCAATCAAACCCAAACCAATAATTGAAAACTGCATCAAAATCGGTCAAGTAGTTTTGGAGAAAATTGGCAACAATGATTTGCATTAAAAATGCTTTCTGTAGCGCCCCCTGTTGAGTTTTCATTTTTATTTTATTTTTATTTATTTATTTAGAAACTTAACAGCATATTTAACATCATGCATGAGTAAAGTTAAAATTACATAGGACACTTAGCCAATAACAATCTAAGAACATGCTCCAATTAAATCCGAACCCATAATTCATAATTCATAATTCATAATTCATAATTCATTTATTTGCAGAAATGTGGTCAAACATGATGTTACATAAGAATTATTACAGTTCAGCACATTTACCATTCAATGGCATGCAAATATTAACTTAGGCTCTATTTTGAGCTTTACATTAGTCATTCAAAATAAAATTGAAAAAAAATCTAGGACCAAGAATATGAGAATTACATTCAAATACAAAACGCCATGCTTAGTCTTAATAGGATATCAATATCAAAATGTCATAATAGGAATAGGATAGCAATAATAATGAATAATAATAATACAGTTATAATGTCCAAGATAATTCACAATGTCCAAAACGAATTTAATATTAATGATCACAATAGATATTACAAATTTTAATGTCAATAAATTAAATTAATTTTTAAAATATTCTTCTAGTGAATAAAATGATTTTTCTAAAAGCCATAATTTAAATTTTCTACAAAACCTATTTGTGGGTAAATGTCTAAATTCGTCTGGCACTGCGTTATAAATTGAAAACTACATCAAAATTAGATTGGTAGTTTCGGAGAAAATGGCAATATATGAATTAGCTCAAACAACCAAACAAATAAGCAAACACACAAACAACCTCCCACCCCAAACGCATATACCGTCTCCGTTTCGTCGTGGGTAATTAGATACCTACTTACTGAACTATTCTAACTATTTTGTTTTATAAAGGTAAAACAAAATCAAGGTCCTGGTTTTAATTGAAGAAATAAGATATAATATAATATAAGTATTTAGTCAAGGACAGATTTTAGCTGTCGAAGACTATGAAAAAGAAAGAAAATATTTTTATTTTTTGCATAACTGCAGCACATAACATAAATTATGTAAAGCCCGACCAATAAAATAAAATACCTCACCATATTGCGGAAAACTATTAGAACTAATTTCTTCATATGGCAACAATCTATAATGTGTCATTATGATCATCTGTCAACGTGGTGTCAATTGTGCGTGTTATTGATTGTGAATTTGTGTGCGCTATATAAATGCATAACATAAACTCACACCTGTATTCCCCGAAGGGGTAGGCAGAGGTGCTAGCACCCACATTTCGCCAGTTTATGTTTAGGTCCCAATGTAATAGGTGGCGAGCCTATTGCCATTAACCGGGCGCTTATAAACCTGCGATAAATACACACATAACTTCGAAAAGAATTGAAAAGTCATTGGTGTGTGCCATGGTACACCTGGGATCGAACCCGAGACCTCGTCTCAGCAGTCCATTACCCATACCACTAGGCTACCGCAGATAGATCACGAAGCTTGTTGTCAACATGACGGGTAGGTACATCATAGAGTATGCGCAATGGAAATTGGCTTATTTTCTTATTTTACCTACTGTAACTAATTATTTAGATTCTGAGTTTGATGATTAATAAATATGTACTTAATAATAAACTTGTTTATTTTTCTATTTTAACCACACTACTTTAAAACATATATCCAGATACTAATATTATAAATGCGGAAGCAACTCTCGTCTGTCTGTCTGATGTTACGCTTTCACGCCTAAACCCTTCCTTAACCACTGAACCGATCTTGATGAAATTTAGTTTGGGAATGGACATAGGCTACCTTTTATCGCGAAAAAGGGGGTTAAAGGGTAAGAAATGTGGATGACAGTTTGTAATTTTTATCGATAATTGACATTCACGCGGGCGGAGCCGCGCGCAACAGCTAGTATTATATAAATGCCATGCTCTTGTATATGACACTTTGTCTGCAACAGTTTCTAAATAAGCTAAGATATTTGTACACTAGGCATTTCACATGTGTGTATCACTATACTTGGTGTTGCCATAATCATAGACGTTTATAGTGCCCCCAGTACGAGGTTTTTATTTTATTGGTTGGGTTTTAAATATACAAACTACTTACTAAATTATTAAAATAAAAAAGATAAAATAAAATAAAAACAATTTGTCACGGCAACACTTCCTATTATTCCTTCTTATTATCATCTATGGCACCGTTAATTGTTTACAGAATTATTACAGAGGGTGATGATTGTGCTTATACTTTCGCAACACAATTGTATCATCCATATATGTCCACACAAACGCTTTACACCCTCTCGTCACTTGTTCACAAGTCCACAGTATCCTCGGACCATTCCGGCTATGTTGACGGAATTTGAAGCTGTCCAGAGTAAAAACACGAGGGCCTCTTGATGTACATGGCAAATAAGACGTAGCTGAAAAGAATAACCCAGATAAGTCATGACTGAAAAGAATAACTCAGATTAATCGAGGGAACAGTATTATTGTCAGCAGTTTACATATATTTCTTCATAAAATGTTGATAATTTAAATACCTATATTATATGACATATTATTCGGCTACGTACCCACTCGACCTCCAAGATTCTACCCTCTCACAAAAGTACCCACTGGACCCTCACTTTTAGGTCCCACTGGACCTCCTTCAAAATATAATAATTAATGTGCCCACTCGACCTCTTTTTAAGTGCCCACTGGACCTTCAAAATTAAATCAAATAAAAATACTCCACTGGACCTCCTTTGTTAGTGGCTATTAGACCTCGGTAATGTGAAGTTAAGTTCATCGGATTGCAAGTAGAAAAAAAAAACAAAAAGTACTGATAGAAATAAAAAGGAGCTGAAACCACATAATTTATTTTAAAAACGACACATTAACATTGTAAAAATGTATTGTGCATAAAAATTAGATTCACTTGGCCAAGGAAAAATTAATATATCTACAGCTTTATACTATAACACAATTTCCATAAGGTGGGACGCCTGCCTTTCTGACACCTAAAAGTGGTATAAAAATCTAATGCATATAAGGTTGATTGGTGGAGAACCTGCGGCATTGCGTCCGCCTATTACACAGGTGGCATGTAAATAGAATACATCAGGAAAAAAAACTTCTCGGGCGGGACTCAAATCCTCGAGGGAATGCCTTAACCAATTAGTATTCGATTTGTATAGTTAGCATACTTTATGCTATAAAAATTCATGCAAAAGAGCGCATGTGGTTACAATAAATAAAAATAAAGTTGAAGGTATGTTTTTCCTTGGCCTTATGGAGCTACTTACGCTGTAATCTAACATTAAGAACAATCAGTAACAATCAGTGATTTACAAAATAATATACAAAAAACACTTAATTATACAATCCATTAATATACTATCAACACATAGAAAATGAAGGGTAACATGTACTGGATTATTATGTAGGTCCTAATGATTCTTTACGTTATAATTATAATTATATATCAGGTGACTATCGTGCTGGATCGTACCTGATGCAGAGGTTGGCCATCGCAATCCAGAGAGGAAACGCAGTCAGCGTGATGGGCACGTTTGCGCCGGGTACAGGTCTGGGCGCACCTTTTGCATTTTGTATTTTCGCGTGTATACAAGGTAATTTAATAGTCGTTTCGGAAAAAAAAGAATTTGGGCACAGCTTCGATAGCAAAATCATCTGGAAGTATCAATTTGGTGAAAGAAAAAAAAAATTTACAACCCCCATACATTTTTCCTTTCATCTGAATATTATTCCTATAAATAATAAAAAAAAAGAAAATTTATTTCGTCAAAGTAATACTTCTAGATGATTTTGCTATTTATGTATTTATGTTATTAAAATAATTTACTAAGTATTACAATTTAGGTGAAAAAAAAATGTAATTACAAATGTCAATAATAGTATACATAAATTATTATTAATCATAATAGAGCAGGTTTATATTTTTCCATTGAAAAAAAAAGATTAAGCTATTAAAATGTAGTTTACAATAAAAGGAAATCTTATTTTTATTCTCAACAAGTAGAAAGAGAAAATTCATCTATTCCTTAACCACTAATTATTTATTATTTTACGCAATATTCTACTCATAATTATTATATCATTCCCAAAAATTTCATATCACCATTATCAGGATCACATTTTACCCTAAGCACCATTTTATACACCGAATAAAAAATACGGAGTACAATGTGTATTTATGTGCACAATAAAGATGCTGGACAGTAGAAAATTGACTTGTACAGTCAGTGTCAGAAAGATGTTCATGAACAAAGTGCTCAAAATGATCTTAATTCCTAGGTTTTCCCTTCTTCCTGTTGAAGGATTGTTGATCTTTGGTATACCTTTAGTTCGGTCGATAATAACATTTAAATCAATAAAAAAAGTTTGATTTGCTCTTCATAGTTTTAAGACCATTTTGAGACTTCGTTGTCAAGATACTTCTGACGCTGACAGTACTGCATTGGGTTAGGTACTTAAATAAAGGTATACAATCTTGGTATGTATTTTTTTTAACTTATTTTATGATTGTTATTTTTTGGAAAGTTTTTGTTTAGAAACTAAAACCACTAGTTTTAGCGGAGTTTGTTCTTTTAGAATATATATATTTTTATAAAATGTCACTACAAGATTGTTCATCTTTGGTCAAGTACAAAATTAAATGGATTTTACTTTGAGTATATTATATTAAAAAACCTTATGAGCTATATTCATCATACCAAATACCTCCCTTAGCACCAAGAGAAAAGACGATATTTTATAAAGTTTACACGAATGTCACTTATTGAAATAAAACTACTTTTAACGGATTCTATCGCGATTTATCAGTTATTATTTACTTCAATCCGACGCACGTTTCGACCACTTTTCAGTAATTCACTCCGCGACCAATACGACCTTCAAACCTTCAATAAAAGAGCGTGCTCTCTTTTGAAAGGAAGTCAACGCACTTGTGACTCCTCTGGTATTGCGGGAGTGCATAGGCAGCGGTGATCGCTTACCATCAGGCGATCCAACTGCTCGTTTGCCCTTATATTCCATTAAAAAAATGGCCGCTGAAAAGTGGCCGAAACGTCGGATTAAGAGTAAATAAGAACAAGATAAATCGTTAAAAAATATTTTTATTTCAATATCTAGAGACGATATTCCTCTACCCATCATATAAGTCACAAGGGTGGTTATGCTCATTTTTCCATCTACAAACATGATTTTCTATAGTAGTTATTGTTGCCCGGCACCGGGACGAGCAATGTCTCGAACATCGCCAGGTTTTCTTCATGTCCTTCGTATATTTTAAGTGATACCTATGACCTTGGTAACTCAGCATCAAGTTGCCTTTCTTTGACATCGTGAACAAAAGTTGATCTGAAAAATAACCAACATTATTTTTATGGACCTGTCAGTATATGACAGATGTATGTTGCTTCTTTCTCATTATTTTAGCGAGTTTAAGTGAATTTAGTTTTCGGTGTCAAATGATTTAATAAGGAATCTTCATATATAACGCAGTAATTCATTATGTGACAATTCCAAAAGTAAAAAACAATGATTGAATTTTATAGGTATATTTAGATGGGTACTATAAATAAACACCTTTTTGTTAGTGATGATGTATTTAATAGTAATTATAAAGACACAACGAATCAATGTTCCGAATGTACAAAACATGACATGTACAAATTCAAATTTTCAATATTTACAATATTTTGAACATTTTATTAAACAATGACATTTCATAATTATGTAAAGTACTAGCTTTTGCCCGCAGCTCCGCCCGCGTGAATGTCGGTTATCGCGACCAAATATAGCCTATGTCCTTTCTCAAGGTTTAATCTACCCCTATACCAAATTTCATCAAAATCGGTTCAGTGGTTGAGGCGTGAAAGCGTAACATACAGACAGACAGACAGACAGAGTTACTTTCGCATTTATAATATTAGTATGGATAAGATAACTAATGAGTATGATGATTTAATTTTAAGTTTAATTTAAATAGAGAGAACTATAATTCAATTACCCACATTCTACTAATAAAAAGCTCAACTGCTTTGGTCAGAGAATGCTATAAAAATAGTCCGTTTGGTTAAGTACAGTCAGCATCAGAAAGATGTTGACGAACAGAGTGCTCAAAATGATCTTAATTACGTTTTTAGCCCCCATCCAGTAAATAAATTGTTCTAATATTTGGTATACACCTTTAGTTCGGCAAATAATACCATATAAATCAATAAAACATTTTGATTTGCTCCTTAATACGAGAGTAATACTTATCATATAAAACAGTTTGATTTGCTCATAATACGATGTTTCAAAATCATTTTGAGACTTCGTCGTCAAGATATTTATGACGCTGAATGTACCCACTTGACTAAAGGCAAACAACCTTGATATGTTTTATTTAAAACTCAGTAAAATAACACACGACTGAAAACTCAAATCGAACCACTAGTTTAAGCAGTAGTTTGTTTTTTTTTTTAAATTATTAGAACCGAAGTTACTACGAAAAAAAAAAAAAAAATCCCTCTAACACCTTCAACTAAGCTAAATTGCTTGTGCTAGGAGTGGGTTCACGTCAGTAGTGTAATGGCCAGGATCGAACCCGGGACCTCTCGATCGAGAGGCCTCCTTAACCACTAAGCTACCGACGCTTCCTACAGAATATGCATTTTTCAAAAAACAATGAATGTATGATCGGAGATTGACATAGTCATTTACATTATAAGACACAGCCACGTCTGCCCAATAACAACTATCTGAGCGGTCACCAGAACCTCTACGATCAGGGCCTCGATTCTACTAACGCAAAACTATTGTCAAGCCACAGAGATTGCAAAAAGCGGCATTAAAGTTTAGACGTTATTTCTATACACTAAGGTCCAAAATTAAATGACAAAAGTTTCATTACACACTTTTATTCACTCTGCTAACAGTTATATAATATTGAACTATAAACGCATCGCTTTAAAGTCTATAATGTATTGCCTCTTTTTGCAATCTCTGTGGTTTGAACATAGTTTTGCTTTAGTAGAATCGAGGGCCAGGGCGCTTGCAACAGTGGCCAAATATCGGATACTCTACAAACATAATAAACATGGTAAATGTCTCGGCGAGTTCGAAATACATCGGGAAAAAGACGAACTCAAGTGGGACTTGAACCCTGAAACATGTTTAATGCAGGGGGAATGCTCTTCCAACTGAGCTATTGAGTCACACTTGAATCACTTCTCCCTTCTCTTTATATGCGGCTTTAAGGGGCGACAGTGGAGCCATTACCAACTTTCTTACGAACTGTTGGAACCAATGTATGATTTTTTTCCCGATATATTTCGAATTTAAAAGTTAGCATAATAAATGCTATAAAAATATCATTCAAAAAGAAACTCTGCGAGTATTTTCCTATTAATTCAAACATCTTTTGTGTCTAACATGTTTATCTTTAATTAAGTAAAACGAGTAAAACGCTCAACAAAGTCAGCTGTATGTGAACACGCGCAAAAAGGCACCAACCATTACCTAAGGTTTGATAAAGAACATCGATATATGCCTAGAATGATCCGCGAGGCTATTGAAATTAAAAAAAACACCCAAATTTTAATAGAGAGGATTGATGGAACGTACCACCAGCTTGGGACCCAGTCATCCATTTAATCAAACCCAGTAAGCAGCAAAATCCAGCAAGACTTAACAACACAGTGAGCTCATTCTGCGTAAATACGAACACCAATAATTCACCATGATTAGGGTATTTTGAGATAACTTATAGTTCAAACTACGTGACAACTACCACCGTGAGTCACACCGCGAAAATGGCTGCTGCAAAGCAGCCGAAACGTCGGGTTAAAAAGTAATAATAACAAATATATCGCGATAGAATCCGTAAAAAGTGGTTTTATTTCAATGAGTGACATTCGCGTAAACTTTAGAAAATATTAAGTAAAACGACCTAACCAATCGGACTTATTCTTTAAAAAAGTCTCTTCTATATAAGTATAGTTATAGCTTCTCAAAAGAAACCTCCATTCCAATATTCTCCTCTGTAATTCGGTGGGTGATTATGCAAGAAGTTCCCATAGATGACTTGGTTTCCTACCATGTTGATCCTGGCGTTACAGCCTTTCTTTCCTTGATGTGTAGAGCACCTCCATCTCGACCTGGTATCAGGGCCCGGTTCTCTTTTACCGCCGTCTTCGTAATAAGTGTAGCCAGCTCTGAGGAGAAGTCGGTTTCTCTTGTTGGACATAATGAATTTAATTTCTGGAAAATATAGTTCAGTTAGTTCAGCTGATATACAAACTAAGCTCAGAGGGAAAATAAAGGCTCATAACAAAAATCTGTTCAAAAATCTCCCACCGGTCAAAAATTGAATTTTCGTAACTCAATTTTCAAGCCGTTCCCGCATGGGAATCTATTCCCGTGATATCGAGTGCTATAACGGCCGTTCCCAAAACATACTTACAGTTGAAGATAGATCGCAACAATCAAATTTGACGTTTCGGCTGTTTAAATTGAAAACATGGTAACCGATTTTTTTGCGGGAAACCGCATCGCGGTATAATTTTATTTTCCGAAATTGGTGTGAAATAGGAGTTACTATGTTTTGAATATAAACAGCCGAGCACTTTATCCGTAGATGCGAATTAAACTGACAAGTTCGTTGTTTCGTCCTATAAACTGTCAGTATGGTATTGGGAACGGCGGTAATTGAGGTGTGTAAAGCCTTGGCCAAACCAACGCGATCAGCTCGCGTACACGGTGGTGATTGTTTTGTTCGTCAAGTTCGGCCAATCCAACTGATCACCACCGCGCACGCTTCCGTGGACACGAGCTAAACGCGTTGGTTTGGCCAAGGCTTAAAATAATCTATCGGGGTCACCATTCTAGCATTGATCTTTATTGCATTTATAGCTTACCAACGAAGTGAAATCCTTACCGGGTTAGTACCCACTGGTTCCCTGGAATTCGTCCCCTGTGCCCATACGTCCCTTCATAATTTTGAGGTGACCAGGGGTCGCCTGGTCTATTTTATAATTAAATTATTATTTATTTTTGTCATTTACTCTGATCCCTGTGGTTGTGATACAATCGCGTAGTAAAGGCATAATATGATGAAAAAAAAGAAAAGAAAGTCTTTTTTGAAGTCCAATATGGCCGCCGCGCCTTTGTAACCAAATTGCAATATATATAGATGTGATCTAAAGGGTCTTTCGTTTCAAGTAAGTATATTGTAAAAAATTAGAATACTCTTCATCATTAAGGTATAATAATTATTATATAACTAACATAATTATCTTATAACTAATTTAATATAATTATAATTATTTCATGTTACACTCTTTTATTATATGTCCAATTTACTTTTGGAGGATGATCGTGGTTACTTTTTGCAAATAATATATCATCTTCAAATGTATGGACGACGGCTCTACAACCTTTCGAGTAGTGAGTGGCACACAACCATCTAGCCTTGCTATTTTTGTGAGACTGCTGGTAGAACGAATATCCAGAGAGTAAGAGTAACTTGTTGCCTCGTTTCGAATATACGTAAGTTACAGTTGAATCTGAAAATAAAAACGAATATTAACGTCATTGATTTTATTTACGGAACGTTAAACTCAGCAACAAAGTCCACTATAGACTATCATCATTTCAATATCTAGAAATATAATACCCGTCATGCTTAGCATAGGATGAAAATGGTTAGTTTTTATTATTAAAAACCTTCACACACTGTTAGTACCTATAGCCACTTACCAATGAATGTATGATCTTCTTTATTTCATTATTAGATTTAATTACTTACGATGAAATTATAGTAAACTAGCTTTTGCCCGCGGCTCCGCCCGCGTGGATGTCGGTTATCGCGACCAAACATAGCCTATGTCCTTTCTCATGGTCTAGTCTACCCCTATACCAAATTTCATCAAAATCGGTGCAGTGGTTTAGGCGTGAAAGCGTAACATACAGACAGACAGACAGACAGACAGACAGAGTTACTTTCGCATTTATAAAATATTAGTATGGATTGCGCGCCGAAAATAAATAAAGAAAAATTTAATTTGGTTATACGTCAAAACATCAGTGAAAATTAATGTAAATTTGGTAATAAGGTAAAAAATTCATAATTAAATAAATGTTGGAACACCAATGTGTTGAGCGTTCTTTACGAAACATAAAACAACATTTAACAATGTTTTCTGTAAACCAAACCACCGAAATATTATTAGGAAATAATTATTTTGAAACAAAATAACAAACAATAATTAATTAATTATTTTTTATTACATCGAGATGAAATATTTTTAAACGGACTATGTTGACTAGACTCATTACGAAGACAATGTTTGATAAATATTGATTAAATTGGTATATTTGTCGCCACAGAATATAAAGATTTTGCAATTGTTACTATTGTGTCGCTATGCTGTCAAAATGTTGAACACAGGCATTACTTTCTCGTCATTTTACATTCCGTGGTGCCTCTAATTTATGTTTTAAGTTATACCTACGCAATTGTTTACATATTTCTTGATATCAGACACAAAATAGTATGTACGAGTATATATTTTAGTTTAAGCCTTCTAACCAGGCTGAAAAAGATCATACAACAATATAAAAAGCTGTGAAATAATGTTTAGTTTCATAAACTAAACATACCTAATAAGTCTTATCTCTAATAGGGGAAACTTTCTTTTCATCTCCCCCAATATGAGAAATTTCTCTTTGCTGCATTTAAATCGACAGCAGATTACATGATTATAAATATCTCCTTTTTTTACTTTTCCCGAGGAGGGCCTATCCGATAGGGACCACGGAGTCCATAACTCGTCCTCGGAGACAGAAATAAGCCGCGACCGTCACCCTCAGGCCCGCGCTCATTGGGGACAGAGGTCACTCAGCGACCTCCGACGCCCAAGTTGCCTCTGCTGATTATAAATATGCCCTGTCTATGTTACGTTAAGTATGTTATATTACTTCTATTCACATAAAACTATCGACTAGAAAAATAAAACTAAAAGTAAGTACCTATTCTGAATGCGTATTTAAAAATAATAACTTTTTGTAGACTATTGTATAGTTTACAAAAAGTAATACCTTTGGTATAGTATGCAAATAAATCCATCCAGATCACACCTCTTTTCTTTATTGCACCATCAATCCTGTTGTAGTCCACTGTTAGACATAGGTCTGTTCCAATGTGCACCATTTCTCTCGATGGTCCACGTTCCGTATACTATCCTAGCTACCTTTGTCAGGTCATCATCCATCTGACACCATAAAGACTTGGAATTCTTTACAAAAAAAAACAAATCTTTCTAAAACCCTGATTCCTTTAGCGGGGTGTGAAAAAGCATTTAACAGGGCCGTCAAGTTTAGAGCCGTCCTTGTTGATATCTAATTATAGTGACTCTCATTCCTGAGCTAGCTTAACCTAAGGTGTCTTGACAGCCCTATATAAAAAATGAATAGAAATTAAGGTAATCAGTTTGGTAATCGAGTGAGCACCGCCATTCCAGGGGTTACAAAAGCTCCTTGCCCTGGAAGGCAGCGATACCAACTTATTCTTGTTGGTAACGCATGGTTATGCTCATTTTTCACTTTTATCATTATGTTATCCTGGGTCATGATTGTCGCCTTGCATCCTCTCCCGGAGTGCGATGCACATAGCCATCTTATTCGGTTGTTTCGTTGCAACATTTGACGGTAGAACGTATATCCTGATAGTAGAAGCATCGTGTTCCCTCGTTTTGAATACACGTACTCGGGTTTAGCTGAAACATTTAGTTAATAAATATCCATACTTCCATACTAAGATTATAAATACGAAAGTAACTCTGTCTGTCTGTCTGTATGTTACGCTTTCACGCTTAAACCACTGATACGATTTTTATGAAATTTGATATAGGTGTAGATTCAGGGATTGAAAACCGGTACCAATTTCGGTTCTGGTCCTTCATTTAGGTTCTTATAAAGGTTCCTCTTTTCGGTATGGTTCCGGTCCCGGTATCGGTTCCGGTTTGGGTTCCGATGTACCGGTTCTAAATACCGGGTCCTAGAACCTTTTAATTGGATAATGTTATACCGGTTCCTTGTCATCCGTTTTAAAGGTTCCTTACGGAAGAAGGGATGTGTGTTCGGAGCAAGGATTGAATAACCGGAATTAGACCTTGAGAAAGGACATACGCTATGTTTGGTTGTGAAAAAGGGGGGTTAAAGGGGGGAAATAGGGGTTGAAAGTTTGTATAAAAGTTTGTCATTTTTGAAGATCGCGTGATGAAATTTGGTACAGAGGCACATTGGAGCTTGAGTACGGATATGGGCTACCTTTTATCGCGAAAAAAGGTTAAAGGGGGGAAAATAGGTGTCATATAATTTATGAAAGCTCGTCATTAATGAAAATAGCCTGATGAAATTTGCTAGAGAGGTAGATTAGAGTTTAGGAATACATATAGGCTAAATTTTATTGCTAAAAAACGTTAAAAAGAGGTTGGGGACTAAACTTCGTAATTTTTGAAGATATCCTGATGAAATATGGTACTTCGAAAAAGCTACGTTTTGTTTATGACGATGGTATGAAGGGTTTGGAATGAGGAATGAAAGTTTGTGCGAGAGACTGTTTAGAATATACACACATGGATGGAAACATGGGTGTGTGTATGATTAAATTAATCAGTAAAAATACGGTCATAAACATATTTATGCTAGCAGTACCACACAATCATAGCATAGGTAGGTAGGAATGGTAGTAGTGAGCTTCCATGTTCAAGTAGGTAGGTACAGTTTTGTTTATAACAAAAATATTGCGTAGGTTAATTTATAGGTAGTCACAACTATTTTGTGAATTTATTTCTTTGTCGAGAGATTTTACAGTAGTTCATCGCGTTTGATGTTTGCGGGAATGCCGCCTTTTGCAGTTTTGTCAGGGTTGTCACTTCAGTTATTAATGCCCGCGCTATTGCTATTGCGACTTTTGGTTATATCTCCCGTTCTACTCAACCAATTATTATCAAGCAAACGTAATATTTTAAGTCTGAGTTTTTGGGTTTCGGTTTCGATTTCGATTTCGATTTCGATTTCGATTTCGGTTTCGATTTCGATTTCGATTTCGATTTTGAATTGCTATTTCGATTTCGACTTGAATTTGGATATTGATTCGGGTTCGGGTTCGGTGTTGGATTCGGATTCGAATTCGAATTTTGCTAATCGTCGGGATCGCTAAATTGATGATGAGCCTCAGTCAGATCAGTTCGCCTGCAGTTTCAGATCGTATTGGGCGGCCTGCAGTCCTAAGTCAACAGCGCCCACTCACGAAAGTGATTTTGGCCTACCGGCCATGCCCGCTGTCAGTTTTGCGGCTACACAGATCAGTTGGGAGTCGACAGTTTCCCATCGTATGATTGCCTGCCGGCAATTGTTTGATATCGGGATTGATGACCATTTTACCGACGATCAAAGATGGCAGACTTGAAATAAAAAAAAACTAATCGAGGTTTTTGGGGAGACTAATTACGTACCTATAATTGGGTGATTAGTGTGATTACAAAAATGAGACAGCCCTGAATCCTTAGTACCGAGTAAAATGTATGGGCGTACCGAGTAATACCCCGTCCCCCACCACTCCCCCGCCACCGCACGATTGCTCTGTCTTGATGGCTTCGTTGACAGACTGTATGTAGTATGAATCGTTAGACTATACCATCGTCATAAACAAAACGTAGCTTTATCTAAGTACCATATTTCATCAGGATATCTTCAAAAATTCGAAGCTTCGCCCCCGACCTCTTTTTAACGTTTTTTAGCAATAAAAGGTAGCATTATATCCATTCCCAAACTATAATCCATCTCTCTACACAAATTTCATCAGGCTATTTTCATTAATGACGAACTTTCATAAATTGTATAACACCTATTTTCCCCCCTTTAACCTCTTTTCCTTCAATGAAAGGTAGTCTACGTCCATTCCCAATATGTAATCCATATCTGTAAATCAAATTGCATTAGGATTACTTCAAAAATAACGAACTTTCATAAAAAGTTTCATACCCTATCCCCCCCCCCCTTTTACCCTTTTTTGGGGATAAAAGGTATTATTATTATTATGTTTCTCAGTTCCGTGACTCTCGGGACTATGGAGTCCCGGGCCTTTGGAAGGCGTGCGTCGGGCCGAAGCCAAGACGTAGAGGCCCTTTTAAGAGAGTTTAATATGCTAGGGATAGACACACATGGCGGATACCACCCCCGAGCGCACAATATGATACACCCGGGGATGGTCCCCGCTAGGTGCAGAGACTATTGGAATAATGGAAACTAGATTATGGGCTATGGGGTTGAGTATTGGATGGACTGGTGAATGGGCTATGGGGGGAGACTAACGGACGCCTGCCATGACAATAAGTCTCAAAATTGTTAAAAAGGCAGGTGGTGACTCGCCAACTCATTGCATGGGCCCCATTAAAATAGCCACGCATAATGCGGCCATGGAGCAACACCCGTTGAGCGACTAAGGTTGTCGAGAGGTGAGTCTGCGGGGTGCAAGATCGCGATACAGAAGTCGGTCAGCAGGCCCCCGGCGTTATGACATTTTACACTTCCAACCTGGAGCATAGGTTCCGCTCTTGCGACTCCACTCTTGGCCAGCCAATAAAGGCAAGCACAAGAGGCGGGGCGGAATGAATTCCAACCCTCGGGAGAATCAGGGTTCGTGGTGTCGCCACTCACCAACAGCTCGCCACAAGCTGCCCCTGCGGGGTTATTATTATTATTATTATATACTTTATTGTACACCTTAAAAATACAGAATATAGAAATAAATGTCTACGGAAACAGTACAAGGGCGGCCTTATCGCTTTAAGCGATTTCTACCAGGCAACCTTTGGATGGTCATTAGGTATGGTTGTAGGAATTGTATGGTAGTTGTTTTGGCGTACTTTCATAATTTATAGGTAGCTATATCCGTACTCAAGCTCCAATGCACCACTGTACCAAATTTAATCACGCTATCTTCAAAAATGACAAACTTTCATACAAACTTTCAACCCCTATTTCCCCCTTTAACCCCCCTTTTTCGCGACCAAACATAGTCTATGATGTCCTTTCTCAAGGTCTAATTTACCCCTACACCAAATTTTATCAAATCGGTTCAGTGGTTTAGGCGTGAAAGCGTAACATATAAACAGACAGACAGAGTTACAGAAGATCCATCAAACAGAAATACAAATGTGATTGATTTCCTACAAACTCCCCTCTCCTCACACTCCGCCCCCGCTACATCGCGTCGGTCACCCGACCGCACCTCAAAAAACAAGTTTAGACTCGCTTTGCCTAAGAACCGGTAAAATAAAGGTTCTTAAAGGTTCTAATTTAGGTTCTGGTTCCTGTTCCGGTATAGGTACCGGAACCCCAAAATACCGGTATTTTACCGGTATTTTGGAACCGTTTTCAATCCCTGTGTAGATTAGACCATGAGAAAGGACATAGGCTATGTTTGGTCGCGATAACCGACATCCACGCGGGCGGAGACGCGGGCAAAAGCTAGTAAGTAATAATGATAACGTAAAATACCTTGATGGTCAAAGAAGATCTTCCTTGGTACGGGTATATGAGGTATAACAGAAGAACAGAAGGTCAAGGGATTATTTGAGGGAAGAGCAGGAAGGCGATTTCTTCACTGACTACATAGGCATAAACTTACGCATGTAAATTCCCGAAGGGGTGGGCTGAGGTGTATTAACACCCACACCTCACCGACTATGTTCTTCGGTCCCACGTAACGGGGGGCGATGTATACTGTCGGATGGAGAACAGCCCTATCCCTTAGTCGCCACACCCACAGGAAGAGATGGGGTGTGCCTATTCAACTACACCGGGAACTAACCAGAGCTGCTTTTAATCTTAGAGACGGAGAGAGATGGAGAGAGAGATACGTCAAAAGACGGCAATTCCCTACTCCGTTTATGGCTATTGACCTGATGAATGACCTCCCAACCCAATAAGTTAGGCTGTGGCAAAGTCTCCTCCGTTAATTAGCAGGCTTATCGGCTTGCAGTCTGGTTGGCTTGACTCCAAAGATCTTGGTGCGGCCATTTTGGTGGGCAATGTCATAGGTGTCAAAAAGCAATATAAAATTAATAATAATAAAAATTAAATTAAAAATTTAAAAAACCCCCGTCACAAAAAACACCTCCAAAAAGTTAAAAATAAATGGAGTTTGCCTTTTAACTTTAACGGTTGCCATGTCGGGGGACCCTAACTGGTTAAGCACTCCGTTATATTATCGGAACAAATCGAGGTCCCCCGACATGGCAACCGTTAAAGTTAAAAGGCAAACTATTTATTTTTAACTTTTTGGAGGTGTTTTTGTGACAGGGGTTTTTAAAATTTTTAATTTAATTTTTATTTTATACTTTTTAAAGTGATCTACTAGTCAAGCTCTTTCATTACCCGACTACGGCGAAGCCAAAAGGAGGGTTATGATTTTGACAGGCTATGTATGTATGTACGCGGACGACACGCTAGTGACGGTGAGTGGCGCTACACACCGCGAGGCGACCCAGAGGGCCACGACCGCTGTTGCTCAAGTCGTGGATCGGATCCGGCGGCTGGGTCTCGAGGTGGCTCTGCACAAATCCGAGGCCTTGTTCTTTCATGGTCCTCGGCGCAGGCCACCCCCGGGATCCAGCTTGACAGTAGGAGGTACTCCCATCGACATCAAGCCCCGGTTGAAATACCTGGGGCTCGTACTCGATGGTCGGTGGGACTTCGGAGAGCATTTCCGAAGTCTGCGCCCCAAACTGTTGGTGTCAGCTAACGCGCTGATGCGGCTGCTGCCCAACTTGAGGGGCCCAGAGGACTCCTGCAGGAGACTCTACGCGGGTGTCGTGCGGTCCATGACCCTGTACGGGTGCCCCGTGTGGGCGGACGTCCTGCGGGCCAGGTTCGTGCAACTGCTGCATGCGCCGCAGCAGACGATGGCCTGCAGGGCCATTAGGGGGTACCGCACGATATCCTTTGAAGCGGCGAGTCTCCTAGCCGGATCGCCACCGTGGATCCTGGAAGCGAGATCCCTTGCGGCACTGTATCGGTTCCGTAAGGAGGCGCGGGAGCGGGGATACGATCCCGAGCCCGAAGACATTCGGGCCGAGAGGTCCCGGCTCCACGGGATCATGGTGGCGGAGTGGGAGCGACGACTTGAGCAACGACGCGCAGGGCATGCCGTCATAGAGGCGGTACGGCCCATCATGGGGGAATGGCTCGAGAGGCCACATGGCAGCCTCTCGTATCGACTGACGCAGATTATCACCGGGCACGGGTGCTTCGGGAGATATCTGTGTCGGATCGAAAAGGAGCCAACGTCCGAGTGCCATCACTGCGACGCGAGCGAGGACACGGGGCTGCACACGCTCACCGAGTGCCCGGCATGGGCTGAACCGAGGCGGGAGCTAGTGGCGGCCCTGGGAGTGAGAGTTCTCACCCTCGCCACCCTGCTCACAGCAATGGTCCGCTGCGCGGACGCGTGGGCGGCCGGCGTCTCCTTCAGCGAGCAGGTAATGGTCGTGAAGGAGACGGCGGAGCGGGAGAGGCGGCGCGAGCGAGAAAGACTCGCGGATCGCGCCGCCCGCGCGCGCAGGCAACTCGGGCGTCGGAGGGCACTGACTGACCTCCGTCCCCCATGAGCGCGGGCCTGGGGGTGACGGGTGGAGCCGCCTGTCACCCCAGCAGAAGCAGGCCACGGCGGCGGCGCGCTGAACAGCGCGCCTCCCCATTCCGGGTGCGAGTTGGGGACACCGTTGTCCCCCCTCCTGAGGAGGGCCAGACCGTAAGGGATGGCCCTGGGTCAGCCGGGGTGCGAGGGATATGTCTTTGACAACCTCACCTCCGGCCTAGCACCAAGACCCACAGTCGGCGTGCGGTTTTAGTCGGTTCGAGTCCGACATAACCTCCCCTTCCGGTTCCGGCAGGGGGGGTATCCGAGGGGATTTCCGCACGAAAAAAAAAAAAAAAAAAGGCTATGTATGTATGTATGTATGTATGTTCATTTGTTCCCTCATAGCTTCTCAACTACTTATTAGAACTAGACAAATGAGGTATCGTTACAAGCGGCTTTATCGTCCGATGGTTATAGGCTATATGACGTGTCACTCAATCTTGTGTGGCGCCCTCTAGTGCTCATAAGGTACTGGGCTAAAAAATTAATTTGAGATAAATATGCCGTGTTTGGTATCAAATGAAAGGGCTTAAAAAGCACATTTCAAATATGTATAAATTTTTAGCTTTACCTTGCCCCAAAATAATATAAATAAAAAATTAAAGTTTAAAACTAAAACCCGACTACCGAAAAATCACACTCTAAAATGTAACAAACAAGAAAATATCAAGGATAGCCGTGGTCGTATGCCACTAACTCTAACAAAACAATATATTCTAGGGAAAAGTGGCATACGACCACGGCTATCCTTGATATTTTCTTGTTTGTTACATTTTAGAGTGTGATTTTTCGGTAGTCGGGTTTTAGTTTTAAACTTTAATTTTTTTTGATACCCATATTGAGGCAGTTATGAAGAAATATGTATTCCGACATATTGTGGCGGCGGCCATTTTGGACCGATATTTTCCAAACATAGCTAAGAACACTCCCGACCAATATACCTTTCAAACAAAAAAAACTACATCCAAATCGGTTCATCCGTTTGGGTGCTACGATGCCACAGACAGACACATACACACACAGACACGTCAAACTTATAACACCCCGTCGTTTTTGCGTCGGGGGTTAAAAATACCAATAAAAATAAAGAGGTCTATATTTTTTTCTACATTTTAGATGTTTATAATATCGACATAATTCATTTATTTTGTATATTAAACATTACGAAATCTAAAAGTGTTTATTATTTACATTTACATTTATGAAAAAAAAAAGAAGTTAAAAGATATCCATAATATTATTAATACTTATTACAAATGAGACAGTAACTCTTCTGTCTATCTGTTTGTCTGGTACTTACGCTTGCATATTTAAACCTAAAGACTGATTTTGTATGAACTTTAAGTCTCGACTAAAGTATGAAAAAATACATACTAAGCCATGTTTGGTGGGTAACGCTATAATGTATAATAACCTTCTTCGTAAAGAAGGAGCGTTTTTTATTAGTCTACATCTACTTACTTGACTAAAGTCCTTTTTCTAGAATGATACTAAGTTCAGAATCTCGATTTATCTGAGGACAGTTTGTCAAATCTGTCTGTGAGTACCTATCGTTAAAGAATATGGACCTAAGTTAAAAAATCTAAGCATTTAATGTGTTGCCATAAAATGTAATTTGTGGTAGCGGTTTCATCGTTACGTATTTTTTCTTATCGTAACACACAGGGTTCTCCGTGAACCAGTTTGCTTCTGGGTCATGCTCGTGTAATATTCTCTCCTTGATGACCATGTTCCCGAACGTGACCATATCAGCTTTGCAGCCCCTCCGCTGGTGGGTAGCACAGAGCCACCGCATCTTCTGGCTCTTGTATGTTCTCTGGTAGTAATACGGGTACCCTGATGGTGATAACGCTAATTTGTTTCCTCGTTTCGAGTACACGTATGTTATTTCTGTAAATAAATAATAATATAAAATCAATAAGCAGTCTTTGAAAAAAAAATAAGCATTTATTTTTTTTATAGCATTAAAAACCATCTTGATACAAATAAAATTATAATTCGCATTTCAGTATCAATTTTCAACACATAATTACTTATCAATAAAATGCAAAATGTTTTGCTACATTACGAACTAAACATTAATTATCTTATAAATGATTATGAAGTTATAAATTACAATGTAACTATCACAAATTTCAATAATAAAATAAAGTTAACGAAAAACTTAAAGCCACGTGAGAACTGAATATAATTTTGTATAAGGGTAGCTACACACATAAGCGGGCCGGCATTAATCGGCAAGGCCGGGCGGTAAAATCGAATTGTAGATGAATGTTCGGGAATCATAAGCCGCTCGGCTCCCGCATATTATCACTCGGCTTGGCAACCGCTGACTTACGACAGTCGGCTTTTAGCGTATTTTAGTTCAGTTGTGCTAAAAATATAGCAATACTGCCGAATGGAATGATGTGTCGACCCGACTGAACAACTCGATCGGCACTAGCCGACGAGTGCATCGGGTCGGCTTTGTTGTTCGACAAATACTGCCGTACCGACAATGCCGGCCCGCTTATGTGTGTAGCTGTAGCTACCCTAACTTTGGAAAGCAATAAAACTTCACTTTATATAAAAAAAATATTATTAGTAGATTATAGTAGACCTTCACGGAAATCTTTCAGTTTTTTAATTAGAGAAAACTGAATATGAAAAATCACGATTTAACGAAAATATATCTATTGATCACCAAATGACAATAAAAGTTATTTGAAGACTTCTTCTTCAGTTTAGATTTTGGAAGAAGCTTTTATTCTAAAATTTCTCGGGATGAGAATTGTGTGTCTTAGTAGTTGTTGGAAGAGGTTGATGAAAGTTCATAATTTTAAACAAATAAATATTTCCCAACACTTTGAAACTTTTAAAATTTTGGTCTGGGTGTTTCTATGTATTTTAAGTATGTATTTACAAGAAAAGAGGTATCTAAGTATGTTTACCTATCCGCATTCTAGATTCTAGAACACAAGCTAGTTAAGCTTACCATGGGTTTAGATAGCGTTGTATAGAATGTTGTGGAATATTGAGGTATATATTTATTTATTTTCTTGGATTATTTTTCATCTTATTCTTTTTTCTATTTTTATTGAATATTATTTTTCCTTCTGCAACTCTCCTATAATATCTCACCCTGGCCTTATACTTCAAGTCTTCATAAAGTTCTGTATTGGCTTTTATTCTTGCTCTTCTTTGTTGTTCAGCTAATCGTTTGACCATTAATCGTTCCTCTCGGCTACGTCGTGCTCGTGATGTCTTTTCGGATGAACTGGCCGGACCTGAATATAATTTCCTTCATTACAGTTATAATTAGTTATCAAGTGCAGAATTTAAGCTGCTTAATATACAGTTAAGCCTGTTGTACACACACGTTTTTTTTTGCCGCAAAAATTCACGGTCGTCAGTGTTGTCTAGAGCACTGAGGAAGTTTA
This sequence comes from Eilema sororculum, assembly GCA_914829495.1. Lineage (NCBI taxonomy): Eukaryota > Metazoa > Arthropoda > Insecta > Lepidoptera > Erebidae > Eilema > Eilema sororculum. The sequence goes on along the minus strand of OU618545.1, from coordinate 19,056,471 downwards.
TTGAGAGCCACGGCGCACACGGTGACGGTGTCAAGTCGAGCGCCGCCCTGTTTGTGAACAAGCTTTCTGGGTACTCCATAAAACACTAACGACCACGGCGAATTACCCATTAATTTTTACGGCAATAAAACTTAAACTTAAAATTTAATTTACTCCAAAAATACTATTAACTATAAATATAAATAGTTACGGTCTGTGTTTCAACACAGACTTAATTATGTATTTCGTGTCCGCATTCTTTCCAAAATATTTTCAACCCAATGCAATTTACCACTATAACTTTGCAGGTACAGACAGAAAAATAACTTCGGCATAGTTGTTTTCCACCTTTTAAACTCTCGAGTTCCATGATATACAATAATGATAACGGGAATTAACGCGATCTGGTATACTATGATTACCTATAGGTACCTACAGATACATACGCACCTTTGATTTTGCCGATTCAGCATGGTCGAAACGTCAGGCAAGTCACAGGTACGTATGTACGACAGCCTCTGTGGCGTGGCGGTAGTGCACGCGACTGCCACGCAGGAGGCGCGGGTTCGATTCCCGCTCAGTGCAAATATTTGTATGCATGAATATGGCTATTTGCATTGGTCTGGGTGTTTCTATTTATAATATGTATGTATTTACAAAAAAGAAGTATATAAGTATGTTTATCCGCATTCTAGATTCCATAACACAAGCTATAAAAGCTTACCATGGGCCTAGATAGCGTTGTGTAGAATGTTGAGGAATATTTATTTATTTATACCATAATGTTTTCTACCCGTTGGTCGTTGCCTGTTTATTTTCCTTGTCTTGGGTTGATAAACTGGATCCCAAGCTGATGGTACATTTTACCTACCTTCTCTATTAAAATTATCCATCCATCCGTATACTCACGTCCGTAAATCCCCGAAGGGGTAGCCAGAGGCGTATTCGCACCCACGTTACGCCAATTATGATTTTCGGTCCCAAGATGTAATAGGGGGCGAGCCTGTTGCCGCCTAGCGGGCCCTTTAACTTGGGCTGTATTTTTACTGTTGAATGGAGAAATTTTTGCACAGGAAGAGCTGGGGTGGTCCTATTCTACTCCACTGGGAACCAAAACAGCATTTTCGTTAATTACTTTTAAGTGAAATTGATTGTTTTATTTTAAGCACATGTATGTTATTTTTAATCAAACTTAACAATCAATGAACCATTTTATTTCACACTTGTTACATTAAACACTATTACCTATCTATTGGCATGTATTTAAATCGATATCTGTATATACCCTTTTTTCGAACAAAATATGTCAAAGTTACACCACCAATAATACTGACTTGCACACTAAATAAGCACATTAGCTAAATTAAATATACTGTTTAGTGATGTTTGCAGAACTGTTTTATTGAATGAATAACTAATATAAAAACAGTTAATCTAGCAATTCCTTAGTTTAACAAACTTAGTAAAACTTTTTCAACGAAAACCATCCCTTATCTATTCTGAGGTTGACTAAACCGTAAACCTAATACATTTTAGGTTTCTCAGTGAACCAATTAACTTTCGGTACATGATTGTGTGTATTACTTTGTTGTAAAATATAATTCTCGATAGTTATTACTTGAGCCCGACAGCCTTTCGAGTGATGAGTGGAACACAGCCATCTTACTTTATTACTTTTAAATGTCTTATTGCGGTAGTAGGAGTACCCTGAAGGCGATAGGATCAAGATCTTACCGCGTTTCGAATACACGTACGTCGCTGTAAATAAAAGTGTATTATTATTTTATATAAATATATTGGTATATTCAATTAAAGCCCGATGCATACGTTACGGGTTTTTGCACGGACGGGATGGAGCGGGAAGTCTTGGAAATATTGTACATTAAACATGCACGGAACGGGGAGGTGACACGTCCGGAGCGGGAAAAATCTCGTTGCCGACGATGTTTCAACCACCTTTATAGCTACCCCATAAATAACTAGAGACCTCTATAAATGATTAAACCTACTCTCCACCTTGAGGTTGGCAGAATCATCGGTACCCAATAACCGATGCATGGCGCCATTTCAATAAAATAAGGAGAGGACGATGTATAAATTAAAACCAATTCTTGGAATGAAAAATTATTCTTTCTTTGTTTACGACATTAGTTCAAAACGTTTGATCCGATTTTATAGATTTGCCGTTAGATCACTTACATCCGATTTTTGGTTAGACAAATTATAGCTAGCCCTCCAGACAAGTGGCACTACAATTGTTAAGTAAAGCCAACGAGACGAGAGAAAAAAAGTAAATAAAGCGACCATTACTGAGTTACGTTGAGATAATAAGCGATTATTTTCTCTGTCCTTGTCGCACATGTCACACGTACCGTAAGCGACGCGACAGCTGTCATTGCGTGTTTCGTAGTACAGGAAAGCTGCCAGCACAGCGGTTCTAAGCTGTCGATCCGCCATCTTATCAGCAATTTTATTCCTGTCTGGAATACGCTTGAAGTGATAAATGTTTGGAACTGCTCAAACTTTGTTTACCTTTTTTCTCTCGCTTCGTTGGCTTTGATTTAAAATACTATGACGCATGTCATATGCGTCCATGTCATAAAAATCATCATCAGCGATATCACTGCCATCTATGCTTTGTTTAACTGAAGTAAAACAATAAAATTATTATAAATTTCTTGTTGTACAGTATAAAAATATATAGTTGCGTAGTTTATTGATCACAGTCCACTTATCGTTAACTAATCTATTAACCCGCCCCTCACCGTACCGGGGTAAACGTTATTATTTGTATACAAATACATATAACAAATACATATACCTAACAAGTATACAATAATTGAATGAGTTATAATTTTTTTTAGGATTGTAAGAAACCATTTTATTGTATATAAATGTCAATATACAATATCAATTTTCTTTTTCAGCACCATCACAGACGTAAAGTTCATTTTGACCTCTCTCTCGTCTATTAATAAGACAATGTTTTTTTATATTTTTTTTATTTATAAACCTTTTAAGAGTTGAATAAAGAAAAATTGTGTTCTTAAAGCCATAGCCCAGCCCCCTCTAAACAAGTGCAATTTGTTAATCGGTCAGTCGAGTCGGTTGCCAGTCGTCAACGTACGTCATAAACGTCAAATCGCATAGATTCGTCATTCCGTTCTACAATACGCTGGCCAACGAATTGTCACTTATCTAGGGGGCAATTATATAAAATCTATTTTTTTTTATAAAAGCACACGTCAATTTGACTTCACCTCGCCTGATGGTAAGCTAAAGCTTTAGTGGCTAAATTTGTGACCAGTTTCCTTTTGGTTCGTGCTCATGCGTACCCCTTTCTGTCAAGATAACATTTCCGATGGTACGTAAACTGGCATTGCATCCTCTTGAGTGATGGGAGGCACAGAGCCAATTTGTTACATTATTCTTATACGTAACTTTTTGGTAATAAGTATATCCTGGTTCGCGTAATATCATCACCTTCCCATTTTTGGAAAACACGTACGTTATTTCACCTGGAAAAAATCTTAAATATAAATAATAATGAACTGAGGGTTAATGGGCAACCCGATAAGTGTCGACCGATTTTTGTTGTTTATAGTATTATGAAATGTCTTGCGAATGCATTGCGATTGACCGACTTCATAGTTTCATACACATGTTCACAATAGGCAGACGGCCAATTGCAACGCTCCATTCTCTCAATACATTTACTATACGGTTACAACTGTTGTTCGAGCTAGGGATCCTTATCCCTGTTGTACGTATATCCTTATATACGTACACCTACGTATATCAGGCAGTTCGAAGACATTTAAAAAAAGTCAGGTCATAAGTTCTCACAACCATGGAATGGATGAAGGGGCTATGCTTTGACTATACAGACTGGCAGATTTTCATCCCACCTGGAGGCGAATTACTTTAAATACTGGAGGTAGCGAATTTCACTCAAACGAAACATTCCTTCATTTTTAAAAACAAAACTGTATTCTAAGATTTACGAAAACTCGCTTGACACACCCGGTAATCGAGCCGACTAAAGCAATACTTATAACCATAACATACATACAAAAGCAAGTTACAATACGGCAAAGTTCTCGATTCACCTACCTCATATTTACACAACATCAGGGAAGAGACTTGAGGTATGATTCGTATATACTGCCGACTCAGCAGAACACCATATTATAGCTCGATTTCTTGAACCTAATTTGCGAGATATAAAAGACCCTGGCACGCGCAGATTGTTTTGCAATCCATACTAATAATATAAATGCGAAAAACTCTGTCTGTCAGGTCTGTCTGTATGTTACGCTTTCAGGCCTAAACCACTGAACCGATTTTCATGAAATTTGGTATAGGGGTAGATTACACCTTGAGAAAGAATATGGGCTGTTTTGTAGCGATGGCCACGCGGGCGGAGCCGCGGGCAAAAGCTAGTAATCTATACTTGGTGAATTTGAGCTCGTTCATCGCAGTAGCACCCCGAGCTATCTTCAAAATACATCCAAGAAACGTTATGGGGCAGATTTTGAGCAAATTTCAGGTTCAAAATTTATGAATCGAGCGAACATACATACATTACTTGTTCAATTTCGATACGGATAAAGGCGAGGCTCTATTTGTGCGTTTGCGTTGCGTCGCGCAATGGAGCAGGGTCATTCTTAAAAATGTATGACCAAAATATTACCAATGAGGAAAATTTCTAAGAATGTACCTGCTCCGTTGCGACGTCACAACACAAGTACATAAATGGAGCCTCATCTTAAAGGGAATAATTGAGAAGCCGCATTTCATTACGTGTATCTACTGCGTGCGCCTGCAGTTGTTGTATGCAGTACCCCGTTTACGTTTACGAATACCTAACGTAATCGTATAGTAAGGGTACTGAGAGAACGGAGCATTGTGATTGGCCGCCTGCCTATTGTGAACCTGTGCGTGTATGAAGCCGGCCAATAGCAATGCTCCGTTTTCTCAACACGCTTACTATACGTGCCTACGTATTCGTGCTAGGGGTACAATTCTTCCGTGCGTCTCGGAATCATACCTTTACAAATCCTGGGAATCTTGAGGTCACGAACACCCTCGAGCCTTTGCAGATGCGTAGAGATGTTGCGTCTTTGGCAGTATTCTGCCGTCTCTACCATGGTGAATGTTCTGACGAGCTCTTCCAATTAGTCCCACCCTCTCCTTTCCTATACAGGACGACACGTGCAGGGCTAAGATGCCATCCATATACGGTGCAGAGTATACCAGCTAGAACCAAGCGTTTCAGTGACTCATTTCTATGCCGCACCATTAAGACCTGGAACTCCCTGCCAGCTCATTCGGTTACCTGTCACCGACAGAATGTATTCAGCCACTGGCATAGATTCTGTTGGCAATTGCAGGGTTACGTTATTAAAACGCCATAATTCAGCCGAGCAGGAGGCAAGCAGAAGATGGATAATTAAATTTATGATAGTACATTAGTTGATGCCCACGGGAGCCGTGTGAGATTTTAATCCCGTTCCGGCTTTAACCGGTATAGAGAGTCTATCTGATATTCCAGATTATAATCTATATACTTTTTACCTCTGCCAGGTCCGTTTAGCCGTTACAGCAAAAAATTAAAATTACAGCATTTAATGAAAATTAGGTAGTTTAATTACAATAATCTTTGTAATTAGATCGACAAACTGAACATAAAAATCATTATTAACATTTGAATATAAAAATATACCATTACATTTCGTACAATATTACGTTCACATAAAATTTCACGAATTAATTCTGTTCTTACAAAAACTAAAGAACACTAAAGCGAAAAAAAGCAGACAGAAGAGAACTTAACAGAACACCTTCAAATTCATTTCAATGGTGAGCTTCTGCTATACTGAGCGATGAAAAAAATGAAAATTAATTCGGTGGAGACTTCGTACCTAAATGTCCTTCAACATTTTCAAAAAATATGAATAATGTGCGCAGTGTAATGCAAATAAATTACACAATAACAATTTCAAAGTAATCAATCACAAAAAACATCGATGACAAAATAACTGTCACTGAATATAAAATAATATAACATAAACTCATAAACTCACGCCTGTATTCCCCGAAGGGGTAGGCAGAGGTGCTAGCACCCACATTTCGCCAGTTTATGTTTAGGTCCCAATGTAATAGGTGGCGAGCCTATTGCCATTAACCGGGCACTTATAAACCTGCGATAAATACACACATAACTTCGAAAAGCATCGATAAGTCATTGGTGTGTGCCATGGTAAACCTGGGATCGAACCCGAGACCTCGTCTCAGCAGTCCATTACCCATACCACTAGGCTACCGCAGATAAAGAACATAGATAAAGAAAAAAAAATATAGCGACTTCAAGAAACAAAGAATAACAGAGTTTATACTTTTGTTTTACATTTACTAAAAAAGGTGAAAGTGCATAAAAGACTTATGCTTATATGCGGTGCAAAAAAAAAATCACATCGGTTCAAAAAGTTTTCACAATTTTGAATTCAGTTAAAGGAATTAATTAAGATGCTTATGTACTCCTTTGATGCTGAATACTTTATTCTTATCAGTATATGCAACAGCCTTGCAGTTGCTTTGCGCAGAACAAGTCCAACATACTTTATCAAAGCTCATTGAAACTGTGCTGTAAGTGTACCCTTTGTACTTCATCACACGCTTGCCTCTCATGTTTACTATAAACTCTGGAGCTGTAAGAAAAATAACAATAATTCGTATTGGTTTTGATTGACGAATGACGGAGAATCCATACTAATATCACAGTATAACGAGAGATCTTACAGTAGTTCATCGCGTTTGATGTTTGCGGAAATGCCGCCTTTTGCAGTTTTGTCAGGGTTGTCACTTCAGTTTTTATATATAATTTTTCTGTAATATTCTATATATAACTCCTATTCGTTCTCTTTGTTCTGTCAAGGCACATCAACTCACGCTAATTTATATTACTAGGTGAAGCCCGCGGCTCCGCTCGCATGGATGTCGGCTATTGCGACTTTTGGTTATATCTCCGGTTCTACTCAACCAATTATGATCAAGCAAGCGTAATATTTTAAGTCTGAGTTTTTGGATTTTGGATTTTGGTTTCGATTTCGGTTTCAAATTCGATTTCGTTTTCGATTTCGAATTTCTATTTCGATTCCAACTTGAATTTGGATATTGTATGTTATGTATATTATTATTATATGTTTGGATATTGTATGTTATATGTAGTATGAATCGTTAGACTGTGATAATATTATAAACTAGCCTCCGACTACGGCTCCGTCCACGTGGATGTCGGCGCACATTGGGAGAGGCCTATGTCTAGCAGATAGTAATTGATTAATCGACACAGCTATCCTCTTAATAAAATAATTTTAAAATAAACTTGGCTTATATAGTAGTTATACACCAGTTGAATAGATACATTAAATTGCAAATACGCTTGTACCTACATCACTACATACTTTATAGCAAAGTCGCTTCGCGCGTCTGTCTGTCCCTGTGTATGCTTATATCTTTAAAACTATGCTACGGATTTTGATGTGGTTTCTTTTAATAGATAGAGTAATTCAAGAGGAAGGTTTATTATAGAGATATATAGTAGAGTACGAAGTTTGCCGGGTCAGCTTTTAGTTATTTAATAAAACACAGATTTTAATACTATCAATCAGTTTCAATTTATCTCGATATTGTTTAATACTTTATTAAAAATTCAATAGTTATTGTTATTACTTACATTGTTGGTGGATGGATATGCTTATCGTTAAAAGCAATTATTACTTCGTGAACGGTGATGACAAAAGCTTTGCAGCCTTGAGGAAGATGTGTCGAACACCGCCAACGTACCTTGGTCGATTTAGATGGAAGGGCACAGTACTTGTATCTGTTTAGACTTATCAAACGATTCCCCTTCTGAGATATTATGAAACGAGCTGAAAAATAAAGGTAGATATTTATAAATAGTCACAACTAATATACATTTAAAATAGTTCACGAAGGTAGGAAATGAACTCGAAAGTAAGTAAAATGGTCTAAATGAAGCCACTGATAGTGTGGTTGAGACGGCAGAGTTTTATGCCCGAACGAATTAAATTAAGTGAATCATTGACATAAAAGAAGATACTCTTAGGGGCGATGTGTCCATACACTGCGGCCTCGCCTGCATGGATATCGGTTATCATGACTTTTGGTCATATCAAAAAATAAGATTTTAAGTCTAACCAATAAACTCTAGGTATATTTTTAATTTCGTTTTATTTGAATGAAATTCTAAAGCATTTAGTATGCTAACTATTCAAATTGATTTAGATAGGTAATTTATTCTTTATCGGCCCAAGCTGCGCACGCAGGCAGAATCGATCAATGTTTTTCCTGTGTTAATGATTTTGAATAGTTCGCAGACTAAATGCTTTAAAATTTCATTAAAATGTTTGGGCGAGTGATAAAAAATCAATGTTTAAAAATGATTGAATAATCATTCATTGCTTAGATCGTTAGACATAGACGGCTGCATCGTCGCGTCAAACAAAGATATTTATCGAAAGATTTGAAGTACCTCGGGCGGAGTCCGGTAGGTCAGTGGTCACAGTAATCTCCCTGTAAGAGTAGAATCGCGAATTTGAATCCCGCCTGGTCCGATAAAAAAACCCCTATTGTAATCAATTAATTTTCTTCGCCGATTTGACTCAGATTTGAAGACTCGTCTGACGGACGCGCCTTCAAAATCTGAGCTAGGAGACAGTTCAGAGTGAGCTCACTTTTTCGGCGCATTGATACCTGAAGATACACATACGAGAAAAAAAATGTCCATATTACGTTCATATATTTTCTAATAGTATAATATGTAGGTATATTAGGATACATGAAAACTTTTAGCAATTCAGTGTCATTTATTTGAACTACAGTTTATTTTTCTACAGTAAGCACTCATTTCTACACAGCACCTCTAGTAATCTAAGTAGGCATATACTAGCAATATTCTTAGAGCAAATTAAACTAAATACACAGTGTTATCCTCTTAATAAAATAATTGTAAATTAAATTTGGCTTGGTTATATTTATACGAGTTAAGTAGATAGATTAAATTGTCAAATACGCTTGTACATTATTTAATAAAATTAATACAGATTAAAATACCATCAATCAGTTTCAATCTATTTCAAAACTGTTTAATTCTTTATTAAAATATCAATCGATTCAATGGTTATTATGTACACTTATTAAATAGATGGTGGATGGTTATGTCCATCGTTCAAAGTAACTATTTCTTGGCACACAGTAATGATAAAAGCTTTGCAGCCTTGAGGCAGATGTGTCGAACACCGCCAACGTACCTTGGGCGATTTAGATGGAATGGCATAGTACTTGTATCCATTTAGACTTATCAAACGATTCCCCTTCTGAGATATTATGAAGTGAGCTGAAAAATAAGGATGGATATTAATAAATATTCATAACTAATACGCATTTAAAATAGTTCACGGAAGTAGGAAATGAGGAACTCGAAAGCAAGTAAGATGGTCTCAATGAAGCTACTGACAGCGTGGCTGAGATGGCAGAGTTTTATGCCCGAACGAATTAAATTTACTTTTAGTTAATCATTGACATAAAATAAGATATTGTGGTGCTTAGTGGCGAAGAGTCAGCAGAACTGGTAACTGGTGGTTCATAAGAAGCTGGTGAAAAGAAATCTTGACTAGATCTAGTCAAGATTTTTTTTTCACCAGCTTCTTTTATAGATACAGGACTTCGACTTTATCATTGTGCATTTATTTATGTATACCTAAACTAATATCAATCAATTGAACGACGAATTGGTCGGCAAATTTACAGGGATACAAAATAAAAACAATTTAAGTTTAATGATGTAATTTCTAGTATTCCTCGTAACTTCTCCAGCTAAACTATATAGTTTGCACTAAGAATTCAGTTAAGTTAAATTAGTAGTGTAATAGTCAGTATTCGAACAAAATTCTTATCTAATGATGGCATTTTACATTTGGCAAAATATTTGACGAGTACATTTAGTAAATTGTTTAAAGAAATGACAAATACGCAAATACAAATAGCCATGTTAAGTGCCACCATTACATGTCGGCCCGAATTACGGCTCTTTTTTTTTATAAAAAGAATATTAGAACAGAAGTTACTAATATTCCCTTTAACCCCTCCAACTAAGCTAAATTGCTTGTGCTAGGAGTGGGTTCACGTCGGTAGTGTAATGGCCAGGATCAAACCCGGGACCTCTCGATCGTAAGGCCGACTCCTTAACACCTAAGCTACCGACGCTTCTTTATTAGTACTGATAGCAAAAAAAAAATAGATAAGACTTATCTGTCTTTATATCTCTGTAATTCTGTATTTAGTACAGACCATGGAGAAGGAAATGATAGTTGTTGCAACGCAATCGAGTCGCGTGCCATCCAAACGTCAAATGGACTCAGTCGGTCTATGACGTCATTATTTACTCTAGTAAAACGTGTTGTCATTTTTGGTCAAAGTTCAACAATAAAAATAGCTTTAACCTGATTTATGAATGAATTGTGTGGTACAAGTGTGTACAAATTGTACATATAGGCAAATGGAAGTAGGGGAGGGATGTCATAGCTATGACGTCATTTGACTTTTGACACCCCGCGCGTCTCTCTTCCCACCCGCATTTGGCGACGCGTTTTTATTAGGAGAAATATCATTGAGACATCTCCGTTACTTAATCATATTCTGTCCTCCGTGGTACAGACTATACGTGGCTATAAGCAAAGTTACGTAGACTAGGTGGATGCACATGCTTACAATCAGATGCCAGAACCTGTTTGTCCATCGTTACCACGTACGCTTTACAGGTTTTATCGATCGAGCAGCGCCATTTACTTACATTAAATCTTGACGAAGTAAATCGGTATGTATAACCTTTTAGTCGGACCATGGGCTTTCCTTGCCGAGATGTTATGAATTCCACTGAAAACACATATAAGTATTATGACTGATAGTAGAACAAACATCTAGGTATACAGTATTTTTATAGTAAATTACTTATATACTGTATACCGAGTGTAAGGGGAACTCTCTCGAAGCCGAAAACCCGTACCAGGTATGTACATAACACAATGGCATAAAAAAATTACACCAAATTCTTTCCGTTTGGCCAGAGACTTTTTTTGATAAAATTGTAATCGCCTTCTATTTTTTTGTACAACAAACTCTGTGAAGATTCGCCCTGAAACCGGATTTTTTCTTTTATATTTTTATATCCCACTTAATAACCGCCTAATTACGCGTAGCTACCGAAAACGCCTTAGAAGGAAGGACATTGTATAATAACCTTCCTCTACGAAAATTATGAGTGGATGTCCTCGCTAGAGGATACCTTCGAACTGGCAAAAATAAAAAATATCCTACTTAATATTAAACAAAACTCATTTATCGAATACATAGGGAAAAAGAATCTTCTCGGGCGGGACTCGAACCCGCAGTCTTTCCCTTACAGGGGGAATGCCTGACCAATTCGGCTACCGAGACACGCCCGATATGATTCAAATTTCCCATCTTATACGTCTTTAAGGCAACGTGGCGTCATCTACCGATTTTCTTACGAACTATCGGGATCAATGAATGATGTTACAATCATTTTTAAACATTGATTTTTTGATAACTGCGCCCAAACAATTGAAGGAATTGTTACAGCATTAAGTATGCTAACTATACAAATCGAATACATAGGGAAAAAGAATCTTCTCGGGCGGGACTCGAACCCGCAGTCTTTCCCTTACAGGGGGAATGCCTGACCAATTCGGCTACCGAGACACGCCCGATATGATTCAAATTTCCCATCTTATACGTCTTTAAGGCCAGGTAGGCCGCATTTTGAGTTTTTTAAAAGCATTTGAATCATAGGAAAAAGCGTTTTAAATTTCGAAAAAAAGATATATATTAGTTAAGGATCCAGTCTAGTCAAATTCGCATTCAGTTACCAGATCTGATGAACTTCACTCGATAGAAAAAAATCCCACAGTTACCCCTTTTCGTTATTTTTTTTTGAATATTATGACTAAATTACTTATGCTTTCTATAAATTTTTTGTACTAAACTAAAGCCACTACATATGTCTAGACATTTTCGCAGATTTTGACTATATTATGAAATAATTTTTAAAGTTATATTTAAATACCTACTAAATTCGCGAGTGCTCGCGCCGCTGAGGCCCGAAAAGTTGCGCCAGTCGCGCGCTGGCGCTTACCGAAGTAGGACCTGTGTCAGTTTTTGCGCGACAGTTTCGTGCACCAATCAATCGGTTTTACGTATTTATAATAAATTGTTGCAAGTCATTCAATATGGGCAATAACGCAAGCTAAAGAAGTCGTGCAAAGCCATAAACTAAATTTCTAACTCCGATTGGTATTTTAAAAAAAATATCATACCTAAATAGCTCATAGCGCCATAGTATAAGAATATCAGTATTACTAATGAAGATGCTACTTACGATTTTCTATAATTCATATTTTATCTATATCAGTACAGGGGTACCTAGTACCTACAATATTCGTACATTGTATATAATTTGTGTGTGTGTAAATAAATATAAATTTAGTTTTAGTTTAGGATAGAATAATTTTAATATTTAGGTAGGTTAGTTTAATTATTGGCCTTTTTTTATCGTGCGCAAAATCCTCGTGGATACCACCCCCACGAAGCCGGTGGAGGCGGTTATGTCGGACTCAAACCGACTAAAACGCACGCCGTCTTGGGTCCTTGGTTGCCGGAGGTGAGATTGCCGAAAGCATATCTCTCGCACCCCAGCAGACCCAGGAGAATTACTGGCCTTGGGTCAGCCGGGGTGCGAGGGATATTTCGATGACAACCTCACCTCAGGCCTAGCACCACGACCCACAGTCGGCGTGCCCACAGTCGGACTCGAACCGACTTTTTAGTCGGTTCGAGTCCGACATAACCTCCCCTTCCGGCTCCGGCAGGGGAGGTATTCGAGGGGATTTCCGCACGAAAAAAAGAAGGTACAGTGTAAATTTATATAAATACGTCATAAAAACTAGCACCACGACCCACAGTCGGACTCGAACCGACTAAAAAGTCGGTTCGAGTCCGACATAACCTCCCCTTCCGGCTCCGGCAGGGGAGGTATTCGAGGGGATTTCCGCACGAAAAAAAGAAGGTACAGTGTAAATTTATATAAATACTTCATAAAAACTAGCACCACGACCCACAGTCGGCGTGCCCACAGTCGGACTCGAACCGACTAAAAAGTCGGTTCGAGTCCGACATAACCTCCCTTTCCGGCTCCGGCAGGGGAGGTATTCGAGGGGATTTCCGCACGAAAAAAAGAAGGTACAGTGTAAATTTATATAAATACTTCATAAAAACTAGCACCACGACCCACAGTCGGCGTGCCCACAGTCGGACTCGAACCGACTAAAAAGTCGGTTCGAGTCCGACATAACCTCCCCTTCCGGCTCCGGCAGGGGGGTATCCGAGGGGATTCCCGCACGAAAAAAGTTATTAATCTCGTTAACTTTAGGTATTTAACAGCCCTGTCGACGACGAACGGTGCGATTATATAAAGTAACCGTTAGCATCAATTCAAACAAATGTTTGTAAAATTACAAGCATTATTATTATTATAATGTAAGTTTTTTTCGCCCAAGCAACTAAACACATAGAACATACAGTTCTCAAACTCATACAGTTTTTTTAATTTCGTATTTATTTATATATATATATATATAATCATATAACTAAATAAAGTAAAAAAAACTGCATTTAATTTTCTAAGTCAAATCAAGTTTTCCTACTGCATATTTCTATACTGTGACGCTGGCGGGGTCATAGCCGAGTTCACCGTCACTGCGTTCGCGCGTAATATTTTACGAGCGGCCGGGATCGCTATAAATGCCTACTTTTGCAGGAATAGAGGGCCTTAAGGCGACGTGGCGTCATCTACCGATTACCGATACCAAAGTCCCGCCCGAGAAGATTCTTTTTCGATTGTATAGTTAGCATACTTAATGCTGTAACAATTCCTTCAAAAATTAATTTATTTCGAATAGCAAACAAATCCATTTCTTGTATAACAGTATCCTTAAAAATAATTATGTTAATAAAAAATCACTTTCAAGTCTTTGTTAATATTTATTATTTTAACACAATAGTTTAAATTCTTCTACGTAAAACAATTTAAAGTACTAGCTACATGATGCCTTCTTTGGCAATATTAGAGGTTTTAATGAATGCCTCTGAACAACAGCCTCTGTGGTATAGCGGTAACGAATGCAGCGATCCCCGCTCAGTGCAAATATTTGTATGCATGAATATGGGTGTTTGCATTGGTCTGGTCGTACCTCGGAAAATACGTTAAGCCGTCGGTCCCGATTGCCAAATGAACATCATAGATGTTCATTTATTTCATCATTTGGCAAAGCCATAAAATAAGGAATAGGGTAATATTTATAATTGCCATATTACATCCAAATCTGACTTTGAATTATACCTACTGAAGTATTTTTTTTTATTACTATCCGACAAATGTATTTAATTTTCATTTTAAACTACTAATTACTATTTGAATATATAATTCAAATTTGACTGTATACTAAAGTATCATTGAAATTTGACATTCAAAGACTGTATATTTTAGTATATATCAGATACTGGCGAAATGTGGGTGCTAGCACCTCTGCCTAACCCCTTCGGGGAATACAGACGTGAGTTTATGTTATATGTATGTATATCAGATACTTATAACCTATAAAATTATGGCACAAATTAACTAGCACTTATAAATAAAAAAAAAAAATATTCCACAATATTCCACACAACGCTATCTAGACCCATGGTAAGCATAGCTTAACTAGCTTGTGTTATGGAATCTAGAATGCGGATAAACATACTTAGATACTTTTTTTTTGTAAATACATACATACTATACATAGAAACACTCAGACCAATGCAAATAGACATATTCATGCATACAAATATTTGCATTGAGCGGGAATCGAACCCGTGCACCACGCCACGGAAGCTGTACATGGAAGGAAGATGCACTTGTACATATACTTACTCAGTACGGGTAGGCAGAGGTGTCTTAACACCACGTTTGCCGAATATGATTTTCGGTCTCACGTAACCAGGGGTGAGCCGAGCCTATTACTATCTCATTATGGCCACTTCACTACATAGTATATTACCCTCCTTTGCGTCGCGCAGTCGGGTAAAAATTTAGTCGCTGTCGCTTTCTGTCCGTCCCAATGTATGCTTAAATCTTCAAAACTACGCAACGGATTTTGTAATGTTTTTTTTATAGATAGAGTGATTCAAGAAGAAGATTCATATGTATAATACACGCTTAATATATTAGAGGGTGCAGCGGGAACGGGATTAGACATCACGCGGGCAGAAAACATGGCGGTACGAACTTCGTCGGGTCAGCTAGTACACAATAATCCACAAAAAGTCATAACCCCCCCTTTGGCTTTGCGTAGTCGGGTAATTATACACATACACCTATGTGAATTTTTGTACATGGTTATGTTCATCGTTGATTGTCACGATCTCATCACTGATCATCACGATATAAGCTCTGCACCCCGCTGAATGGTGGGTAGAACATCGCCACCGTTTCTTGAGCGTCCTTGATGGTGTCGAATGGTATGTATACCCATTCATTGCTATGAGAAGTTTTCCTTTATTAGATGTTATGTATTTCACTGAAAACAGCATAACATATAACATATTATTATAACATAACAAATAGTAACATTGTGTGACATATCCATACTAATATTATGAATGCGAAAGTAACTCAATCTGTCTGACTGTTACGCTTTCACGCCTAAACCACTGAACCGATTTTGATAAAATTTGGTATAAGGGTAGATTAGACCTTGAGAAAGGACATAGGCTGTGTTTGGTTGCAATAACTGACATCTACGCGGGCGGAGCAGCGGGCAAATGCTATAATGCGTGTACAAGTTAAGTGTTCTTTTTTAGTTAACTACATATTTAAATACCGAAGTCTATTATGTCGATATTCGCAAGACCGATTGAAGAAAGACCCAAGTTAAACCCCAGATGTTCAAATGAATGACCGAAAGTTCATAATCCCGAAGTTCAAAATCGTGTAGGGAATCTTAACAAAACATTGTAACAAATTTATAGTTAAGTACCTTAAAGGTACTTTGTTACAAAAACATTGTAACAAATTTATAGTTAAGTACCTTTCAATTTTGATTATTTTTTTGACAATCGACAATCGCGCGAGTTGACGACGAGAAAATAATCGAAAATTGAAAGGTGCCAACTCGCGGACTTCCCCGAGTTTGATGACCTCGAGTTGATGAATGACCCAGAAAAATAGAACACAAATTCGTAGGTACAAGTCAGAAATAAACTACCTTACCTGGGTGCAATGGTGGTTCGTATTAGGTAAGTGAAGTTAGGAAGGGAGGATCAGATGAACAGAAGGTGCAAATGGGATCAAAATCCTGCGCAGGCAGAGCCGCGAGCACTAGCTAGTTTAATACAAACCTGATGTTATAAATCGATTAAAAAAAAGCAGCTACATCAATATTTTTATTACATCGAATACAAACACATAACATAGATATACTTATAAATATCTGATAGTTGCAATATCTCATCGATTGACTAGATAATTAGTACCTGTAATCATCCTTAAGATCTAATCACATTTTATAGTTATGGTTCGTTGAACCGAGAGTATATTATAAACATTTACCTACACTATTCAATAATCTAAAACAGCCATTGTAACACTTAAAAGAAGAATAATTTCTGGGAAAAACATGATAGGGAATATGCATATTATTTAAAAAATAAATTAGTAATTTAAAAACCCAAAAATACCTCCTATAATTAAAAAATAAATTGTGTTGGTTAATCCTTTATCTTTCTTTTTATTTTATACAGGACACGTCAATTTGACTTCACCTCGCCTGATGTTAAGCTAAAGGCAAAGTCTCGGAAAGAGGGTCACCATCGTTAAAACATTTACCATCTTAACAGTGGTGACACTCAGCTTGACGGTCACATTAGATGCCTTTTCACGCCCCGCTTAAAGGACCCGGGACTGTAGGAAGAAGGAAACACGTGAGCTGGCAGGGAGTTCCAGGTATTAGTGGTGCGGCATAGGAATGAGTCACTGAAACGCTTGGTTCTAGCAGGTATACTCAGCACCGTATATGGATGGCATCTTAGCCCTGCACGTGCCGTCCTGTGATGGAAAGGGGAGGGTGGGACTAATTGGAAGAGCTCGTCAGAACATTCACCATGGTCAATGAGAACATTCATCATTATCACTACATAGTATAAAGCAAAGTCGCTTCTCGCGTCTGTCCACCCTATGTATGCTTATATCTTCAAAACTACGCTACAGATTTTGATGCGGTTTCTTTTAATAGATAGCGTAATTCAAAAGGAAGGTTTATATGTATAATAAATGCTTAATACAGTAGAGGGTGCAGCGGGAACGGGACCTGACGACACGCGGGCGGAAAAAAATGGCGGTACGAAGTTCACCGGGTCAGCTAGTTATTAATACATATTTTGATTCATGCGTTGCCGTGTCGGTGGACCCCTAACTGGTAACACACTCCTACATGATGGGCAAGGTGCTAGGTCCGGCCATTTTAAAATAACTGAACTCTGGTGCCCTAAAAACTTTCCCGATTGGTTAGATGAAATGTGACGTCAGGAACTTAGAGTCAGTTCGTGGGCGCTGATTGGTTCATTCGATGCGTTTCACGGACAGTGACGTCATCTATTTAACTTTACTTTTAAAGGGGTAGGTAGGTACTTATACTGACTGAAGCCTCAGCAGAAATAATTTAAAGAAATCATGCATTTTCCCTATTGATAAACAAACTGTGTACGTAGTACCCTGTTTCCAAGCAAGAGTTAGTTTCGTAGATATGATACAATAGTAGGAAACAAGCTACTCAAAAATATTTATAATTTCCATATTACATCCATATCTGACTTTGAATTATACCTACTGAAGTATTTTTTTTTATTACTATCCGACAAATGTATTTAATTTTCATTTTAAACTACTAATTACTATTTGAATATATAATTCGAATTTGACTGTATACTAAAGTATCATTGAAATTTGACATTCAAAGACTGTATATTTTAGTATATATCAGATACTGGCGAAATGTGGGTGCTAGCACCTCTGCCTACCCCTTCGGGGAATACAGACGTGAGTTTATGTTATATGTATGCATATCAGATACTTATAGCCTATAAAATTATGGCACAAATTAACTAGCACTTATAAATAAATAAATAAATATTCCACAACATTCCACACAACGCTATCTAGACCCATGGTAATAGCTTAACTAGCTTGTGTTATGGAATCTAGAATGCGGATAAACATACTTAGATACTTTTTTTTTGTAAATACATACATACTATACATAGAAACACCCAGACCAATGCAAATAGCCATATTCATGCATACAAATATTTGCATTGAGCGGGAATCGAACCCGCGCCTCCTGCGTAGCAGTCGCGTGCACCACGCCACGGAAGCTGTACATGGAAGGAAGATGCACTTGTACATATACTTACTCAGTACGGGTAGGCAGAGGTGTCTTAACACCACGTTTGCCGAATATGATTTTCGGTCTCACGTAACCAGGGGTGAGCCGAGCCTATTACTATCTCATTATGGCCACTTCACTACATAGTATATTACCCTCCTTTGCGTCGCGCAGTCGGGTAAAAATTTAGCCGCTGTCGCATTCTGTCCGTCCCAATGTATGCTTAAATCTTCAAAACTACGCAACGGATTTTGAAGTGTTTTTTTAATAGATAGAGTGATTCAAGAGGAAGATTCATATGTATAATACACGCTTAATTAGAGGGTGCAGCGGGAACGGGATCAGACATCACGCGGGCAGAAAACATGGCGGTACGAACTTCGTCGGGTCAGCTAGTACACAATAATCCACAAAAAGTCATAACCCTCCTTTGGCTTTGCGTAGTCGGGTAATTATACACATACACCTATGTGAATTTTTGTACATGGTTATGTTCATCGTTGATTGTCACGATCTCATCACTGATCATCACGATATAAGCTCTGCACCCCGCTGAATGGTGGGTAGAACATCGCCACCGTTTCTTGAGCGTCCTTGATGGTGTCGAATGGTATGTATACCCATTCATTGCTATGAGAAGCTTTCCTTTATTAGATGTTATGTATTTCACTGAAAACAGCATTACATATAACATATTATTATAACATAACAAATAGTAACATGTGTGACATATCCATACTAATATTATGAATGCGAAAGTAACTCTATCTGTCTGTCTGTTACGCTTTCACACCTAAACCACTGAACCGATTTTGATAAAATTTGGTATAAGGGTTAAGGGTAGATTAGACCTTGAGAAAGGACATAGGGTGTGTTTGGTTGCGATAACTGACATCCACGCGGGCGGAGCCGCGGCCAAAAGCTATAATGCGTATACAAGTTAAGTGTTCTTTTTTAGTTAATTACATATTTAAATACCGAAGTCTATTATGTCGATATTCGCAAGACCGATTGAAGAAAAACCCAAGTTAAACCCCAGATGTTCAAATGAATGACCGAAAGTTCATAATCCCGAAGTACAAAATCATGTAGGGAATTTTAACAAAACATTGTAACAAATTTATAGTTAAGTACCTTAAAGGTATCATAAAGGTACTTAACTATAAATTTGTCACAATGTTTTTGTAATTTGCGATACGCAAATATACGCGAGTTGACGACAGGAAAATAATCAAAATTGAAAGGAGTCAACTCGCGGACTTCCCCGAGTTTGATGACCTCGAGTTGATGAATGACCCAGAAAAATAGAACACAAATTCGTAGGTACAAGTCAGAGATAAACTACCTTACCTGAGTGCAATAGTGGTTCGTATTAAGTGAAGTTAGGAAGGGAGGATCAGATGAGCAGAAGGTGCAGCGCTAAAATTCTACGCAGGCAGAGCCACGAGCACTTTAATACAAACCTGATGTTATAAATCGATTAAAAAAGAGCAGCTACATCAATATTTTTATTACATCGAATACAAACACATAACATAGATATACTTATAAATATCTGATAGTTGCAATATCTCATCGATTGACTAGATAATTAGTACCTGTAATCATTCTTAAGATCTAATCACATTTTATAGTTATGGTTCGTTGAACCGAGAGTATATTATAAACATTTACCTACACTATTCAATAATCTAAAACAGCCATTGTAACACTTAAAAGAAGAATAACTTCTGAGAAAAACATGATAGGGAATATTCATATTATTTTAAAAATAAATTAATAATTTAAAGACGCAAAAATACCTCCGATAATTAAAAAATAAATTGTGTTGGTTAATCCTTTATCTTTTTTTATTTTATACAGGACACGTCAATTTGACTTCACCTCGCCTGATGTTAAGCTAAAGGTAAGGTTAGGAAAGAGGGTTATCAAAACATTTACCATGTTAACAGTGGTGGCACTCAGCTTGACGGTCACATTAGATGCCTTTTCACGCCCCGCTTAAAGGACCCGGAACTGTAGGAAGAAGGAAACACGTGAGCTGGCAGGGAGTTCCAGGTCTTAGTCGTGCGGCATAGGAATGAGTCACTGATACGCTTGGTTCTAGCAGGTATACTCTGCACCGTATATGGATGGCATCTTAGCCCTGCACGTGCCGTCCTGTGATGGAAAGGGGAGGGTGGGACTAATTGGAAGAGCTCGTCAGAACATTCACCATGGTCAATGAGAACATTCATCATTATCACTACATAGTATAAAGCAAAGTCGCTTCTCGCGTCTGTCCACCCTATGTATGCTTATATCTTCAAAACTACGCTACAGATTTTGATGCGGTTTCTTTTAATAGATAGAGTATTTCAAAAGGAAGGTTTATATGTATAATAAATGCTTAATATAGTAGAGGGTACAGCGGGAACGGGACCTGACGACACGCGGGCGGAAAAAAATGGCGGTACGAAGTTCACCAGGTCAGCTAGTTATTAATACATATTTTGATTCATGCGTTGCCGTGTCGGTGGGCCCCTAACTGGTAACGCACTCCTACATGATGGGCAAGGTAGATCCGGCCATTTTAAAATAACTAAACTCTGGTGCCCTAAAAAGTTTTCCCTATTGGATAGATGAAATGTGACGTCAGGAACTTAGAGTCAGTTCGTGGGCGCTGATTGGCTCATTCGATGCGTTTCACGGACAGTGACGTCATCTATTTAACTTTATTTTTAATGGGGCAGGAAGTTACTTATACTGACTGAAGCCTCAGCAGAAATAATTTAAAGTAATCATGCATATTCCCTATTGATAAACAAACTGTGTACGTAGTACCCTGTTTCCAAGCAAGAGTTAGTTTCGTAGATATGATACAATAGTAGGAAACAAGCTACTCAAAAACATGTGCCCACATTGTCTCAAGATAGAGAACTCAAGTCTTATTCCTACTTAAAACTAATTTAAACTACTCACACATTAATCTGGTAGCAAAATCCTAACATGCATACAACAATGTTACAACACTTACAACATAGCGAATGAGCATTGATCACGTTAAGTTATCTTTCATCCTATCTGAGAAATCTAAAGACTTTCAACTAAGATTAGTTTCGCGTTAGGATGAATTAAAGTCAGGCGGGAAAATGCTTCAATTTGTAAAATCGCAAACATTCTTATTAGCGATTTTACGTAATTTACCCGTAATTTGTGCGAAATGAGTGACCGATATGGCAGGATTCGACCAAAAGCCTACTGTGTACAGACCAACCAGAGGATTTCGACCAATAGCGGCCGAGTGACAGTCAGTAGGACGGATTAAGGTGACATAACGGTTCGTATGATAGTATTAGAGTCTATTTTACAATACATATCATAAATAAGCGTATATATTATGATATCTATTTAAATTACATTTAATAGAAGTCCATATAACTGTCACATGTATAGGACTCTTTCGAACACAGACACATAGATTATATTCTATAGTATTAATAAGTAGTATACTTTAAGTCTTTGGTGAAATTGAGAGAAAATTATATTAAATATGGTTTCCGGTTGCAATCGAGGTTGGTTTTTATGGGAGCAGTTGCTCTGAACTTTAAACCCCTAAAGGGAAGCCTACGCCAGAATCTCTTCGGTCATTCAGCCAGGGCTACGACTTGCAGCTGAGGTTGGCTTGCCCCGAAGAGACTGTTCCACTGAATTTCGAAGTACAGAATCGCGATGAACGGTAGTTCGAAAATGCGACTCACGTTATTGTGAAATCGCGTTAAATCAATACACGCATTTTCGAAGTTTTGTTACTGCTAAAATGCGCCACTTCAATACACATATTTTCGAGTGTGCACCACCACGATGCACGTTACCGCGTATGTGTAACGTCACGTCGATACACACATTGTCGAATGTATTGTAATGCGATTCACGTAACTGTGAATATTCATTGAAAATATTTACTTTGGTACATAATATTTATTATTAAACTTATTACAAGTCCATTTTAATGTACACACGGCAAAAGATGTAAGTATACTGTATACTTATCTCCTTTGTATGTACACGATACTTTCAAACTAAGTTTTTTTTTTGTTTAATCTCTTTACCTATTAGTAATTTATATAAGTCTTTGTAGGAATCGAGGGGGAAATTAATTAAATATTAACATAACTAGTAGTGCAAATGTTACACATTTGTAGGAATGTATATACCTATACAGTCAGTTCTGTTCATTTAATTTTAACAAATTTAGACCATAGTTTCCATCAGCACCATTCGTGTTCATTTAATAAACTTTTAATAGTATTTAATTTAATGAACACTTTTAGGAAAGACCCTAGAGTCTAGCCTTCCTTCTCAAGTCTTTACTTTATGTTATTTTTAAGCTATCGCGGTGTAAACTCATTGTTATTTTATGCAAGTTCGGGACTTCACGCGATAAAAACTTCCACTTACTTTCTGCCGACGTTTCGGGTGCGATGCTGCACCCGTGGTCACGACTTGACTGGTCAAGTCACGGTCTCGTCGTGACCACGGGTGCAGCATCGCACCCGAAACGTCGGCAGAAAGTAAGTGGAAGTTTTTATCGCGTGAAGTCCCGAACTTGCATAAAATAACAATGTCTTTACTTTATGTCGCAATTTTTTTTTATTATTTAGCCATCTATTCGTCAAATTATATTTATGTAAAGTATTTTTTCTGTTCGTATATGCTGCTACATCCATTATTCGTGTTGCATGCGGGCCCGAATTTTATTTATAATAAATAGTTCGGATATTTATTTTATGGTAGCTCTCTACTTTGTAGTAGCACCCACGAATTTTGAGTTCGAATATTAACAATTTCATTAACAACACATTTAACTGAAATTAACCATAACGTTGGATGATCCCAATCTTAACAAAATAAAATTTTATATCTCTTAGATATAAATACGTTATCTGACTGCATTATCACAAAAAGGGGACGCTGAAGACCTTACAATACTAAACAGCACACTGTTGTGCAAACAGCTAGATAGCTACATATTATTTATATATTCAACAACATATCAAAAAGTAGTTTTCAAAAGTAATGAAATTAACTACTTCGTTATACAATATTATGAGCACACATAGCATTGTTGACAATTGACAATGAAAGGATAATATAAGTCCCGGCAAACATCTTAGAGAAAGTTAAAAATTTACGCATGTTTTGCACCAATAAAAAACAACAACACTACTACCAATAAAACGACTTATCAAACAATAACGCGAACGTTTTGAGCTCGTGACTGGTTTAATATTATATAAATCTATGAATAGTTCGCTCGCGAGTTTCAGCTCTGCACACAACCAAAACGTTTTAACGCCCGAAAGGACGTAAGTGGATGAAGGGGTTATCTGACAATCTCGAAATATTGTCGTTTCCAGTCCTTTGTCTCAATATTTCGAGATTGTCAGATGACTCCTTCATCCACTCACGTTTTGTATACAATGTCAAGAAATTTGCCAGTCATTTTACAGTGATCTATTTTAGTGGATGGTTATGTCTATCGTTCATTTCGGTGATCCGTTCTCCATCAGTGACGATAAATGCTGGACATCCTTCGAGGAAGAAGGTGGAACATTGCCAGCGACGTACACTCCTTCGGTCAGAATGATCGGCGCGGTACGTGTACCCATTGAGCCACATCAGGCTTTTGCCTTTTGTGGTCATAATAATTTGTGCTGAAATGAAACTAAAATTAGTACAGTTCTTGGTTTTATTATATTCAATATAGTCTTGGGAGTGCTTTGTAGTAGATCCCTAATTTCATCCACATTTTTTTTTGAGAATTTGAAGACCGGGAAGGCGTGCGGCTTTAGTCGGTTCGAGTCCAACAATCCGCTAAGCAGTTGCGAGTTCCTGAAGGCATTTTAAAAATAATTGCGTTTGATATGACAGCAAGCAGCAAGCAAAATATGACAGAAAGCAAAATTTTAAGAAAAAAGAAAGCTATAATGATATTTCCCGGACCCCATAATTTGCTTGACTGCTATCATAATAATATTTTAAAGTATTAAAAAAAAGATTCAACGAGAGAAAATATATTTTTCTGTTTATGACTATCATAAACAGAAAAATATATTTTCTCTCGTTGAATCTTTTTTTTTCACTTATACATGTATATTTTCCATAAATAAATGAACGTTGTAATCCATCAATCATAATTTTTACTTTAGTAACAATATATACTAATGTAATTTTTATTATCGATCGACATAACATGAAAGATATGGGGACCGTACAAACATATTTAAAGACACTTAAAGACAGATATAAAGAGAAGGAAAATTTGGAGTGACCCAAGTGTGGCTCAATAGCTCAGTTGGAAGAGCATTTCCCCTGTAAGGAAAAGGTGTATTCGAGTCTCACTTGAGCATTTCATTTTTTCCGATGTTTTTCGAGCATATTTGTTTAAAAAAAAAACGAACATTAACGGAGAAGAAATATTTAATAATGTAATAATTATAGTCAATATAATAAAAAATATTAAAACTTAAACAAGACCTTCTTCTGGTTAACAATGTTTCACATATTCTTTAAAAAATATTTAATATTGATGAAAACAATTTTTCATAATTCTAGTGCACTCAGAGTAAAGGCGGCTTATAGTAGTCTATATTGATATTATTCGTTATACTGTGATATTATGTAGGTATATTTTTTTTATTAAATGTACGTAGTTACCTAATCCTACAAGAGAATGCTGTACAGAAATCGGAGCTTATTCGGTCTTTCAGTTCTTTTGTTTCGTGCGGAAGAACGTAGTATTATTATTAAGTACGCATTACAGAATACTATTAGTTACGTATCTCAAAACAAGATTTACATTTAAATTAAATTTAACATAAATTGCATTTTTGACTTAGTGTGTAATAAATGACAGATAAATAAACATGAATAAAAAAATTGTTACATAAAACAATAAATATAACAAAAATACAGTTGTCTTAAGTACAAACGAGCATGACAGCATACGCCAGCGTCATGCTTTTTTTGTCAAATTGCGCTTGCCGTTTTACACGTAGTTTTTATAACAACTAGGGTTGCGGAGCATGATTATGTTGATTCTTTACAGCGATTATTTCATCATCTACAGTTAATAAAGTAGCTCTACATCCTTGGGAATTATGTGTGGAACAACGCCATGACACTCTCCTACCGGCAGATTTATTCGTGGCATAATACGTGTAACCAAGCATCTTGATCAATACCTTGCCCTTTTTTGAAGGCACGAACTCCACTGAAATGCAGATATAACAATTGAGATTTGTTTTTTCCTGAACCGATTATTAATAGCTTGTGGAAAATATGAAATAATCGTTGTGCCCAGCACTGTGGTATCTGTCAATGAAAAATTTGATTAACTTTAGAACATTTCGATCGGTAAAAATATAAAACTTCACGGGCGTCACCCATAGAGTAGAGAAATACATCTGTCCAAGCGGAACTTTTAGGCCTCTGCCTCGAATCTTGCGGGCAGCGGGGCGGCGGCGGCGGCGGCGGCGCGGGAGCGGCGCTGTCAACGCAGACCCGTTCTCGAAAGCAGCGGGCAGATCGCGTGGCATTATAGCGGCGTAGTGTTGTGTTCGTGTTTGTGTCGTCGAGATATTTGTTTTTATTCGCGAACGAAATGTCTGTACAACGGCGACATCTTTTTGATTCAAATTTATTCCTAACGCTCGATTTATTGCGCGCAAAGGAAGAAGTGAATCCCTACTATAGGACAACGAAAAGAAAAGGCGAGTTCGGTATTCCATATCGGTGTCCGCTCAAAAACTGCTGAAATAATTTCCTCTAGCATGTCCAAGGACATATCGTCACGTCACAAAAATAAATTGCACACACAACACTGCGATGCAGACGCGCGGGTAGTCACCGCTCGACTGGAGTGCACCGCTCGTTGCCCGCCGTCGCGCCTCTCCCGCGCCGCTGGTTTCGAGGGTCGGTCTATTTGATTTTACGCATTTGATCCTGCCGCTCCCGCGCTGCCGCCGCCGCCGCCCCGCTGCCCGCATGATTCGAGGCAGAGGCCTTAGATTGTGATGAGTGTACGGATTTGAAGTGCAGTGACTCCCCTGGTGATGCACACGTCCTTAGGCCACAGTAACTATTTACCATCAAGCGGGCCGTGTGCTTGTGTGCCACCTAAGTTGTATAAAAGAATATTCTAAAATTATGTTCCTTAGTTTGACGGCCTCAATACAAACCTTTATAAGCCCCACTTAAAGCTCGCTAAATAGTATAAATAGTCAAAAATTGTAAAGACAAGGAATTGTAATGTACAATTTGGATAGGAAAATTAAAACTAGACAGAGATTTCAGTAATAATGTATTTGTCATGGATATTAATACATTTTCATTTAAAGAGTACATTTTGAAGCTACGTTATATTTACAAAATTATACACATAAATTATAAAAGTTATTATAATACACATATCTTAAAAATGAGATCCTTTTAAATGCATGCTCATACTCGGGAACACACGAAGCTATTACTAGTGTTCACGGGTATGATGAAGGATCTCGTACGACAATTATCTACAATAACCAACATAAATATTACTTACAAACATGTTAATTTATATTACATTTAGATTAATGGAAATATTGATATTTATTATTATTTCCATTTAATCTAAAAAAAATATATCACGTTCTTGATTCTCGCCAATATCACATAAAAAACGCAAAGAATTTAGTGTTATTGTACTAGACAAACTGTTTAGAACAAAACATGTGTTGCAATTCTGAATTTGGAATATGTCACGGGACGAAGAAACTAGATAAATGAGATAGATAATGATTTTTGACTTTGACATCGATCTGTATAGATATATCGCGCATTTTTGTCATGTCATTTAGGTAACAGTATGACAATTTTTATGTCCCGAATGATAAAGTAACTAATCTAGTAGTATTTGCACATATTAGATTATACTGCGAATTCATTTTCACCGTAACATTGTTTCATTTGATCGTAGCCTTGACCACCATTCTTTTTAATTTTCCTCTGTTGACAAATCTCACACATAGATAAATACAAACAAACCATTTCTTTGGTAATATTCGCAAAACTCTTTGATGCCTCTGCCAACATTTTATCACGGCCAGCATGACCTATCGTGTCATGGATACCATCAATGACATCAAACAGTTCATCGGCAGGCAAAAAATACCTGATATTTCCTTCTCCTCTTGCTACTAATTTCTTTTCGTTCCCGAAATTGATCACTCCAAATCTTTTGAGTCTTCTATACTGAAGTGGAGTCTTTCTTTCAGCTATTTCAGCCTCTTCGACTTGCTGAATCAGTTTCAAATATGTTTCTCTGGATAACACTTTGTAGTGCGATGATTTTCGGTTTTCACTTTGATAAACTTCGTAAAGAAATCTCTCTCTCATGTGCATTCCTAGTAAATTTATTGCTCCTGTAACGATATTGAAAATGTTAAAATGTTACTTATCATGTGTGAAGTTACATACGAGTAATGCTACATGTTAATTACAAAATTAGACATAAATATACTTCAAAATCATTTATTTCATCTCCGACTTGTTATAGCCAGATCTATTTGAACCCAAGAAAAAGAGATATATTTATACTTACGTGTATGTATCGGCTGCCAACTAATTCATAGTATGTTAACTATGGGTTGTAGTACATGTATGGTAATCAAACAAACATATTCAGATCATAATTAAGGTTACAACTGGTGACTCCCGTTCCGGAGCGTCTTGGTTGGCCATTGCAATCAAGCGTGGCAACGCGGCGAGTGTGATGGGCACTTTTGCGCCGGGAACGGTCAGGGGCGGGTTATTTGATTAATTTATTGAGTTAATGATATATATTAAAAATTAAGGTACTGATACAATAAATGAAACAATTTCTTCTGTTTTAATATTACCAATGTTATTATAAACATCACCTTACGATTAAAAAATATAGGTACCTCACCCAAAAACAAAAAATAATTATACTTTTTTACAATAAAAAGTAACGTAACATAAAAAGAAATATAATGATTCCTAAATTATAATATCAGTTCATATCATATATCAATCATATCTCAAATATCAAAAATCGTATATCAAAAAATGAAATTCAAAAGCCCTACTAATATTATAAACGCGAAAGTTTGTAAGTATGTATGGAAGTTTGTTACTCTTTCACGTCTAAATGGCTGCAGCGACTTTAATAAAATTTGAAATTAAGTTAGCTGACACCCTGGATTAACACATAGGAGCTGCGGGCATAAGCTCGTATGAAATAATCTCTATGTTTTAATAGGTACTTTTGAATTTCACTTTTTCTTCTTTCTTATTCTTCTTTTATATTTCTGTAACACGTATTTAATCATCATAATCTTCATTTGCCTCTGTCATTCTGCAACGATGTGGACTTTTTCTTAAAACTCTTTCATTGAGCACCGTCACCGCTCCATAACAAGCTGGCGATTTCACGCATCGCCACGTAAAACCACCGTTTTTGTTAACTCTTTTCATATAAAATTTATATCCGTCGTACAGCAGGATATTTCTGCCTCTTCTTGATTCCGCGTATCTTAATTGATATTTAGCTGAAATTGTTTTTAATTGTATAACTAGATCGAATGTAGTTAATGACGATAGATTGCCAGGCTTTGAATTTTAACCCAAAATGTAGGTAGTACAATATCTCAATATGCCTACAGTAGTAAGGAGCTAGTAACCAGACGTAGGTAGTTTTGCGGATACTTACTGTCAACTTATACTATGTATAAAAAATGATCTAAGATTTTTCTTTACTCTAACTGTACTTTAAAAAAAAAACAAGGTGATCATATAAAATTCAGAGGAAATTCCTTACAGCTATAGCTTATGCGTCTTTTTACTGTGTCAATTAATATTAAATAACGAACGAACGACGAACGAAAAGTAATAAGTCATCCAAAAAGAACACCAGATACTTTTTTACAATACAAACTTTTACCTACAAAAACACAAAAAGAAATTTGTTTCAAAATTCTTACTAGTAAAACATGTTTCTTAATATGTTTTTTTACAAGTAAGACATCCACTACTAACTGTTCAATGCACCAAAACAAACACCAGCCAGTTAGACAGCAGATAACTGGCTGGCATTTGTTTCTCCAATAATGATATAAAGCTGAGGAAACGGTCCTATTAAAGCATTCAGTAAATATAATATAAGTGTTGCAAGGGACGATTCTAAGTTATGACTGTTTGAGCGTAATGTTGATTCATCTGAATTTATTGAACTAATACTTAGCGTTCGCAAAGGAGATGTATGCGCTGCTGTATGGGGCGCACACAAGTTTGATGTGAAATGATAAGTCACTGATAGATAAAATGAGATGTGTTAAACTATCACGCAACTATCACGCATGCTAAAATGGATTGATGAGTACTGCTTATTATGAGCTGTGGATATAGCTGTCCACATAGCCGTGGGCTATGAGGACTTAACTATTGGTTCTTGAGAAATATCAGGCTTTTTTTTTTATTTATTTATTTATTCATTTAAGTACATTGTTATCTTATTGTCCCACAAAACCGTACAAACGGTTTGACTGTAGGATCATGAAGAGTTACAACTAGATACTACATCAAATTAATTCAGTACATAGATATAGTGTAAAATTATGGTAGTGAGTCCAATAAGTGCTTTTTTAATTTAATTTTAAACATATTTTTCCTGTTTTCCTTTCTTATTTCTTCGGGTAAGCTATTTAGTATGTAAGGTATTATTTTATTTAGCGTCCTATCGTCATATATATTATTGACCCTGGGCACTACAAATTTGCCCGCCGTCATTGCTCGTGTGTTGTACCCGTTATCTACATGACAAGTCTGCGTTGGATTATGCTCTCGACTGCCGTGGTTGATGGTTGCAAGTAGGTATTTATGTTTAACACTTAATATCTCGATTTTTCGGTAGCGATTCCATTACATTATTGCTCACTGACTCTTGTTTGGTTGTTTCGAGCAACATTTGCCTTAGCTTTTTTCCTCTGATAATATTTACGAGCACTGATTCGGTTATTTTCTCGTGAAATGCGACGTGCATGTACAGTCATTTGGCTTCGGGTTAGGATAAGTCCGGCTGCCTTTCGTCTGGCGAAACGTTCTCTATCTTTTCTTAAACGCTCCTCTCTTAACACAGGATCGCTATTGATTTTAGCTTTTCTTATTCTTTCCAGCAACCTCTTTCTCTCTTTTTTCTCCTCCACTTTTAGTTTCGGGCCTCGGCATTCTTAAACAAAATTAAGCTACTATTATGTTTTCATTTTATCTATTTATTATTTTGTTATTTTTTATTATGTATCAACTATTTTTTAACTAGTAATAATTTCTAGAGAAAGCTTTCAATTGTGTTCATTGCTCCACCTCACCATCATCATCTCAGCCTATAGACGTACATTCCCGAATACAGACCTCCCCTAATGACACATTTTTTACATAATCTACTAGTAGTATCGTGGTAATAATTTTGGCACTCTATGTAGGTATATACATACATGTATGTAGGTATGGATATATTATATGTACGGATTTTATAATGTATGTAGGTATATATGTATGTTCTTATTATGTTTGACATTTCTTCTTTACGAAATCACACGGGATCCACCGATATGATAAAACGACTCACCGAAATGATAAAATGATCTGATCCGATATGATAATGATTAATGCACAGTTTTGATACATCGATGGATTGCATCGATGTATCAAAACTGTGCATTAATCATGTATCAAAACACCGATATTAGATGTAAGACACCGATTATTTTTTTATTATCATTTTAGGTGTGAATTATCCGTGGTAATAAAGGCCACCGATTACAGCGATATGAGAACAGCGACGTGAGAAATTACACACTTTTTAGAAAATTAGAAAAAATGCATAATATCTAGGACAAATTCAATAACAGTCAATGAAGCTAATTCACTTACTACCCTCTATTAGAACCAACAACTTTAATAATAAAACTGCTCATTACACTAGAAAGATGCAACCACCGATAGTATAAAATAATTTTCCGGGAGCAACAGAAATGGCGTAGGTATTTACTTTAATGGCGGGAATATGCAGCGATTGGACACAAGTCCGTCCTGACTGCGCACTAGCACGCACTAATGTGGAAATAAAATTGGGGTGGGGAGTGTGGGGACACTGTCGGACTCGTCGATGTAAAGTTAGGTGTAAATTACTTTTGTCCAGCGATATGAGAACATTTTGTAGGACAAGTACGTTTGTACCTCTCAGTAATAATAATAGTTAATAAAGTAATAAAATATGCCATATATTAATAATAAAACTAGGAGGTTTTTCGCATTACAAAAAGATGGTTTAATACTTTGAATTAAGTTATTGTTTACTTTTTTACTGTCGTCATCTTCATCGTGGAGGCGTATTTTTCTGAATACATCCGAGATCGGAGTGAACTCGGAGCTTAGGTCTTTTTTCTGTAAAACTTCTTTAATCACCATCATTATTCTTCCTCTGTTTTTTTTGCAACTATGGGGACTTTCTCTTAAAACAATTTCATTAAACACTAGTACAACTCCAGTACAAGCTGGGGATTTCACACATCGCCAGGTTATACCGCCTTTTTTGTTAACTCGTTTCATATGAAATAGATATTCACCATACTGTAGCATTTTTCTTCCTCTCTTCGACACCGTGTATCTTAATTCATAATTATGATCTTGATGCATTTTCATAATATCAAAAGCTGAAAGTTTTTAATTGTATAACTAGATTGTATGCCTAAAGTTTATGATCTATATACTAGATTGCCAGGCTATGAATATTAAACTCATAATAGTCACAATGTTTTAACTCTTAACATAGCATATTTTAGTCAATATAATATGAATGTTTGTGTGAAATTAAATCGGACGAACGGATATTTGAGCACGGATCGTTTAGTTGCCAGTAGGTACAGATGTACTTACCTACTGTCAGCTGATACTTGTACATAAAAATCATATTAGATTTTTTCTTTATTCTAACTGTACTTTGGCAAAAGTAAAGTTTTTTAGTACAAGCAGGTCGAATTTGCCGAATATAAAAACCAGAAACGCCACCTTGCTGTGTGGATTCTTCAATTTCAATATCGATATGAAAATATTTTTTTAAATTATGTATATAACTAGATCGTAGATAGTTAATGACTTATAGAGATGCCAGGCTATGAATTTTAACCCAAAATGTAAGTAGTACAATATCTAAATATTCCACCCACAGTAGTACGGAGCTAGTAACCAGACGTAGGTAGTTGAGCGGATACGTACTGTCAACTTATACATATATAAAAATATTTTTAAGAACAAGGAGATCGTATAAAATCCAGAAGAAATTCATTACAGCTATATATAGCTTATGCGTCATCTTGCGGTGTCAATTAAAATTAAATTGCGATTAAAAAAGTAATTCGTCATCCAAAAAGAACACCAGATACCTTTTTACAATACAAACTTTTACCTACAAAAACACAAAAAGAAATTTGTTTCAGAATTCGTACTAGTAAAATATGTTTATTATGTTTTTTTTTATAAGTAAGACATCCACTACCAACTGTTCAATGCACCAAAACAAACACCAGCCAGTTAGACAGCAGATAACTGGCTGGCATTTGTTTCTCCAATAATGATATAAAGCTGAGGAAACGGTCCTATCAAAGCATTCAGTAAATATAATATAAGTGTTGCAAGGGACGATTCTAAGTTATGACTGTTTGAGCGTAATGTTGATTCATCTGAATTTATTGAACTAATACTTAGCGTTCGCAAAGGAGATGTATGCGCTGCTGTATGGGGCGCACACAAGTTTGATGTGAAATGATAAGTCACCGATAGATAAAATGAGATGTGTTTATTGATCACTTAAACTATCACGTAACTATCACGCATGCTAAAATGGATTGATGAGTACTGCTTATTATGAGCTGTGAATGCGTACTGTCGCGGAAATGTACAATTTATGCGAGGCAACGGAAAAGTGCTGATGTGAATGATGCGCGCGTGCCATGTACGATATATGACTCGTACAGAGATGTTATTGATAAACCTAGAGGACTGCTTGTACGTAAATAGTGAGAACTACTCGCTACTATAGCATCCATACGCTGATAAGTCCTCATAGCCGTGGGCTATGAGGACTTAACTATTGGTTCTTGAGAAATATCAGGCTTAATATCTCGATTTTTCGGTAGCGATTCTATTACATTATTGGTCACTGACTCTTGTTTGGTTGTTTCGAGCAACATTTGCCTTAGCTTTTTTCCTCTGATAATATTTACGAGCACTGATTCGGTTATTCTCTCGTGCAATGCGACGTGCATGTACAGTCATTTGGCTTCGGGTTAGGATAAGTCCGGCTGCCTTTCGTCTGGCGAAACGTTCTCTATCTTTTCTTAAACGCTCCTCTCTTAACACAGGATCGCTATTGATTTTAGCTTTTCTTATTCTTTCCAGCAACCTCTTTCTCTCTTTTTTCTCCTCCACTTTTAGTTTCGGGCCTCGGCATTCTTAAACAAAATTAAGCTACTATTATGTTTTCATTTTATCTATTTATTATTTTGTTATTTTTTATTATGTATCAACTATTTTTTAACTAGTAATAATTTCTAGAGAAAGCTTTCAATTGTGTTCATTGCTCCACCTCACCATCATCATCTCAGCCTATAGACCTACATTCCCGAATACAGACCTCCCCTAATGATACATTTTTTACATAATCTACTAGTAGTATCTTGGTAATAATATTGGCACTCTATGTAGGTATATACATACATGTATGTAGGTATGGATATATTATATGTACGGATATTATCATTATAATATCCGTACATATAATATATCCATACCTACATACGCATGTAGGTATATATGTATGTTCTTATATGTTTGACATTTCTTCTTTACGAAATCACACGGGATCCACCGATATGATAAAACGACTCACCGTAATGATAAAATGATCTGATCCGATATGATAAAGCAATCCATCGATGTATCAAAACTGTGCATTAATCATGTATCAAAACACCGATATTAGATGTAAGACACCGATTAATTTTTTATTATCATTTTAGGTGTGAATTATCCGTGGTAATAAAGGCCACCGATTACAGCGATATGAGAACAGCGACGTGAGAAATTACACACTTTTTAGAAAATTAGAAAAAATGCATAATATCTAGGACAAATTCAATAACAGTCAATGAAGCTAATTCATTTACTACCCTCTATTAGAACCAACAGCTTTAATAATAAAACTGCTCATTACACTAGATAGATGCAACCACCGATAGTATAAAATAATTGTCCGGGAGCAACTGAAATGGCGTACTTACGTTATTGACGGGAATATGCAGTGATTTGACACACGTCCGTCCTGACTGCGCACTAGCACGCACTAACGAGAGAAATAAAATTGGGGTGGGGAGTGTGGGGGCACTGTCGGACTCGTCGATGTAAAGTTAGGTGTAAATTACTTTTGTCCAGCGATATGAGAACGTTTTGCAGGACAAGTAACTTTGTGCCTCTCAGTAATAATAATAGTTAATTAAGTAATAAAAGATGGCATATTAATAATAAAACTAAGAGGTTTTTCGCATTACAAAGAGATGATTTAATACTTTGAATTAAGTTATTGTTCGCTTTTTTATTGTCGTCATCTTCATTGTGGAGACGTATTTTTCTGATTACATTCGAGATCGGAGTGAACTCAGAGCATAAGTCTTTTTTTTCTGTAAAACTTCTTTAATCACCATCATATTCTTCCTCTGTTTTTTTGCAACTATGGGGACTTTCTCTTAAAACAATTTCATTAAACACTAGTATAACTCCAGTATAAGCTGGGGATTTCACACATCGCCAGGTTATACCGCCTTTTTTGTTAACTCGTTTCATATAAAATAGATATCCACCATACTGTAGCATTTTTCTTCCTCTCTTCGACACCGTGTATCTTAATTCATAATTATGATCTTGATGCATTTTCATAATGTCAAAAGCTGAAAGTTTTTAATTGTATAACTAGATTGTATGCCTAAAGTTTATGATCTATAGACTAGATTGCCAGGCTATGAATATTAAACTCATAATAGTCACAATGTTCTAACTCTTAACATAGCATATTTTAGTCAATATAATATGAATGTATGTGTGAAATTAAATCGGACGAACGGATATTTGAGCACGGATCGTTTCGTTTAGTTGCCAGTAGGTACAGATGTACTTACCTACTGTCAGCTGATACTTGTACAAAAAAATAATATTAGATTTTTCTTTATTCTAACTGTACTTTGGCTAAAGTAAAGTTTTTTAGTACAAGCAGGTCGAATTTGCCGAATATAAAACCAGAAACGCCACCTTGCTGTATTGATTCTTCAATTTCAATATCGATATGAAATTGTTTTTAATTATGTATATAACTAGATCGTAGATAGTTAATGACTTATAGAGATGCCAGGCTATGAATTGTAACCCAAAATGTAAGTAGTACAATATCTAAATATTCCACCCACAGTAGTACGGAGCTAGTAACCAGACTTAGGTAGTTGAGCGGATACGTACTGTCAACTTATACATATATAAAAATATTTTTAAGAACAAGGAGATCGTATAAAATCCAGAAGAAATTCATTACAGCTATATATAGCTTATGCGTCATCTTGCGGTGTCAATTAAAATTAAATTACGATTAAAAAAGTAATTCGTCATCCAAAAAGAACACCAGATACCTTTTTACAATACAAACTTTTACCTACAAAAACACAAAAAGAAATTTGTTTCAGAATTCGTACTAGTAAAATATGTTTATTATGTTTTTTTTTATAAGTAAGACATCCACTACCAACTGTTCAATGCACCAAAACAAACACCAGCCAGTTATACAGCAGATAACTGGCTGGCATTTGTTTCTCCAATAATGATATAAAGCTGAGGAAAAGCATTCAGTAAATATAATATAAGTGTTGCAAGGGACGATTCTAAGTTATGACTGTTTAAGCGTAATGTTGATTCATCTGAATTTATTGAACTAATACTTAGCGTTCGCAAAGGAGATGTATGCGCTGTTGTATGGGGCGCACACAAGTTTGATGTGAAATGATAAGTCACCGATAGATAAAATGAGATGTGTTTATTGATCACTTAAACTATCACGTAACTAATGCTAAATGGATTGATGAGTACTGCTTATAATGAGCTGTGAATGCGTATTGTCGCGGAAATGTACAATTTATGCGAGGCGACGGAAAAGTGCTGACGTGAATGATGCGCGCGTGCCATGTACGATATAATGACTCGTACAGAGATGTTATTGACAAACCTAGAGGACTGCTTGTACGTAAATAGTGAGAACTACTCGCTACTATAGCATCCATACGCTGATAAATTCACAGAGCCTATGGCTATGAGGACTTAACTATTGGTTCTTGAGAAATATCAGGCTTAATATCTCGATTTTTCGGTAGCGATTCTATTACATTATTGGTCACTGACTCTTGTTTGGTTGTTTCGAGCAACATTTGCCTTAGCTTTTTTCCTCTGATAATATTTACGAGCACTGATTAGGTTATTTTCTCGTGCAATGCGACGTGCATGTACAGTCATTTGGCTTCGGGTTAGGATAAGTCCGGCTGCCTTTCGTCTGGCGAAACGTTCTTTTTCTTTTCTTAAATACTCCTCTCTTAACACAGGATCGCTTTTGATTTTAGCTCTTCTTATTCTTTCCAGCAACCTCTTTCTCTCTTTTTTCTCCTCCATTTTTAGTTTCAGACCTCGGCATTCTTAAACAAAATTAAGCTACTTACAATGATGTTTTCATCAATAAATAGACTATTTATTATTTTGTTAATTATTATTATGTACCAACTACTTGAATGAATTTTACAGCATTATCCTAACTATGCTAACTATACCAATCGAATACATAGGGAAAAATAAATCTACTCGGGCGGGACTTGAATCCGCAGTCAAGACATTCATATAAAATAATTGTCCGGAAGCAACAGAAATGGCGTAGGTATTTACTTTAATGGCGGGAATATGCAGCGATTGGACACAAGTCCGTCCTGACTGCGCACGGGCACGCACTAATGTGAGAAATAAAATTGGGGTGGGGAGTGTGGGGACACTGTCGGACTCGTCGATGTAAAGTTAGGTGTAAATTACTTTTGTCCAGCGATATGAGAACATTTTGTAGGACAAGTACGTTTGTACCTCTCAGTAATAATAATAGTTAATAAAGTAATAAAATATGCCATATATTAATAATAAAACTAAGAGGTTTTTCGCATTACAAAAAGATGGTTTAATACTTTGAATTAAGTTATTGTTTGCTTTTTTATTGTCGTCATCTTCATCGTGGAGACGTATTTTTCTGAATACATCCGAGATCGGAGTGAACTCGGAGCTTAGGTCTTTTTTTCTGTAAAACTTCTTTAATCACTATCATCATATTCTTCCTCTGTTTTTTGGCAACTATGGGGACTTTCTCTTAAAACAATTTCATTAAACACTAGGACAACTCCAGTACAAGCTGGGGATTTCACACATCGCCAGGTTATACCGCCTTTTTTGTTAACTCGTTTCATATGAAATAGATATCCACCATACTGTAGCATTTTTCTTCCTCTTTTTGACACCGTGTATCTTAATTCATAATTATGATCTTGATGCATTTTCATAATTTCATAAGCTGAAAGTTTTTAATTGTATAACTAGATTGTATACCTTAAGTTTATAATCTATAGACTAGATTACCAAGCTATGAATATTAAACTCATAATAGTCACAATGTTTTAACTCATAACATAGCATATTTTAGTCAATGTATGAATTTGTCGTCCAGTCAAAGTATTAAACAGACGTAGGTAATTAAATCAGACGAACGGATCTTTGAGCATGGATCGTTTAGTTGCCAGTAGGTACAGATGTACTTACCTACTGTCAGCTGATACTGATACATAAAATAATATTAGATTTTTTCTATTATCTAACTGTACTTTAGCTAAAGTAAACTTTATTTTTTTAAGTACAAGCAGGTTGTATTCGCCGAATATAAAAACCAGAAACGCCACCTTGCTGTGTTGATTCTTCAATTTCAATATCGATATTAAGAATATTATTTCCATAATACCATACAATTAAAAAGGAAATACCTACGTCATTAAAAAAACACCAAATATTTTTATACTGATCTCATTTTGTATAATCTGCTATTCGTAATTGTGGACGAGTCCTTATCTTTTTACGTACAGTTTGCAAACAAAGCAATTTATACGACTGTAATGGTATATAAATAGTATAAAATGATAGTTAATATTGTCAAAAGTTTACACAGATAATCACAGTATAATTCTATGATGGTAATCATCATCCTATTCTTCCTTTGTCTCTAGCTCTGCCTATTTGCAACTATGGGGAGTTTCTCTTACAACAATTTCATTAAATACTTGCGCAACTCCAGTACAAGCTGGGGATTTAACACATCGCCACGTTATGCCTTTTTTGTTGACTCGTTTCAAATGAAATAGATATCCACCATACTGTAGCATTTTTCTTCCTCTCTTCGACACCGTGTATCTTAATTCATAATTATGATCTTGATGCATTTTCATAATGTCAAAAGCTGAAAGTTTTTAATTGTATAACTAGATTGTATGCCTAAAGTTTATAATCTATAGACTATATTGCCAGGCTATGAATAGTAACTCATAATAGTCACAATGTTTTAACTCTCAACATAGCATATTTTAGTCAACATAATATGATTGTGTCGTCCAATCAAAGCATTAAACAGACGTAGGAAATTAAATCGGACGAACGGATATTTGAGCACGGATTGTTTAGTTGCCAGTAGGTACAGATGTACTTACCTACTGTCAGCTGATACTTGTACATAAAAATAATATTAGGTTTTTTCTTTATTCTAACTGTACTTTGGCTAAAGTAAACTTTATTTTTTTAGTACAAGCAGGTCGTATTCACCGAATATAAAAACCAGAAACGCCACCTTGCTGTGTTGATTCTTCAATTTCAATATCGATATTAATAATATTATTTTCATAATACCATACAATTAAAAAGGAAATACCTACGTCATTAAAAAATACCAAATATTTTTACACTGATCTCATTTTGTAATAATAATAATAATAAATCCATTTATTGCATGTATAATCTACTATTCGTAGTTGTGGATGAATCCTTATCACAATTTCCTTAGAAATATAATTTGTACGTACAGTTTGCAAACAAAACAATTTATATACAGTCGTATAAATTGCATATAAATAGTATAAAATGATAGTTAATATTGTCAAAAATTTACACAGATAATCACAGTATAATTCTTTGATAGTAATCGTCATCCTATTCCTCCTTTGTCTCTAGCTCTGCCTATTTGCAACTATGGGGAGTTTCTCTTACAACAATTTCATTAAATACTTGCGCAACTCCAGTACAAGCTGGGGATTTAACACATCGCCACGTTATGCCTTTTTTGTTGACTCGTTTCATATGAAATTGATATCCATCGTACAGTAGCATTTTTCTGCCTCTTTGTGATTCCACGTATCGTAACTCATAATCAGGATCATGATGCATTTTCATAATTTCATAATTAGCTGAAATGTTTTTTATTTGTATTAAGGTTTTAGATACTAATGAAATATATACTAGATTGCCAGGCTATAAATATTAACTCATAATAGTCATAATGTTTTAACTCATAACATAGGTACAATATTTTAGTTGTCTTCTACTACCTACCTATTGGTAAATAGGTAGACAGAAAATAGACATAGGTAGTTGGTTGGATCTATGAGCTTTGATCTTTTAATTAACTAAGGCTATTAACACACTTATTCACAAAAATAAATAAAATTGTTTTTATATCTTTACGCTAACTGCACTTTAGCTAAAGTAAACTTTATTATTTTTTAAATACCAGAAAGTCATTTACAGATTATATGCCGAATATCAAACCCTGGGAGAGTAACTTAAAGTTATCGTTTGAGCGCCACCTTGCGGTGTGGTTGCTATTAGCTGTCATAATTGCTAATAGGTGTTTGTCTGGTACCTAAGTGGTATCAGAGAAACTTATGACACTTCTTCTTACTCTAAGAAGATGAAGTGGTATAAAAATCGTATGCATGAGTTTACTGATACAATTTATTAAGTCTCTCTTTATTTTATTTCTTGGTTACATTAATATTTTATAACATTAGTGTAAGAATAGTATAAAATAAAAAATTATGTCAAATGGATTTTCAAAATAAGTTAATTCAAAATAAATTATTTCCAATAAGAAGTAAAAATGATTTTTTTTTTTCATTTTTGTACTACAATAGTACTGCCATTATCGTTTCAGTCGCCAATCAGTATGCAGTTTTCCAGCACACCATAATATTATGTGTTGTGATACCGGTCAATTTATTTGCTAACGGCCGTACTATGTACAACAAGTAACAAATTAATTACAACCACACTAGGTTTAGTTACATAACTATTATCTCGTAATTTCGAATAAAATACCTTCAATTTTATTTCAAATCCATTTCCCCCCTTTCACCCCTTTTACCCCTTCCACCTTTTAAATTGATACTTTACTTAAACTTCCCTTTTGTCCGTCACCTTGGTGGGGGATGATTGTGGTCTCCATCCACCACGATTACTTGATTATCTAAAGTGTAAACATGGGCGTGACATCCTACGGGCGAGTGGGTAGAACACCTCCATCTGACCTTCCGCCCTCTTGAAGGTCTTGCTGAGTACGTATATCTATTGAGCTGTATAAGTTGCCTGCCTCTTCGAGATACGATGTACCTTGCATCTGAAAAAAAAAACATTTGTAGATATTTTGAAAGACGTATTGCAAAGCCTATTTAGATATTATCGTATAAATTCTAACACTAAGTATGTAAAAAAATCGCAACGCATTTGAATCCATAAACATGTACGCAAATTATACTATACTAAACATACGTTGCGATTTTTTTACTTATCTAGTACTATAGAACTTAAATGACGATACGTTAGATTTCAATCCATGTGCCTAATTTTGCCTTAGATACCTTCTCATAAAGTTCGTTGAAATCCCCCTTCACTACTCGATTTCTTCAGGTTTTGTACCTATTTTTTTTTAAAGAATATTAGAAGCAAAATACAAACAAACAAATGGCCAGGATTCGAACCCGGGACCTCTCTCGATCAGGCCGGCTCCTTAACCATAAAGCTACTGAAGCTTGACTCTGAAAACGGGACTACCCGTTGACTCCTCATCGTAAAATCATATAAAGTATACTTACTTTGCGTGTATCATGTTTCATACTTAGGAATATTGGTATTTGACTATAAAACAAAACTTATAACTTATTAAAATCCTTTAAGTAAGTCGAACAAATTGTCGACAAATAGGAAGTAGAGTTTATATTAAACTAGCTTTTGCCCGCGGCTCCACCCGCGTGGATGTCGGTTATCGCGACCAAACATAGCCTATGTCCTTTCTCAAGGTCTAATCTACCCTTTTACCAAATTTCATCAAAATTGGTTCAGTGGTTTAGGCGTGAAAGCGTAACATACAGACAGACAGACAGACAGACAGACAGACAGACAGACAGACAGACAGACAGACAGACAGACAGACAGACAGACAGACAGAGTTACTTTCGCATTTATAACATTAGTATGGAAGTATGGATATGGATATTCATTACCTAACATGTTATTAAAAGTGTTTTACCTAACACTATAGTAAACTAGCTTTGCCCGCGGCTCCGCCCGCGTGGATGTCGGTTATCGCGATCAAACATAGCCTATGTCCTTTCTCAAGGTCTTTTCTACCCCTATACCAAGCTTCATCAAAATCGGTTCAGTGGTTTAGGTGTGAAAGCGTAACATACAGACAGACAGATAGACAGACAGACAGAGTTACTTTCACATTTATAATATTAGTATGGATTAATAAAGACATATTTCCACATTTAGGTACGGATAACCCTAACGCTATAGTGCGACTTTATTTTCTCAACAACAATAAAGATATTTTAAAATTATCAAACTATCTACTTCTAAAATTCTGTAATAGGTACACACATTTAGTAAATAAAAAAACACTTAACGAAAATATTGAATTTTACTGTAAAGTAAGTACTTGGACACTGGCACATATATCTGCTATCATCTGGCAAAAAAATACATACGCAAGAGCATAAAGCGGCCAACACATTTATCTGACGTGTTGTGTCATGAAGCTGTCAGCTTCAGTCTTCTGCTCGCATGTGACGCGACACAGCACAAGCCGTGACAACACACATGCATCAGATAATGTGAACGCAACCATTTAAACTGTAAAATAAAAAACAAACTAAAATGTATGACATTGATACCTTTATGAAGCGTCACGCTCACGACACGACACGTCAGATAAATATAAAAATTTAAGTGCACGGAAAATATCATTGTTTCACCGATTTCTGATTTCTTAATCATACAAATAAAAAAAGAAAGAAAGAAAGAAAAGAAAAGAAAGAAAATGTAACGTTTCAAATCTTGCTTAAGGTTATACAGCTTTGAAATGTTTGCGACTAAACCTTTTATTTCATTACTCTTAAAATCTCATCTACATAGACTATAAATCAAGGGATTGTTAGTTTCAGCTGCTCTCTTCTTGCATGCAAGTTCCTATTTTAACGCCATAGTATCCGGACAGATGACATTGATGAGCCGATTCTTTTAAAATATGTTTGCCTAATATACTTATAGTACCTTTACAACGTTTGTTTTTATTGATGCAGAACCAAAAGATGGTTCCATTTTTATTCGTTCTTTTTTTGTAATACTGGTATCCATCTCTGATTAAAGTGACACCGCCTCTTGCAGTAGTAAAATATTCAAATGATGAGTTAGATCTAGCAGAGGGTATTGTTGTGTTGGTGATGCCATATGAATCTATAACAAATATCTCTGTCTCACTTTACAATATATTTTCTTAGCCCCTAAGAACTATAACTAAGTTAACACTATTTGTATATACTTCCGTAAAAACTATATCTACACGATATTGTCAGAAGTTTTTACGGCTGTCTGTCTCTGTCATCTGCTAGCTTCTGACGCAACACAACACCGCATCAGAGAAATGTGAACACAACCATAATAAAGTGTATGAAACTGATACCTTTCAGATAC
The DNA here is from genome assembly GCA_914829495.1 of Eilema sororculum. Taxonomy (NCBI): domain Eukaryota; kingdom Metazoa; phylum Arthropoda; class Insecta; order Lepidoptera; family Erebidae; genus Eilema; species Eilema sororculum. The sequence continues at coordinate 19,012,690 of OU618545.1, read as the reverse complement.
ATCACAACACAACACGTTAGACAAATATAAATCGCTTCTGTGCACGAAGATTGTCTATATTAAATGGGCACAATTTGAAATTCATCTCTAATACTAAAAAAACCAACTGAGATCCTAATTGTGCCACTGCAACATAGCTTTGGAATATTTGTTTGTCTATTAACATGTATGTACAATGGCTATGGTGACTAATCCTTTTTATGGGTTCCATTACACCTGAAACCTGATATTCATGGATTAAATATAAAGGATCGTTAGTTTCTCTCGTCTTGTAATGAAATTCCAGGTTTTCTATTTTACTCCAAAGTAATGGGGCAGACACTTATGTATGAGCAGATTCTTTTAAAATGTAATTTCCTAGTATACATGAAGTAGCTTTACAACTTTTATGCTTATTGATGCAGTGCCAATAAACGGTTCCATTTTTATTAGTTCTTTTTTTGTAATACTGGTATCCACCTCTGATTAAAGTGTTACTGCCTTTTGGAGTAGTCAAATATTTAAATGAAGTTGAATTACAACAAGAAGAGGGTGTTGCCATGTTGATGACGACATATGAATCTATAACAAATAAATTGTATCTATGGCATACTTTAGAATGTATTTCGTCTACATTATTGTAGTCCAGTAATCCAGCCGATCAATCCAGTTCAGTGCTGAGCTGGATTGTAGTGTTCAAAAATTCATTACAGTATTTTGAATGCGCTTGAACGGACTGGAAATCCAGTGACTGAACTGGATGATTACTGACTGGAATAGACACATTCCTTGTCCTTGTCATATAACTTAATGAATCGGGGACAAATTCCCGATTCACTCTTAGCGTCCCATAGCATTTTTCGTTTCAGGCATCATACAAATAATGGACAAGACAATTTTATTGTAGAAATGATCCATTATTAACGTATGCCCGCGGTGAAGTAGAGGCTCCACTAGGTCATAAATTATTTTTGAGGTAGCATTGGTCGGGTGGTTAACTGCTTCTTTAGTAATTTCAGTCACGTCAGGTGTGTCGTCATAGGTCTTCGTTGTCGCAATATTCTCCTTCCCAGAATCGTCAAAAAAATTCCAAAGGTAACCCTGTCTCGTGCAAATCGTATTATGTATTATACGAAATCATTTGCAGGTACTTTATTTACATAAAATTCTCACAAAAGGAACAGGTGCCCCGCGTGCATGCTCACGTATGACGGTGGCCTTATAAATTTACAATATTTATAGTTTATCTCCGTTTCTGTGCTTGTGGAGGGTGGTTGTGGTTATCATTAACTTTCAAAAACGTGTCGTCTGCCGTGTGAATGTAGGCATGGCATCCTACGGTCGCGTGAGTGGAACACCTCCACCGAATCTTCGGACCAATCATACGTGTTCCTGAATACGTATATCCATTTAATTGTAACATGCGTCTCCCTTTTCGGGATAATACGAAGCGGGCTGGAAAGATATGTGGATTACAATTATAATTTAATTGAACATATTCTACAGCACAACATGTTGAAGTTTTAGACTATATACAAACTCTATAGACACAGTAAAGTGACACTGCAACGCGGCGTAAAAAAGAAGATCTAATACTTTGTTACAAATTGACGTACCTATACATACATATATCCTATAACATGCACACATTGATTGAATAAAAATATTGACTTCAGCTTACTTATTACATAACCCGTATTTAAAACCGTTTTATGAGAGTAATTTTGTTAGCATACAGTATTATGGTCAAACTTTATAAGTCTACATATTATTCTATTTAATTATATAACGCATTAATTAGTCTACTTTGCGGCTTGTGGTTATGACAACGATCTTCTTTTATCACTTCTCCGTTAACAGTTAAGACGTAGGCGTGACAGCCTTTCGTATTATGAGTGGAACATCGCCATCTTGTCTTCATAGATTTCGATGGCATGGCCGAGTATGTGTAGCCGTTCATGTTGACCAAAGGCTTGCCCCTCCGGGATATCACGAAGTTAGCTGCAAACATAATATGACTGTCAGAAGGTGAATCGTAATTTATAATACACCAAACAAAATATTTCAGGGTATTTTAAAAAGAAAGGTGATGAAAAAAAATTTTTTTTTATATAGGACACGTCAATTTGACTTCACCTCGCCTGATGTTAAGCAAAGGCAAAGTCTCGGAAAGAGGGTCACCATCGGAAACATGTACCATGTTAACAGTGGTGGCACTCAGCTTGACGGCCTCATTAGATGCCTTTTCACACTCCGCTTAAAAGGACGCCAGCTCACGTGTTTCCTTCTTCCTACAGTCTCGGACTCTAGGAAGAAGGAAACACGTGAGCTGGCAGGGAGATCCAGGTCTTAATGGTGCGGCATAGGAATGAGTCACTGAAACGCTTGGTTCTAGCTGGTATAATCTGCACCGTATATGGATGGCATCTTAGCCGTGCACGTGTCGTCCTGTGTAGGAAAGGAGAGGGTGGGACTAATTGGAAGAGCTTGTCAGAACATAAATAGATAACACTCACAGAAGATGCAAACGTTATTATAGAAATGTAATCAAGTCAATTTTGTATGAAAACGCTAAAACAGATTAAGTCGCCGTTGAGATACAACCAATTAATATTTAAGGGTTAGTTAAGTCTGCATAGCAGATACAACTTTCAACCAATCATTGCAAGGTGTTTAACACTACATACACACTAATGTATGATTTGAGATTGACATGATCATTAACATTAATAGTATAACACTCACCGGGATATTTACCATGTTTATTGGTCGAAATATCGGTTCCTCAATGAAAATAATAAACATGGTAAATATCCCGGTGAGTGTTATACTATATATATACGTACAAATTCTTTGGCCGAGATTATTATCTTTTATTTTGAAAAAAAAAAGCATGAATGGAAATCTTTTGACGGATTTTAAGTAGAAATAAACATCAATACCAGTACAAACATCAATTATTTACATTAATCCGAGTAACAGGTATGGGGTACACACTATGGGGAATCGTTACAATTTCAATTTATTTATTTATACAGATAGCTTTACTCCACACACATATGAGATGAAGTAATGGCAAAATATAATAATTGTAAATATAGATACATATATGAACACCTTCAACATGCATTCAAATTTGCTAACTCTTGTCAATGGCGAACTATTGAGTGTAACTGGTGGTACATACAGTGGGCTTTTGTTTATTCCTCTGAAAACCATCAGCTCGCTCTTGGCAGAATTATAACGCAAACCATGTTCTGTCTGTCTCATCTTTCACATATGGCTACTACAATACAGGTACCGTTTAAACCACACCAATAAATTAATAGGCGTGTGTAAAAAAATAAGAAACTGTATGGTTTTCATCACACACATGAATTATCAGGTTTTTGACGAAGTAAGCCACGAAACAACAGACTCTCACATGAATACCCATTTAAAACATTTCCATTTTAACAAGATAATAATAAAAATGGTTACACAATTACCACAACGTGTCGTTACAATGTCGTATGCATATATGCGTGGTTAACACTTAACTCCTCAGTCAAGACTGGCGAAGATCGGGTCTCAAATCAGCACCACCATACAACCCCTGTCGCAAAGATAACACCCTACACACCTGGTAATACAAAAGAACCGGTCCCTCAGCCATACACAATAGACCTACTAACAAACAAACTTAAAATATTTTGAACAATAATATCTTAAAATAAACGTCTAGTCGTGCTCTTTAGGGTAGCTACACACATAAACGGGCCGGCATTAATCGGCAAGGCCGGGCGGTAAAATCGAATATGTGTAGATGAATGCTCGGGAATCACAAACCGCTCGGCTGCCGCACATTACCACTCGGCTTGGTAGTTGCTAAACACAGCGGGCCGGCATCAATCGGCAAAGCCGGACGGGTAAAATCGAATATATGTAGAAGCCGAATGGAATGATGCGTCGACCCGAATGAACTACTCGATCGACACTAGCCGATTGAAGTCGAACTAATTAGTAATTGCTTCGGGTCGGCTTTGTTTTTCGACAAATACTGCCGAACCGACAACGCCGGCCCGCTTAAGTGTGATACCCTTTTAACAATCAATGTTCTTTAGTTGGTACAGTACAAAATGTAACAATTTCTCATAGCGTGTGGGGCCATCAACCCTAACATAGTTCTTCCTACTAATATTATAAATATGAAAGTTCGTAAATATGTTTGTATATATGGTACAGAGATAGATTATAGTTTGGAATAAATCATAGACATTTATTCCGGGACTAGGTTCCCATTAACAGCGATAAGGGGATCAAAATTTCACGCCAGCAATGCCGCGGGCATTTTATTGTTAAAATTAGGGAATCCCCCTTGATGCTGCGTGATTGTGGTCCTCGCAGGCTGCAACGACAACATCTCTTAAAGTAATGACGTAGGCCCGGCAACCCTTTTTCATATGTGTAGAACATCTCCACCTAGTCTGTGGTGATAATGAATTTATTCTGGAATACGTATATTGATTCAATTCCACTAGCCGTTTCCCTCTTTTTGAAATAACGAAACGAGCTGAAAATAAATTTAGAAATAAAATTTAATAGAAATATGTTATGAGATATATGATATCATCTTACGGAATAATGCGTAATTCAGAATTGCCGTAATATTGATTCAAATTATTGCCGTAATATTGATTCAAATTATTCTGAATTACGAATACTAATTGTTATTAGTTATAATATATTAAGGCAATTTGAAAAGATTTCATATTTATGTACTAAACTTTTGTTATGTATAAAATGTAACTAGATAAAATACAAATTATATTAAAGACAAAAAGAGACTTCTTTGGTTCTTCATAATGTGACTTTAGTTACAAACTCTTTGATAATTTGAAACTATTTTTGTATTAATAAATTATCCTACATTATATACTAAAGGTTTCTCTACGGTATGTACATAGTTGAATTCATTTATAACATGGCAATGACGAATAAATTCCGTTTAATTGGTAACAGTTTTGACTTTTTTCTTTTTTTTTATACAGGACACGTCAATTTGACTTCACCTCGCCTGATGTTAAGCTAAAGGCAAAGTCTCGGAAAGAGGGTCACCATCGTAAACATTTACCACGTTAACAGTGGTGGCACTCAGCTTGACGGCCTCATTAGATGCCTTTTCACGCCCCGCTTAAAGGACCCGGGACTGTAGGAAGAAGGAAACACGTGAGCTGGCAGGGAATTCCAGGTCTTAGTGGTGCGGCATAGGAATGAATCACTGAAACGCTTGGTTCTAGCAGGTATACTCTGCACCGTAACATTGACATTGGTAACAATTTTCAGCAGCTATGTTCACGGGCTCCGCGGTGGCCGAAACGTAATTTTAAAGTACTTAAATAACAAGAATAACAAATATATCGCGATAGAATCCGTGAAAAAGTGATTTTATTTCAATAATAAAAGCTCAATTTTTTCGAAACTGTATTATGTGTGTGAATTGTGATGAAGAGGAATAATTCTGTCATTGTAGGTATAAATGTGGGCGTAGCATCCATTTTTCAACTTTTTTGGTAGCTTGTTATTTAAAATAAATAAATAAAATATAAAAAAAACTGAGTGGAAAATCCAAAACTGAGTGGTCCAATTTTCGGACCATTCGAACGTATTGGTGAATTTTAATATCGGTATTTTTAATCTCATAATCGAATCTTTTTCACGATACGAAGTATCTTTTAAAATTACGGGATTTCCCTTGTTGATGATGCCGCGTGATTGTGCTCCTCGCAGGTTGCAACGACAATATCTTGTACAGTGATTACGAAGGCTCGGCATCCCTTTTTCATGTGTGTGGAACATCGCCACCTAGTCCGTGTTGATATTGATTTTATTGATGAGTAAGTATATTCATTTAACTCCACCATTCGTTTTCCTTTTTGAGATATAATGAACCGAGCTGAAATATAATATAAAATAATATAAAAATTAAATGTGTTGAAAGAAGCATGCATTAATGTTACGGAATAATGCGTAATGTTGTAAAATTTGGATCAATATTACGGGAAAATGCGTAATTTGAAACTATTGTATATTTACCTAAAATAAATTGTTGTGTATAAAGGAAGAAAATATTTCCCTCTTTGCTTTTTCATTATGTGACTTTGGTTATTTTATTAACTATTTGATTTAAGGATATGAATTAATTGACAAGGGAGCGCATTGCTAACATTTTAGATAATAATTCATTTACAAACATGGCAATGGTGAATAAATTACTTTTAATTGGAAATAATACTTATATAATTACGGTTAAGTAGGCACAGTTAATGATATTACTTCTAAGAGTATATAATTTCTTTTATTTTGATGATCAAAATTACATCATGGTCATACAATAATGTCTAATCTATTAACTCGCTCCTCACCATACCCGGGCCAAATGTGCCCATCACAATGGCGGCATTGCCGCGTTGGATAGCGATGGCCAACCTTTGCCCCAGGTATGAAGCGGAGCAAGTGTCACCTGTGTTTACCCGACTACGGCGAAGCCATAAGGAGGGTTAGGATTTTTATATAGGTATTACTTCTTGCTCAAAAGGTTAATTTCAGTTAACCTTATAGTATTGAGAACTGCATTGTTATGAAACTGTATTTGTTTGTCTGACTTGTGGTGGGTGATTATGTATGTCAGAAACAGGAAAAACTCGGTCATTGAAGGTAAAAATGTAGGCGGAGCATCCTTTGTTGCAATGTGTGGAACACCTCCATCGTATTTTCCCAGAATTCAAAGTTATAGGTGAATATGTAAATCCTTGTAATACTATCATGCGGCTCCCTTTTCGGGATAAGATGAATCGGGCTGGAAATATACGCAGATTATATTAGGAAAAGCTTACTTCGTATTTATAAACACACACACACACACAGTCAAGACTGGTCCTTTTGTACATTATACCATCAGTTTGAAATTTTCAAACGTTAAAACTTCATATTTCGTACTCTGCATATTTTAACATTTTAGGATTTTAACCGTAAAATCCTCAAATTTTAAAATAAGTAGACTAGTAAAACAAAGTTGATGAGTTCGTGTCCACGAAAGAACTTTAGGACAATTGTGCTTTTATTTTATAAGAAACTAGCTTTTGCCCTCGGCTCCGCTCGCGTGGATGTCGGTTCCCGGCAATAATTCGCATTTTTCTCAACGTACAAACCTTCCCTGGACTTCCACAAATAATTCAAGACCAAAATTAGCCAAATCGGTTCGTGCGTTCTGGAGTTATAGCGTCAGGAAGGAAAACCCGACTTATTTTTATATAGTAGATGATACATTTGAATACATTTTATTTTGTACATTCTGACAAAAAAAATCACCTTTGAAACATATCAGACGTTATGTCGCAGGTAACTAGCTTAATCAGTTGTTTAATTAACCGCCTAGACTTTCTCTTTATTAAACGGCGCCGCTCAATTCACGGCCTGAATGATGTTCAGACATTTCATTATACGGCTAGACCATTGGCTTGGGTCGATGACGTTTAATAACAGGCTTAGCCATATAATAAAACATCTAAAAAATGAATTCTTTCTGCATGATTATAAAAAAATAACCACGAAGGCTAATCAATCAAAAGCTATCCCTAATTTTCTGTGAATGAATGAAAGTTACAAAATGTGGGTGTTAATACATCTCTGCCTACACTCTCGGGGGTTTTTAGGTGAGTATATTTGTATGTATGTATGTAATTTCCTGTCTTATATACGGGTGAAATCCCATTGTATGAATGGCCTGAGCATTAGACAGCCCGTTTGTTAAATATTGTAACAAACGATACGGCTGAATAGATTCAGGCCGGTAGCCGAACGGCAGTTAACGGCGTAGGTAGTTAATAGAACAGCTGATTAAGCTAGTTGGCTGCGACATATACATATTGGTAGAAATATACAAATAATATTATTTTCTTTCAACTGATACTACTTTGCCTGTACCTACTAAATACACATATCAATTGTTATACCATCTTTTATTATATTAATATTTTACCAAATTTTTTTAATACAAAATGGCGACGACGCTCCCTAACTCTGTCTCGTGCCAATATATATTTTTATACGAAATAATTTACACGATTTTTCTTTATTTACACAAAAGTCGATACATCGGAAAAAAGAAGCGCTCAAGTGGGAATTGGACGACCTTTTCCTTACAGGGGGACTGCTCTTCCAACTGAGCTATTGAGCCACACCTGAACCACTTCAAATTTCCCTTCTCTTTATATCCGTCTTTAAGGGCAACGGTGGAGCCATCTACCAACTTTCTGTTGGAACCAATGAATGAATTTTCAACCATTTTTAAACATTGATTTTTGATGACTCCGCCCCAATATTTGAATGAAATTTTTATTGCATTTATTATTCTCACTTTTAAATTCGAAATACATCAGGAAAAAGAAAGCGCTCAAGTGGGACTTAAACCCACGACCTTTCCCTTACAGGGGGAATGCTCTTTCAACACATACACAAAATTGTTACAACAGGCCTTACACAATATTTACTGTTTAACTCCGTTTCTGCGTTTGTGGAGGATGGTTGTGGTTATCGTTAACTCTCAAAACCGTGTCGTCTATCGTGTAAATGTAGGCATGGCATCTCTGGTTCGGGTGAGTGGAACACCTCCACCGAATCTTCGGACCGATATGTGTTGCTGAATACGTATATCCTTTTAATTGTAACGTGCGTCTCCTTTTTCGGGTCAAGCTGAATTGGGCTGGAAAGATGTGTGGGCAATATTAGAAAGGACTTATTTACCAACGTACCAAAACACCAACCTCGAAATATACTTAGTACTATAAATATACTTAGGGCAGCCGTACACAGACTGCTTCAAGCAGTTGAGACTGACTGCTTGAAGCCGCGACCGCGCGGTGAACTATAGTCATTCGTTCGCTCCCGTACATACGACTGCTCGAGCAGTCGCGACCGCTTCAAGCCGTCAACTGCATGACGAAATTCCATCGTGCCGTCGACCACTCGCGAGCGGTCACGAGGCTTACACCGACTACTCGAGCCGTTGACTGCGCTAGAGCAATCGACAGCTCAGAGACCCGCCCCCTACCTTTGTGGCCTCGTGGCGTCTATCTATCTCGTCTCATTTGTCGACTGATCTTTGAAAATGGAGGGTGTGTGCGATGGTAGAAAATCAACTGCTCGAGCAGTCGACGCCGCTCAGCCGTTAACTGCTCGAGCAGTGCATGTGTGGCCGCCTTTAGATATACTCTGCTGCAAAACAAACCAGCATGCAGCAGTCTCTCTGCTTTTCTGCTCTAGACTTTCGTACTGAATTTCCTGCTTATAATATGTAGTATACATTCGAGTTTATGATTATATTTAATCAATCAGTTGGCCTATTGCAGTCTACTGCTGGACATATGATTATAATAACATTTTGAAATCCTCAATCATTAAAATTTTGAACAAAAAGTCCTTAAAAGAACTAGTATGTAAACAAAATGGATGAGATGTCTTAAAAAAACGTAAGGACATTTTTTACGCTTTAATTTGTTACCAATAAAAATAACTGTACAGCTTCCGTCAGATTTGCTTGATTTTGATTTTTCTGTCTTTGGTAGGTTGTCTTGTCTTGGTTGGCTTGTCTATTTATAAATGGCATATTTGAATTATAGGTCACTTAGTAATACTTAGTATACACAGTTAGGTATGTACATTTTAACAAAAAAAAAACACTTATGAAACTTTTCATTTTTCTGCTATTAAAATACATATTCTTTTCTGTTTCTAAATAACAATTATATCATCTTTTTAAATTTTTTATTACATAAGTATTATTGTGTAATCCACATACCAGTTTTATTTTGTATTATCATTTCATACGTTACCACATTTTAATACAAAGACGAAATCCTTTAACCCTGTTCGTGCAGATCGTATTATTTATTTTTTGTACTTACACGATACACGAAATTGACACAACATTATTTTTACGAAACAGATACCCTTAGATGTGCACTCCGTTTAACTCCGTTTCTGTGTCTGTGGGGGGTGAGTGTGTTTCTCGTTAACTTTCAGAACCGTGTCGTCTATCGTGTAAATGTGGGCATGGCATCCTTGTGGCGAGTGAGTGGAACACCTCCACCGAATCTTCGGACTTCTTGAAGGCAATGACGAATATCTGTACCCTCTCAATTGGATCATTCTTTTCCCTCTTTGGGATACGACGAATCGTGCTGAAAATAGAGAATTGTTAAATTAGATTAAAAAACAGTTTACAAAAAAATATTCTGTAGAATCTGTAGAATAACAACATATAAATTATTAATTCAGTAGTTCCAGTGTTATCCTACAGCAGATCGAAGCGATCGAAGCGTCGGTAGCTTAATGGTTAATGAGTCGGCCTTACGATCGAGAGGTCCCGGGTTTGAATCCTGGCCATTACACTACCGACGTGACACTACCCACGCCTAGCACAAGCAATTTAGCTTAGTTGTTGGGGTTAGAGGGAATATTAGTAACTTCGGTTCTAATACTCTTTAAAAAAAAAAGACAGACGAAAATACGCCATCTCCAGTAGGTAGAAGACTCCAATGACTCTTTCTTTAGGTATAGATAAGTAAAAAGCAAATTCATTGATAGCACATTTTAATACTTATAGGAAATCATTACTTCATTTATTATTATGCTATAGAATACACGATTATAGTACTAATAAATATGTTGAGTAAGTTCGAAAAACATTGGAAAAAATGAAATGCTCAAGTCAAATATTTGGGCGCAGTCATCAAAATTCAATGTTTAAAAATGGTTGAAAAATCATTCATTGTTTCCAACAGTTCGTAAGAATGTTGGTAGATGGCTGCACCGTCGCCCTTATAGACGGATATAAAGAGAAGGAAAATTTGGAATGATTCAAGTGGTGCTCAATAGCTCAGTTGGCAGAGCAGTCGCCCTGTAAGCGAAAAGTCGTGAGTTCGAGTCTCACTTGAGCATTTCATTTTTTCCAATGTTTTTCGAACTTAACAGTTAGCATAATAAATGCTATAAAAAAAAATTCATTCAAATGTTGAGTAAGGTTGATCAGAAGACGAATACTGATAGCCGATTACAAAATGACCGACTATTATCTCCTAGAGAGAAAACGGCTGTGAGGAACAAAATATAGTACGGTCAACTAAGGAGACACCTTACCCTTCCAATGGTGTAAAGAGTAAGCCATTTTAATTTCGAATTGCACTAAAATCCGTCCAACCATCACATACACATATACATGCTTTCATATTTACAATATGAATTATCATACACTAATTAAAATATATTATAAAAATCTGATATAGGTATTAGATATATGGTTAACTATTATGACACGTAAAAACTCGATTGCAATAGTGCGTACCTACATATTAACAAATTCCATAAATAACAAAATAAAATACAAAAGATAAACACGTGAGTAAAAGACATAGCTATCAATGGAACGATAGCGCTTCATTTATTATGGACTATATTGGCCAACAAAAACACCAATAAACGGAGTGGTTAACCAATGACGCGAGCCCATGTGCCCGTGATTGTCATCTATGATTGGTTGCTTGGCGTGCCCCCGCTGCCGTCGCGCCCCGCGCTTTCCACCAAAGAAACCCTTACTGCGTAGCTAGCTGAAGCATAGTGTCACAAAGTTTCGTGCACAAAGTACGCGACTTTTAGGTTATGGACTAGCCCTACCGTCAGTGTCCACGATTCGGTACCGTAAGGTAGGACGCACTGGTCAAAGACCTTTGTTTTCAGGCATTACGGTAGGGGAGAAGAGAAGACGCGACGTAGTTTGCCGGTTTTCACAAAATTTACCTTCCACTATTCAAAAGTTGCGAGTGTGACACCATTTTTTGTCGTGTTCAGCCGCTCCTACGAAATTACAGATTTATAATATCCTGACACCAAAATCTGCTCTCTATGCGCAAAAAATACGTATTTAAAAGATTTGGATGCCTTTAAAGGATAGGACGGGTCGAGGGGATCAAAACTACTAATCATGTAGATTATTTACAGAGTGTATTTTTGAAATGGGTCAGTTTCTGTCTTTCCTAGTACTCAAAGCTAAAATGGTCCCATAAAGTCTTTTGGTTCCCCACCAGAAATATAATCCAATACGTAATAGATTGGCACCAAAAAAAATTTTTTGGACTTTAGCATTTTTCTTGCTGACTGTACGATTTTTCCAAAATCTGTGAATGCAGTTCAAAATATCTCAAAAATTAGAGAAGGTCTCCTAAGAACATTTTGCTGTAACTACGATGGGTAAGGTACCTTTACTGCCCCGTTTCAAAAATACACCCTGTATAGACACGCGTATCACGCGGGCAAGGACCTCGTTTCTCTCACAATTTGGGATCAAGATACATGACGGTATATATACCTACTATAGTAGTACGTATACATAGAAATTATTACATTACAATCATTTCTTAAAACCAGCATCAGGAGCAGGTTTCTCATGGTTATGTTCCTCATTATAAGCATATATGACGTCATCTATAGTTTTTATTGCTGCACGACAACCAGCACGGTGATGCGTGGAACACGGCCATCTTGCTTTGGAGCCAGAGATGCGGGCGTGATAGTAGGTGAACCCGTTCAATCTTATCATTCGTTTACCACGGCGGGAGGTGATAAATTCTCCTGAAATAACGTGAACAGTTATAATACTGTGTTACATAGAGACTCACTATTAGTTCATTTGCTAAACAAGTTTAATATTTTTTATTTTCACGTTTTGTAAGCGTTTTGACACTATAAATGATTCTTGACTTTAACTTTGCAAATGATAACAAAATAGTGATAAAATAAAACACTATATATAAATAAACCCGTTGTATTGACCAAATTTAACATAAAATATATTATAAATAACTTAACATATACTTAACGCAAATATCACTATGCCTTTGAGTGTTTATCACAATAAAGTTTCAATAAAGTATATTATTTATTGGAATTATTAAGTGTAATTAAGTTTGAGAAAGTATAGTAGTCAGTGAGATTTTTAAAATGCTCTGCTTCTGTATTACTAGATTTACTACAGCTTTTTCCACCTGGTCAGGTCAGGTCTAGAAGTGAAGGAGAAATCAGGATGGAAACGTGTAGTACAGAAGGAGGTAAAGGAATGTCAAATCTCTGAAGACGATAGAGGTAGGTGAAACAAAAATATCCCTAATTTTCTCTGGCTGGAAGCGAGAGAGTTATTAAAGATTGCCCTGTATTTTATTCTCACATTTTTATCACTAAACAAAAAATATTAACCAATAGAAAACTACATTTTATAGTTTCCACATTATATATAAACACAATAATCACCTAACCGACGATAGAAATATTTCAATAAGTTGGCACTGAAAACTTAAAACATAAATACATTATATTAAAAAAATATTTTCTTGTTTATTGCACATTCCTATTTTAAACTACACAAAAACGTGTGTATCATGAATCATGACTTTCATGATAATATGTTTAAGTACAATTAATTTATATTTTCCCGATTTTTCACGATTGCGATGACAGGTACTTTTTCAAAGTTATGTAACGAACTTCGGTTGCCAAGAGTTCATAACAATATAAACAAAATAAAATAATATAATTTTCAACTACAGTAAACGTAGGTATTATTGAATAAAAATTAAATTAAAAATTTAAAAAACCCCCGTCACAAAAACACCTCGAAAAAGTTTAAAATAAATGAATAAATTTTAATTCAACGGTTGCCATGTCGGGGGACCTTAACTGGTTAAATACTCCTTTATATCGTAAGGTCCCCCGACATGGCAACCGTTGAATTAAAATTTATTCATTTATTTTAAACTTTTTCGAGGTGTTTTTGTGACGGGGGTTTTTTAAATTTTTAATTTAATTTTTATTTTATACTTTTTAAATTGATCTACTCGTCAAGCTCTTACATTTGATACCCATATTGAGGGAATTATAAAGAAATACGTATTCCAACATGTTGTGGTGGCGGCCATCTTGGACCGATTTTTTTCAAACATGGCTAAGAACACTCCCGACTAATATACCTTTCAAACAAAAAAACTAAATCCAAATCGGTTCATCCGTTTGGGTGCTACGATGCCACAGACAGACACACACACACACACACACACACACACACACAGACACGTTAAACTTATAACACCCCGTCGTTTTTGCGTCGGGGGTTAAAAACACAGAAGAAGAAAAAATCATTTGGTTCATAACTTTGTGTTTACGCGGTTATATTAATATTTACAATTTATTTAAAACCTCCGCTGTCCCATGAATGTCTTGCACGCGAGCACTTACGTGCGCACCATTTCGTGCATATCGTAAGGATTGCACGAATTTAAATGAATTTTATGCACCATTTTGTGTAAATTATGTGTACAAAATTAGCTCAGTATTAATTTCACGAAACAGGCGCCGCGTGCACCTGTACGACGCAGCGCAGGCCCTTAGAAGAAAATCTACGTACTGACCCTTTAAGGGTCACTTTAATTCAGACGGAAAAATGCTTGAGCAGTTTTTAATTGGTAATTAAATATCAACCTTATTTAATTAGGACCAAGCTTAAACTAGCAAGAAACCATTTTACTCAGATAAGATAGCCGTGTTTAAGCGTAATAAAATTGACATTTAATTACCCTTTAAAAATTAATCGAGCGTTTTACCGCTTGGTCTAGGATGACTAATAGACACGAAGTTTTTGTGCCCATGATAACAATGCGGGGTCATGATTATGTATCTCAGAGATACCTACTATCTTATATTCTATTGTTCTGACAGAAGCCCTGCATCCTTTCGAATGGTGTGAGGAGCAGTACCAACGAACATCTGATTTTCCCTCATAGCGATTTCGACATGAATATTTGAAACCGTTGTAGAATAGTTGATGTTTGCCTCGAGGAGTCATGAATACAATTGGTCCTGGAAAGGAAGGCATTTTTTAATAACCTACTCTCTACTGAAATTGAATTAAAATAAATACATGGTTACTTCTAGTGGTATAAATAAGAGATGATGCTTTAAAAAAATTTGATACACGTTTTGGAATTAACTATGTTGACGTCTCCGCTCATGTGTATCGCGCCAGCTTTTTTTATACCACTTAGGTGGCAGACAAGCACACGGCCCACCTGATGGAAAGTAGTTACCGGGGGCCTCTGGACGTATGCAACACAAGGGGCGTTACACTCGTCTTGCCTACCCTGAAGAAATCTTCTAATGCCATGCATGCCCAACGTCGTGCAAATCGTATGAATATTTAGGGTAATTTAGATAAGGCGAAAAAATGCTTCAGCACTTTTATGTACCTATTAATAAATATCAACCTTATTTTATTTGAACAAGACTGAAAATAGTACGTACGCAGCATTAAATCTAATCCGCTTAGACAGTAGCGCGTGTTAGCTTTGTAATGGAACAAGATAAAGCTGATTTTAATTACCTTTATGCACAATTGTGCACAAATTGAGAGTGAGCTTAGTATAAAAATAGCCAACTGATGTATGCTATCCACACCCTCAATGTCTTCCTATATGAGATTTTCAAATATGACAAAAAAAACATAATTCATCATCATTCACCATGTCATTCTCATAGCTATTGGTTTGGAAAACAAAGTATACAAATTATGACTAAATTCTGACTAAATTCTGTGAATTCATTAAAAAGAAAATAAAGAAATAAAACAAAACAATAATGTTACTTATTTACTATTTATTTCAGGTAAGAGTCATATTTAATTAACATTATTTATACATTATCTTAAAACTAACATTTCCGACTAGTAGCCCAGGTGCATTATTCTGTCAACGTACTTCGCGAACTCCTGCACAATCGCCGGTTCCAAGTCCATTACCTGTCCGACAAAAGTCGTTGGAGAACACAAAAAAATGGTCTGCCTCAAGGCAGCGTCTTGGCACCCATCTTATTTAACGTGTATACCAACGACCAACCGTCATCCCCCCACACCTCCCGCTTCCTATATGCAGACGATCTCGCTCTGACCTCCCAAGCTTCCAGCTTTGAACAGGTCGAACTCTATTTATCGAATGCCCTGCAAAGCCTGGGTGAGTACTATGACGCAAATTCTTTAAGGCCGAACCCGAGCAAAACTCAAACGTGCGTATTCCACCTACGCAACAAAGAAGCGGGCCGCAAGCTTACCATCCAATGGCGTGGGGTGCCCATTGAGCATAACGACTTCCCGAAGTATTTGGGCGTCTTTATGGATAGGTCACTAACTTTTAGGAAAAACTGCGAGAGCATTAAGCAGAAGGTGCATTCTAGGAACGGTCTCTTGCGTCGACTGGTTGCTTCAAAGTGGGGAGCTTCGCCTAATGTTCTGCGGACCACTGGCCTGGCGATCTCCTTCTCTGCAGGCGATTACGCAGGCCCAGTATGGAGCCGCTCAGCCCATGCAAAGTTGGTGGATACAGCATTAAATGAAACTTGCCGGATCATTACTGGTTGCCTAAAACCGACCCCGGTACAAATGCTGTATCCGCTAGCTGGAATAGCGCCTCCAGAGGTTCGCAGGACTGTGGCAGGCTCTTCCGAAAAGACCAAATTGCTAGACGACACTCGGCACCCACTATTCGATTACCATCCTGTGCCACAAAGGCTGAAAAGCCGCAACAGCTTTATGAAGTGTGTCTCCCCTCTTAAAGACAACGACCGGTCAAAGGAGAGATGCCGGCTGTGGCGGGAGACTGTCGATCTTCCTAGCCCTTTCGTCCCACTGTCTGAGAGCCCGCCGCCTGGACATGAGTTACCATGGCCCACCTGGAAGTCTTTAAATAGACTTCGGACGCAGGTCGGCCGAAGTAAGGAGAACTTGTTCAGGTGGGGATTCTCAGATGGCTCTAACTTGGAGTGCAAGTGTGGTGCTGCCCCCCAAACGATGAAACACTTGACTTCATGCCCTGCGTGCCCCAACAACTGCACGCAGGAAGATCTAATGAATGCTACTGACAATGCGATTTTAGTAGCAAAATTTTGGGCCGATACCATCTAGGTTTGCTAACGACACGATAAGAAGAAGAAGATTATTCTGACTGACATGATTTCAAACGCCGTAACGTGAGAAGAGAGTGGATTACAATTGGTTAACATATAAGAGGGAAATGAGAGTAAAAGTAGACCAATTTAAATCGGTTTTTACGAACGCGCGTTGTTACGAAACGGTTTGACACTCAGAATAAGCGGCCAGAAAAGCAATGCTGCGGCTAGGCAAATGGCATAAGTCGATGACGTTTAATAACTGGCCTAGCAATTTAATAAAACAGCTAGCAAAATGACTTATTTCTGCATGGTTATAAAAAAACGTAGGATTAGCCTCCGTGGTTATTTTTTTAACTGGCCCAGCCATTTAATGTAACAGCTAGAAAAATTACTTATTTCTACATGGTTATAAAAAATAACCACGAAGGCTAATGGGCTAATTAGCCTTCTAACCTAGCCTATCTAAGTCGGATTGCGCAGCTTTCTCAATAAACATACATATCACTAAATTTCTGTGAATAAATGAAAAAACATGGCGAAAACTGGGTGTTAGTACACCTCTGCGTATGTAATTTTCTGTTATGTATGTATGTGTTTTCTTATTTCTGGGTGGTAATCCCTCGTACGAATGGCATTAACCAGCCTGTTTGTTAAATCTTGTAACAAACAATACGGCTGAATAATTTGACGTTTCCCTCGCAATGTCTTCACGAATATTGGCCCTGGGAAACAAAAAAATATATTATCAAAGATTTCTTTACTGTCTTCTAGATTTTTATAAAGTTTTAATTCGGAGATTACTCGAAAAGTATGGACATTTTTTTAAATTATATTTTGTTTGAAGTACCTACCGCGAATTCAAGATAATAGTAATACACGCAGAATACACGGTACTTCAACCAGCAAGCAAGTATGATAACAACTACTGACAGGTCGAATTAGTTACTATACAAGTAATGTATGAAAAAAGATTTAATGACGTCATAAAATTTAATAGTCAAATCAGTTACAAAAAATTGCATAGCTTCTTATTTTATAGTTTTTATTTATTTTTAATCATCCACGTTCATCGTTTAAAAATAAATAAAAACTATAAAATAAGAACCGACGCAATTTTTATCGCTCTTTTACCATTCTTAATTTAATAAGCTCGGTTAGATAATTTATTTTAACTATTGGATAATATCCAATTATGGCAAAAGGGGTATGCCAAGTAGTGCGAAGTAAGTAATTAGAAATATCATTTTCTACCTATCTGGCAGATAGATAGATAGATGATCTACCTACCCCATTGGGAAACATACGTAACTATAATATAATGAACTTACGCGGTCCTGAAATTATCTCCTACGCTATAACATAAATGCCTTAATACTTCAATAACTAAAATACTAACTAGGCAGTATAAAAAAATTATAATAATTGACATTATACGGGTCTTTAAAAACCTGCATAGTGAAAAGTTGCTGGCAGCTCGCTGTATGTATGTACCTGAAAAAAAAGACACACAATCAAATATTACCTTTACCATATTTAAAATTAATTTGCCATAATTAATTCAATAACCATTTGCCATTTGCTAAACTATAAATTAAAATTAAGTTTTAGTGACGATACAATTTTTATTATTAATACTAAATTATAATTAAATTTTATAATTGTATTTTTACTTAATTTTACTTTTACAATAATTGATAATAATAATAACATCATGAAGTGAGAATGAATGGGAAATTCGATAAGGGTTAACTTAGACATACATAAGTCAATCAGATCGAAGGCATTTTGAAGAAGAAAGAGTATACCCGAAGCCAGTGAGCATGTATGAAAACAATTACGAAGGTGGAAAAAGCGAAAGATTGTGAAGTGGTCTCTGCTTACACTATTGGGAAAGCTGCGTGATTGTATGTAGTATGTACTAACATCATTTACTTTATTTAATATTAATAATATTCTAAGTTCTAGGATAATACCTAAATAATATTTTATAGTATGTATAGCGATATTTAAATTAATTATTAAAATGGATTCTTTAATGCGGATTAGAATACACATATACAACATACACGTACACAAATACGAAAAAAGTATTATTATAGAGAAATATTAATCTACATATTTTATTAAATTTCCTTTTTTTAAACTACAGATTTAAATTGGGTGCGTGATTATGGTTACAGATGTGTTTTAAAACTATATCATTAATGGTGTGAACTACACCAAGGCATCCCTTCTTATGTTTCACACAGCGCCATCTAGTTTTCGTAACATCTCCGATAGTTTGTACAGTATGGACGTTGAACCCATAACCGCCGGTGACGAGTTGGTATTTCCCTCTGCTATTCATCACGTATCTGGCTTTCTCTGAAAGGAGAAAAACATGTTAACATTGCAGTCGAGAAATTGTAGTTCGTAACAATTACCATAGATGGCCTTATGTGTCTGTTTTTCTTTTATCTTGTAATGTGGGTTTTACAAAGTGTCATATTTATCCATTTTCTAGAACCCATAGATATTAAAAGTTTATGCTTAGTTTGGATCTAGGTGGTGTGGTGATATGTAATGCCCTAGGATATTCGAATTTCTTTATAATAGTATTAAAAATAGGTACATGGGTAACAATCAGCATTGCTAACGAAGGCAATGTTTTTAATAGAACTTCTTTTGCATTTTTTTGCTTCGTTTTCTTTTGATTTTCTTCAGATGCAATTTCACGCGTTCACATCACAACCTAGTCTTACAGGTCGTAGGCCATTGTAATCTTTTATTTACTGTAAATTTGATAAAAGTATAAAAAAATCTAAACTCTTCAGTTTTATAATTGTATGCATTTATTTTACAATATTTTCGAAAAATAAAGTGTATAACCATATTGAAATAAACATATTTTTAAAGGTCAAACCATGGCTGAAAAACAACCAAAAAGTCAGTAACAGTGTAAATAAATAAAAAAAACAAATAAATATAAAATCCATTAAAATAATTTTCTTTCAAGCTAGTAGCAATATATACAGGTTGTTGAAAAAACGGGGTATTTTAGAGTTCTACAGTACTCATATTATCTAAACTGTGGTTCTGCACTATGGGTATGTATATTTCTAACTAAAATAAGTGAGTTGTTCGACGTGTGAACAATGGCATTACATCGCCGGGAGAGCCTCTTGGAGCATCGCCAGACATATCTGGACTCATCCATGAAAGTGCTGCTGTAACTATACGTGAACCCTTGGTAGCTCAATAGTTTGGTGCCACGGCGTTCGATAAATGTAGGAGGTTCGGCCGCGAGAGCTAGAAACAACAGGATTATTAGTTATTAATCACACAGTAAATAATATTTCCAATTGATTTCATATTGCATGTATTCGACTGATAGAGAGTCATGAGACAACTGCAGACTCCCGTTCTGGAGCGTTCCTGGTGCAAAGGCTGAACGTGGAAACGCGGCGAATGAGATGGGTACTTTTGTGCTGGGAACGGTCAGGGGCGGGCTATTTGATTAATTTATTGACTGGATTGTCTTTCTTATAATGACTTAATGTATCTATAATTATATATTTAAATAAAGAAAATAATATTTCTAAAATATATTTAGCTTTATTCTTTGGTTTGTAAGTAGGAAAGTTTTATTCTAATTTTGAAAATAAAAACAAAATTACCAAAAATGGTAACGAAATTTAAGAACCAAATCATCTGCCTAGTTACCTATAGTAAACTTATTTATTTTTTGTGAAATTCCAAGAAGCAATTGCGTCGAATTGTACTACACAAATAAATGTTACATTTTATGCAATATGCTGTGGTGGTTTTTCTGCATTTGGGTTTACGGCATCTGTTCTGCACGGTAGTGTAGGCGACTATATGATCAGCCTTACGATGTCGGAAGCTCTCAGAAGGCAAGGGTCTTATTACAGTCTTTCGGTTGCGATGCTGTAGTGGAAGTTCCTCAAATTCGCTGCAAGATTCAGAATCTGGCGGCAACAACAATTATTGTTTTGCGATACAATCAGTTGAAATTAGTTTTTTACACGTTATAAATATTTCACAATTGTATTTTTAAGGATTCTGTCGAAGTTAAAATGGAAATATGAAGTAGAAAAAGTAAACTACGAATGGTGGAACTTCAATAATTTATTAGATATTATATTTATTTGCAATATACATATTAGTTTATATTAAAAACAACAAACACAACACGGGTAGCTTGACGGATTTGTCTCGTATCTGAATTAACAATACAAGTGTGTAATGTTAGACCCGAGCCGTTACATAGGGGTCTTAAGAGAGCCAAAGACAGTTATCAACAACACTTACACTTGTGAAGAAAATAATACAGAAATAGATATTTCCTTGAAGTATTTAGGTAGATACTTTTCCATAACGTTAAGGGCTATAAAGCTTATATAGGGCGATGTACAATATAAATATTTTCTTCATAACTAGTACTTATAGACATTTTAATTAATAAGGAACTATAATTTCAACAGTGAAAACTAAATTTTTTTCGCAATAGCGGGATAAATTTATTAGTTTTCCTATGCGCATGCAAAAAGACCATAGAATAAAAGAGTGAGGTTTTTTTGTTTTAGCCGTGTACACAATGGAGAATTCAAACTTTTTACAGAAAAAACACAAGTTTTATTTGAATAAAAGTTTTGTTTATTAAACACGTACAACTTGAAATTATCTTCGAAAAACATTGGAAAAAATGAAATGCTCAAGTGAGACTCGAACTCACGACCTTTCCCTTACAGGATGATTGCTCTGCCAACTGAGCTATTGAGCACCACCTGAATCATTCCAAATTTTCCTTCTCTTTATATCCGTCTATAAGGGCGACGGTGCAGCCATCTACCAACATTCTTACGAACTGTTGGACGGAGAATTTTTTTTATAGCATTTATTATAAATGCTATAAAAAAATTCATTGAAATTATCTATTTATATACGAAGTTGCATGAAATGAGCATGCAATAATTTTATTAATTTATGATGTTGATGAACTTGTACTATTGATGACCACGATTTTTTGTATCGAAACTAATAACTAAACACATTACCCTCCTTTGCGTCGCGCAGTCGGGTAAAAAGAGTAGGCACGAGTTACCGAAATAATTATAAATATATCACTTATCCGATAAATCATCTGCTACGCTTAAATGCTTATGTTAGGAATGGTTTCACGTCGGAGGTATAATTGCCAGAATATCTGGGTTATTTAAATTCTGCATCATGGCAGTGATCATTTTTCATTCGAATAACATCATCATCTATAGTATACAATATCCCTTTACAGCCCCGAGAGAGTTTCTTTGAACACCTCCACATCCTCTTCTTGCCTGCAGAACTCCATAAGCTGTAGGTGAAACCTTGGTAGTAAAGTACCTTACCACCGCGACGGCATATGTATGACACCTGTCCTGTAATAAAAAAAACTAATAAAATAAAAAAAACTTTCGAGTCGAAAATGAATTCGAAAATCAATCATTCAGAAATAATTTAAATATATCGTTTCAATATTTTTCCGCAAAAGCGGCATTCATCACCTAATCTTAAAAAAATACATGCTGTAGTGACTTTTTAGGTGGCAGATAAGCACACGGCCCACCTGATGGAAAGTAGTTACCGAGGACTATGGACATGTTCGACACCAGTCACCCTCATGCTGCCGATCCTATTTTACGAATATTTTTAAGCCCTGATTAAATTGAAAATCGTTGTTGGATTTACCGTTGTTTCTGTAAATGAATCGTAACAGTTACTTTATTTACTTAGTTAGCAGAAATTTAATTACTAAATACATCTTTACTTTAATTTTTTTTTACTAATTTTATACTTATATTTATGTTAACAATAGATCCGTCACAAAAAAAATACAAATAATATCCATCAATCCGTGTTCACTGTTCACCACGCAAAGGTTACTTGCATCAATTGCCCCTCTGGATGGCGATGGATATACATATTTATCAATCAATTATATTTAGTTAATGAATTTAATTATTTACTAAATATAATTAATTGATAAATTTCTTACCCTCTTTTTTCATTTTCAATTAATTATATTTAGTAAATAAATTTAATTATTTACTAAATATAATTAATTGATAAATATATTTAATTATATATTTATCAATTAATTTATTAATATTTTATATATTTAGGTAATTATAATTTCATTTTATGTTAATATATTGTTTCCGGATCATGTGTGTGTGAATAATGAAAACTGGTGATTATGTCGTTCATTGTGCGTACAGTTGCTTTACAGGAACGGGAACGGGCCTTGGAACACCTCCAGAATGTTTTTTCTCCACTCATATACATTAAACTGTATGTATAACCACCATGAGACAGCAGTTTGGAACCACGGCGAAGTATGAAGTTCGCTAAAAAAAACAACCTTCAATTTATAACATTAGCATCAATTGGTTCAAATAATGGCACGGATCTGGTAGGTTTAATAAAACGAAGAAAAAATATATTGAATAAAATGCTATTTTTTTATAATAGTTGTTTATTGCAATTGAAATGCAATCAAAGTTTTAGTTTAATCACGCTAGTACCTACTATTATCTATTCTGTGGTTTAATGTTGTAAAAAGAGAACACTTAAAATAGAGGGTGTAGCCTTACGCATATAAATTAAAACCATAGGTACATCTTACATCTTATATATTTTTTGAAATGAAATATATTATTTGCTTGATAGGTATATGATAATATAATTAATAGATCAAATAGAATAATTTACGGGGCTAGTGATAATATTGTCAAAAGATTCGAAGTTGTTTTGATATAAAACATGAAAACTACCTAAATCAAATTAATTAATTTATAAAAGGACAATATTTCATCTATGCCTCCAGTATTCACATCTTGGTGGTACACCCGAATTAGATAAAGATTACACCAAAACTGAGAGTTAGTATAGCAACCGGCAAACACCCTAACAATGTACTCTAATTACGCACAAGCCCTTCTTAGGTCTCTTAGTAGGATCATACATGTCTAATTATAATATATTTCCTAATTCTAGTTATATTTCTAAATATATTAAAAGATAATCGTATAGATTGGCAACATAATTTATTTATTAGCTTCACACAATAAAATAATTACAAATATTCTTACGTCTAAACAACACTGTAGTCTTACGTTATTAGAACAACTACCATTTACTTGTTCCTTCTGTCATATAAGAGGACATAAGCGCCTCATGACTGTGGGTGTTCTTGACAGACACAATAGTGTTACCCAATGTTACTACAGTAACTTTACATCCACGGGAGAAGTATTTAGAACATCTCCATAAGCTCTTTTCTCCATTGCCGTGCTTGAAGCTGTAGGTGTTCCCACCAAAACTGAGTAGTGTACAACCACGTCGAGCGGTGACAAACGTCACGGTGGAGTCATCGGCAACTAAAAAAATGAGTCGTATCATTATTCTGTAATGTCATTATAATTTTGGTGGTGTAATCCCGTTACATCGTCCGATCGAACAGCACCCGTACGAATAACACCTAATATAGTTAGGTAGGTGCTTTACTTACTTTACTTACAATCTGGTAAATAGAAGATGATCTGATGGGAACTGTTGTCAGATAATTAGGGCAAAACCCTGCCCTATCCACCGACATAAGTATCTCATCTGATGAACTCATTAGTATTATTTGACATGGACTTAACCTTTCCTTAAAATATCAGTGGTTACAGAGTACCCGCAACCGGTGATCATCTGCGAAAACAATTATGAAGATGGAATAAACAAAAGGTATACGCCAGATTCGTAGCTAGTAGTAAGATCCATTTATTGTGTCTGCCCACCAAAATTAAATAAAGGCGGGATTTTGTTCATATGTATTTATTAAAAAAAAGCATAAAAAAGGCACACGAGATGATACGAACATCTTTTCAGCAGCAAGTTACTTATTCAGCTGTTTTTGAGCTCTTACTATATGCCCTGATGGTGGCTGATGAGTGTGTACATTTTTGACGTAAACCACTTTATTTGATAGTGTGATTATGCGAGCGTTGCATCCGTACACCTTATGAGTTGAACACTGCCAACGCGTTGTCCCATTTCTGCTTGCTTGCTTAGCTGAGAATCGATATCCCTTCATTAATATCAGCCAATTCCCTCTTAAAGACCGCACCATTTCGTACGCTGGTATGTCTGAAAATGTACAAATTGTTGTCTGTAATCCATATCACTACTAAGTAATATTATAAATGCGAAAATAACTCTGTCTGTCTGTCTGTACGTTACGCTTTCACGCCTAAACTACTCATCCGACTTTGACGAAATTTGGTATAGGGGTAGATTAGAGCATAAGAACGCACATAGGCTATGTTTGGTCGCGATAACCGACATCCACGCGGGCAGAGCCGCGGGCATAAGCTAGTATCTCATAAGTCAGTAATGCAAAGCAGAAAGCCTAAGAACAGAATATTTCTTAAAGGAAAGACAGTAAAGGAAAAAAATAGACGAGAAAAGGGAATTCTAAATGAATTAATTAAACATCTTTCGCTTATGATTTACTCCTTATAATCTTAACACCAATTCTATTTGCTAAATAAATTATACATACTTACATAATTAGTTACATGGTATACATGTAATGATATAATTATTACTAATCAGATCATATAACTACAAAATCTGGTATGAATACATATCATACATACAATCACGCCTTTATCCCCGGATAAATAAATAACTATTATTAATAATTATCACTTAATTAATATATTTACCGTGATAATCGAAAAAGCTACAAGCATTTCTCAAGCCGTGGAAAGCCACGGCCCTCGATTTCACGGACGCATGCGTAATTTCCCGAGCACTGCACCATGGCATGGGGCTCGGCCGTGATAGTACTGACACGTTTGTCATAGTAAATGCGTTCATATCCGTGAAACCTCGCACCATGGAAACCCGGCGTTAGATTTATAATATTACATTCAGTACCCATTTAGTACCGAAGACTGATACATAATATAAACAGTCTACTAAAAATTCTGATTACAATACTATCATCGAATAGATTATCGTCTCAGCGTTATACAAACAATTTAACAGATTTAAATAATTGGTAGTAGCACTAGTCTGCTTTAAAAATAATCAAATTCTTTTTTCTTATTCCGTAAGGGCCGAGGGTGGGTATGTAGATTACAAGCGAAGACCACTTCATTGCCAACGGTATACAATGTCGCTTTACACCCTAAACAGCTATGCGTAGAACAGCGCCATCTTACTTTGGTAAACTCTGTACAATTCTTCGTCTTCCTCTCTGAGAATCTGAAGCCATTCATCAATATAAGTCGGGTTCCTCTGATGGACTTCACGAATTTGTAACTGTAGGGACCTGAAACATATAAATAATCAGATATACCCCATATTACATTTTCACCGCCATACATACCTAATTAACGGTTTTGGTAACCAACGAGGGTTAAAAATTGAACTTATGAAAAACCAACGAATACGAAATATAAGTGATCAGTATTATAACAGGGTTGAACTTATATTTATATGAAAGTGGCTCTATCCGTATGGCCTCTTTCCACGGTGCGTGATTTGGAGAAACATGCGCGATATCGCAGACTACACACCGTTTAAAGGAGCTCGTCCGTTTGACCGTGATACTGTAGACACATCATAGTAAATGTGTCCATATCTGCGTCTGCTTTTCTATAAAACTTCAAACAGTTCAACAATATATTCATATCTTTTTACATGCGCAAACTTCCATGGATTTTATTCCATATGATAATTACGATTACTTTTGTGTACCTATACGTGTTATAGGTGAAAAATAATACCACATTTGATCAAAATATAATTCTATACTTAATAAGTACAATTCACATAGGTATTATTATCTCTGTATAAATATTTAATTAATAGTCTACTAGAATAAGATTAATAACAAATGAAACATCAAGGAGGCCTGAAAAACTGAGCCAACAAGAAAAATTTTGGACACTAATGAAGTTTGGTAGAAGTTGTTTCGCATCAACAGATAAATGGGATTAGGAGGTTAGACGGCAGTCATCATATTCTTAGCGTTGTTCCCGGTGGTGTCCAGAGACTTTCACTTTGGAGCCCGGCCTGGGGTCTGTTTACTTCACTTGATTTGCTTTTACGGCTTTTATGGAAGCGACAGATTCATCAGGAGTACAGGCTTGCAGATAGGATTGTCTTGGATCCAAAGGTTAGCTTAGTTAGTAGTAGTTAGTTAGGTTAGTTTTGGTAGAGCCTTATACTCTCTGATGGAAGTCAGAAGGCAATTTCCGTAATACGTAGTTAAAATTAATCGAATATAAAATGGACCACGAGCTCCGAATGAAAGCCTCGGATATATCCAGTCAAATCACTAAGACGCCGATGAAGATAAACGTTACTATACAAATCTAGACAATGGTTGCGGATGGTTGTGTTGATTGTATACGTATATAACCTCATCTTGTATAGTATACAACTTAGCGTTACATCCTGAACAGTTGTGAGTCGAGCATCGCCAGTGCATTCTGTTATTATGCCTTGTACTGGTCTTCTTCCTCATGGAGAATGTGTAGCCATCGATCACAATCAGCCTATGATTTCCTCGTTTAGATCTGATAAACTTGTAATCGGGGATTCCTAAAACAACAAATCCAAAAAATATGAAATTAAACGTTCGAAAAGAAGACACTTGAATAATTGAATGAATTTTACAGCATTAAGTATGCTAACTATAGAAATCGAATACATAGGGAAAAAGAATCTTCTCGGGCGGGACTCGAGCCCGCGATCTTTCCCTTAGAGAGGGAATACCTTGACCAACTCGATTACCGAGACACGCCCGATGTGATTCATTCAAATTCGATTTGTATAGTTAGCATACTTAATGCTGTAAAATTCATTCAATTATTTGGGCGGAGTTATCAAAAATTAATGTTTAAAAATTTAAAAAACCCCCGTCACAAAAAACACCTCCGAAAAGTTGAAAATAAATGAATCAATTTTAGTTCAACGGTTGCCATGTCGGGGGACCTTAACTGGTTAGGTACTCCTTTATATCGTAATGTCCCCCGACATGGCAACCGTTGAAATTAATCCAAATCGGTTCATCCGTTTGGGTGCTACGATGCCACAGACAGACACACACACACACACACACACACACAGACACGTCAAACTTATAACACCCCGTCGTTTTTGCGTCGGGGGTTAAAAATGATTGTAACATCATTCATTGGTTCCGATAGATCGTAAGAATATCGATAGATGACTCCACCGTCGCCTTAAAGACGGATAAGAAGGGAAATAGCCGAGTTCCCCCGAGTGAGCAAAGATCGCGAGTTCAAGTTCCGCCCCAGAAGATTCTTTTTCCCTATGTATTCGACTTGAATAATTGACATCGATAGAGTAGTCATCGCACTGGAGAGTGCTGTCAGCGGAAAGACTAAAGGCTGGTTCTACTTTGTCTACTACACTGATGGCACAGAGTCTCTCTGTTCTTTCAGGGTCGGTAGCATGAGTGTAACTCCCATGGTGTTAATTGATCGGCTGATTAAGTTATTTGACTGCGATATGTACACATACATTTTCCATACCAAAATTACACGAGTTAACAATTTAATTTATTGAGATAAAGGTGTGAGATTAATTTTAGTCCCAGTTCTTCTACTTTAGCCTATTTTGTCCCACTTCTGGCCAAAAGCCTTCCCCAAGCCTTTTCTCGTAGTGAAGTGAGTAGTCTCGTTCTTCAATGGTTATGTTCATTCCGACATGATATAAACTGATCCTGGAGAGTGAATACCACAACTTTGCATCCTTGGTTATGGTGTGAACGCCATCTAATCTTCTTCCCAAGTTTAGGCCATTTTATTCGGTTGTCTGTATACAACGTGAACTTATGACCCTTGTGCAAAATAATACTTTTTATTGTATAAAATAATAACTTAAAAAAATACGGTTTTCTCTCGGTGAAATAAAAAATGAATATTCTGAGTTAAAAATGACTCATAATTTGATCACTGTTTTTTTTTTAATTATTTTAGGTATTTTATGGATACTTTTAGTTTCTTGATATTGTTATACCAACCCAGTTACCTGTGAGCTAACCATTATTTGGGGCATACAAAAATATTTAGGAATTTGAGGTGTCTTGGGACGCTTGGAAGGTGAGAAAACTAAATTATTGGTATAGCTGCATGCTATATGTACCTATGTAAGGACGGATGCATTAAATATATCTATAGCTCAAAATCGAATACACATTATTTTGAAGGAAACCTTTATTAAAAAAATACATATTATTTTATGTAAGTAGGTAAGTATATTTTAAATCAATATATGACGCCAAATATTTTAGATACAGCGCTACACTCTTGTAATGAGAAATTAACTTCCATGGGCGCTTATGATGAATTTGTTACATTAAACATTAATCTACATACACTACCACTTAATACATGAATTTATTTATATTAACATATAAATAAATTTATTTATACCATTGGATTTCTGAATATATGGCACTGACGCCATTTATCCTTTTGTACGTATAAAATAATATCAATAAGATGTATTATCTTCTTAAAAATAATAATAAATATGAAAAGCGTACAAATGATAATCTCCAAACCGAGAAGGTTAATTTCCAGGTTATATGAATGACATAATAATTAGGGCCTGCTAATACCGTAGATTTTTGATAACCGGTAAAAAACGGTATTAGATTTTTTTGTACCGGTAATACCGGTAAAACCGGCAATGGGTATATTTGTGGTAACGATATTAAAGTAGAGTTTGATAGGGTAGTAAACATTTTATTTTAAGTTAAACTGTGATAGCTACTTGAAAAACTAACTCGCATAATCGTTGTCATTGCAAAAATAGAGAGAATGAATTTAAAAATGTTGCCATGTAGATCAATCAATCAATTAGCCTATTGCCCATTACACATTACACTGCTGGACATAAGCCTTTTCCAATGTGCGCTATTTCTGTCGATGCGATCCAGTCTATCCCAGCCACCTTTTACAGGTCGCAAGTCCATCTGGCTAGGGGACGTCCTCCATTCGTTTGTCTCTAATGGCCATCGGTCCGTCGACAGATGTGGCAAACCCACAGCCACTTCAACTAGCTTATTTTGCAAGCTATGTCGGTAACCTTAGTTCTTTATCGAATGACCTTGTTTTGAATTCTATCCTTCAAAGAAACTCCAAGCAAACTTGCTCCAAAGCCCACTGTGCAACTTTTAGGTCATGGACTAAACCCTCTGTAAGTGTTTTCAGGCATTGCGGTAGGGGTGAAAAGAATACTCAACGTCATTTCCCAATTGCTGCCCAATCTAGTTGGATCCTTTTGACTTGTTCTTTTTCGAAGCTTTTCTCGAACATATATTTTTGAACAACTTCGAGCATTACCCCTTCGATGGTCATCGGTCTCGTTGCAAAATGTTCGTTGAACATAATCTTAGTTTTATCCTAGTTTAGCATTTCGCCTAGTTATTCTAACGACAACTATGACGATGCCCTCGACGAACCAAATATGCAATATACTCTAATGCGTTAGAGAATATTAAGTCCATATAACATTCCCCTGTCTCCACACTGGAGGCTTCGTCTTCTGGTCTTGGAACTGGACGGATATTTTGGCAGTGTTATACAAGAATGTCAGCACTTTGATATCCTCAATCGACACAACACCGCTGCAGGGCATCCAGAACCGCCCAGGTTTAGATGAAGTCGAAAGCTTTTTCGTAGTTCATAATTCACAAACCATACACAACGGCTTATTGTACTATTGAGTCTTTTCTACAATCTCCCGAACAGTAAGGATATAGTCTACGATGCTATAGCCTTTTTGAAACCCAGCCTGCTCCGGTGGAACTCTGCGAGCTTACGCGTGAGGCCATTTGTAACAACTCAGAAAAACAACACGTTGACATGGCTCAAGTCGAGAGTGAGATGGGCCTGTGGTTTTTCATGTTCTCTCATATGGAATTAGTACAAAAACCTATAATTGAATCTCAAATTTATTTATTTATTTATTATGTTGTAGATTGACATTACATAAATTATTTTTACACTAAATCAATTGTTTAAATTCATGTGAATTGTGAATATTATTGAATAAAATTCCGGTAAATACCGGTTTTCAATTTTTAATACCGGTATATTTCAGAGGGCCAGAAACGGCGGTTTACCGGTATAACGGTAAACCGGTTAACCGGTATTGCAGGCCCTAATAATAATAAATGCTGATGAAATATGGATATTGTGATACCTACGACAGCTTTGCTATATACAATAAATAAAATAATAACTGCAACTAAAATGATCAACAAATGACAGAAGCATTATTATTCTAACCTCTACTTAAAGAAGATCAGATCAAATTAATGATACAATAATAAATTATGGTACAATCATAATTATAATCGAATAAACTTATCTATATATATAAAAATGAATCCCTATTTCCCTTGGTCACGACATCACGCGTGAACGGCTAGACCGATTTCACTAATTCTTTTTTTGTTGTGTTCGTTATTGTTAGGAGAAGGTTCTTATGAAAGAAAAAATGAAGAAAATTGCGCGGAAAATTAGAAAATTTAAGAATAACCACCATATAAAATAGCTGATCCGACATACGCCATGTCTAAATTTTGAATTTGGAATACGAATTGGAAAAAAATGTGTTTATTATTACTGTTGTATGATATTCTTCTATGTTATCTGACGTTTGATATAGAATTGACATAATACGTGCAAATATCATCAGAGGGTGATTAATAGACATTCTTCTGAATTAACAAAATGCCCGTTGCTTGGGCCGCGAAAATCTTTATGGTGGCTATTTTTTATTTAGGTCGATGATGGTTTATGGTAGTATGAACGCCCTTGAGCGTAGAGGTATATGATGTTGTATGGGTCCCATAGGTATATAAGCTCCGTAGGTGTAAGTATGGGCCCCGGTGACCTATTAGTGTCGGGAGCTCCGTGGGAGTATGGGGCCCGAATCCAAATGCTTTTCGTTCTCAAAATAATGAGGAGAATTTGATACAGCTAATTGATTCTAATTTCTAAGGCGAAACAAAGTTTGCCGGGACAGCTAGTCTATAATAATTATGATGCAAACAAATTGTTTGGGGTCGGAATCGGGCTCCTTCGTTGGTTTTGTTTGGGCGAAAAATAAAATGCGTTGGATGCTACGATATCCTTTTAGTTCAGTGTAACAAACAAGTAGTAATAATGGCGGCAACCAGTGTTGCCACAGGTGAAACTTAAAAACTAGGGAAGTGCCCGGAGGTGTCGCAATCTTCAATACAAATATTATTGTATAAAATTAATTAGCAAAAGCAATATAACTAACAATTTCTTACATTATTTATAACGCTCTGTTTCTTGATTAAAAGGTAAAGGAGCTGCATGATTATGTTCACCCTTATATGAAACCACTTGGTCACCCTCAGTGAACACTGTGGCACCACAATGCATTTTATGACTCGTACATCTCCAATGCTTCCTAGTACCGTTCGCAAAACAGTATTTAAATCCAAAACGATATCCATTGAATACTAAAAGCCAAGAATTCTTTCTGCCCATTTTGGACATTACATATTGGGCTAGTGGACCTGAAACAGAAAATATTTTGTTAGAATTATAGAGTTACCTTACCAATTCACTCGATAAACATGCACCAACATAGCGGGTATTAAGTGCATTAAATGGCATACCGGCCGGGGGCAACCCGGAATGGGAGCATAACGGCCGGACCCGTTTTAGTTACTAGAAATTACTGATTATTCCGAACCTGACCCGAAAACCTGACCCAGTTGTGGGTTAGGTTAGAAATTTGAAAACACTTCAGTTATTAACCGCAACAGAAATCTGTGCAATTTGGGTTACGTTCGGAACAATTTTTTCAAGTATCTAACCTAACCCGCGACCTGGTCAAGTTTTCGGGTCAGGTTCGGAATAAACGGAAATTACCGGTTGATCAATTCAATTACCCCTAACGAAGGCGGGTAAAATTCTTGGTAAAGATTTACCCAAAATTTCACCAGTACCTACATATACATCCGTGTACGTTTTGAATTACCGATATCGGTAGCATTCATAAGACATATTTTAATAACACTATCTTCACAATTACTTAAAATGTAAAATAAATAAAACTCCGAACTAAGTTCCTTGTTTTTTTATTTTATTGACAACAGAATTTTATTTTATATATTTATATATTTATCTCTAATATATTAAGTAAGACACTTTGTATTTTTCCACTATATTTTATTTTTCACCTGACCGGTTTCGCCTCACGGCATTCTCAAAGGTCACTCATCATATGAAAAATAAAATATAGTGGAAAAATAACAAGTGCCATCAATCAACAGTATAAACAGTTATCTCTCTCTATAAATATAAATCATTTTATAAGTCAAAAAATACGTTTTCTAACTAAAATTAGTACCTAAACTCCAGCTGATGTTATTTAAAGTGAGAGAGAGGCAGATAGATAGAGAGTAAAAATAGAGAGATCTAGATCAAATACCGAAAAAATGGCCATAAAAATATGATCTTCAAGAATGAAAAAAAAAAACTTAAGTCTAGTAGTAAATAAATCAAAATAATACTCTAATTACAGTAAAAAAATAAAACAAATAATACAAAATCCTACAAAACCCTATCTGGGTTTACAGGATAGAACGGAATTTGTGCAAAATATTGTAATTATGTAATGTAAAATATTGTAATAAGCAAAAATATGTTAGTTAAGTTTAGTGTAAGTATATGGCACCTTACGTTTTTTCAACCTTGGATGATTGTGGTTATTATCAACGGCTACAACTTGCCCACATAGCGTCCTCAACTTTGCTGTACAATATGTGTTAGACCTTACTGAACAAGTCCATCTCATAATCCCGCCAAGAGTTTTCTCTTTCGTGTCTGTGAAAGTGTATCCATCGTATAGCACCATTTTGTTACCTCTTTTAGAAATAACAAATGTTGCTGTAATTAAATAAATGATAAAAACTTAATTAATTAATATGATTTTTTTACGAACTCTTAGTTGCAGAAGTTCTCTGAAGTGCAAAGTCTGAGATCCATTCAATGTTAATCTTAAATATGATAAAATAAAATCCTTCAAAACACAATAATAACCGCAAGTGACAAGGTACCTTCTTAATATTTTTTCAAACGTAAGAAATTACCGGGTGTAAGGGGAACGCTTCCGAAGACGAAACCCCCTAGTCGTACTCTAGGTACATAACACATTGGCATAAAAAAACGATTTGGATAAAAAATATTATTTTTATTTTTACATACATACATACATACATAAACTCACGCCTATATTCCCCGAAGGGGTAGGCAGAGGTGCTAGCACCCACATTTCGCCAGTTTATGTTTTTAGGTCCCAATGTCGAGCCTATTGCCATTAACCGGGCACTTATAAACCTGCGATAAATACACACATAACTTCGAAAAGCATCGAAAAGTCATTGGTGTGTGCCATGATAAACTTGGGATCGAACCCGAGACCTTGTCTCAGCAGTCCATTACCCATACCACTAGGCTACCGCAGATTTTTATAGATATGTTACCGGAAATGTGTATAATCCGGAAGCAGGTAATGTATGAAATGGTATCAAAGAATATTGATGGTGGTTATAAAAAATGCAACCACTTAGGCTAATGCTGGAGCCTCGCTTTCGCTTCAGTCTTCTAACCTATAATATATCCAGGTCGGGGCGCAGTGTCCACACTGTCCACAGTGTGGACACTGTCCACAGTGGTTATTTTTTTTTATTCATTCAAAAATATAAATTTTCCACAAAATCATCCGCAAATATAGACAATAACCCATTTATTTCACACATTTCCGGTGGAACGGCAGGAATTCTATGTATTAACACACATTTCCTGGTATTTGTATACAATTCCTTGATTTCATACATTTCCGGTAACAGATACATTATTATAAAACGCCTGAACATGACCATGAAGTTCAACCAGAACATTATAAACATTATAATAAATACACAGATAAGAAAAGAAAAAATTATGTTACATAAGTACATGCAAGAGATTGACATGTTGCACTAACCCTAAGTTGATGATGATGATGATGAAGTGTCATCTAAGTCATCAAGTTTTTTGTAGTTAACTCTTTTCAATCTTGGATGGGTGTGATTGTTATCGACGGCTACAATTCGCCCATTCATCGTCCTTAATTTGGCAGTACAAGGACGTGCCTTTGACCGTGCAGAACAAGTCCACCTTTTCCGGCCGCAAATGGTCCTATCTGTCATCTCTGAGAAAGTGTATCCCTCATAAAGCACCATTTTGTTACCTTTTGCTGACTTTACAAAGATAGCTGTAATCAAATAAAAAATAGATATTGAAATCTAATCATAAGATAAAACTAATTAAGTAAGTTTAG
The DNA here is from genome assembly GCA_914829495.1 of Eilema sororculum. NCBI lineage: Eukaryota > Metazoa > Arthropoda > Insecta > Lepidoptera > Erebidae > Eilema > Eilema sororculum. Next base: position 18,977,248 of record OU618545.1, on the reverse strand, counting down.
TTTCAGTTTGGCAAATTTTACTGGCGGTCCCTATTGAGGACAGGAAAGGTATATGACTAAGTTTAGCCCATAAACAATAAAAATTGTGTAACAGTAAAAGCAGAACACTGACTCCAAAGTCACAGGATTACCTAGTTTGGGAGCCAGGGTTTATAATTTTTTGTATTAACTTAACTACAATGTATTGTGTATACCATTTAAGACATGTTTGTTTATAGAATGTGGCATCAATAAAGTTATTTATTTATTTATTATTTAACAATAGAAAATCTGACGGAAATTTGAACAAATAAGACTTAATTATATATTTTATTTATTTTACTTTTGTATAGATTTATTAATATCTATAATTTAATGTAGATTTAGATTCGATAAAGTGAACTTCTAAGGCGGGACTTGAACCCGTGGCCTGTTGTTTACATGAGGGATGCTCTGGCCAACTGAGCCAGCATGTAAATTGCTTTGTTTATTATGTCATCAAGTTCGTTTGTAGTAAACTTTTTTCATTCTTGGATGGTTGTGATAGTTATCGACGGCTACAATTCGCCCATGCAGCGTCCTTAATTTGGCAGTACAATGTGACTTTGACCGTACAGAACAAGTCCACCTTATTCGCCCGCAAAGAGTCCTATCTGTCATCTCTGAGAAAGTGTATCCTTCATAAAGCACCATTCTGTTACCTTGTGATGAGGTAACAAAGTCTGCTGTAATAAAATGAAAAGTAAATTATGAAATCTACCCATAAGGTCAAAGTTAGAAAACCTCTATCCGACCAAGTTGAGCTCTTTGAAATGTAAAATCCTTAAAATAAGTAAAATTAAAACATTTTACTTTTGTTTACACTATTTACTGACTTAAAAACTCTTTTAATTATATGAAACATATAATAAACGTTTTGTTTATATTATATCTTACTAAGTTCTAAATCAATAATGAATTTCATAATAATATAATTTTATATTTGATGAATTAGGAAAAGGTATAAAAAAGAGAAGGAATATAATCAATGTTTTATTCAGTCAGTGTAACTTTAATAAAATATTACAGAACAATAATGTCCAAATAAATAATTTAATTTTACTATAATATAATCTAAAATAATAATTAAATAACATTTTTATTTACAACGAAAGAGTTTATTAAATTTGGTCAGCCTATTTGCCGTGATAATTTGAATAATAAGATAATAAATAAAGAAATACAGTCAGCAAATAAGTAGCCTAAAGAGTAAAAAAATATGGAAATTGGAAACATGTACACCAGTGCTTAAAACTTTAAATTATGATTGGAAACTTGGAAAATTACAATTTATATAATACACTTACTTCTAAAACCTTTACCCACCCAATAACAAATATAACAAAAATATAAATAAACCTTGTCTTAATACCGAATATCATTTGAATGCAACGAAAACGAATAATGACGAACGTACGGAACAATGACTGAATGAATAAAGAGTGGAGAGATGGACATCACATAAACATAAAATAATTGAGATTCGTCATAATTACGGCACACTAAACAGGGTATTCGATTGCCTTTTGCACCAAGATAATGGGAAATAAAATTAAGAGGCAAGATGTTGGGAGCCCTGGGACATCCTCCCAAGGGCTTACCCGGAGCTCCCAACTATAGGCGGCTGGGCGATACCGTGGGGGTTTTAGTCGGTAGGAGTCCGGCATAACATCCATGAAGGATTTCCCCCACGGTAAAAAAAAAAAAGATGTTCAACGTCATAACGTAACATAAACTCACGCCTGTATTCCCCGAAGGGGTAGGCAAAGGTGCTAGCACCCACATTTCGCCAGTTTATGTTTAGGTCCCAATGTAATAGGTGGCGAACCTATTGCCATTAACCGGGCACTTATAAACCAGCGATAAATACACACATAACTTCGAAAAGCATCGGAAAGTCATTAGTGTGTGCCATGGTAAACCTGGGATCGAACCCGAGACCTCGTCTCAGCAGTCCATTACCCATACCACTAGGCTACCGCAGTACGAAATAGGTTTATATTTTTCAGAGTAGAAGCTATGTGTGAAGTCAAGTGATATCAAATTATAACAAATCAACCCGTATTTAAAATAATATTTACTATAATAATTTTATATAGTTTTATTATACGAAACAAAAGTATATAACTTTTTAGACTTAGTACGTAGTAGTAGTACGAAAGAGACTTAGTAGTGTCTATAGTAATATTATCTCAAAGTTAAATAGGCGAAGTAAAACACCGCTGCCTTCCGCTTCGGGGATTTATTCCTCAAAAAAAAATTCGAAGTCTGCACTATAAGGTTGAAAGTTAAAAAGCACGTATAATGTCAAGAATGGTTGTGGTGGTCATCAATAGAAATGATGACACCATTCAAAGTTCTTAATTTTGCAGTGCAGCGGTACTTCGTCCTGTTTGAACAAGTCCATCTCACAGTTTTACAGTTTTGAGTTTTCTGACGTCTGTCCCTCATCTGGGTAAATGTGTATCCATTGTAGAGAACCATGTTATTGCCTCTGTTCGACAGAATAAATGATGCTGAAATGAGATGAAATAAAAAAATGTAGAGTTGTATGCGATGTTAGTGCAAAATTAAATAATGTAAGTTGAGACTCACCCGATCCTGCAGACAAACTGTGTAAACAGTTTTGCAGGACTATTACTATTTTGTAACATAATTGTGATGTGTAATAAATAAATAAATAAAAAAAAAATTAAAAAATTCGGCATCAAAGTAGTAAGGAAAAGCATTCGTATTTCATATTGCAAAAAAAAAAACGTATGGATGTAGTTTTATGTAAACTTCACTATAATCACATGTCTTTTGAAAATATGATATACAGCTATTAAATGATTATATTGACATATATTTATAAGGTGTCCAAGCAAATATAATAAATATATGGAACAAATTAAATAAGGGCGGTATTTAAACGCAAATCAAATAAAATACTTTTGTTATGAAATAATAATCCAAATTTCCATCAAAATTACTGATTGCACAGCAGAATACTACTATCAAAAGTATTAGAAAACACACTACAATTTATTTTCGTAACGTACGGCTGTTTATCTTAATGCAAAGCAGTTTTATTAATGCACTGCTAATGCTGCCTGACTAAAATAATCCAAATTCACATAAAAAAATACTGATTGAGTACCTTTTTTTTTTTTACAAACTACTTACTTGCTTATAAAAAAAAATAACCGCGAAGACTTAAGTTCCCGCCTTAGTCTTCTAACCTAACCTATCCATTTCGGGATGGGTGGTGATCATTCTGAACGTAATTACTTAGTATATATATGCTACTCGGATAGATATTTTACTTTGACAATGAGTATCTTCATGCATTCATCATCTACATGCGCACTAGTTAATTTGCTGTGCAGTTAGTATTTTTGATAAACATTTATAATTTTTGTACTTAAATAAATTTATTTGTATCACATTATGAGGATTAAAGTAATGTCATCCTGATGTAAATTTTATTTTTTTCTGCATTACTAGTTTTGTTAAACATTCAGTTTATTTGTAGTAAAGTAATTTATTTGATGTAAAAAACCATATAAATGTTGAAAATATATTGATATGTGATTATTTATTTTATGTGCAATTAATAATATTCTCTTAAATAATAATAAATTTTAATTAAACTGAGGAAATTAATACTCCTCTGCCTACCCCTTCAAGAGTATACTGGCGCAAATACACTTTGATGTGTTACTCCTCTAAGAGTCAACAAGCGGCCTATAATGTGAAGAATGGTTGTGGGAGTCATCAACAGAAATGATGACACCATGAATAGTTCTTAATTTTGCAGTGCAGCGGTACTTCGTCCTGTTGGAGCAAGTCCACCTCACAGTGTTGCAGTTCTGACGTTCGTCCTTCATCCGGCTGAACGTGTATCCATTGTAGAGAACCATCTTATTGCCTCTGTTCGACAGAACAAAAGATGCTGAAATGAAAAATATAGACTTACATGAGACATTAAAGTATTCCTAAATGCTTTAGTCAAAACGCATAAGGTAAGATGCGTGCCTTACGCCTCGGCCTTTTCCGTCAAATTTACTGCCACACCTAAAAATACCTAGTTTCAACAAAAGCAAATAGTGGCAAAATATTGTACCTAACAAGTATTTTTTCACACCACCTGCTCGACAATGCCTCATTATATATCATGCAAACCTTGCAAATGCAAATCGCGCGGCGCGCGGCTGCTGCAGCTGCTGGTGGCCGACGGCGAGGAGGTGGACGGCGGCGCGCGCTGCGCCTCATTTATTTGAAAATTGAACTTATTCGAAAATTGAGCTGGCCACGCCACGGCAAGCCGAACGAAAGAAAAAACAATACTTATAACAAAAGCCGCGAGTACTTCAATACGGTGCAATCAGTATCAGACAAAACTGCAAAAGAAGATAGACATTAAGAAAATGTCGAGTGACGAAATAGTATTTTAATAATTAAAATACTTTTTCTAGTAGCCCTGGTTTTTATTGTCTCGCAAAAGGTGAGTATACTCCTCAGGAATAAAACTGATTTTGCCTTGGGCGCGCTTAAATCCTTCACTGCTCTCAGGACTCCATTTTAATTCCCTCACTTCGCTCGGGAATCAACTCAAAAAAACGGTAAATCTGGAGTCCTTCGTTACGCTCAGGATTCAATATCGCGCCCGTGACATAATACAGTGCTTTATCCCCTTGGTGTACAATCTACTATTATTGCTTCCTTCCAGACCTGTGTCAATTTCCTGAACAATATATTTTATTTTATTTAATGGATAGGGTAAAACGTCCAATTGGCACTTTAAGCGGTACTTAGGTATCTGCAAAAGAAACGTTGTGAATGGAAATAAATATACGCCTTCTAAGAAGAAAGAATTATTTTATATCTAATTTTACCGCGGCTCCGCCCGCGTGGATGTCGGTTATCGTGACCAAACACAGCCTATGTCCTTTCTCAAGGTCTAATCTACCCTTATACCAAATTTTATCAAAATCGGTTTAGTGGTTTAGACGTGAAAGCGTAACATACAGACAGACAGACAGACAGTTACTTTCGCATTTATAGTATTAGTATGGATTAAAACGATTAAGTATAAGTACTACTAATTCTTCGTTACCAGATAGATTTGATTTATCTTAGGAAATTGCGTTGCTTTTTTGTTTAATTAATTTAAAAGACAGTAGGTACTTTTTAACAACCATTTTGAGGCACTCTATCTTTTCACAAATCATAAAGATTTATTTCAAAATAATAGTACCTAACTTATTTTGAGAAAGCTCAAATATCCATTATATTAATGGTTTTAAATAAGTAATTTCCCGCTACTTACTGTTGTAAGTAGCGGGAAATTACTTATTTAAAATTAAAAAATATAAAAATTATTGTATTTGAAAAGAAATCGAAATATAAAATACGCGGTATATTAATATATTTAAGAGGTTTTAATTCTTCCAAGTTGAAAAAAAACAAAGCCATACATTGAAGAACTCCTAACAATATTATTAATAATTTAATTAACAATAAATTATATATTATTAAAGTAAACTAAATAATACGTTTCCTTTCACAATAGTATATATCTTACATTTATATATGTGTGTCTATGTATCTGTTTATTTATACATATACGTATATTATCCAAATTAATATACATTTCTAAAGGCTAATTCTCGTAACAAAAAACACATTAATTTTACCTCGTCTATTGTTAAAGAGATTACTTCGTCCATATTCTGCCTTGAAAATTAAATTACAAGGATACCTTTTTGACATTTCATTTGATTTCGACAGATCTAGACTGAATTTTTAGGATCTTTTATTTTGAGAATTGGCCTTCTGCAGGCTTACCATGAACTCTTAAAATAGGCCAATAATTGGACGGCTGCCATATTACCAACTACATAAATAAATTTGTAATCCAATATAAATGTATAGGATTACAAAGTTACATTTACAGTTAGTAGTATCAATGCTGTTAAATGACCTGTTTTAAGAGATCATGGTATGGGCCATGGTTTTGGTGCTCAAAGGTTGGCTGTAAAAGAGCTCATGTTGAGTTAAGCTCCCCTTCCATAATTCATATACCTATCTATAATTTTATGCATCATCTCTACTATTCATAAATAGAGAATTAATAAGTGCATCTTTTTTCTTTCCACGAGGAGTAAATTCGAAATCGTAATTTTGCTGACTTAGTCTCGGATGATTGTGTGTATCATCAATAAATATTATGTTTCCATTCTGAGTCCTCAGTTTTGCAGTACATCGATATTTTTTCCGATTTGAGCAAGTCCATCTAATTGTTTGAGAAAATATATGCCTCTTCATTTCTGTGAATGTATATCCGTCATAAAGGACCATCTGGTTACCTTTTCTGGACCAAACAATTGTTGCTGAAAAAAATTAAGAGAATATGTAGATATCATTCATACTTGTTTTAATTAAATAAAAAAAACTATGACCATGGAGTGCATGGCGCCAAGCTAAAGCCCTCAGAGCTCAACCCCGCTATATAATTTCCGCGCGCACTCAAAGTGGTATAAAAAATAATAGCAACAATTTATTATAGTATGGGGTGAGAGTTTATTTAATTCATTTATTTATTTTACAGCTGATATTTAAACGCTACAGTATATTTATTACATTTTTATACCACATTTATTATAAATGACTTTGGTCTAACATTTTCATTTATCCGGTTACAGTTCAGCATTGACGTCAAGAGCAAGAATAATATAATTATTCTAATAAAACAACATGTCATTTATTTGACTTTTTTATTATTACAAATCAGAATTATTATTGTAGGAACTAATTGGATGATTAACCATGAATATTAGTAGATTTCAACAAGTGACAAATATTCTGACAGTAGCATTATTATTAGTCAAATTACTATCGAATATCGACACATTGTACTTGTCATTGCATGTTATTATTACAATAACAGCTGCAGAAGCTCCAACGATCTATCTTCTCCAAAACAAATCATTAGCATTGTCAGTTGGTTCGTTATTTTAAAATGTATAATTAGAACGATTACTCATTGTATGGTTGTGATTACCATGAAGTTTTACTATGACTTCGTTTACTGTCTTCATTTTAGCTGTACAATTGGTCCGGCCACGGTAGGAGCAAAACCATCTCTTCACAGGACTGTCAGTTGCAGTCTTACATTCTGAAAATGTATAACCATCGTACAACAACATCTTGTTGCCTTTGCGCGATAAAACATATTTTACTGAAAATAAAAAAATAGTTCATGAATCTCTTTTTCTTAACAATAAAATAAAATAAATATTCTTTAAAATTCTACACAGCGCTAATTATTATCATTTATTTCCGACTAAAAATCCATACAATAATTGTTTGTATCACAAACTTAATAAACTATGTTAGTACATCTTCAAATCAAATCAAATCAAATCAAATCAAATTTATTTAATAATCGTTGTACGGTTATTTTACATGGTTTCTTAATCTATCGTGCGTTGTTACATTGTGCATAAGTGGTTATCTTACGTATGTATATTTATTTGTGCGGTTTAGTGTCTTACATAGGTCTTTACTAAGGGATATTATCTAAATTGTGCCTGAACTAGGTAGTCCTGTGCTTCAGGCTTCAAGTGCAGACTAATAATAATTCTAAAATACTATTACAGGTACAACTAATTACTATGAATACAATACAATGCTAAAGTGACTTGCTACAGTTAGCCAAAGTTATGTCTAAATAAGCAACTTAAAACTAATTATTTATTTTAATACAGAGATTAACTCCTCTGTGTCACCGTAGGACAATCTTTGGAGGACATTCTTCACGACTCGTTTACAAGACACATAATTTAGAGGATAAATGCTTGTTATAGCGTTTATCCTTTTGTATAGAAGAGGTCCTAAAAACAGGTAAAATTTGCCTGTGTACTCGTGTTTTATTGCAATTCTTTCAGTGCATACAATATCTTTCCGCCTTTTGTTAGTGATGTCGGTGCTGTAGGGAAGTGCTGCGTGCTGTTTTAGCACTGTGCTCAATATAAATAGCTGGCGGACTGTTAGTACTTCGCAGGATTTGTATAGGAGGTCGGTGGAAGATAAGAAAGAGCGAAACGTTGCTACCTTGAGGATCGCTCTCTGAGCTCGCTCGACGGACAGTAGCAATGTCTTACCCACTCCCCCCCACGATGTTATGCAATACGTTAATATTGACTGACAAAGGGCATAGTACACTTGTTTAATCAATTTTGGGTCACCGATATATCTTATTCTTTTAAACACAAATATCAACTTGCGTAATCGCTTAACTAGTGTTTCACTATGCTCTTTAAATGAAAGGGTTTCATCAATTATAATGCCTAGATATTTTATCTTATCTGCTAAAGCTATGACCGGACAAGTACAATCTTTATTATTTGGTTCTCTACAGTGGTGCGCGTACAGTAAGTGTTTGGGCTGGGTTATAGATGACCTTTTGCGCATCGAGAAGGTAACGTATTTGGATTTATCTGCATTTAATGTTAGTTGGTTATATTGAAGCCAGTTGTTTACAATGTTAAATCCCCGTTGCGCACGCCCGTACACTTCTGTTTCTGTATCAGCAGAAAAAAGGAGGGCAGTGTCGTCCGCGTACGATATAATCGTGCCGTGCTCTAGATTTATATTACATAATTCGTTTATATAAATCAAGAACAGTGTGCTTCCTAGTACGCTTCCCTGGGGAATGCCAAATGAGGTATTCTCCATGTCGTCACTGAGAACGCTCCCGATTTTTACGCATTGAGTACGTTCGTTTAAGTAGCTCTTGAGGAGTTCCAGCTGTAAGCCTCTTATTCCCATATGGTCAAGCTTGCTCAAAAGTTTGGAAACAGAGACCGTGTCGTACGCTTTGGCAAGGTCTAGAAATATTCCCACTGTACGATTTCCCTTATCAAGCTCTTGTGCTATGTAATCTGTCAGATGGTGTACTGCGTCGGCCGTAGCCCTATTAGCTCTAAAACCAAACTGTGCATTTGATAAGAGCGAATTATCCTCCAGATATTTAATTAACCTATTATTTATAATTTTTTCAAGTATTTTTGAGACTGCAGGGAGTATGGAAATGGGCCTGTAATTCGTTACTTGGTCTTTCCCTCCAGACTTATATACAGGGACAACTACAGCTTTCTTAAGGCACTTAGGGAAAATGCCTGTCGCTAAGCATTTTTGGAAGATATTAGTTAAGGGCTTTACCAGTATATGCCTGAATTTTTTCAGGATTTTATTAGATATGAGGTCCCAGCCGATAGCACAGTCATTCTTTAAGTTCGAGATTATCCTCTCAACCTCCGTTTCGTCGGTGTCCAATAGCACAAAAGATGACAAGGTAGTCTTATTCGGAAAGGGTGGGTCTGTGGGAAGCTGCATATTTGCTTGTGAGTGCTGTGCAAGTCTTTGCCCTACATTTATAAAGAACTTATTCACTATGTTAGCGGCTTCTACCTGTGATGGATGGGTGTTTAATAAACTTGAAGGCGATTCCTTTTGCTTCTTAGTGTATGTTATATTCTTAATATGTTGCCAGATCTTTTTACTATTCGATCCCGCCTTTTCCAGCTCTAGTTTGTCGTGATTTATTTTGACTTTTCTTAATAGGTCATTGCAAAAATTTCGATATCTTTTATAAGATACCTGTAAAGTTATATTATTAGGGTTACGTTTACATTTCATGTGAAGCTGATCCCTGTGTTTCATACAACGGATGAGCCCTGGTGTGATCCACGGTTCTAAGTTGTGGTTTTTGTTATGCAATCGTATTACCCTTGTATTTTTATGTATTGCATTCTTTACATTTTCAATAATGTATTGCATACAATATTGCGGATCATCAGAATAGTAAACTGGGTCATAATCGATATTGCGTAAATCGTATTCAAGTCTATCCATGTTTAATTTCGTGATTAAGCGAGTTTTTGTTATTTTAGGTAACTTGCAACTAAGGGTTAGTAGGACAGCGTTATGATCGGTTATAGAGGAATTGATGACGAGTACGTGTGCGGGATATTGTGTTTTTAGCATGATATGATCAAGGCAAGACCCACTTGCTTGTCGCGTGATAAAAGAGTGTGTGGTGAATAAGCCATGAAATGAGCAAAGATTGAGATAATGTAGGGCATCCTCCTTTACATCTTGCTGTCCTTGTAGGATGTTTATATTTATGTCTCCAGTTAAAATTATGTTTTTATAGGAAGACAGATCCTGCAGGGTGTCATTTAATGAGTTAATAAACTTGTACTTATCGCTAAAGGCGGGAGGTCTGTAAATTGCTAGTATTACCAAGTCTGATCCTATCTTAATTAATAATCTATTACACTCTTGCATAATTGGTTCCTCTACAGTTGCATTTATTTCACTTTTTATGTAAACTACTATCCCATCGTTCTGGTTATATAATGTTTTACTGCTGTACATATTATATCCCGGTATTAATGGTATGTTATATGGTAAAGATAGTCTACATTCTGTTAAGACAATGACGTCAAGATTCATATCTATTCTATGTTGTAGTGTTAAAAAGCCATCTATGTTCTTAAAGACGCTATCTTATCCACTAAATAACCAAAAAATTAAAAATAAATCAATTCATGTATCTTCCTGAAGCATCAGGGCCATCATTATGTATACGGCACCAATGCTCCAGAAAGACACCATCAGCACTTTCAGCTATAATTTTCAGGATGCTGTTGGTACTCCCTCGTATTCTGCTCAGTACCGATGCCGTTCTTTTGCGCATTATTGCCGCAAAGCCATCTGTAGCCGCTTCAGCGAACATTGCCGAGGCACTGCAGAACCGTGAGAGCCCCAACAACATCCTGAACGCGTTGTTGTACTGGATCCGAAGAGCATTGTATGTAGGCCTTCTGCGTATATCTGACCCACAGACTACTAGTATAGAAGGTCTGGCAGTAAGCCTTAAAAAGAGTAACCTTTACCGGCTTCGTGCATCTTGCGAATCTGCGGGCCAGCATATTGCATCGTACCGACAACCCTCTTCGTTCCCTTTCCAGGTCCTGGTCATCATTCAGATCCTCAGTCACAACATGGCCAAGGTACTTGAAACACGACACTCTCTTTAATGCCCTACCATACAAGTATACTGGCGGTATCGGTATCGGTAATTAGACGCAAAGAAATTTAGAAAATTATAAAACTTCCGCTCCACCCATTTCCGCATTAGCCTTCTAACCTAACCTATCCAAGTCGGATTGCACTACTTTTCTTAATAAACCTATCACTATCTGTCTTATTTCTGGGTGGTACCCAATCGTACGAATATTGTAACAAACGCTACGACTGAATATCATTCAGGCCATTAATTGAACGGCGCCGTTTAGTTAATTTGCGGCGGTTAATTGAACATGGATGTCGACTGGTGACGTGCCCAAAAGGCTGACGGTATTGCCCCGTTGGGTGGCAAAAATCCATTGTAAGTACAGAAAAGAGGTTAGCCCTTTCACCCTTCATAATCGATTCGGTTATAAAGATTTTGAACATAATTTTGACAGCAAAATCGTCTGGAAGAATTAATTGGGCGATTTTTTTTAAATGTTTGGGAATAATGTATGGGGGATTAAAATCGCCAAATGAATACTTCCAGAAGATTTAGATAGCGAAAAAAAACGACTATTAAATTACCTGGTGTATTATTACTCCTGGAAAACAGAGCCTCTCTTATGACTGTGACAATTTTTGATAAAAACAATAATATCTTCAACAGTATGAGCCGTGGCTGTGCATTTGTTCTGTGGTGTTCGATTAGAGCATGTCCATCGTATTTTTGGTGTCAAGTGTTGTCGCTTGTCCTTTCTCTTTGTGAAAGTGTAGCCGTCATACTCCAGCATTTGGTGGCCCCTACTCGATATGACGAACTTTGCTGCAAGGTCCAACTAAGTTTAGAAGTATTTAATAAAGCAAGAAAGACAAATATTGTGGTGGAAGAGTGTCTTATAAATGTAAAAACATAAAAATAATAAAAAGAAGATGATGTACATATTATTTTAAAACTATCGTGGCATATACTTGACGGTTTATAATAGTTCGGGACTTCACGCGATAAATTTTGGAAAACTTACTTTTGCCGACGTTTCGGGTGCATTACAGCACCCGCGGTCACCACTTGACTCAACGTCGGCAAAAGTAAGTTTTCCAAAATTTATCGCGTGAAGTCCCGAACTATAATAAATCATGATGATGTACATATTTGTAGAAGAGGCTGAATTTATAATATTTTAATAAACAAGAGCAACAGTACCTAGTAGTAACCGTTGAATAATATAATAGTAATATAAAAGTTAGCTATACTCAGTAATTTATTTAAATTTAAATTATAGCTAATCTGAAAATACAATTCATAATGCATAATAACAAGCAATTTGTTAATTTTATATTATTACCAAATCTAAAAAATTTCACCAAAACATGACATTAACATTTTAAACACTTGAATCCAGAAACATTTTTTTTTAATTTTGTTCGTCAATTTACTGCGCCCTTGGATATTAAGAAGCTAGTCTGAAGTCCAGAATACTCTGGAAAAGTCGACTGCAACAGCATACGATAGTCAAAGTATCACACACCGATAGCATAACGTTCCTTTTACACCGCAGGTGGGTAATAGATTCCCATTATTCACAAGTCAGGTGTTACACGGTTATCATATATGTGGACGTAGGCCAGTTGTGGTTTCAAAACTATAAATATTTTTTAAATAAAGAAATATGAGACACTAGAAATATAAGAAGCTATCACACTGGAATTATACAATTTTAAAGCTTAGATCTGAGTTTTACGGAAAAGGCATCGGGCGTAAGGCAAACTCGCGCTAATGCCTTATCTGTGCCAGGCGAGCTTTAAATCTGCTTTAGACTTGCCAGAAAGTCAGCTTGTATATTATTCAGATCAAATAGCGTCAAAATCTATATATTTAGGATGATAAGCAAAAACTTGAGCTCAAACTTGTAAATTAAATATACCTTGCTAATGGTTGTGAGAATTTCTGATGGTTACAATCGCATCATCTATGGTATATATAACCGCCTTGCAACCTCTACTGAAATGGGTTGAACACAACCATCTCTTTTTCACAGTGCTTCCAATTTTTGACTTCTTGTGGTAGAATGTGTAACCATCGAGCTTAAGCAATGAGTTTCCTCTTTGCGATGGTACAAACACAGCTGGAAGTAATTATAGATATTAATAAGTCTTATGTGTAGTACATTGCTCTGGCAAACATTATTTTTGCTCTAGTGATGGATCTATTTTCATTGACATACATTTTGATAGTTCTATATTACTGCTTCTTCTTTATTGTAGTCATCATCATTATCTTGTGTTAGTACCCAAAGCTTGCATTTAGAATCCCGGGGTTCGGTGTTCTTTTGTTTCTCTTGACTTAGCGTATCTCGGATGTTGCCCTAACCCTATAAGTAAAGATCCTTTTTCGCAGGAACACGAATTTTTAAATTAAATTTTAAAAGTATTTATATGGTGGGAATTTATTTATTACAAAAATATAGCTGGAAGACCATGTAGCTCAACTACGAATGTTGTGATGGATATGGGGTGGGACAAGAATGGATGAATTTAGGAAGTACATTAGAGGAAGTTTAAAAGTAGTGTCAAACATAGAAAAAATGCGAGAAAATCGTTTGTTCTCTTTCGAACATTAATGCGTAGGGATGAAAGTGATATCGTAAAGAAGGTATTAACAAGGGGAGAGGAAGACCTAGAAGGAGATGGAAGAACTGTGTGAAAAATGATATGGCTAAGAAGAGAGTGAATATTGTGATGATTCCAACTGAAGATGAATGGCAAAAGCAAACACGTTGCGCCGACGCCAATTAAATATGGGATCAGGGCCGGAGTATGATGATTTAACTACTCAGGTCTTCTAGCTTCTTTTAACTTGTGCATATAATTCCTCCTTTACTCTTCTTCTCAGTGCGTATGTTCATCATAAATTTTAAATATCTCTTCATCAAGTGTATATATTTTCGCTCTGCAGCGGTGCGAGTTGCGTTTAGAACAACCCCATATTTCTTTACAATTTAGTCTCCTTTTACGATCGCTAATATTTATGTAGATATTATTACGGTAGACAAGTTGCCGATGCCCCCGAGTTGAAATAATAAATCTGACGATGCCTGTAAAGGGAATAGAGGCATTATTACATTCACGCAAGAAACTTCTTGCCCTGTTGCTTCCCAGTGGAGTAGAATAGGACCATCCGAGCTCTTCCTTAGGGTATCCTAAAATAAAAGGCTACTAAGGGATAGGGCTGTTCTCCATCTGACATAAATATAAAGCCCAAGATAAAAGGCCCGCTAGATGGCAATAGGCTCGCCCCTATTACGTCATGGGACCGAAAAACATAATTGGCAAAACGTGGGTGCGAATTCACCTCTGCCTAGCCCTATGGGGATTTACAGACGTGTGTATATGGATGGATGGATGGCACCTTTCTTCGTAATTTGCTGTGTGCGCAGCGGATGCTGCTTTGGAGTGTTGTTCCCATAAGGTAAACTTGAAAATACATCCAAATTAAATATCTTTATTCATGTAGGTCACAAAATAAACTCATGCATGAGCATCATAATTATTGCTTCTATGTTTACATCCGAACTAGTATCTAATCTCCAAATCTTTACCTACTGCATTACTGACATCACCTATCAACTCACCCAGTGTCCATATCAATGCAGCAACATAATTTGATAAGAACGCTTTGTGCACTGGGGACCACATTGCTCTGTGGTGACTGTGGCAATAACCGCCATGACGTCAGTTGGCTAGTAGCTATAAGACGTATAAATAAGAGGAAGCAAGGTGGAAGATAATTTTGTAAATAAAACTACCACTCTCTTACATATTTTATCTCTTTTCATGATTATGTTCATTAAAAATGGCAATTATTTTATTATCAACTATATGAAGGCAAGCTTTACAGTATTTATTCTGGGTACAGCTCCATCTTTTCTTGTCTGTTTTGTAGTTCCCAGGCTTCAGGTAAAACGTGTGATTCCCAACTTTAATGTTAGTTTTACCTTTCTTCGTTTTGATCAACGTCACTGGAATGAGAAGAAATAAATTAACATAGGTTGATTAAACATAAAACAAAACGATACCTATAAAAATTTTAAGTTGCTTAGTGTATGCTTCAAATACTTACTTTAAAAAATCTGCATCCAAATTTTGAGATAACTTAGGCTTATAAGGTCGCAGAACGAACGAACAAACAAAATATAATAAGTTTTCTTGAAGTAAAACACTGCTTTCGTATAATTTCATATATTTAATATTTGCACGATTTTTTTAAGTTGTAAAGAGAAACGATTTGTATTCTCGCAACCATTAATATACATGTGATATACATTTTTTGTATTGATATACAAAAAGTTTTGAAGTTTCCATAACAACATAAAATGATTCAATTCAAGTTTCACTATGGTAGGTACAAAGTGTACGCGTAAAATATTTAAATTTTGAGTTTCCCCAACTGGACATTCGTGTCCAGATGGTGAAGAACCTAAACATATTTTTGATGAACCTAAATTCATCAAAAATATATCTCTCCAAAGGTTACCTTTACGAAATTGCTTTCAGCGATAAGGCCCCATTTGTACATATCTATGATGAACATGATTTATGTTTGATTAATGTACAGTAGGTTGCAGAAGTCCTTATACGGCTTTAGATATATAATCCATTAAGTTGAGCACTAAGACTATTTTAAAAGAATGAAATATAGATGACTTTACCTCTGTTGACCAAATTAAAATGCACGTATTGCAGAAAAAGAAGAGAAAGAATGAAGAAAGATAGCGTATGGTGCCTCTTCATACAATTTTATTTTTATATTGTATACGAACTTCTGCAGCCAAATTGTACAATAAAGTGTATTCTATTTTTCATCCCGATGTTCCCACGGGCACAGGAGTTACTCAATTGAAACAGTATTTGATTTACTTCGCATCTTCATGCCAACTAGTTTAACTATATCGTCAGTTATCGCTAGAGTTTTTGTAAAGCAACCTTGGCACACAGGTATTATTTTACCTTTCACATTAAAATGATAATTGTAAGTGACTTCTTTTAATCTCTTTCTTTCGGGATCATTGATTTCATCACAGCTTTTTCTCGTCATTTGGACGGTCATCAAAGTTGAAATATATTTTGTTCTGAGATTGTAGGATCCCAGATTCCAAAACTCTTGGTGTATTAAAGAACGATGTTCATCTTTAATTCTGTTCTGGCATTTATTTCGACAATCGGTTAATTCTTTCATTTGAGGTTTTATGTGACGAGATTCACTCCGTTTTTTACATGCTCCCAAGTTTTTCGTAAAAGTTCCAGTACTACAAGATTCAATTGGTGTACTATGAGTATACAGTTCGTCAGGCTGTGTCAATGGGCTTAAACTGGCTGGATTAGGACCGGGGAATTCGTCAGAACTATCGAAGTCGCAGAATTCGTTAATTGGTGTTACATCTAAATTATTTTGTTCATTATTTGATTGGTGAGCAGTAAATTCATATTTGTCATCTGCAAAACACTTAAGTTGATGATCTTGATATGTCGGTAGTACATCCATAGTTATTATTAAAAATGCAAAAGTAACTCTGTCTGTCTGTTCCGCTTTCACGCCTAAACCAATAAAACCGATCTTGATGAAATTTAGTACAGAGATGGACTAGAGCTTGGAAAATGACATTGCTACCCTATTATCGTGAAAAATAGGGTGAAAGGGGTTAAAATTCATTTATTTTACCATGATCAACCATTTAATAGAATGAAAATACAGCACTTTACAACATCTACAAATTGTACTTTTAACACAGGATTTTCTTCACAGAAAAATGATGGCATATTTGTTTTTTCCTTCACAAACAAATATCCATGAACTATTATATATATTACAAGCTTTTTAATAGGCATCTAACGAGTGGACAAAAACACGCATTTCAAAATTCATACTTATGCTTTGAATGTCAGCTTTGCTGGGGCTACACTTATCGTGTTATGCCAATAATTACCGCCATAATTTCAACAACGCCTAGGTTTAGCCACGATTTGTAGCCATAATTTTACAAAGCCAATTATTTTGACGATATTACACGCACGAGTGTGAGATTATATTAACATAGTTTCTATGGTAGCTTCTCTTAAGAGACTGACTTAAGGAAAAAAGGATTACTAAATTAGGTACAATGATGACTTAAAGATGTTATGCACTAACATATATACCGAGTGATTTTATAGTGGTTTCGGATAAAAAGAATCTGGGCACAGTTTCGAAAGCAAAATCATCTGGAAGTATTAATTTGGCGAAAGAAAAAAAAATTTTTTTGATAATGTATGGGAATAATGTTCAGGTGATAGGGAAAATGTATGGGGGTTTAAAAAAAATGTTTTTCTTTCGCCGAATGAATACTTCCAGATGATTTTGCTTTCAAAACCAAAATCAAGGCCAAATTCTTTTTATCCGAAACGACTATATAGATAGAGATACACATATTTAATATGATAAACCTTAAAGAATACTATATAGACCGTCAAAGCCGAGATCTCGGAAATGAAATCCTCCGTTGAATTCATACACCATTCCATTGAAACATTATCCAGCAGAGTCTCAAAGGTTGAGGTAGAAATGAACGCCCTGAAATCGGCAAAGGAGGATATCGCTAGTCTACACAACCGTTGTAACAAGCTCGAGATACTGCAGCAAGAAAGTGAGCAAAGGTCTCGTATGTGTAACGTTGAGATCAAGGGGGTCCCTTTGACCAACGGTGAGAATCTCTTCGAAATCATCAACAAGTTGGGAGATATTATTAAGTGCCCTATCCCGAAGGAACAAATTAATTACATTGCAAGAATACCCACGCGAGGTGACAGCCAACAAAAAAATATAATATGTGCTATTCATAATCATTACATTAAAAATGATTTTGTGGCCGCTGCCAAGAAATACAAGGGTGGGATTAATGCGAGCTTCCTAGGGCTTACCGGCAAGGACAAAATCTATATCAACGACCATTTGACGCTTGAGAACAAAACCTTGCTCAACAAAACTAAATTATTCGCGAGAGAACGAGGCTTCGACTATGTATGGGTGACAGGGTGCAGAATATTTCTACGAAAAAATAACACATCACCTAAACACCATATAAAAGGCGAACAAGATTTAAGGAAGTTTTTTTAGTTTACCAATCATGTCGATACTCTGGTAATGCACTTAAACAATGTATGTTGCCAATGTTGAGAACCACAGGTACGTGTTTTTCTACTGCTACCTATACTCGCCGGCCTATTGTTCGCTTATCGCTCGGCGTCAGTCGATCTGCTTTATCTTATAAATCCTATTTTGAAAGCTATATTCACGTAGTTAGTGCGCCTATTTGCTTGTTTATTATGAAGTGTCTTGTATTAAAGAAATGTACATGTTACATTAAAGTTACTCTGTCATCATTTTGCTACTTTGGACTTAATGATCAACGAAATAAAGTCTTACTCTGCTACTTTCTACATTTGTACCTGCCCTCTAGCGACGGACTTTTGTGCTATTTCGCTTTAAATATACCTTACAAATTCCATATAATCGAAACTTTTATTATACTTGTTCTAATGCTAATTAATACTCACTTAATAACTTATAATGGCGTCCCTTAGTTTTTATTACCAAAATGTGCGAGGATTACGGACTAAAACATCGGTTTTCTATAGAAATGTGTGCATCAATAGTTACGATGTTATTTGCTTAACAGAGACTTGGCTAATTGACAGTATAAGTGATCGTGAATTGTTCGATGACCGGTACATGGTCTGGAGACGGAATCGTGACTATGCTAAAACGAACCAAACTCTCGGCGGTGGTGTTTTGATCGCGGTGAAAAGAGAACTTGTCGCGAGTGACCGTAGTGATTGGTGCTCATCGGCAGAGGATATGTGGGTGAGTTTAACATTACACCAAAATAAACCTCGAGTCTCGTATAAAATGCATATAGGCGTGGTTTATATCTGCAATGAAAACCTAGGCAATTCTTTAAATGATCAACTCGCTAACTTTTCTGAAAGCGTAACAAATATTATTTTAAAACACCCTGCAGATAAATTCCTAATTGTAGGTGATTTTAATCAGCCTAACATAGATTGGCAACCTGCGGAAAACCACTGCTTATTGCCAAGTAACGTACAAGGCCCGATTCAAACGCGTGTAATGGATGACTTGGTCATCTGTAATCTGTCTCAGTATAACCCCCATCTTAATTGTGATGACAGGATTTTGGATTGGGTACTATCTAATAGTGAAGTTGAGGTGGATCACTGTTGCGATCCTTTAGTCCCTGAAGATCCGCTACATAAAGCCTTGAGTTTTTCCACCAATTTCGTTCAGTTGCATTGTTTACCAACTCGCCCCAGTATAATGTTTGTATATACACATGCAGATTATATTGCCATTACTGGGGAGATGGACAATATAGACTGGTATTCTCAGTTGTCCCGCGGATCGGTGGAGGATGCGGTGGCAGTCTTCTATGACCATCTTAATAGACTCAAAAATGCATATATACCGACTAAAACTGCGGCCGTAGAGGTGAGATATCCACAGTGGTATAGAAGACCACTCATTAAAGTAATAAAGGAAAAGGCTAAATTTCATAGTAAGTTTAAAAAATACGGAAATTTATCAGATTATCAATCTTTCATTACGCTGCGCCAACGCGCTAAAGATATGGAGAAGAATATGTTCGATACATATATGGCACAACTAGAGTCTGATATCTCTAAAAACCCTCGCGCGTTTTGGAAATACGTTAAGTCCAAACATCAATCTAATACTTATCCCTCGGTGTTAAAGTATAAACAGCGTTCATCTGGTGATGGGGACGATATCTCAAACATGTTTGGAGATTACTTTTACTCCAATTTTCTACAAAATATTGACCATGATCCTAGACTGACAAGTGACACTGGGGACCCCGGTGGTCGAGAGACATTATCAGATATAGGCTCGATAGATATACAATGTAGTGAAGTGTATAAACTGCTTAAACAGGTTGATCTCAACAAATCTGCGGGCCCAGATAATGTCCCTCCAGTGCTTATAGTCAACATTGCCAAAAGCCTTGTTGTCCCTCTCTCCATTCTGTTTAGGCGGTCACTTGTTGAGGGTGAGGTTCCGGCGGTTTGGAAGTCGGCGTATGTAACTCCAATACACAAAAAAGGGCCTAAAGACCTGGTGGAAAATTACAGACCAATATCCAAGCTGTGTATCTTTGCTAAAATCCTAGAAAACATTGTTTATAAGCAGCTATACTCAGCCATTAAGTTCAGCCTTAGCGAAAACCAGCACGGATTCATACAGGGTCGTTCCACCACGTCTAATCTCATAGTGTGTAGCGATTATATATCCGAACATATGTCGCAGAGGCTGCAGGTGGATGTTATATACACTGACTATAGCAAGTGTTTCGACCGAATTGATCACTCAGTACTCAGACAAAAACTACTTCGCATAGGCATAAGAGGCAATCTGTTTAGATGGTTCTCGTCTTATGTCGAGAACAGGAGTCAAGTGGTTGTACTAAACGGTTATTCCTCGAGGTCAATGAGCATACCTTCTGGCGTACCACAGGGCTCCCTATTGGGACCCCTTTTGTTTAATATCTTCATTAATGATATCACGGCCTGTTTCCATACATCTAAAATAATTTTATACGCAGACGATATGAAGATACTACATAAAATTGCCTCTGGTGAAGATGCACAGTGTTTGCAAAACGACCTCGATCGCTTTCAATTGTATTGTAATAGCAACAAGCTAGAATTGAACGTGTCCAAGTGCTATGTCTGTTCATTTACACGCAAACCTGACCCATTGCTGATTTCATACAGGCTATCAGGTACCGTAGTGACCAGAGTCGAGACTGTCAGGGATTTGGGTGTAATATTCGATTCTAAATTATTATTTGATGCACACATTGATAATATCACCAAACGAGCTTCTAAAGCCTTAGGCTTCATTTGTAGAATCTCAGCAGATTTTAAAAATATCAAAACGATCAAAATTTTGTACTGCACGTTTGTCCGTAGTCACCTCGAATACGCCTCCCAGGTATGGAACCCAATCTATAACACATATATTGATCGATTAGAACAAGTCCAGAGAAGATTTTTAAGGTATATACAGTACAAATGTCAAACATATTTACCCGATTATTATAATCGCTGCAGGAAATTTCACCTTCTTCCTCTACAAGAGCGAAGAAAAGCTGCAGATCTTTCTCTTTTATTCAATATCGCAAACGGATCGACTGACGTGGCCGAGTTGGTGGGCCGGATAGGCCTTCGAGCCCCATCCGCATTCCTGAGAAGGTATAGCCCGCTGCACGTCCCTATCTGTCATAACAACTATAGGCAGAATACGTATATGATCAGAGCATGTCATATGTACAACGCGGTGTGCCGGAGTATCGATATTGATTTATTTAATATGAGTGTTACTAAGTTAAAAAGGACCTTATGTCAAGATTACTTCTCTTAGTGTCTATTAGTGTATCTATTGTAATGAGAATAATGTAACTAATGATTTATTTTCTCTTTTCATCAACAATGTCGTGTACCTACCATAGAATATTTTAACCTTAGTATGTGTGAAAACTTGTAATTGGCCATTACATGAGCTATCACTTGTATCCATTCACATAATAGCTGTAAGTTTTCTGAACTGTAAAATAAAATAAAATAAAATAAATAAAATATTATACTAGCTGTACCGGCGAACTTCGCACCGCCAATATTTTGCTGCCCTCGTGGCGTCAGATCCCGTTCCCGCTGCACCATTTAGGGGGATGAAAAATAGATGTTGGCCGATTCTCAGACCTACTCAATATGCTCACAAAATTTCATCAAAATAGGTCAAGCCGTTTCAAAGGAGTATGGCAACGAAAACTGTGACACGAGAATTTTATATATTAGATATGGTTATAATTACAATATAGGTACTTAGGTATAGATATAAACAATCATAGGATTGAAGCAAGAAAATACTGTTTTAATCAGGTACTTATGTACTGTTTACTAAACACTTAATTATACTAACACTTACGACCGGTCCAACGACACGTTTCGGCCTTATGGTCAGTTCAAATCAGGTGGAAAAATGCTCGAGACGTAGGTAGGTAGGTATTATTAAAATATCAACCTTATTCCATTTAGATAAGACTGAAAATAGTATGTAGTACATATTATGATAAGAATGTAGCGCGCTATTGTATACTATTTTAACACTTGTCTTAATGGAATAGGGTTGATATTACATTACCATTTTTTCGGTCTGCTTTAAAATTATCACTATGTGACACTTTGCAGCCTCGATTTGGCCCAAGACTGAGGCTGCCGCGGCAAAATTGCTACGTGCTATTGCATGTGTGCAACTAAATTTCTAGAACTTATTTCTTTTCCAAATTTTCTTCACTTAAGTACAATAAATACCTAGAAATACTTAATTATCAGGTAACATTTCTTCTTATAACTAACACAATTTAATAATAAAATCTCTTCTTTGGATGGTTGTGACAATTATTAATTTTGATAATCTCGTGTTCTATGGTGTAGATTTGTGCCTTGCAACCTTTGTAGCAGTGACTGGAGCAAACCCATCTGGTTTTCACTCCTCTCGACGATTTGTGAGTGAAAAGATAAGCTCCAACCCTGAGCATCGTTCTACCTGTGGTACTGGATTTCGTGAACTCGATCAAATCTGTTGAACAAATGATTTGTGAGAATTTTGTTTACCGTTTAGGTACGTGGCAATAACATTAATTTGATCGAAATTACTTACATATTAAACTAAATCTTTTAGAAAGTTTAAAGCATACCGTTGGTAGTAGTCCAATATAATTTCCTTCTTTCTTTCAAGTAACGGTATATGTATAAGTTTATTACACATTAGGTAATAACGGTAGGGTTTCATGCATCTACCAAAGCGTTCGGTCCTGGTAGTAAAAGACACCAAATTTTTTTTTTGGGTTTTGCGTACATTTATCGGTCCTGTTAGTTACCGTAAAAGACACCAAATTTTTTTTTTGGGTTTTGCGTACATTTATTAAACTACTAGCTTTTGCCCACGGCTCCACCCGCGTGGATGTCAGTTATCGCGACCAACCAATGTCCTTTCTCAAGGGCTAATCTACCCTTATACCAATTTTCATCAAAATTGGTTTAGTGGTTTAGTGGTTTAGGCGTGTAATACAGACAGACAGGCAGACAGACAGACAGACCGACAGACAGAGTTACTTTCGCCTTTATAATATTAGTATGGATATGGATTTATTTTTAAGATATCAAAGGAGGTGTATAGTTAAATCCAAGTTTGTGGGGTTGCAACCCTTATCCCGCGGCCACTATTTTGGAAAAGAGGGTTCTAATGTTTTTTTTCCAGTTTATCTGACGGTGCAACCACAAATGCAACTTTTCGACGGACTAAAGAAAAAACGGAAAATATAAAATTGATATTGATAGGGAGTGAGGTTCTAGACAGTAACATTCTATTAGCGTATAGAATAGAAAACGGTTCGCTTCGAAGCGTTTCCACCAATAAAATGTCACTTTGTCTACAGGCTACTCTCATAAAACAAGCAAAATCCGTGCTCGAAGCTAAATCCCAATGGATCAACCATCATGAGCTTGAATATAAATCATTGTGTTAAAATATGAGGTTAAAACGAGAAACAGATAATTCTGAATAAGAAACAATTTTAACTAAAATATATTTATTAATAAATTGATCCCCAAAGCTAAAATAAAATTATAATACGGTTCTTAAAGTTATATTTAGGCTGCGGAAGGGGGGCTATCCGAGGGGATTTCCACACAAAAAAAGGGATATTTCGGGTAACACCCTAAAAACATAAACTAAGTAGTAAATATAGTAAAATTTGAACTAAAATCCCAATTATTATTTAGTTCTAAATCAATAATTGCCTTAGACCACTTAAATATGGTCTAAATGGTCTAAAAAATAACACAGCAATAACATTTAAAAATATTATACCAGGTGTAGGCGGAACGCTCGCGAAGCAGAAAGTCGTAGTACTCTAGGTACATATTAGCATATTAAAAATATCTATTTTTTTTGCGTTCTTTACTCTCTATCGTGTCTGTAAAGCTAAATAAAATGGTAATTGCAAAAAAACACTACTACAAAAAGCACGCTTGGGGCTAGTAATTTTTTGCGTTCTCCTTACACCCAGTTATGTACTTAACATTTCAAACTCTAGACTTTGTAAACATAATTCAAAAAATAATTTTATTACAAAAATCTATACTTAATATACAATAAGTAAATACTCTAAAAACCCATTCTTCTCTCTATATGGTTAAACTGCGCAATCGATTTTTATAGACCCCGCAAACGAAAACTTTGAAAATTAATTGTTCTCAATCTTCGGATTTTCACAGTTTTTGTTTACTCGTGTATACGTAGTTACCAGCAAACTTCTTGAATAAACGTCAAAATGTTCATCCATGTATACTAACATAATCTATGATTGACGCACCTCCGCCGTCGTGCTCTGTGCACAACACCAAAGAGACCTAAAACGCTCTTCACGCTGCCTAAAGCTAGCCATGGACGATACGTCTGTTTGAAAACTTTTAAATGGAAATACTTCCAAATGGATGTAGATGTTGTGTCAAAATTAACTAAAACACGCTAAAAATCTCTACACACCCAGATTGTATTGTCGTTTAGTAAAAAAAAGATTTTCGAAAGAGTTTCCATAGCAAAATCGATGGGAAGTATTAATTTAATCACAACAGATGATGACCACTTACTGGCATCCCACCATGGGATCGCCAAGTGCCCTTTCTACCAGATAAAGATGTACGCTATCGCGCACTTTTTGGATATTGACAGTTCGGTGGCGGATGACCTCCATCTGGATTGGATGCATGGATTTCAATCCGTTTTGAAATCCAAATCTGGAAGACGTCCATTTTATGGCTGGATTGATCGACGTATCGACAATGGCTTTACACATTTAGACCTTAAGTACATTGTCACAAGTTTGTCGTTCATCATACTCGCTTTAAAAAACAAATAAATTACGCTCTTTTGCTCGTAGGGTAGACCAATGACTATTGAATATAATACGGATGTAAAAGATTGGTCAGAGATAGGACGTAGTCTAGATTTTTAAATATTTAAAACATTCCATGATATACAAATATGGGACTTAATATTTCATACAAAACGAACATTGTACATTAATAATACTTAGCATTTTTAACGAATTAAATATAATTAAACAGTGAATCATTTGGATAATTCATTAAAATATATAATTAACTAAAAATAAGTAAGTACAACCATAACGTTTGATTGGATAGTTAAAATAAATTATTCCTAATATAAAATCAATTATTATCTTATTATTGCATTATAATACTTACATGTCTATGAAAAATTGGCACTTTTCTTTGGGTTTTTATTAAGTTTATTTAATTACATTATGGTGCAGTTGATAATATACTAAAAATATAATAATACTTTTTTACAAATTGTTTGAAGTTTTACATGACTGCCCAAGAAAGTTTAGAATGGGTTCAGGGTTCAAAAACATTTGTTAGGTTTTTTTAATCCATCTTAACTTGTTAGTACCTGAACATATTCAAAATCATTTTATACCCAGAGTGACAACTCAAAATTTTCCTGGAGAATATGATTTTTGCAAAGCAATAGTGTTTTGTTATTTTTTTTTCATTATTATTGTTTAATAAAAAATTCAAACAATTTCAGAAACTTAGTTCTTTTTTTTTATCCAGAAGATGTCAATTTAGCTTCACCTCGCCTGATGTTAAGCTAAAGGCAATGTCTCGGAAAGAGGGTCACCATCGCAAACACGTACCATGTTAACAGTGGTGGCACTCAGCTTGACGGCCTCATTAGATGCCTTTTCACGCCCTGTTTAAAGGACCTCATATTGTAGCTTAAACGTAAAATATTGCATTTTTGAACCTAAAAATATAGTATTATCCTATGTATTTAGTCGTATTTCTTAAATTTAATTAAGATGATAGATGACATCTTAGGATGACCAGGGGAAATGCATGAAATTACCCACAGATTACCCACAGGGTCCGGTCACCGACGCGCGACGTCCGAGTTTAAAATAATAGTAATTCTAAAAACATCGGGAAAATAAAATGCTCAAGTGGGACTTTAACCCACGACCTTTCTCTTCCAGTCCCTTCAAGTCCGACTTGAGCATTTCGTTTTCCCGATGTTTTTCGGATTTTAAAGTTAGCATAATAAATGCTATAAAAAAATCATTCAAATAATAAGAATAATAATAGTAGGTGACCAAAGTACGACTTACTGTCTTGCTTTGGTCATAATAATATTATATTATGCTGACTTACTCTAATTATACATAATAGTTAACAACCTTCAATGGTTGTGATTATTATTAATAACAATAATTTCATTATTAACCGTAAACAAACTCGCCTTACATCCTTTTCTCTGGTGGGTAGAACAAGCCCATCTTGTTTTTAACTTCTGTTGTACCTGAGCGAAAAAAGTATAAACACCTAGACGAATAAGAGGCTTGCCTTT
Source organism: Eilema sororculum (assembly GCA_914829495.1). Lineage (NCBI taxonomy): Eukaryota > Metazoa > Arthropoda > Insecta > Lepidoptera > Erebidae > Eilema > Eilema sororculum. Next base: position 18,950,601 of record OU618545.1, on the reverse strand, counting down.
CTTTGACACAGTGTAAATAACATCTGAAACAAAAAGATTCGTTATAACGCCAATTGTTTTAAAAAGTAATTTACACTGAACTTCCATTTTTAAATATCACAAGTTTGGTTACGTAAACATAAAAAAATACAGGCATAATGATATCAAATGAACTTTTTAATAAAAGCGCGCGTATATATTTATGTAATATTTTCACTCAAACTTATGTAAATAAGGAGGACAAGGTTATTTCAAAAATGTTGACGGCTTATATCACTCCTAATGTAAAATAATATCTTTGAAACAGTATCGAATAGAGTACTGAAATAAAAAAAATAGCAAGAGAAATAATGATAAGAGAATTAGTATGTAGGAGAAATTAGAAGGATTTCTGTAACTGAATAGTATAAAATAAAATAATAACAAACAAAAGACCCAACCACTCCCATAAAAGACCAAAACAAATTTGATAGCACGTGGGACCGAATAAAATTAATTCGGTTTTTAAATAATTTTATCATTGCTTAATAATGAACCTTTCACAAGTACGGGGTTTTGAACACAGAACAGTTAAAGGAGGTTAGAAGGGCCTTGTGGGCGGGGAAGGCGCGCCGCACATATGAGCAATGCTCATATTCCACCGATATTTAAACACAGTCGCGCTCTTATTGTGACAACGTAAGAAGCTCCTCGAAAAAAAAAAGAATTATGCCGTCTTGCGCTATAATGACGTGTCGGAAAAGAAGCCAAGTATGTAGCGTAGCCTGAGAAGGGATTTCTTTTCATTGGTTAGGCCAAAAACCTTAAAATACAAGTAATATTTGTAATTATTACAAAAGTATTATGTAGTTTGTAGACAAAAACGACATAATCGCAAACTGATACAAAATTATACATTGCTTGCAATACATGAGTGCCATCGTGTACTACGTGAGCGATCGCGCAGTGTATTGCGTTCTTTGCGAATGTCACGCGTGCCGAGCCAACGCTTGCAATGCCGCGATATCCATGCGTATTGATAGTGTTGGACAAATGATCCGTTATAAACAGTGTCGATATTAAGTACGTACACAAATTGTTATTATTAGTAATATTTTAATCAAAATACATTTGCTTACATATTACAGTCAATAATAATTGTTAAATTTTGTTTGATGTCAGCGGTTTATATTGAAAACACGTTTATAATTTAATTTTAGGTTTCCAACAAATCCAGATACTAAAAAAATGTGGGTTTGGCTGAACTTCAATATTTTCAGTGAAGCGACTGCCCTCTGACCTTCACAACTTATTGGCGATATCGAAGCATTGCAATCTTACAGACAGAGTTGTTGGACATTTTAGGGCTGCTGACTACCCGTAATAACTGCCATAGGTTTTCGTATGGTAATCAGGACCGACGACATAGCGTGTTCTCCGAGGCACGACCAGATCACTGCAATTACCCATATTCATGCATAGGTAGAAATATTTGCACTGACCGGGAATGTCATTAGTTGAAAACTTCAGATAGTATCAAAATTACGGAAGTTTTATCGATATCGAAAATCGACCTTTGGTCACCGTAACATGTATGAGAAATTTATATTGCTTTTGTGCGTGTGTGAGTACACGTCCAGTGCAGTATTTGCATTAGTGTGACAACTAATAGCAAACTCGTGATTTAAGTGTGCTGATTTATTTGTGTGCGTAAACCACGTCGTATTGGTCTATTTTTTATAGTGGAGTTAAAGAGTGGGAGACAAGCGGCGACACGCGTCCTAATACAAATTAGGAACTATTTCCTTTCTAACCTCCTTTAACTGTTCTGTGGTTTTGACTAATCATAATTATTCTTTTTTTTAGACTGTTTATACTGGAGATTGATGGCGCTTGGTGAAATCCACAGCTACAACACCGACATTTTCCCGCCAAGAATGGATTCAGACGGAGCCGCTGTTGGCTGTGCTCTCAACGGATAAAGAACTCTAGAACAGTATGGAAGTGTTTGGAATGTAACACTAATTTATGCGTTGTCGGTTGTTTTATGGCATACCACATTTAGCATGAAATATTTAGGAGTTCAAAAGTTGATAAAAAAAGTAAAAAAGGATAATTATTGAATAACACACTTGTACTTTTCCACTGAGTTTATTTTATTTCATCAGCAAAAAAACATCAATGTAAACCTTTGAGAATGCCGTAAGGCGAAACCGGTCAGGTTTAGAAATAAAATAAACTTTTTTTAAACTATCCTTTTTTACTTTTTTTATCAACTTTTGAACTCCTAAATATTTCATGCTAATTGTGGTATGCCATAAAACAGCCATCAACGCATAGATTAGCGTTACATTCCAAACACTTCCATACTGTTCTAGAGTTCTTTTTCCGTTGAGAGCACAGCCAACAGCGGCTCCGTCTGAATCCATTCTTGGCGGGAAAAAGTCGGTGTTGTAGCCTGCTGTGGTCTATTGCAGTTCGTTGTTGGTATTTGTTTCTTTCGTACTTTTGTCATCAGTTTGGTTGGAATTGTTATCAGTGGGAAGATCACTGCTGTGTCTGTAAACATAACATATACATAACATAAACTCACGCCTGTATTCCCCGAAGGGGTATTTATTTATTTTATTTTATTTATTTATTTATTTAATGTAGGTTAATACATATGGATACATACTTTGTCCCCCAAAACCGAGTAGATGGTTTGACTGGGGGATCTAGTCTCCGTACAATTTTCTTTTTTCGTTCTACATTACTACTTATACTACTTACTACTCAGAACTATAATACGAGTAACAACTACATGATAACGGAATGTAACTATTAAAGTGAGTTTATAAAATATTTTTTAAGTTTCTTCTTAAATACTAATTTGTCCGGTTCTTCCCTAATGTCCTCCGGCAGCCTATTTAAAAGGTAAGGTATTCGTTTTTTTTAAAGTTCTGTCACCGTAATAATTGTGTATTCTAGGAACAATATATTTGCCGGAGGTCATCGAGCGGGTGTTATGTTCGTTAGTGACTTTCATCAAGTTAGTCTCTCGATCGCCATGATTATTCAATAACAGTAGGTACTTATGTTTTATTGAAACTGGTAGGACTTTACATATTTTATATAATTTAGTGTAATCATTTTTATATTTTTCTTTAACCTTTTTGTTGACGAGTAGTTTTATAAATCTCATTTGAATTGCTTCTAGTTTATCAATGTATGACTTAAATGTAAGACCATAGCTATCGAGAGCATAACTGACTATTGAATCCACTAGCGACATGTATATACACCTTAGTGTACTGATTGGAACCTTATAACTTAAGTGATAAAATTTACATAATAATATTCTAAGTTTATCACAAATATTTTCTGTGTGATGGAGCCATGAGAATTTACTATCTATCTTCACACCGAGGTAGTTAACAGAGTTAGCCATTTCTATAGGTTTACAGGTACAGTTAAATAATGCATTATGAAGACATGAAAATTCGTGAGTGTACAGTGTTGGGGTTTGCGTGGATAGTTGAGAGTAGGGTGAGTGCACAACTAGTAATTTTGTTTTTTCGGTGTTTAGTACAATCCCATTGTCGTGAGACCATTTTACGACCGAGTCTATGTCTTGTTGAACCAATCTACATATTTCGGTGATGTCGGTGCCGGCTCGCAACACGCATAGATCGTCTGCGTACATGTACGGCGTGCAGTGCTGCAGCACGTTGCATAGGCTGTTAACGTGCATCAGGTAGCTGACAGGACCGCATCCAGATCCCTGAGCCACTCCGCAGTTGACCACCATCTCGTCACTGTATGTATTACTCACCTTCACACGATAGGAACGCGTTGTGAGATAATCACTGAACCACTGATTCAGCGGTTTTCCCACTCCGCACTCCTCTATTGCACTTAAAAGGGTGTTTGTGTCTAAAGTGTCAAATGCTTTTTTGTTATCAAAAAATATTAAAATTACTATTTTCTTCTCTTCCAAGTGGTTGTTAATATCGTCAGTCAATTTCGACAATAACGAATTAGTACTTTTACCTTTTATGAAACCATGTTGGCTACTATGTAATATTTTATTTTTCACCAGGTACTCATTTAATTGATTAACTAAACATTTCTCCATTATTTTATCAACACTTGATAAAATGGCTATTGGTCTATAATTAGAAACATTTTTACGATCACCTTTTTTATAAATAGGGCGAACTATTGATTTTTTTAATTGGTTAGGAAATTTACCGTGTGATACAGACAAGTTAATTAGCTTAGTTAATACAGGACTCACTTCATTGACTATCAGCTTTAAGTCGGACATGCGAATGAGATCACTCCCGGGTGACTTATTGCGGGTGCGTCCTCGTGCTCCTACTAAATAGTCCTACTGGTAGGAGCACCAGGACACCCATGTCCTGGTGCTCCTACTGAACTTAAAACCAAGAGGAATAAAATAATTTTCTAAATTTAATTCTTTTTGCTCCTATTGCATTACATATTGTACAGTCAACCGAAAAATACTTAAGAGGAAATTAAAAGAGGTCCCGCCAAGCTAAGAAATTTAAAGTAGTAGTTTAATTTAGTGGTAGTATTTTTTTCCAAGGATCGATATTTTTCGATTTATACCCCAAAAGGTCGTGAATCTTTTTGACATAGGAAAAATTCCTAGTAGTAATTTTCAATCAGAATTCGCTGGGGGATCTCACTGGCAGATGATCTGGGCCTCGATTCTGCTAAAGCCAAACAACACAATGGTGCCACCGCTACTGAGCGATGAGGTCCAGAAGTCCAAAATTCAATGACTTTTTGCAGAGTAATTCAAGAAGTATAATGAAACCGTTTTCATTTCATTTTGGAGTTTAGCAGTAGGTACAGGGAGACTGGAGGCAGATTTACATAAAAAAAACGACTATCTCAAAGGTTATAAGCGGAGCGGGGAGGGGGTAGTGTCTTTCGAATCACTCGGATCACTGATCGTGCGGATTTCCCAGTCACGATGTCGTAGTGGACGGGTGACCATCGCGCGTACGCCATCGATGCAATTTCCAAAAGCAACGATTCCTACGTACTCGTTCGTCGACAATTTTTTTCACACTTCAAAATTCGACGGAAGTAAGAAGTACGCCAGCAATCCGTGAACTATTGTGGACCTAAAAGACAACATTCGGCAAGAATCGAATTGAACCAAGCTTACTGCAGCGTGTGGTGCGGAATACGATGCTCCGTTTTAAACAATGTGTGCAACTAGGTGGAAGACATTTGGATGACATCATCTTTAAAAAAAAATCCGCATATGTACTTTACATTTATAAACTTGTATTAAAACTATACGTCAAACAGAACCTTTTTTAATTAATTTTGAAAATTCGAAAAACATTGGAAAAAATGAAATGCTCAAGTGAGACTCGAACTCACGACCTTTCGCTTATAGGGCGACTGCTCTGCCAACTGAGCCATTGAGCACCACTTGAATCATTCCAAATTTTCCTTCTCTTTATATCCGTCTATAAGGGCGACGGTGCAGCCATCTACCAACATTCTTACGAACTGTTGGAAACAATGAATGATTTTTCAACCATTTTTAAACATTGAATTTTGATGACTGCGCCCAAATATTTGAATGAATTTTTTATAGCATTTATTATGCTAACTGTTAAGTTCGAAAAACATTGGAAAAAATGAAATGCTCAAGTGAGACTCGAACTCACGACCTTTCGCTTACAGGCAGAGCAGTCGCCCTTATAGACGGATATAAAGAGAAGGAAAATTTGGAATGATTCAAGTGGTGCTCAATGGCTCAGTTGGCAGAGCAGTCGCCCTGTAAGCGAAAGGTCGTGAGTTCGAGTCTCACTTGAGCATTTCATTTTTTCCAATGTTTTTCGAACTTAACAGTTAGCATAATAAATGCTATAAAAAATTCATTCAAATATTTGGGCGCAGTCATCAAAATTCAATGTTTACAAATGGTTGAAAAATCATTCATTGTTTCCAACAGTTCGTAAGAATGTTGGTAGATGGCTGCACCGTCGCCCTTATAGACGGATATAAAGAGAAGGAAAATTTGGAATGATTCAAGTGGTGCTCAATGGCTCAGTTGGCAGAGCAGTCGCCCTGTAAGCGAAAGGTCGTGAGTTCGAGTCTCACTTGAGCATTTCATTTTTTCCAATGTTTTTCGAACTTAACAGTTAGCATAATAAATGCTATAAAAAATTCATTCAAATATTTGGGCGCAGTCATCAAAATTCAATGTTTAAAAATGGTTGAAAAATCATTCATTGTTTCCAACAGTTCGTAAGAATGTTGGTAGATGGCTGCACCGTCGCCCTTATAGACGGATATAAAGAGAAGGAAAATTTGGAATGATTCAAGTGGTGCTCAATGGCTCAGTTGGCAGAGCAGTCGCCCTGTAAGCGAAAGGTCGTGAGTTCGAGTCTCACTTGAGCATTTCATTTTTTCCAATGTTTTTCGAACTTAACAGTTAGCATAATAAATGCTATAAAAAAATCATTCTAATTTTGAAAACATAAATCTGCCACCACCATAAAGTCTAAAATTTATTGTCATTTTTTGCAGTGACCGCGGCACCACAGTGGTTTAGCTTTAGTAGAATCGAGGGCCTGGAAGGTTCTTGTGGTAAACCATACTTTGGTTTAGACGAGGATTAGAATATAGACGGATAAAAATAGAAGGGAAATTCGTATCACATCGGGCATGTCTCGGTAGCCAAGTTGGTCAAGGCATTCCCCTGTAAGGGAAAGATCGCGGGTTCGAGTCCCGCCCCATTTTTTTCTATGTATTCGATAGAGGAGATTAGTTTTCTTTTTCGTTATAAAAATAATACACATTTTAGAGCTTCAATTTTTGTTCTCCTCTGAGTCTTTTTTGCATATTACTTTACACAGTCTATGACTTGAATTTCATACAGAAACCTATTTTCAAATAATGATCCAGGTCGAGTTTCATATAGCTGCACTGTCATATTTCACTACACTTTTGTAAACTCCTTGTTTATATTATTGCTTTCCTTTGAAGAGCAATAGGTACAGTTCCGCGTTTCCTTTTAATTAAAACGGGAATAATTTCTTCTGTAGTCATTTTAAATTTTAATATAATTTATTATTTAGATAGTTTTTTTCTTGCTTGGACAAAAGTGACAAAATATGCAACAAAGTGACACTTGTAGCTGCATTCGTCTGTATTTGAATCAGAGTAGGTGTATGAGTACTTCTATTTTTGTAATGTCTTGGTGCTCCTACTGGACGTTTCACGGTTGCCTTTGTAGTAGGAGCACCAGGACATAGGTGTCCCGGTGCTCCTACCAGTAGGACAATTTAGTAGGAGCACGAGGATGCACCCCTTATTGCGATCCATTTTTTTAATTATGTTTTTTATTTCACTGCAAGTAACCGGCCGCCATCTCATGCACATATCCGGTGGTTTTACATATGAATTTCTGTCCAGAAATTTTTCGCCACATACATGTTTTATGTCGTTTACTTCTTTTGAAAAAGTATTCGCAAAGCGGTCGCAAATGTTTTTGATATTTTGTTGTCTTCCCATATTTGACAGTATAACGGTATCTAAAGATTGTTTTGTATTACCCAACATATTATTTATTTGATCCCAAATCTTTTTTATATCATTTTTACATTCTAATATACGTTCTATGTCATATTTATTTCTACTTTTATTAATGGCTTTTTGACACTTATTTCTATATTTGGTATAATTAAGACGTTTTAGCATATTCTTTGGCTCCTCACTCCATACATCAAACAACCTGTCTCTTTCTTTTATCATTACCTTAAGGTTACTGTTAATCCATACCTTATTTCTATTACTATGTACCACTTTTCTATTCTTATAACATTCACTATATATTGAAAAAAATCGCTGGCTCAAAGTGTTATACAACTCAATAGGGCATTCTAACTGTGTCAAATCGTCAAAACTAACCTGTAATAATTTTTCTTGGACCATTTTATTATTTAAAGTTTGTTTATTGTTTACTTCGAGCGGAGCGCATGCACCGCTCGGTTCACGTAGTATTGACCACATTGTGCGTTTCCATTGCACTGCAGCTGCTGTTATGTAATGATCGGACATTTTGTGTTTAATTACAGCGGAGTCTATAGTCGCATCACTTGTTCTTACATAAATATGATCTAAGCAGGACTGCGATATTTCCCCCATAACAATTTCTTTCCGAGTGACATCCTTGATGCACTGAATAAACCCGTACTCTGACAACATATTTTGGTACGCAATTACATGTTTATCCGATTCTTTTAATAAATTAATGTTTATGTCGCCACACATGATAGCTTTTGATTCTGTAGGTAATGTGTTCAGTAAATTACGAAATTCTACCAGAAATTGATTAATCCTGTCCTGTTTGTTAATTTTTGGAGGTCTATAAACTGCTAATATATTAATTAATTCGCTGTTAAATTGAAGTGCAATGGAAACACACTCAGCCGTCTGCATTCCTGTTACTGTAGTCGATTCGCACACGCGCGCACTGAGCTCCGCACGCGTATACACCAAAACACCTCCGCCGCTGCGGCTTGTTCTTGTATATACGTTCAGATTATACCCACTTATTTGGAATAGTGATAGTAATGAGTGTTTGATGTTAGGTTCAGTTATGACAATCACATCTAGACGTTTTATACTACTGTTTACAATTAGTAATAACTCACTAAAGTGTTTTTTTAAAGATCTTATGTTGATGTGTAGTATACATAATGTTAATTTGTCTTCTAATGAGTTCATCCACATATTTGTGTCAGTTACACAGCTATATTTAACTAGGTTTTCATATATATCGTCAATACTATTAAAGTCTGCGAATTCTAGTGATAACAAATAGACATGTATGCGCGTGTTTGTGAATGACACAATAACAAGTAAATAAGGAGGCAAGTTATTTTGTTAAGAGTTTAGGTACTTTTTGAGATCTTATTGTATAGTTCATTAAGTTCACTTTCGCTGCGTATCCATACAGCTTGCTCACCTTCCCTTTTCTTTACCAGCACTTTACCATTTGTTACCCATATAAATTCACACATTCCTCGTAGTTTCTTCTTTGCATTCCATATCAGGTTTTTAGTAGTCTTCGACAAATCTTCGTTGATGTAAATTTTATTGGTCATCTGTCCCCCTGTAAGAATGTTACTATTAAGGTTTGTAAGTGAACGACGTTTGGATAGCCAGTTGTTTCGAGCTTCAATTCCCGTTGTTTTGAAACCGACTACAATCGAAGGTGGCTTTGCTCCCGGTTGAGGTCGTCTGCTACGCCTTACCCACTCAATTTCACTATTGTTAGCTCCTATTTTGTCACCAAGTTTCACCACTAGTTCTTTGACGATTTCGCCCGGTATATATTCAACTCCTTCGATCTCCAAGTTTTGCTTGCGGGTAGACTGGTCAAATTCATGTATTGTTTGCTCTAGTGCTAGATTGCACTTTTCCAAGTATACACACTTATTTGATATGTTTACCACCGTCTTTTCCAGTTTAGTAATTTTTTCTTTAGCTCGTTCCTGTTCATTTACCAGTACGTCGTACTTATCGGATAACATACTTATACTTTGTTGGATGGTGTCAAGATGCTTCCGGATGCCGGGTATCGCACTGACCTTCATCTGTATATCTTTTAGGATTTTTTGTAGTTCTTGATCTTCCTCATCAAGATCTTCCACTTCCGATCCCTCTTCCTCACAGTTGTTGCAAAAAGTTCTATTGATACCGGCCTTCATATCCGCTGCCAGTCCTCTCACACAGCTCCTGTGAAAAGTGCCCCGACACTGGCCTTGACACATAAAATGTGACCCTTTTTTCGAAAGCGTCTTTTTACACTTTTGACATTCCATAATGACCGTTATTAAACAATGCGATATAATTTAGCGATTGCGTACGTGCGCATGCGCATAGATCGGCGGTGCGCGCGAGACTGCATCCACATTTCGCCAGTTTATGTTTAGGTCCCAATGTAATAGGTGGCGAGCCTATTGCCATTTACCGGGCACTAACCTGCGATAAATACACACATAACTTCGAAAAGCACCGAAAAGTCAATGGTGTGTGCCATGGTAAACCTGGGATCGAACCCGAGACCTCGTCTCAGCAGTCCATTACCCATACCACTAGGCTGTGTCTGTAATTTAACATTATTCTACTCATGTGATATGTTGGTGTCCGTCTTTCCTGAGACCTTGCCTTCAGCTTACCATCAAGTAAGGTGAAGGCGATTTATAAAAAAAATAAGGATGATTCGACATTAGTTACTCAATTACAGTTAAAGGACTGGGCGGCTCTTGTTGAGACTGGTATATATATAATGGAATATTACAGGCTACCATTTATCAGAATTCCACACGGGCGAATCAGCGGACAACAGTTAGTAATCCACAAAATTACTCATATCCCTAGATATTTTTGAGGTGTGTGACTCTAGCAATATTAGGACAAGCTCAGATTGACATTTGGCAGGATAAGACGAAGCGATATAAGGGTGACGCATCTCTCCACAACTTATTTTCGGAAATAAAACATACGTGTACAAAAAAAGCACATTTATAGAAACCATTTTATGTGGTTTATACACATATAACTATACATGTTTAATAGAAACCATTTTATGTGGCTTATGCACATATACATGTTTACGACTTGTTTATGCAGTTCAGACAAATATTATCTTTACGGTGATCGGGGCACACGGGTAAATAACATTTCACACAAACAATTTTAACTTTTTTGTCTCTTTTCCTCGGACACACTGTGCACCGCGCTTGTTTTTGCAATTTCAACGTAGATTCAAGGGAAGCTGACGAGGTCATCCGATTCTTCCCAATACTGCGTAACATCTTGGTTTTTCCTGAAAAAATATGTATTGTAAATAAGATATTGCCTAACTTAACTGATACTATAACTTTTTAGTTCTTAAAGTAGGTTATAATATAAGCATTGCTTTAAAATTTTTAGATACCTTATTAAAAATAAATTTCTTGTATTATGTAGGTTAAATAACTGTACACCTACCTTTTTATTTATTTAGGATTGTCTTAAACTAAGTGATTTTATTAAAGACATATTATACACATAGGTAAGTCGAGTTAAACAACTGTTTTTTTAGTAAAAAAAATTGTATTTAAACAACTATTCAAAGCGTATAAAGAGAGCATAATATAAAACAAAGTTACTGTCGCTGTCTGTCCGTCTCTATGTATGCTCAAATCTTTAAAACTACGCAACGGATTTTTAGTTTTTAATAGATAGGCAGAGTGATTCAAGAGGAATGTTTATATGTATAATACATGCTTAAAATACTAGAGGATGCAGCGGGAATAGGATCTGACACCACGCGGGCGGAAAGAAATTGGCGTACGAAGTACTCCGGGTAAGCTGGTAATATTATAAATCAATTTCACAACAGCTCCAGCTTTATTTTATTCTTTTAAATAAATCGAATACAAAAATCCAATCTCAATCGATTTGAATAGTAAGCATAACTAAAAATTTGCTAAAAATTTCAAAAGAATCTTTTATATGGCCAACATTTTTTAAGTTAAAAAATATTATACACAGTGATTGCACGTATTAGGTGCTGTGTAAAGTAAAGCCAACGAAGCGAGAGAAAAAAGGTAAACAATGTTTCAGCGGTTCCAAACTGACACGGTGCTGTGCTGACAGCTTTCCTGTACTACGAAACACGCAACGATAGCTGTCACTCGGCGAGTGTCGCGTACGTGTGATATGTGCGACCAGGACAGATAAAATAATCGCTAGTTATCGCAACGTAACTCAGTAATGGTAGCTTTGTTTACCTTTTTTCTCACGTCTCGTTGGTTCAATTCAAAACTTTAGTCCATAGTACGCCCGCTAAGATATACGAAAATATTCCACAACAACTGCTCCTATTTACAAAAAAGAGGTTCTTCATGGTTATGAGTATTCTTAATTTTTATTATTTGATCGTTTATTGTATACATGTTAGCTTTGCACCCTTTTGCAGCATGCGTGGAGCAAGCCCAACGTGTTTTAAGTTTGTGCTTAATTTGGGCAAAGAAGCTATATCCACCCAGTCGAATGAGTCGCTTGCCTTTTTGTGACGTCGTGTAATAAATACCTGAAACAGAAAATCGATTAATTAATTTTTAAGTTATAGGATGATGTAATGTATGTTGAAGCTGTAAATAAGGTGTAAGTGTTTGTAAAAAAAATTAGGCTTGAAACTGAATTTGAAACCAATTTCACCATGGATAAGGGTCCTTTAAGCGGGGCGTGAAAAGGCATCTGATGAGGCCGTCAAGCTGAGTGCCACCACTCTTAACATGGTACATGTTTACGATGGCGACCATTTTTCCAAGACTTTGCCTTTAGCTTACCATCAGGCGAGGCGAAGTCAAATTGACGTCTCCTTTATAAAAATAAAAACATCGTATGCGTAATTGCATAAAACCTGTGAAGGCACTGAATTAGACTTTGCCTGTCCTAATTTTTATTTTACCGGTACCGGTGATACCGGTCACCGGCGGAGCGGTTATGTCGGATTTGAACCGACTACAACTGCACCGACTGTACGTCGTCTCGGGTCTTCAGAACCCATGGCTCATAAAAACACCTCCAACGTTCCCACCTGACCCCGGGTTATCTCCGGTTTCTTTTGTAGCAGGATTTATCTGAGTAATAAAAGGTAATAATTTATGGGTTCCCGGTGGAGTAGATTAGGACCACCCCAGCTCTTCCCGTGGGTGTCGTGAAAGGCGACTAAGGAATAGGGCTGTTCCTCATCCGACAGTAAACGTACAGCCCAAGACAAAGGGCCCGCTAGACAGCAATAGGACTGAAAATTATAACTGGCGAAACGTGGGTGCTAGTACACCTCTGCCTACCCCATTGGGGATTTACAGACGTGAGTATATGGATGGACGAATGGATGGGAGTTAATAAAAAGCTACAATTGAATATCAGGAGGATCCTCTGCGCATACGTGTTTCCCTTCTCTTATAGTCCCGGGTTCTACAAGCGGGGCGTGAAAAGGCGTCTATCAAGGCCGTCAAGTTAGGGACCACCATTTTACGTCCAATGGCACCGGGAATGGTGGTCTGTATCTTCTGGACTGCACTTCAGCTTTGTTGCCATCTAGCGGGGTGCAGTCAATTGATGGATCAAATATATAAAAAAAAGGAAAGGGTATTAAATTAAACAACTGCAAAAATGGTATACTATACAGTATAATGTTACATTTACGCAAATTTATCTACAATAACTATCTATCTTAGGTATATAAATTAAAGTTGTAGCTCAAAAATTTCATATTTCTGGAGAAAATTTGATTAAACCAAGGGCAGATCAAAAATAGTTTAGGCCTACCCCACACTGAGTAGGTAGAGCGGGCTGCAGAAGTCCGTATACAACTTAAAATCCATACTTCCATACTAATATTATAAATGCGAAAGTAACTGTCTGTCTGTCTGTATGTTACACTTTCACGCTTAAACCACTGAACTGATTTTGATGAAATTTAGTATAGGGGTAGATTAGACCTTGAGAAAGAACATAGGCTATGTTTGGTCGCGATAACCGACATCCACGCGGGCGGAGCCGCGAGCAAACCCTAGTTTACTTATAAATTCTTTGAGCATCTAAGTCCAATTTAACAGAATGAACCTTTGAATGAATGAATTTAACAAAATAAAATGAACAGAAATGTTTGATAACAAAGGTACCTATACCTTTATTAACAAACAAAAAGCACCTATCATAAAAAGAAGAGAAAGAAAGAAAGAAATGCAATTATTTATGGTTCATATTGGACTGATAAATCTACCCAGGAGGGTCCCAGCCTAGCTGGGGAGTCCCTCCCGTTGCCAGTCGGCAACGGCAGTCCTTCGTATTCTGGGGTGGACAACCATTGTTTGAGCCCGGCGCCGAGCTCTAAATCCGGCCCCAACTCAAAAAGTAGCGCGAAGGTCGCGCTACCCCAGGACGATTCGTCCTCATCGACGGTGGCGGTGACGTCAGTGGAATTTGGCGTCACCGCCGAAGAAGACAGGCAGGCGCTGCCTGGGTTGCAGACGAGGTCTGCAGCCAAAAAGCGCAAGGGAAAGGGGAACAAGAAGGTTCCCCTGCCGCTGGTGGTTGAGGTGGATGAGGTTTCCATCCCTCCCGGGCTCGAGTCGGCTGCCATCGGCAGCAGTAGCAGCAGCAGCGGCGAGGAGGAGCGGGTGGCCAAGGTGCAGGCCACCGGCCGCGAAAGGGCGAGGAGGAGCGGTAGGGAGGCCGCCCCCCCTCGGGACTCCTCCCCGTGGGCTGGATCCAACCCGGAGAAGGAGGTGCCAATGGGCTCGGCCAATTACCGGACGGTCGTGTTCCTCAACCATCGGCTCGGCCGAATGATGGCGAGGCAGGCGGAGTCTCCGACTCCCGAGCAGGCCGTAATGCTCGGAGTCGTTGAGCAGATTGCTGCCGCCAGCAAGGGTCTGGCTGAGCAGCTGGTCGAGCGGATGAAGGGAGAGGCCGAGGCCCGAAAACGGGAAGCTGAGTCCTGGCACCAGCTCCAGAGGGTCACAGCTGAGCTGGAGGCCCTCAAAAAGAGGGTGGAGCGCCTGACCGAGTTGCCGAGAGTGGTGACTCGGTCAATGCGGAGAGCGGCACTTGCGCAGCTGGAGAAGTCGGCGCACTCGGCTCCGGCGGGGCGGCCGGTGCAACCGGAGCGGCCGGCGCAAACTGCGCAACCGGAGCGGCCGGCGCAAACTGCGCAATCGGAGCGGCCGGCGCAAGCTGCGCAACCGGTACGGCCGCCGGTTCGACCGGCGGAGCCGAAGTCCTGGGCCGAGTGCATGGCGGCCATACGCGCCGAGATGGTGGCGCAGGAGGAACGCACCAACCGACGGATGGAGACGATCCTGGACATCGTCCGCCGTCCTCCTCTCGCACCACCGGCCGGATACGCCGCCGCAGTGAGGGGGGGGCCTGCCTCCCCGGCGGTGCTGGCAACCCCATCGGGGCCGGCTCGCCGCCCCTCTCCGGGTCCTCCGGGCCCCGCTCAGGGCGCACAGGGCGCTCAGGGTAAGGGGAAGGGCAAGGGTAAGGGGAAGAAGTCCCCAGCCCTGGCCTCAGCTCCGCCCCCGGCTTGGGCTTCAGTCCCAGCCCGGGCCCCAGCGCCGGCTGCCTCCTCGAGCCCCCCGTCGGGGGGCTGGGAGGTGGTCGGCGAAACCCGGAAGAGGCGGAACGCCAAGAGGAAGGCAGCCAAAAAGGCAAAGAAGGCTAAGGCTGCTGCGAAGGGAGCACCGGGGAGGCTGCGCGTCCCCCGCACAACGGCTGTCGTATTAACGATGACGCCGGAGGCGGCGGAGAGGGGACTGCAGTATCCCGACCTGGTGAAGCGGGCCAGAGGCCTCATAGACATGGGGCCCCTCAATCTGGCTAGGCCCCTCCGAGTGACACAAACTCGGACGGGCGCCCGGCTTATCCAGGTCCCAGGTGCCTCCAGCGGTCCCCAGGCTGATGCCATAGCGGCCAAGCTGAGGGAGACGCTGGATGCAGCCGACGTCCGGGTGTCCAGGCCTACCAAATGCGCAGAACTGCGCATTTCCGACCTGGACGACTCCATCACGGCCGAAGAAATTCGGGCCACCGTGGCGGAGGCCGGGGGCTGCCCCCTGGAGGCGGTAAAGGTCGGAGCGATCCGCTACGGCCGTCGCGGACAGGGGGCGGCAGTTGTCCCATAGCAGCAGCCCAAAAGGCTGCCGATCGGCGGGTCCTCGCGGTGGACGGCGTTGTTGGGGTGCGGGTTCAGCTCCTGAAGGCTCGACCGGCTAGGTGCTTCAGGTGCCTGTCGGTCGGGCATGTGGGGGTGCAGTGCACGGCGGAGGTGACGGTCGGTGACCGCTGCTTCCGCTGTGGCCAGTCCGGTCACAGGGCCGGTGGTTGCGAAGCTCCGCTTCACTGTTTTAGGTGTACAGCGGAGGGCAAACCGGCCGACCATCGGGCTGGGAGCAAGGCCTGCACCGGAGGCGAGCCGAAGCCGCGAGGTGGGCGTTCCGCCAATAGTTCGCAGCGGGATGCGGAGATGGTTCCATAATGGATCCCCAGCTCCGCATCCTGCAGGCGAACGTGGGCCACGGTGTCGATGCTCAGGCACTTCTGCTCCAGAGCATGGCACAGTGGTCCATACACGTCGCCGCTGTCGCCGATCCATACACTTACCGGCCTCCCGGGCCTGCCTGGGTGTTCGACCTGGATGGATCGGCGGCACTGGTGCGTAACGCCGCTGCGGGTGCCCCTCCCTTTGTGGTGATCGCAAGGGAGCATGGCATCGTAGCGGCGCGTGTGGGGGAGATTGCGGTCGTGGCCGTCTATCTCACGCCGGCATTACACCGACGCATAGGGCAGTATCGGCGGTCGCTGGAGCGGCTGACCGACGTCGTCAATGCCTGTCACCCTCGCCCGGTTCTGGTGCTTGGGGACTTCAATGCCTGGTCTGAGGCTTGGGGGTCCCGGCACACGAACCCGCGAGGCAGGGCTCTGGAGAGCTGGGCCGGTACTCTCGGTCTGGTTCTCCAGAATCGCGGGGCCGAAGCCACGTTCTGGGTGGCGGAGCGCGAATCGATCGTAGATCTCTCGTTCGCGAGCGCTTCGCTGTCGCAACGTGTGCGGGACTGGCATGTCGTCGTGGAGGTGGAGACACTAGCGGATCACCGATACGTTCGGTTCGATGTCTCCCCTCCCGAGAGTGATGCGCCGGTCACACCGGCCCCACGCGAGCCGCGCTGGGTGCTTAGGGGTCTGAATAGGGAAGCTCTCCTGGAAGCCGCCTCTGTGCAGGCCTGGGCCATGGTGCCGGACAGGCCTGACGATATCGATGACGAAGCGGCGTGGTTCCGGGAGGCCATGACTGTTGTTTGCGATGCGGGTATGCCTAGGGCTCCAGCCTATAGTCCGAGGCGCCGGGTCTACTGGTGGACTGCGGAGATCGCGAGGCTGCGGCAAGCCTGCGTGATCGCGCACCGCCGGTGGGCCAGGCTCCGTAGGAGACGTAGCCGCCCCGCAGACACAGATCCCCTAGTGGCGGAGTTACAAGAGGGATACAGGGAAGCCAGGAATGCCCTCCGAGCAGAGATCAAGCGGTCCAAGGCAGCTTCCTATAGGGAGCTGCTGGAGACACTGGAGCGGGACCCATGGGGGCGGCCTTACTGCTTGGTAAGAGGAAAGCTGCGCCCCCGGGCCCCACCGCTAACCCAGGTTCTCGAGCCGGCTCTGCTTGGAGGAGTGGTGGAATCCCTGTTCCCGGTGCGAGCGGAACACGTTCCGCCGCAGATGACTCCGCCACCTCGGTCGCCTGTTGCGCCCGGCGTGGTTATTGACGACGACGTGCCCGAGGTCACTTGGGTAGAACTAGAGCTGGCGGTGCGACGGCTTAGAGCCAAGAAGAACACCGCCCCGGGACCCGACGGCATTCCAGGCCGTGTGTGGGTCCTAGCTCTAGGGGAAGACGGTCTCGAACCCCGACTGCGAGGGTTCCTCAGCGCATGCTTGGAGCGGGGCCAGTTTCCGAAGATGTGGAAGACGGGGAAACTGGTCCTCATCCGCAAGAACGGACGCCCGGCGGACGAGCCGTCTGGGTACCGGCCCATAGTGTTGCTCGACGAGGTGGGCAAGCTCTTCGAAAGAGTCATTGCCAAGCGCCTCGTCGAGCACCTCTCTAGAGTGGGGCCGGACCTAGCGGACACCCAGTACGGCTTCCACCGGTGGCGTTCCACTGTGGATGCCATCATGCGCGTGAGGACTCTGGCGGAGGATGCGGTCGCCCGGGGCGAGGTGATGTTGGCGGTGTCCTTGGACATCTCCAACGCGTTCAACACCTTGCCCTGGAGTTGCATCAGGGAGGCGCTCGTGTACCACGACGTGCCTCTCTACCTCCGCCGCATAGTCGGGGCGTACCTGACGGAGAGAGCCGTCATCTACCCAAGTGCGACCGGCGTCGGTAGGCGTGAGATGTCGTGCGGTGTCCCACAGGGATCGGTCCTGGGGCCGCTCCTGTGGAACATCGGATACGACTGGGTGCTTCGCGGTGAGCTCGCGTTCGGTGCCACCGTCACGTGCTACGCGGACGATACGCTAGTGACGGTGAGTGGCGCTACACACCGCGAGGCGACCCAGAGGGCCACGACCGCTGTTGCTCAAGTCGTGGATCGGATCCGGCAGCTGGGTCTCGAGGTGGCTCTGCACAAATCCGAGGCCTTGTTCTTTCATGGCCCTCGGCTTAGGCCACCCCCGGGATCCAGCCTGATAGTAGGAGGTACTCCCATCGACATCAAGCCCCGGTTGAAATACCTGGGGCTCGTTCTCGACGGTCGGTGGGACTTCGGAGAGCACTTCCGAAGTCTGCGCTCCAAACTGTTGGTGACAGCTAACGCGCTGGTGCGGCTGCTGCCCAACTTGAGGGGCCCGGAGGACTCCTGCAGGAGACTCTACGCGGGTGTCGTGCGGTCCATGGCCCTATACGGGTGTCCCGTGTGGGCGGACACCCTGGAGACCAGATTCCTGCCCCTGTTGCGTGCGCCGCAGCAGAGGATGGCCTCCAGGGCAATTAGGGGATACCGCACGATATCCTTTGAAGCGGCGAGTCTCCTAGCCGGATCGCCACCGTGGATCCTGGAAGCGAGATCCCTTGCGGCACTCTATCGTTTCCGTAAGGAGGCGCGGGAGCGGGGATACGATCCCGAGCCCGAAGACATTCGGGCCGAGAGATCCCGGCTCCACAGGATCATGGTGGCGGAGTGGGAGCGACGACTTGAGCAACCACGCGCAGGGCATGCCGTCATAGAGGCGGTAAGGCCCATCATGGGGGAATGGCTAGAGAGGCCACATGGCAGCCTCTCGTATCGACTGACGCAGATTATCACCGGGCACGGGTGCTTTGGGCGGTATCTGCGTCGGATCGAAAAGGAGCCAACGTCCGAGTGCCATCATTGCGACGCGAGCGAGGACACAGAGCTGCACACGCTCACCGAGTGTCCGGCATGGGCCGGACAGAGGCGAGAACTAGTGGCGGCCCTGGGAGTGAGAGTTCTTACCCTCGCCTCCCTGCTCACAGCAATGGTCCGCTGTGCGGACGCGTGGGCGGCCGGCGTCTCCTTCAGCGAGCAGGTAATGGTCGTGAAGGAGACGGCGGAACGGGAGAGGCAGCGCGAACGAGCGAGACTCGCGAACCGCGCTGCCCGCGCGCACAGGCAACTCGGGCGTCGGAGGGCACTGACTGACCTCCGTCCCCCATGAGCGCGGGCCTGGGGGTGACGGGTGAAGCCGCCTGTCACCCCAGCAGAAGCAGGCCACGGCGACGGCGCGCTGAGAAGCGCGCCTCCCCATTCCGGGGGCGAGTCGGGGACACCGTTGTCCCCCCTCCCGAGGAGGGCTAAACCATAAGTGATGGCCCTGGGTCCGCCGGGGTGCGAGGGATATGTCGATGACAACCTCACCTCCGGCCTAGTACCACGACCCACAGTCGGCGTGCGGTTTTAGTCGGTTCGAGTCCGACATAACCTCCCCTTCCGGCTCCGGCAGGGGGGTATCCGAGGGGATTTCCGCACGGAAAAAAAAAAAAAAAAAAAAAAGCTGAGACGAGGTCTCGGGTTCGATCCCAGGTTTACCATGGCACACACCAATGACTTTTCGATGCTTTTCGAAGTTATGTGTGTATGTATCGCAGGTTTATAAGTGCCCGGTTAATGGCAATAGGCTCGCCACCTTGGGACCTAAACATAATCTGGCTAGCAACTCTGCCTACCCCTTCGGGGAATACAGGCGTGAGTTTATGTTCATATTGGAAATACATTTATAGGTGGTTATCAGTGAATTGGGTATTATCCTATAGTTAAAATAAATTATCTAACCGAGCTTATTAAATTAAGAATGGTAAAAAAGCGGTAAAAATTGCGTCGGTTCTTATTTTATACTTTTTATTTATGTTTAATCAGCCACCCAACCTATATTAATAACTGATTTGACTATTAAATTCGCCGTCACTAAATCATTTTTCATACAAGTTACCTTATAACTTATCGTTTTGACATTCAGTAGAATTCCAAATTGCTTACTAAACATAGGCGTTAATTCATAAAATTTTCATTGCATTTTGTATACGGACTTGCTGCAGTGTACCGTACCTTCACATGAATCTTCAATACATGTTGTTGTATACAAAGTCACTTACTTCGTCGCGGACAGATTCATAATATGTTAACGCGAAAAATCTGCGACGAAAGATCCATTAAGTATGGCGTAGGCCTTAGTGATCGAGAAACGTCGAATGACATAAATCGTATCTTTTCGACCAAAAAAAATTCTCGATTGTTCTCGTGATATTTTTCTGCGATTTATTGGTACTATACATTCGAAATACATTGTCTATAGAGTAGTTTATTTAAACATTTATCAAAAACGTTTTTGATTATACACACGAACAAAAAAAATATTAATTTCTATAGCACTCATTAGTTATTTACCTGGATTAACAAATAATAAGCGTAAAATAATTTAAAATTACACTTCACCTTGATAGGCAAAAACCGCTCGTTTTCGGGCTAAAAGACACACTCCATCTCTCTTTTTCACCCGGAACACGGATGCTTATAGCACGTCATAGTAATTCATCAGATCAGTACATTGGCTACAAGAATAGCCTGAAAAAGACTTTCTTCTCTCTCGAGAAAGAAAGTTCTGAACACAAAATTTGCTGCTACATACTTCATAATAAAAGTTTCCTAAAATAATAATCTAATTAATCACCATAATTAAATTTTTTATTTAAAATTGAAGTCAAATTTTATATGAAATTGTTATATAAAAATAAATTTGTTATATAAAATGAAAATAATGTACAGTAACTAACTTTTTATTTGACACGTTGTTATAGGTACAGCTTGATACTTGTATCTATTTTACGTTTTTAATATTTGAGAAAAAAAAACTGTTTAGACCTTTATATAAAGTTGAATAACACACTTGTACTTTTCCACTGATTTTATTTCTAGACCTAGAAGTACAAGTGTGTTATTCAATTTGTGTAGCAGATTCCACCAAGCGCCATCAATCTCCAGTATAAACTTTATATAAAGGTTATTATGAAATTTTGAAGCAATTAGTATGACTTTTTCCGACCTAAATCAATAGAAAATGACAACGATAACTGAATTATTGTCAAATTAAAAACCTGATACTGTACATACGACCAAGGAAATAAGTATGCAGTAACAGCTTTATATGTGAGCGTATACGTCAACGTGTATACTTATTTAATTGGCTATGTGTACAGAAATTACAGAAATCTCACTACAAAATTTGATTTTTAATGTCAATAAATACTATGATTGTGATAGTTATTGATTTTTATAATTCTATCGTCCATGGTATAAATATTCGCCTTGCATCCCTTCGTCTGGTGAGTAGAGCAAGCCCATCGAGTCTTCATCTTCCTCTTAAAATGTATAAAGAAAGTGTATTCACCAATACGAATCTGCGGTTTCCCTTTTTGTGATAACGTGTAAATAATACCTGAAATTTAGTACATTTAAATTATTAATGGTTCAATAAAAATATGAATTAATGTTAGTACAAAAACTATTAACTATGAATGATTGCAGCATTTCAATGGAAGCTTATTGGCTAAGGAGTCGACCTTATGATCCAGAGACCTCAGGGTTAGAATCCACCGTCGTGAACAGACCCGTATAGGGGCAATTGAGCTTAGTTGGAGGAGTAAAGGTAATTACTAGTAATTTCGATTACCGACTAGATAAAAGATATGTGAGCAAAAAAATATCTGCTCTAGAGTCTCTTTCTGTTGTATGAGCTTGAATGAAATGATGTTTTATGTACTATTTCTATTATTAAATATCGTAACGTTACTCTTATTACGAACATATTTTAACTGACCTAAAAATATAAATTGAAGCATAAAATGGGAAAAGGGGAACTAACTACAGGGTCAAAACAAAAGAAAACACATTTCTGTCCTATATCTATATAAAATTTATTTATACCCTGTAACAAACAATACCAAATGAATTATTTCAATTGAATTGACATTAAAAACTTCGAAAATAGACCAGAGATAGACAAGCAAAAAATAAACCAGAAAATAGTTACAATCCATACTAATATTATAAATGGGAAAGTAACTCTATCTGTCTGTATGTTACGCTTTCACGCCTAAACCACTGAACCGATTTTGATGAAATTTGGTATAGGGGTAGATTAGACCATGAGAAAGGACATAGGCTATGTTTGGTCGCGATAACCGACTTCCACGCCTGCGGAGCCGCGGGCAATAGCTAGTAAAGATATATATAAAGACTGGGAGAAAGTCAGATTGTTGTAAAAAAAATATTGTATATTTTGAGAGGAAGATAGAAATTCTGTCCTTCCAAACACCGAATCGAAAATAAAATTGAAAAGCTTTCTAGTTCATTAACACACTAGATTTTGGCCGCGGCCCCTGGATGTCGGTCATCGCGATCAAACATACCCTATGTGTTAATCCCCGGTGTCAGTGACCTCCATACCGAATTTTATTGAAATCGCTCCAGCCGTTTAGACATGAAAGAGTACCTAGCAAAAATCAATCCATCCATACTTACAAACTTCGCGTTTATAATATTAGTAGGACTCTTGTGTAATTTTTGTTTCTATAGCTGTAACCAAGCTGTACCTATTTTATGTTTACTTTTTGTTATTTGATTATCTGAATGTGTGGGTTTTTAATTAACAATTTGAAAATATTACTTATGTACTCAATTTCTGTATTAGTCTGTAAGCCTTCTTTGAAATAAATAAATTGTAACCAATGAGTCATTATGTAAAATGTAAAACAAAAATGATTGTAACCATCAACCATTTTTAATCATTTGAATCGGAAAAAAAGAATTAAAGGATCAAAATAAAGAAAAGTTAAAGAACAAATTGCTTGTTTTTTTAGGTTATTGCCAAGTTAAGCAATACTGGCCAGGTCAGTCTTAACATATTGAGACTTCCGCCCAGAATACGCCGGCCACTTGTGCAGAGAGACAAGTGTCAATTCGTTTGCGGGGCCTCTTGTAGAATAGAACGATGAATATTTTTTTTTTATAAAGGACACGCCAATTTGACTTCACCTCGCCTGAAGGTAAGCTAAAGGCAAAGACTCGGAAAGAGGGTCACCATCGTAAATATGTACCATGTTAATAGTGGTGGCATTCAGCTTGACGGCCTTATCAGATGCCTTTTTACGCCCCGCTTAAAGGACCCGAGACTGTAGGAAGAAGGAAACACGTAAGCTGGCAAGGAGTTCCAGGTTTTAATGGTGCGGCATAGGAATGAGTCACTGAATCGCTTGGTTCTAGAAGGTATATTCTGAACCATATACGGGTGGCATCTTAGCCCTTCACGTGTTGCGTGGAATGTATGGGATTCACACGTATATTGACGTTTATACCAGTAACCAATGTATGTCAATATCATACATTCATCATTCTATTCTACAACGAAATGTCACTTGTCTAGAGAGGCTGATAGCAACAGCTTCTCGGAAAATATAGTGTCAGTGATTATGCACATTGTTCACGACAATAATTTCACTATTCACAGTGAGCAGACTCGCTTTACATCCTCTCTTGTGATCTGTAGAACAATACCATCGTGTTTTAACTTTATTTTTTTTGGCAGCAAAGAAATGGTAATTTCCAACACGTATAAGCGTATTTCCTTTTCTTGATACAGTATAAGAAACGTCTGGAAAATAAAACGACCGTAAATATTAAAAAAACATTACCCCGCAATCTACGGCAGCCGGGTAATAAAGCTCTCTTACAATGTCTTTTCAGTTATTAACACAGCCCTATATTGCAATCTGTTCACAGATTGTTTACGTCCATCCTGACTCAAAGCACGGGTTTATAAAGTTATATTAGGTCTCTATTTAATTTCAATAACACAAATAGAAAGATATAATTTTAAAAATAAAAATTATTGCATTCCGTAGTTAGGCGTGGTTTATACAGAACAAATGTGGCATTTACGACATAAACAACACTATGCTAGGTACCTACTATAAGTAAGGTTTATATTGTATTACTTTAACTATCCGCCACCTTCACACGTCCTGGCTACTTCTATTCTGTATAAACTGTGGCTTGGGGTGGCAGTTTTAACTTCAATATAGGACTCAGACCCATATTCTAGAATGACACTCAGCCAAGAAGGACAGATTGTAAGTATAGACAGAGTGACAGTTTGACATACGTAAGCGACAATTTTATTACGTTCCATATTTGAAGTGACATTTTTACGCGACACTACGTAGGACACAATAAAGAACACCGACCATTTTATATTTACGCAAACCGTCGAAGTGCGTCGCGTTAACGCATTTGACGCTCACGTAGGACAATGCCATGTAGCCTATACAATCAGTCCTCAGATAAGTCGGATTCGGGCTGAATGTCAGTCTAGAATACTGGCCTAAGTTGACTAAACAGACTAATACAAAAAGAACATACGTTTCCTATAAATCCTATCTCATAATCGGTATCTGTAGTTAGAAAAAAACGTACACCTTTCGACACAGGCGAGGGTGCGGGCTCAGGTTCGTCAGAAATAAACATCATATATTTAGACGTCCAAAAACAATTATTACTTTATTTTTTTATAATTTCTTAATAGTATAAAAATAAATATCATATCTATAGTACATTGCAATAGTATAAAATATCCTTTTTCATGCTTAGTCTGATTTTCACCAATGAATGTCTTGATTAAATGTCATAGTAGAGTATTAATTTGTTATTTCAATTGAAACTATGATAGAACATTTTACTTAATGAATTTTGTTTGCAATTAATATGTAAAAAAAAAACAGTTTTCTTTGAACGCACTGCACTGGGAAATTCAGATATATATTTTCGTTTTAGCATCAGTCGGATATTTTATTTTAGAAATATTTTTTTGCATTATAGTTCACAATATATAAACACGTTAATTCCTTGTTATGAAACAATAATAATTATGGTCTATTAAAATAACACAGGGCACTAATTAACCATTATAATCTACCCAAAATCATCAAATACATGGACATTTCAACAAAATCGACAAGTCAAAATACAAACAATTACACGCATCCGTGCTTATAGAATGAAAATGATAAATAAAGAACATTTGAATATATCCCAATATCAAATTAAAATTAAAATTATTTATTGCTTTCATGTGTCCTAGGTACAGATTTTACACCATATATGTTATGTATCACCATGAAGCCCTGTTAGGGCAGAGCAAATTTATATAATATTAAATTAAATCGTAATATTAAAATTTATCAATTAAAATTATGCACGAAGTAATATTATCATTATTATTGATAAACTTATGATACATTAAATATTTTTCATCTAAGTTCACTTTACAGTACATTATGATTGTCATTAAAAAAGAGTAGTAGCATTTTTTTAATACGTACTCTTGTAACTTCACTTTGAATTAAACTCGCTATTTAAATCCTTAAATGTCTGCGGTATTTTGTTGTATACTTTTATGGACATTAGGTATATATTGACACATAGACAGGCTAGATGTTGGAAGAGCTAGTCTGTCTTTGTGCCTTCGGTTGCGGGGTCACTCCTTCCACTAGAATCCACAATCTCGATCCACATGTGGATCTAGGGATACTTATTTTTCTACTTGAATCCACCGGTGGATCCATGGATACTTTTAATTCCTCAAGAATCCACCATCAAGTGTATTGAATAATACACACAATTATGGCTTGACTGTATTTACTGCGATTATATAGCGAATTATGTTTTCTGACAAAAATGCACAGTTCTATTATGTATAGGGAAGTCAATGACGATGTAATAAAGATGATGTCCCTTGTCATATATCCTAATATCCCTTATCATATATCCTAGTATTTTTGAATTATATATTTGTGTCCCGTATCATAATATACCTATGAAGTACTAAAAATAGCCCTGAAAGTTTCCAATTAGTAACTTTCTCTATTTTAGTGGGTGGTTATGGTCGCCTCTAACTTTAATGATCAAGGAGTCATCAATAGTGGTAACAGATGCTCGGCAACCTTTATGATGGTGGGTGGAACACGCCCAAAAATCCTTTGCGCCAGTTCTCAGTTTTTTGTAGAACCTAAAGCCGTCATAGATCAACATCCTTTTACCTTTTTGAGACATCACGAATTGCACTGAAAGAAAAACAGCAAAGAAATTTACAAGTTGTTACTAAACGGTATATTTAACAGATTTACCAAGAAATTATAAAATAACATACTGCAAATGTAACTTTGTAATCCTATCATCATCATCACTATCACTATCACATACATAGTATAAGCAAAGTCACTTCCCGCGTCTGTCCGTCCCTATGTACTTATGCTTATATCTTCAAAATTACGCTACAAATTTTGATGCGGCTTCTTTTAAAAGATAGAGTAATTCAAGAAGGAGGTTTATATATATAATACATGCTTAATATAATAGAGTGTGCAGCGGGAACAGGAGCGAACGCCACGCGGTTGGAAAAAATTGGCGGTTCGAAGTTCGCCGGGTTGCTGGTATATTTATATAGGATCACAAAGTAATTTATGCAGCTGTTGTATGACAACCGTTCAATTATTAACCAATTTTAATTAAGAGTTGGTACGTACTCAGATCATAGAAAACAGATTTAGTATTTTTTTAAATAAAACACAAGATATTTATTAGTCTGTTTACTAAAATAACGGGAAAACATCACAATTGCAACATATTCATTTTGGTAGAATTATATTCCTGTAGTATGCTTAACATTACTTTTTTATTAAGTACTAGCTTTTGTCCGCGGCTACACCCGCGTGTAGGTCGTTTATCGCGACCAAACATAGCCTATGTGTTTATCCAAGGTGTCAGCTAACTCCATACCAAATTTTATTAAAATCGTTCCAGCCGTTTAGACGTGAAAGAGTAGCAAAAATCCATCCGTCCATACTTACAAACTTTCGCTTTTATAATATTAGTAGGATTAGTAGAATTATAAAAGACTTCTGTAAGCAGAAACATAATTAGTGTTCATAACTGTGTTTCAATCTTTAATGTTATTTTTAGTTTTACTAACATCAATTCTTTATAGTAAAACTATCTCGTAGAAAACAAACTAAAATTACTAAGCACTTTAAGCAGCAAATTACACCCACATATTACATATATATAAGTTACTCATAATCATATATGTTTTAATTGTCACATTCCACATAATTTATTTCTAATGTAGCTCACCCCTCACTGTACCTGGGGCAAAAGCGGCATTGCCCCGCTAAATAGCGATGACCAAACCTTTGCCCCAAGTACGGGCGGAGGTAGGAGTGGAGGTAGTAGCGAAAGTAGGTACGGAGAGGCGGAGCGATTACAATATTTACAAGTAAGACATAACATAACATAAACTCACGCCTGTATTCCCCGAAGGGGTAGGCAGAGGTGCTAGCACCCACATTTCGCCAGTTTATGTTTAGGTCTCAATGTAATAGGTGGCGAGCCTATTGTCATTAACCGGGCACTTATAAACCTGCGATAAATACACACACATCTTCGAAAAGCATCGAAGTCATTGGTGTGTGCCATGGTAAACTTGGGATCGAACCCGAGACCTCGTCTCAGCAGTCCATTACCCATACCACTAGGCTACCGCAGATAGCCTACAGCAGAGAGATTACAAGTAAGACTATATAAATTATAAGAAATATTACAAATTATATTTTTTTATCTGAGAAGATTGTTCTATTTTAGTGTTCGACTTATAGCTTGTTTGAGGAATTGAGCTTTACGTTCTGCAACAATGCTATTTCTTTTAAGAAATAACCTAAGCCAATCTTTTCCAGCTGCACCTGACTTTTTGTTAAAGTTATTAGTAATGTTATGTTTTTCACAGAACACAAAAGCTTGTTCACATATCATTTTCGCTGTCAACGGAGTGCCCAAATCTGCCAATCTAATAATTGTATCTGCTAAATCTTGTTCTTGTTCTGTGCTTAACATTGATCTTCTACCCAAATTTCGTTTGGACATTCCATTCTTTAAATATTCACGTAACGTTCTCCTAGGAATTTTATAAGTAATGGCCGCTTTATAGCTGGATAACTTATTGTTCCGAATGGCGGCAACAGCAGCTTTTAAATCATTTTGTGTCCATGTACCACGTTTTTTCTTTGATTTTGACGTAATTATTTTTGAATCTAAAACAATAAATAACTTGTTTAGTTATGTTACTTTAAAAAATATTAATAGAAAATAATCATTATATTTGAAATTTTATATGATACCATGAAAATACCGCAAAATACCTATTAAAAAACCGTCAGTTTAATAAATAGGCAGTTGCAGAACACCTTGAGTCGGGTACCAATCACTAGATTGAGCTTCATCAACCCAAAGTCCTCTCCACTGATCGCCACTACTATTCTAGGATTGTGCGTGAAACGATTGAAATTAAAAAGTATAAACATTTCAATAGGGAAGATGGATTCAAACTATCCGGGACGTGGAATCCAGTGATAAAAACACTAAAACCCAACAACATTGTGCTGTCCAAAACTGACGTAGTGAGTGTGGTGTGTCGCCAGCCTTATTTTGATTCTGAAAGTAACGGAGGGTAGACGCACAAAAAATGATCCGCGCACACCACGTGACCCTCGTCGGCCAGTCAAGTCGTGATCGTGACCATGGGTGCAGCATCGCACCCGAAACGTCGGCAAAAAGTAAGTGAATTTTTTTTTATCGCTTGAAGTCCCGAACAGGCATAAATAACAATGAGTTTACACCGCGATAGCTTAAAAATAACGTAACCTATTACTTACTTATGATAATCAGTCTAGGTATATGTACTAACTAATATGGATTAGGTATAACGAGGATAGAGATGTTTTTGCCTTGTAAATTTGTATGCCTTTTAGGTGGAATACGGAATGAGGAAACTTTAAACAAATGTAATACCATAATTATTTATACCTGCATTCGCAAATAAAGATTAATATGATTTAAAGATTAATATGAATATGATTTCTTTGTAAGCGATTATCTTTTTTTCTTTATTTTTATGAAAGAATATTAGCAACCAACATTATTAATATCCCTTTAACCCCTCCAACTAAGCAAAATTGCTTGTGATAGAAGTGGGTTCACGTCGTTTAATATCTCTGCAACTAATGAATTGATATTTTAATAAATTCTTTCAGAACAGGATGAAAACTACAAATAACTTGTTCATAATACATTTAATTAATAATATAAAAAAACCTTGTTCACGAAATAACACTTATATTAATTAGAAACTTAACAAATTTCAAGTTGATTAGACGGTGTTGAAGTTTGTACTGTTTGTACTAAGAGGAAATCAAACTCGCGACCTCTGATTCAGCAGTCAAACGCTCTATCGCTACACCAAAAAGTCATCAAGAATGGATTAGATATCATCAAGAAAAAGCTCGTTTAATCCAAATCAAACTGATTTAACACATTTTTCCTATGAACGTCTTTGGGTACAAGGGGCAATTCCATGTAGGTAAGTACAGTCAGCGTCAAAAATATCTTGACGATGAAGTCATAAAATGATCTTAAAACTCTCGTATTAAGAGTAAATCAAACTTTTTTATTGATTTAAATGATATTATTGTCCGAACTAAAGGTATCTTAGGAATTAAGATCATTTTGAGCACTTTGTTTATCAATATTTTTCTGGTGCTGCGGTACGGGTCTGATGGGCAGTCCTGGGACATCCTTCCGAGGGCTTACTCGGGGCTCCCAACCGTAGGCTGTTGGGCGGTACGTGAGGGTTTTTAGTCGGTAGGACTCCGGCATAGCATCCATGAAGGATTTGCCCCCTCATAAAAAAGGGGGGTTAAGAAAAGAAATTAAGATCATTTTGAGTACTTGGGTAATCAACATCATTCTGATGCTGACTGTACCTTAATGTATTTTCACAGGTAAAATTCACCTCTAAACATTGGGTCATATTCATGGTTATGATAGTTCATGGCTTTTACAACAATATTATCGATACTAACAACAGAGGCGAGACATCCCTTCGAGTTGTGTGTAGAACACTTCCAAAATTCCTTCGGCCCATTTGTTCTCTTCTTGCAAAAGGTATAACCTCCGTAGTTCAGCATTTTGTTTCACTTTCTCGATAACACAAAAGCAGCTAAAAGTAGAACAATATATTACTTTGAATAAGTTAGTGGAGAAAAATAGAAAAAAAATAAAAAATGATATTGACGAAAAAAAAAAAATAGTGAAAGAAGAAAGAAACAAGGGTCTGTCCATTAATCACGTATTACCAAACCATTGTTATGTCAATTATTATTGATAGCTCCGCCCGCGTGGATGTCGGTTATCGCGACCAAACATAGCCTATGTCCTTTCTCATGGTCTAATCTACCCCTATAGCAAATTTCATCAAAATCGGTTCAGTGGTTTAGGCGTGAAAGCGTATAATACAGACAGACAGACAGAAAGACAGAGTTAAGACAGAGCTACTTTCGCATTTATAATATTAGTATTGATTTACATATTACATTGATAATTTATGCATGCTGAAATAAATATTTACACACCATAATGTGTAATGGTAGAATGTACACGGGACGCCATATATTTAAGACCATTCTCTGTAACCTACGTTCAAGTGAATAAATGATTTTGAATTTAAATTTGAAGTACAACAGGGAAAATCAGAGGGGTTTGGAAAAAATCACGAAATATCACCAGGGCGGAGGTAGGGGTATACTGACTAGCGAGATATCACGTGCATTTATTTTTTCTTCTAACGCGCGAAAGAAGTGAATATTCTGTTTTTTTTTAATAACTTGTACCAAATAAAATATATGATTTTGGGCGGAGGAGGGCTAGTATAAAACCTCACAACGCATCACCTTGGGGGAAGAGGAAATTATCTGCGGGACTCGACCTCCCACAGCCGATATGGAGGTCTCTCAGTCATCTATGCACAGTCGGCCGGTCGAGACAAAATTTATGCAGGTGGGGATGCGGGACCCGGGATTAACTGCGTGTGACTACCGTCCATGGCGTGCAGTCCAGTTTCGTGTTCCTTATGTCCTACCTTCAGCGACAAAACGATTTGAATAAAGCCACTGACAGCGCGGTTGAGATGCCACAATTTTATTTAGGAATCATTTAGTGCCAACAGAGAATCATTGACACGAGAAGAAGAAGAAGGGGGAAGAGGGGTTAAAAATGGTTAAAAAAAACATCACGTGATTAATAGACCATCCCCAAGATGATGCCTGTCATAGATCGTGTTTAGCGTAGCAAAAAAAAAAAAAAAACCGGACCTCAGACCTCGAGGACAAATATTCCATTCTTTTTTTAATATTCCACAACATTCTACACAACGCTATCTAGACCCATGGTAATCTTTAGCTTGTGTTATGGAATCTAGAATGCGGATAAACATACTTATATACTTTTTTTGTTGTAAATACATACTTATTATACATAGAAACACCCAGACCAATGCAAATAGCCATATTCATGCATACAAATATTTGTACTGAGCGGGTCCCGAACCCGCGCCTCCTGCGTGGCAGTCACGTGCACTACCGCCACGCCACAGAGGCTGTCACAAAGCCTCAGATATAACCGGAATATCCACATCAAGATTGTGGATTCGAGTGGAAGGAAAGATATTTATAAGTATCATTTATTAATTTAATTTATTAACATGTCATGCAGACGATCATCTTATTCTTAATTCATGGTTGTGATGATCCACAACCTTTACAACAGTATTATTGATGCAGGTGATAGAAGCGCGACATCCCTTGCAGTGATGCGTGGAGCATTTCCAAAAATTCTTAGCACCGTTTATCCTCTGCTTATAAAACGTATAGCCTCTCTAGACCAATATCACTTTACCCCTTTTAGATGTTAGAAAAGATACTTGAAATTAACATATTTGAATACATAAATAAAAAACTAGTTCAGGAATAAAAACACCCTTAAACCTGTCGTAAAATTGATTAAGCAAATAAATAAAATTGGAGTATAATTTATCAAACAAATCTTAAAGTTAGAAACAGGCAATGTTAAGATAACAGTTTTAATGAATTAAATAACAAAAACGCAGTTATAGATTTCTTATCTGTCTGATCTCCGAAGCGGTTGGGCCAATTGTGACATTTCTACACTAATATTATAAAGAGGAAAGATTTGTACCTATTTTTGCATGTTTGTATGTTTGTAATGAATAGGCTCAAAAAGTACTGGGCCGATTTAAAAAATTCTTTCACCAATAGAATGCTACATTCTTCCAATTGACATAGGCTACATTTCATTTTGAAAAAAATTAGGGATCCTTGGTAAAATTTGAACAATGTAACCGAAGGTGTAGAAAAATGAGTCTTAAAATGTCTTTCGTCGAATGCGCTGCCGAAACTATAAATAATTGTCTACCCCGTGCGAAGCCGGGACGGGCTGCTAGTATTTTATGAAGTAAAAGTCCTAAAAATAAATATTAGGATTCCGTGCAAAAAAACTTACTGCGTAAGAGTAGGTAGATACATTTAGTATTGAATAAAATAATAAATAAAAATATTTTCTCCTTGTCTTCATCATAAATTACCGTAGTCACCGGAGCAAAAAATAAAACACATAGGTATAAGTATTTTTGTCACCGGAGCAAAAAATAAAACACATATTTTCATTTAGGTATAAGTACCTAATTGAAAATATAAATTTTAAATGAAACCAATTTATTTTGTACGCTACGTACTTACGAGTTCAGTACCCGTCTTTAATTGGAACATCGGGAAGAAGAGTTCGGGTTCGGCCAAGATCGGATTGCTTCGGTTTGGTAGAGTATTCTCTCTAATAATAGCTCTGGCTTGTGATGTGTAGGACCTTTATAGAGTAGTTTAAACCGCATGTGTTTATAAAATAATACAATTATTTGCCTCGGTTTTAATTGCTCTTAAAAGGTGACAAGCTGTAGACACTCTACGAAACCGAAGCAAGTCAATCTCAGTCTTCTGCACAATCAACAAATTTCATAGTAACAATATAGTAAGTTGCTATACGACACTAATATAAATTAAACAAATAATATTTTAACAATTTTAAATACAAATCAATCTTCGAATTAAAAATAACAAAATGGAATGAACTACTTACACTAAGGCCACAGCGCACTTGTGGACCTTCGACATGGCGGACTGTCGCACAAAGCTGCCAGCATGTCTACGTTACTTTGACAACTGCATATAGCTCGAACCAAATATCTTGGACCAAAATCGCGAGATATAAAAAGCCCTGGAGCTTGCAGATTGTTGATCCATACTAATATTATAAATGTGAAAGTAACTCTGTCTGTCTGTCTGTCCGTCTGTCTGTCTGTCTGTCTGTATGTTACGCTTTCACGCCTAAACGACTGGACCGATTTTGATGAAATTTGGTATAGGGGTAGATTAGACCATGAGAAAGGACATAGGCTATGTTTGGTCGCGATAACCGACATCCACGCGGGCGAAGCCGCGGGCAAAAGCTAGTAATCTATATGTGGTGAATTTGAGCTCGTCCACCGTTGCACCCCGTGCTATCTTCAAAATACATGCAAGAAAAATGTACTGACCGTAAAAAGCACATTTTGAGCACATGTTAGATCCAAGATATATAGTTCGTGCTACAATAACAAACTGCATGCGTCAACTTACCGCCGTTCCCAATAACATACTGACAGTTAAAGATAGATCGCATCTACGGATACAGTGCTCGGCTGTTTAAATTCAAAACATAGTAACTCCTATTTCACACCAATTTCGGAAAATAAAATTATACCGCGATGCACTTTCCCGCAAAAAAATCAGTTACCATGTTTTGTATTTAAACAGCCGATACGTCGAATTTGGCTGTTGCGATCCATCTATAACTGTAAGTATGATATTGGGAACGGCCGTAAGCGAGCAACCGTCAGTTAGTATGGTAGGTGTAGGTATAGATTCGTTAGTACGTGGTACGTACCTGCAAGCGCATTGTGCTTCAAGTTTATACAAAAAGCCTAAACTATGACTAGGCTAGGACTAAAATGAAGATGGTGACCATCTTCATCGGAACCATGACACATTTTAGAAGTTAAAATATTTGAACGATTTTTTTATAGCATTTACTATGATAACTTCAAAATTTGAATACATCGGGAAAAATGAAATGCTCAAGTGGGACTTGAACCCACGACCTTTCCCTCAACGACGGATATAAAGAAAAGGGAAATTTGAAATGATTCAGGTGTGGCTCAATAGCTCAGTTAGAAGAGCATTCCCCTGTAAAGGAAAGGTCGTGACTCAAATCCCACTTCAGCATTTCATTTTTCCCGATGTATTCGAAGTAAAAATATTCTTTGGGTGAACAAAATCACGGAACTCGCGTCATCGTCACCGAACGCGTCACAAGTTACTTAGTTATCACTTCTATCGGTAGTTTCCAAAGACCACCTCACATGTTTTTTCTATCTGAATACATAGTTTGTTCAGTATACATAAAGTCGTTGCCAAAAGCTCGGAAGCGTCGGTAGCTTAGTGGTTAAGGAGTCGGCCTTACAATCAATAGGTTCCGGGTTCGAATCCTGGGTATTACACTACCGACCGGAACCCACTCCTAACACAAGCAATTTAGCTTAGTTGGAGGGGTTAAAGGGAATATTAGTAATTTTGTTTGCTAATTATTTTTTAAAAAGGGGTCAAATAAACCTTACTTTTCGCGACACTAGTGATTATGACAGGCCTTCACATGTACAACTTCGTTTTCTATAGAAGTGATAGACGCTTTACATCCTTTGCTGTGGTGCGTAGAACATTTCCATATATGCCTGATGCCTCTAGTGAATTTCCTCTTGAAATACGTATAGCCTTGGTATCTCATCATTATATTGCCTTTCTTAGATCTAACGAAAGAGACTGAAAGAAAAAAGTCACCTTATTATTATTATTAGTCTTTTAAAAAGACTATTCAAACTAAGCAAGTTCTAAAATTATTCAGACATAAGAACAAATAAAAATTAGTGAATTGAAGATTAGCAATGACTTCTGTGTAATGCCCCTGGTATTGCATACGTCCCTTAGGCCGCGGTAACCACTTTCCATCCGATGGGCCGTGTGCTTGTCTGCCATCTAAGTGGTATAAAAAACACAAGCGGTTTAGAATGTAAATTTGCCCTTACAAAGGTGAGGCGTGATCGGGGAATAGACCAGGAGTGGGACTGGATATTTAAATGATTTTGTATCAAAATGAGACATTTACTATTGCCATAAATATTTAATTTCTTTAAATTTTCACATAAACAATTATGTAGTTAATTTACAATTATTTATTTAAAATTTCATAAATTGGTATTCACCGTTTATGCAAGAAAGAATAACGAGTAAATTTTGGCTGAACCTATCCAAATACATAACAACGATAAAGTTATCTTCTATACAGAGAAGAACCGACTATCACTTACAAACCGCTTATCACCTCGACTTGGTGATAGATGGTTTACAGTAGCTTTATATACCTACAATTAATAAATAATATCACACGCATATTATAGATCTTACACCCTATGCAATGAGCCTCGTTTACATCCAAAAACAGGTACACAATATTTTCCTTTAGAGGTGATTAAAACAGGTCTATAATAGAATTTTCTCTTTTTATATGGTTATGATAATTCACTGCCTATATAATAATGTTACTAACGCATGTGACAGACGCTCGACATCCTTTCCTTTCATGTGTGGAGCATTTCCAGAAGTTTTTATCTCCATTTGTTCTCTTTCTGTAAAAAGTATACCCACCGTAGTTCATAATTGTCTTGCCCCTTTTAGAAAGCTTAAATGAGACTGAAAAGATCAATAATCAGATTAACCATTTGTCAAACCATCAGTTTTATTACTCTATTTAAATAGCTCTCAGATTGATGATAAATATAAATAATATTAATAAATTTTATTTTCTACGTTTTTACGAGTTATAATCTCTAATTAAAATCTAGAATCCTCAAAGATAATAATTTTACAACGTTAAAATTGAAGAAGCTTAGGTCCAGCAGTGGACTCTGAAAGGTTAATTGTTTGAAAATTTCAGAAATTAGGAGCCAGTCAGCCTGTGACCACGGCCGGTGTAACCTGGTCGAAACGTCAGGCAAATCAAAGGTACGTACGTACCTATACCATGATCGCGTTAATTCCCGTTATTATTATTGTATATTGAAGAATTATTTCTTTAGAAGTTTTGTTAACATAATTAATATACATAAGTGGATTTACAATAAAATTACATAGCTTCAATTTTAATGTTTATTAATTTGTTGAAAAATACATTGATGATTAATTACGCGGTTACCCGTAATGCAGTTACAGGTGTGCGTAGCACCTGTAACCATGTATCATCAGCCGAACAAATCTGTCATCAAATCTGTCATCATGATTACCGTCAAATTATTGAGAAGTATATTACTTATTATCACATTATCATTCATTTAGAGCGCTACTGCCGTCGCCGGTGAGATCGGTCTAGGTATGGAATACTATATCCCATACACCGATGTCACCGGAGTCCGCGGAGCGCGTCCGTGGTTCGGGCGCGAGTGCGCGGAGGCTGTTGAGCATAAACAGTTTGCGTACCGCGCCTGGGTGCGGGCGCGCGCCACGCGCGATCCCAACGTGGGTCACTTCAAGGCGGCGTACAACAGAGCCACAAAGGTCTGCAAGAGGGCATGCGTCAGGGCGGATGCCCAGCGCATAGCGCGGCTAGGCCAAGAGCTAGTGGCGCATCCCACGGGTAGCCGTGGCTACTGGCAACTGGCCAAAGCCGTGCAAGCCAACTTCTGCCAGCCCTCGCTGCCCCCGCTGAGCAATCCCGATGGATCTCTGGCCCATGAGCCGCAAGAGAAAGCAAATTTGCTGGTCAATCTCTTCGCGGCCAACTCCCGAGTCGATGATTGTGGTATGCAACCACGGACAATGCCCACTGGTGACCACGCAATGCCTGATATACGTATCAGGCAACGCGATGTCCGTGCAGTACTGCAATCACTCGATGTCCGGAAAGCCAGTGGTCCTGATGGTATTCCAGCGGTTGTACTTAAAAAATGTGCAGCGGAGTTATCTCCTATGCTAACGCGGCTGTACCGACTGTCCTACAGTTCGGGTACAGTGCCTTCGGCTTGGAAGGAGGCGAATGTCCAGCCGATGCCCAAGAAGGGGGATCGCTCGGACCCAGCCAACTATCGACCCATAGCCGTCACCTCAGTGCTGTGTAAGGTGTTCGAGCACATAATTAACACACAGCTCATGCGCCACCTAGAGGATCACTCCTTGCTTAGTGACCGGCAATACGGTTTCAGACCGAAACGGTCAACGGGTGATCTTCTGGCGTACATGACCCACCTTTGGGGTGAGGCTATGGAGAAGCACGGTGAGTCACTGGCAATTAGTCTTGACATCGCCAAAGCTTTCGATAGGGTATGGCACAAATCGCTTCTTTCCAAGCTACCAGCCTTCGGCCTGCCTCCTAGACTGTGTAACTGGGTTGCAAGCTTCCTGCAGGGGCGCCGTATTCGCGTCCTTTGTGATGGACGAGCTTCGGAGTTCTTGCAGGTAAATGCTGGCGTGCCGCAGGGTTCCGTTTTATCTCCCACTCTCTTTCTTCTGCATATCAATGACATGCTCTGTAACGGAAACATTCACTGCTATGCAGACGACAGCACCTTACACGGGAGTTATCACGCACATCCTGCGGCCAAGCAGTCCGATATCGCGGAAAAAAGGCAGCTTCTTGTCACAGAGCTGGACCGGATCCTGGACCACATTTCTCAATGGGGCGCTAGGAACCTGGTCGAGTTCAATGCCAAGAAGACCCAGGCATGTGCGTTTACAGCTAAGGTATCTCCTTTCCTTCCCCTTCCCACTCTTCAGAGCACACCACTGCCACTGCAGGATTACCTCACTATCCTCGGTATGGATGTTCGCTGCAAACTGAATAACAAAAACTATATCGAGAGTATCATCAAATCAGCCTCGCGTAAACTCGGAGTCCTGAACAGAGTGAGACGTTTTTTCACGCCGGAGCAGCGGTGTCTTCTATACAAGACCCAAATTCGTTCCTGCGTGGAATACTGCTCACATCTCTGGGACGGCTCCGCAAAGTACTTATTAGATGCTCTCGACAGGTTGCAGCGACGTGCGGTCCGCATTATTGGGGATCCTGAGGTCACGAACACCCTCGAGCCTTTGCAGATGCGTAGAGATGTTGCGTCTTTGGCAGTTTTCTACCGTCTCTACCATGGTGAATGTTCTGACGAGCTCTTCCAATTAGTCCCACCCTCCCCTTTCCTTCACAGGACGACACGTGCAGGGCTAAGATGTCATCCATTTACGGTGCAGAGTATACCTGCTAGTACCAAGCGTTTCAGTGATTCATTCCTATGCCGCACCACTAAGACCTGGAATTCCCTGCCAGCTCACGTGTTTCCTTCTTCCTACAGTCCCGGGTCCTTTAAGCGGGGCGTGAAAAGGCATCTAATGAGGCCGTCAAGCTGAGTGCCACCACTGTTAACATGGTAAATGTTTACGATGGTGACCCTCTTTCCGAGACTTTGCATTTAGCTTAACATCAGGCGAGGTAAAGTCAAATTGACGTGTCCTATATAAAAAAAAAAAAAAAAATTGAATTGGAATAAATCACCTTGATGTGATTTGTTACGATTACAAAATATTTAATTTATTGAAATTGAGTACATTATGTACACAAAAAGTCCGTACTTACAGTTAATGCATTTACAGTTCTATCATTATATATGCACAAGTTTAAATGCTTGGGTAGATTGATGTACGCCAAATACTCAACTTGATCACATGTTTTTTTTTTAATTTATTGTGTTGTTTTTGTTTAAATTTGACATAATGATAGGTAATAGTCCGTAATCGCACTGCTATTTGTTGATATGAGAAAGCTACCCGCGTTAGACTCAGGCGGAGCTTCAGATAAATTTCTTCTGTATTGCATGCGTGTGTGTCTGCATTGCATGTACCACAAAGCCATCAATAGAGACGATATAGGCTTTACACCCTCTGCTATGATGAGTAGAGCATTTCCACAACTGCCGCACATTTTGGGATATCCTTTTCCTGAAGAAGGTGTAACCACCGAAGCATATTAACCTTTGACCTTTTCTAGATGTTACGAAGGACACTGGAAAGTAATATATTATTCGATTTTTATTTCTATTTTTTAACCGAAATTAGTATTTGTTTTAAGGGGGGTGGGGGAAGGGGGGTACTGTAGAACAGATAACGAAGTTCCATTGAAATAATATGAATAGCTGATAGCGTCTGTGGCGTGGCGGTAGTGAACGCGGCCGCTACGTAGGAGGCTCCGGTTCGATCCCCGTTCAATGCAAATATTTGTATGCATGAATATGGGTATTTGCTTTGGTCTGTTCGTGCCTCAGAGAGAGAGCGTTAAGCCGACGGTCCTGGTTGCCATACGAACATCTACGGCAGTCGTTTTGAGGTCAGATGGCAGTCGCTTGATATAAAATATCAAAGTTCCGCCAAATCCGCAGCTAGACTAGTAAAACGGACCCCAGACTCCAAATTAAAAGCTTCGGTTGCAACTGGGATGAAGAAGAAGTAAAATATAATTCGGATTACGACGATATTTATTATAAAGGTTATGAGATCAATATTACATTAGATATCTTTCTGAGACTTTGCCTTTAGCTTACCATCAGGCGAGGTGAAGTCAAATTGACGTGTCCTTTTAAAAGAAAAGATATCAGTCTCCAAATATTCATTGAAATCAAAAAGTATAATTAATCTTAAGTGCTGGACTAGTAGATACAATCAGCGTCATAAATATCTTGACGACGAAGTTTCAAAATGATCTTAAAACTCTCATATTAAAAGGAAATCAAACTGTTTTATTGATTTAAATGGCATTATTGTCCGAACTTACGGTGTGTACCAAATATCAGAACAATTAGTCAACTGTAAGGGGTAAAAAACGAAATTAAGATCATTTTGAGCACTCTGTTTGTCAACATCTTTCTGATGCTGACAAAAAAAAACTTAAAATTTAATATCACCATTCAACACTCATAAGTAGACATAAAACCACTTTTAACGGACTCTTGCGATATATTTTTTACTAGCTTTTGCCCGCGGCTCCACCCGCGTGGATGTCGGTTATCGCGACCAAACATAGCCTGTCCTTTCTCAAGGTCTAATCTACCCTTATACCAAATTTCATCAAAATCGGTTCAGTGGTGTAGGCGTGAAAGCTTAACCTACGGACAGACAGAAAGAGTTACTTTTACATTTATAATAATAATATTAGTTATGAATGGCTCATTTACGATTGACTCCGTTAAACAATGGTTTATTTCAATGAGTACCATACTTGAGAAAATACTATCATCACTCATAAAGTTTTGTAAAACTGTGCAAGTTTTACAAAACTTTTAGAACGTATAAATAAAAAATCGGTTGTCTGTAAATTCGGTTTACTGACGATAGTTAAAGATGACAACGTCAT
This sequence comes from Eilema sororculum, assembly GCA_914829495.1. Lineage (NCBI taxonomy): Eukaryota > Metazoa > Arthropoda > Insecta > Lepidoptera > Erebidae > Eilema > Eilema sororculum. Next base: position 18,910,036 of record OU618545.1, on the reverse strand, counting down.
AGGAAAATACTGAAAGAATGGTTTCATTTTACAAAAAAATTTAAAAAAAAATTGTTTGATTTGTCGCTCGTTCCGCGCTCTCGTTTGCACTTCAAGCCTTAAATGGAACGCCTCACAGCGAGGTAATGCCGCATGGCGTCATGTTTTTCGTGCGTGCAGCCGGCTCCATCGAATTATAAGACGTCTCGTCAAAAAAAGTGAAAAAAATCTAAGGCGGGAGTTTCTGCCAATGGTAAGTCAATGATTATAATGTGTACTAAATATTTCTAGAATTTCTCCATTGACGGTGAGCAGATTCGCTTTGCATCCTTTCTTGTGATGTGTGGAACAGAACCAGCGTATTTTCACCATGCCTTTAATCCTACTTTTGTTTTTCGCGAAGAAAGTGTAACCATCTATTCGAATAATAGTATTGCCTCTTTGTGATACCCCATAAGTAATTTCTGGAATAAAAAAAATAGACAGTGATGTTAGTATTTTTTTACCCCCGGTTTGCTGCCCGAAGGAGTAAGTACATGCATATTAATTTAATACCCACATCGCACCAACTATGATTTTCGTCCCACGTAATAGGGGACAAGCCTATTGTTGTCAAGCAAGCACTTTGTCATGAGCTGTTTGTTTACTGTCGGTTGGAGAAAAGCTATATCCCTATTTCGCGTTCTACAATAGCCCCGGGAAGAGATGGGGTAGCCCTACTTTTCTCCACCGTGAATCAACATCGATCATTTAAAAATGACCTAAATCAAATTAGACGGAAAGGTATCCTAAGGTAAGGAACACATGAGTATCTTTGACATGGTAGTTTGATCATTACTATTAACCAAGAATTGACACAATTCCACAAACTTAAAATATCAATAAACAACAAAAACAATAGCATCTTGCAGGGTTTATTTACGGTAGTTTATTAGGAAATAAAACTCAAAAGAACAAGCGCCATTTTTATCACGGAAGACAATGTACAATAAAAAAATGCTTAAAATAGTAAAATAATTGGGCAAGAGGCACATAAATAATTATTTATTTATTTTTTTGCAAATGTGGCTTCATCTTAAACACGTAAAAGTACGAGTATTATGCTCTTCATCCCTAGGCTGTCTTTGCTATAATAAAATATTATATTGCTTATTGATAGCAAACCCGCAATGAGAAATCTTTGTGATCGCAGTACCGCTCAGTGCAAATATTTGTATACATGAATATGGTTATTTGCATTGTTCTGGGTGTTTCTATGTATAATATGTATGTATTTACAAAAAAAAATTATTTATGTATGTTTATCCGCATTCTAGATTCCATAACACAAGCTAGTTAAGCTATGCTTACCAAGGGTCTAGATAGCGTTGTGTAGAATGTTGGGCAATATTTATTTATTTATTTACCGTTTAGACTGCACCGATAAGCCGATAGGTGTGTAACAAAAACTGTACACTTTTTAAATTATTATCTTATTATCAAACACACATTCATCTATTTATCGCTGCAGTTAAAACAACAGTTTTAATGGGCGATACAGTGCAATCGTAAGTATTCGATGGGATTAATCATGATCATTATGCCAATTTACGGCAAACAAAAAAGGTACTTAGTTGTGATCTTGTCAAAGTTTCATCAAATATTTTACATTTAATACTTTTAAAGTAATATCCTTATACCTTCACCACTGAATTACATATTGTAATACATTGTGTAATATAATTTTTATTATAAAAACTAAAACATAAATAAATTTTAAATATAATCAATCAAACAATCAATCAATCAATTACCCTATTACAGTCCACTGTTGAACATAGGCCTCTTCCTATATTGGAATATAACAGTCAAAACTAAAGATGACCCCTGTGCCGTTAGTGGTAGAGCGTTCAAAGTCAGAAGTGATCTTTGACTTCGATTCTCGCCCAGTGTTATTATTTATGATATCGATTTATTTACAAAAAATGTACCTTTATCAAGTTTATCCGCATTCTACAACTCAGCTAGCTAAACTAAACTACGCTCGCGGTTTAGAGAGCGTTCTGTAAAATATCCTAGAATATTGATTCATTTATTATAGAGAGATATAGAAGCATTATTATCAGGCTGACTTACAAGAGTTGAAATAATAATAATTATTAAAAATTAGCTAATGTGGATGATTACGTTGCCGTTTAAAAAAAAGATTGCGTACACCTTCCTATTTCATTTATTTATTACATTTATCGCCGCCACCAAAAAAGACCAAAAATAAAAGTGATCCCAGTTACAATAAATGATCTCATGGCTCTGTCGGTATCGAAGCAATAAAAACCACAAGGTTTTTCATGGCGGTGTACCCCGCGTATGCTCTCTAGTTAAGACAACATAAGACACACGCCAGGAAGTGAGCGAGCACTCTTTGAGTGAACGTATGGAAGGAGGGTAGTTCATCTATACATTTCCGGCAAAAGCGGCAAGGCGTTCGCAGCAAAACTAGTCCACTAGTTGCGTGACGTCATCCAAACAGGATTATGACTTATAGGAGGTATGTTACTTATAATGGATATTCGAAACCTAACACATCAATAATGAAATGATATTGAAACCCAAATAGTACCCTGGGGTATTCCTTCAATTTTGTTATCATCTCTGTATATTTTTATTAACTTTAAGCAACGCTTATGTCACTTATTTTAACATTTCTGTAATATATCCTTTAAATATTTATTAGGATGACTGTACGCTTTGCGTTTATAACGCAAAAAGTTAAGCAAACACAATCAAAGGCATTTGTTGAATCCAAAATATAGTAGCAAAGTACAAAGGTACATAACATATAGTACAGTTAGTGGTTATGAGAGCCTTTAACTTCGACGATTTCATTTTCGTATGTATAAAGTTTAGCTCTGCAACCTCTGACACAGTGCGTTGAACATCGCCACGTACATTTGCCACCAAATGTAGCTTTTTTACAAAAGCTGTAGTGTCCGATACGAATCAATGGATGTCCTCGCTTTGAGTGTGTGAAGGAATAACCTAAAAAGTAATTATTCATTAACATGGTTATACATAATAATTGCAAATAATCTCTTATTATATTAATTCTAAATTTAAATAACTATGCTTTATCTGTGACTTTAGTGGGTGTAGGTAAATGGCTATAGTTAGACTGGACGTGGAGGAAGGTGGTTAGATTGTAAAGCCGACCCCATCGAGTTGGGAGAAGGCTTAGAGAATGATGAATCATCGCGATTCTATACCTAATATATTACGACTTTAATAAAGGATGGTTAATGATAAGAAAACCGAAATCAAATCTTGAATAATAAAATAAATACTCATGAACATTAACTGTGTTCCTTTTTGAAATCGTATAAAATAGAAAAATAGTCTTACTTAGCTGAGCTTATAGCTCAATTTATTTTCGTATTCAAATATCAGTGCATAAAATATTGCATAGTTACAAACCGAATTATAACAAAAATAAAGCTGAGAAAGCGCCATTTTTATAGACCAAACGCGACCGCTGTACCGCGCCCTGGGTACAGTGAGATACCGCCGCAGTGAGCGTTGACGTTCGACTGTCCAAATCTGACGTCGATACTCACCCCGTCTTGCCCACACCGGTATTTAAATTATCCTTCTACCTTCTGAAGTTGATAGTTATTAGAAAAGTATAAAATGCTCATGTTACTACTCAGGTGGGCCATGAGCTTTTCTGTCACCTAAGTAGTATAAGAAATACAAAACAAAATATACATATCGTAGATGCGGTACAGCGGTTACGATCAAACATATAAACTTCTTTGTTTCTTTACGTACAGTAACAAAAACAATAATCTCAGTAAGCAAAATCACACTAATGCACATGAAAGTTATGTATTTTTATGACTTCATTATCAAAAGTATGAACCGTAGCGCGACACTTCTTGTGGTTGTGTGTGGAGCACACCCATCTTGCTTTCAGCCCTGTCGTACTCTGCACACAAAACGTGTAGCCTCCAATACTCAACAGGTTTCTACCTCGCCGCGACTTCACTAACGTCACTACAAAAGAAATGAGCTTCATATAAAATAATTGATATAGATAGATAGGATAGGTTAACACTGGTTGAGATTTTTTAATTTTTTTTTTACTAAAAATACCTGATAGCAAGCTGAAAGACAAGTTTCAAGAAAGAGGGTTATTATTACTGACACCAACAATGTTATAATAGTGGCCCTAAGCTTGGCGGCCTCATTATATGCTTTGGGTGAACCCTTTCTCTCAATGGCATTTTACCTGTGGCTCTGGTATTGCACTGCAATCACATACAAAGATATACGATCGAATACCTTGTTAGCTATCTTCATTTACATTAAATTCAAGAAATTAACCAGGTACTTCATAAATAATTCCACTACTGATAATGTATATTTTTATTATACTAATTAAAAAAATATTTATGTTCTAATACAAAAACATTGTACACTTAACACTATCACTTGAGTTTGGAAATGCGACTCACGTTAGTGCGAAAGTGCACACCACTTCGATACACGTATTGTCAAATGTTTACTACGTGGCGAAAATGCGTGTATCGATTTGGCACACTTTCGCGGTAACGTGAATCGCAGTGACAAACATTGGTCAACACGTGTATCAAAGTGGTGTACTTTCGCATTAGCGTGAGTCGCATTTCCAAACTTTCGAACTGCCGTTGAACTTCGAAAACTTCGAAATTCAGTGGGACAGTAAACATAAGCCAGCATAATATGCTATGTTAATAATATGTGTGTATATCAACAAGATGTACTATAACATCGTCAACTGTGTGTACTATAGCCTTACATTTGAATCTCTCATGTGTAGCACATCGCCAACGCACCTTGTTGCCAGCTGTACCATTTTGGCGGTACTTCACGTCATTTAACAGCAAAGTTTTGTTGCCCCGGGAGGTGTAGTAAAAAGTGGCTGAAAATTCTGTAAGGAATTAAGTGACCATATGAGAGGATTGTAATATGGACCACCAGCTTATATATTTTATAAAAAACCCGCCATTTACCAATGATCGAGCCCCCCCAATTAGGTTAGCTTAATATCAATTATACCACCATTTTTTTAATATCTTAATATATTTTTATTTAGAAATGATACTTGATATTTAATATAAACAGTCAAGCGCATTTTGTCGGGGATTTAATTTTACTCAAAAATGCATCGGAGTGCGTTTTTGAAATAGTTTATCGCCACGTCTCTTTAAAAAGCGACTTAACCAAGATTTCCCAGCAGTTTTGGATTTGAACGGATGGTCAATTTTATGGGCAGCTGCCAGTTGACAGGCAAGACGCTTTATGTCACTTCGAGTAAAACCATCTTTATTTTGCATGGAGAGTAATTGTTCAACTAACTGCTCTTCAATTGCTGTTGGTAAGATGGTCTTTCTTCCCATTTTTTTGCAACAACGTCTTTAGGTGGTAATCCACTTTTTACTAATCTAAACAGCGTAGTTTTGGGTACAGAATAACGTTTTGAAGCCATGTAAACTCCCATTTGTTTTTCTCTCACAGCTTCTATAGCTTCTGCCATAGCAAATTGATCCCAGGCCTTTCTCTTAGGGGTGTTTTTCGGTGATGATTTAGTGCGAGGTATGACTACAACAAATAACAAAATAGTAGCTGGCTTGGCCTGCAAGTCGAAGAAGGAGGGCCTTCTTCGACTTGCAGGCCAAGTTGACAGCCAGTGGGATGTCCTGTCAGTTTTAGATGGTCAGACAGTGGTCGCTCTTGAAAAATTTGATATACAAATCAAAAACCATAAGCGGACCTCAGGATCCGCAGTGCACACTCTGGGTGCAACTAAGACATGGGTTATGATGATAAATTTTACCTTTACCTTTACATAAATTAATAACACATTGAACCTTCTACCAGTCATATATTTATTTATCAAATTCGGTCGATACATTGAATAAATAATGTTAATAAATCTTTGGAGAAAAAACTTTTATTTTATCATATCATAAAAAAAAATCCGTTGGAAATCAAAAATGTAAATACATTCATATAAAATACAGAAAGTTATTATTCTAACGTTTAGGTAAATGCATTTAAATCTAACTTTAACTATATCCTATAGGTATAGGTACATTAAGTCATCTGCGTCACTAGGACGCCAAGGCGACGTCGCCGGCCACGTGTCCAAGCAGTTAGTATTGAAATGTATGGTGCCTAAAAGACTAACTTGGAGACAGCTTGGCAACCGCTTTGCAACCGCTTGGCAACCGCTTCAATACTAACTGCTTGGATACGTAGCCAGCGACGTCGCTTTGGCGTCCTAGTGAGGCAGAGGACTTAATGTATACTTTTCCTCGAAACCGTCCATGACTAGATCAGTTGACCCGAATTATTATTAATCTTATGAAAATCTTTCTTATTCTACAGTAGGTACTTGTATCTACGACAAAAATCATATTTTTACTGACCACATTTTATCATAATATCAAAGTCTAGTATCTCTAAATATCATGACTTTCCCTTTCAACCAGTCCCTTTCTAATATTAAATAGATAGTTGAACAGTATTAATAAATCTACAGCTACTCTTTTCGACATACAAAAAAAAATCTTTCACATTTTCTATCCTAATACAGAGATCGACAACAGTTGCACATACTTCAGAATCAATGATTATGATGATTTTTCATGCGTATTATCTCATCTCCTATTGTAGTAAGACTGGCTGTGCATTTTCTATTGTTATGAGTTGAACAGACCCATCGAGTTCTACCGTGTGCGCCCAAACGTTTCTTACAAAATGCATATGGTCCTATTTGAATTAATCTACCGCCACTTTGTGAGATTCTGAAAAACACTGAAAGAGTAGTTTTTATTAGTAGTGTGTAACAACTTACTAACAACAATTGTAATAAAAAAAGTTTTATACCTACTCATCTAACGGCCGTTCCCAATAACATACTGACAGTTAAAGATGGATCGCATGTACGGATAAAGTGCTCGGTTGTTTAAATTCAAAACATAGTAACTCCTATTTCACACCAATATCGGAAAATAAAATTATACCACGATGCGCTTTCCCGCAAAAAAATTAGTTACCATGTTTTGAATTTAAACAGCCGATACGTCAAATTTGACTGTAAATATGTTATTGGGAACGGCCGTAAAAGAAGCCAGCCATATTAGCGTATAGGTTTATTACCCTAAAGCTGGCATATAGGTATGCGATGCCAACGCTGTAAAAATTTTATAAGAACATTTTCCTAAAGAACCACGTTCTGTTAAGTATTGAAAAAAATTTTTGGCAAGTATTTCATTGCTATGACGTAATATTAAGTTTAAATTTTAAAATCTTTTTCATCATTGGTAATAAGTAAGATTTAAAAAAAACATATGAGTTCATTACACAACTTTTGAATTTATGACAGTAGTTGGGTTATGAATAATTAAAGATTTCTAAAACATTCTGTCTGTCTGCATGTGTGTATCATAAGTTCTAATATCTTATGAAAAATTGGACATCGTTAACAAATCTTTGGTGTTTATTTTATTTAGTTTTCAAGGTGTACTCAGACTTTTTCATTATCTAGTTTTTACCTATTCGTTCGGACATTCATCAAAACTCATTTACAGTAAAAGATAAAATAAAATAAAGGAATAAAAAATTAATAATGAATAAACATACGTGCACAGTAATTCGGTCATATATTATTCTACTTATACAACATCAAGAATATGTCGTAATATATATTTTTGAAATGATTTAAATATTAAAACACATTTACAATCATTTTTATCATAAATTATTTTATTAACTATGACTAGTAAATGTAGATCAACAACGTGTGAAATCACATCAAGACGTTATACAAGAAATAGAAAAGACTAAAAAAGAAAAACAGTATCTAATAGGGTTAAAGTAAATCAAACTTCACTACACAGCTAATTTTCTCAAATAGTGTGTCAGACACGACTTGGCCAAATTAGCCAAAGACAATGGCGTGATCACCGGATACTTTACAATCGGCCAAGTTTTATATAAGGATAGTAAAAAAGTCAGACCTACTAAAAAGACAAAGAAATGTGGGTGTTAATACATCCCTACTTTCCCCTTACATATTCCGGAATGTTTACCCTTGAAAACACAAAATCTTCAATCCAAAACAGAAAAAATTATTAAATTTATTTTCGTGGGTAGAAAACGGAAGGACCTCTCGGTTCAGATCGGAAAAAATATTTGTAGGTCGAGAACGGAAACACACCAACAGTCAGAACACTCGAAGATGGGATTAAAAAACTACCTTAAAGGACTAGAATTTCTGTTAAGCTAATACATGTATACTATTTACTTCCAGCTTCAATGATTATGCACGTTTTTTATTCTTACTATATCGTCTTGAAAAGTGCTGAGAGTAGCGTTGCATCCTTTGTGGTTGTGAGTCGAGCACACCCATCGTGTCTTAGTGCTCGGAGCGGTGTATTTCTTGCAGAATCTGTACTGTCCTAGTTGAATCATGTCTCGGCCTTTCTTTGACTTTATGAATATTGCTGGAAAACCAATTATTAGTTATACATACCCAATAAAAAATATATTTGAACTAACTTAAATAAGTATCTCTTAAAATATTGCATGCAAATACTTATTCATCAATATTTATTTGCCTATCCTCATGACTTATTGAAGACCAAATCCTTGGAGGACCTGATTTACCTGTTGCCAAAATAATAGAATTTGTTATCAAAATAGATTTGTCTCGAGTGACGTCAACGGGACCCGAATTTTTTTTATGGAATAGGGAGGTAAACGATCACCGCCGCCCATGGACACCCGCAATACCAGAGGAGTCACAAGTGCGTTGCCTTCCTTTTAAAAAGGAGTACGCTCTTTTCTTGACGGTTACTTTTCCGTGTTGGGGCACGCAGTGTCATATTCCGTGGACAATAGGATATGTTTGGCGGCAATCTGGCGATGGATTTATCGTATTTAGCGGCAGATTTGCCATTTTGTGTACCAACATTTGAAGATAAAATATATATGCGGTTAAAAATGTAGGTATTTCCCTTAACCTTGTGTAAAATGAAATGAAAAATTATTTATTCAAAAGTGTTATAAACATTACTACAACTTTTTGACGCCAAATTCTGTTTAAAATTTAGTTTATCACCGCTCTCTAAGCAACAGTGGAGAAGAAACGGCGCATGAACCTCCACTGTAGCATTTGTGTCGGCCCCATATAACACTTCTGTTTATTGTCAATGGCCATACATATTACACTAATAAATGTAATTTGTTGCTGTCTCAGGATCTAGGGAAACAGTTTAATTTTTCTAGGATTGGCTCCGAATAGCAAGCATGTAGTATCACTGTTGTTGATCCTGGTAATAGATGCATTGGTTACAATGAGAGAGAGAGAGAGAGAGAGAGAGAGAGAGGAGAAATATTATGATACCTACTTATTTAACATTTAGAAATAGGAATGTGAATAAAAATGTAATATGTGTATGTATTAGATCACCTATAAGAATTTTATTAATAGATAATAATATTCCGAACAATATTATAATAATCCTATATCAGCCTTCAAATTTAACCTTACTAGTAGGAAGATATTAAAACATATGTTATGTTACATTCATTTGTTTATACATTACATAAGAATAGAATGAAATATTCATGTTTTATTTAGTATTTACTTTATAATTATATAACTATATATTTAAGGAAAAAACACAGTCCACAAGAATGTGACTCGAAAATGTATTACATTTTATATCATCAGACTTTTTTATACACATTATTTTTATATACTTGTTACGTCTAAATAGGAATTCAGTGTTAGGCAAACTAGTTGCGTTTAGAACGTCACTTCAATACAACTTATAAAATAACTTAAAAATTATTTATGTTTTATTGTACCTACACATAATATTCGTTCATTTATTTGTAATATATATGTTTATACAATTATTATATAATTCTAATGTATATGTTCATTTACAACCTTAACTATTTTATCCTCAACAGTGTATATTGAAGCACTGCACCCTCTGTTGTGATGGGTGGAGCAGACCCATCGTATTTTACCATTACTTGATGCCTTCTGATAGTATGTGTAAGTTCCAATTCTGATTAGTGGTTTTCCTTTTTGTGATCGCAAAAGGAGTACATCTGAAAAAAAAATACATAATTAATTATCAAGTAAGTACGTACAGGAACTAAGCTTTTTTAGAATTTTTGTCATAAAATAAAGTAAGGAATTTGTTTATGCATTTAATTTTTATAAATTATTTATAATGGCAAACACAGGGCGTCTGTTGATGCACCTGTACCTTTTTTCATGCGATAATCCCCTGGGATAGCCCCTTGCCGGGGACGGTTATGTTGGGCTCGACACGACTAAAACCGTTTAACCGTTTAACACTTGTTTAACCCTTATACTTTTCTACGTACTGACCAGAAGTGTATAAACATACTCATTCATAAACCTAAGGTAAGTATAATAAAAGAAAATAAATTTATTTTTATTGAAAAAATAAATTATGTTTAACACTTGTTTAACCTTTATACTTTTCTACGTACTGACCAGAAGTGTATAAACATACTCATTCATAAACCTAAGGTAAGTATAATAAAAGAAAAGAAATTTATTTTTATTGAAAAAAATAATTATTTTACATTAAAAATAAATTTCTTTTTATATTTTTGACACTAATTTATTTTCTACAGATATTACAAATAATACATTTTTCTGAATGTTCTGAGCAGACATTGCGATTACATTTATCACAACATTGTTTACTAGCTCTGGATAATTTCGAAGGGCAAATATAACATAAAATAAAACAACGTTTCTTCTTTTTAGGAGCAGATTCTGTTGATTTAGTAGCTTTGTAATTTTTGCTTCGTCTTCGTATATGAGGTGTTAAGAACTCGGCAATGATTTTACCTAAAAATAGTTTTCTGACTGTATTTTTTACGTGGGTTGCAATCAGGATGTATATTTTTTGTGGGCTCAAATCATAAACCCAAAATTCCCATTAATTTTTCTACTACCTGGAATCTTCAAGATTGTTTCTGTCTTTTTAAGTTTCTCCATCCGTTTTGCTTTTAAAAATCAGGTTATTGACACAACAATGACACAACTTCTGATAATTGGTTCACAATAATGTTTAATTGTAGTAGCTACAACATGTGTTTTTCATAATTTAATAAATAGGCTAAGTGGCTAACTCATAGTCACATTATGCATCTCTTCTTATTAGTTAATTTAAATAGTAAATTGCGTTACAATTCAAATAATTAATACAATGATTGCATGAGTATGAATTGAAGGTATTCCCTATAATAATAAAACCGGTTCCACAAGTTTTGGTAAATAAAATAGAAAAAAAAAACATTTTACTAAAATTTCATCAAGGCTACACAACATTTTCCACAAATAAAACAATAATTGTATAGTGCGAGTTAAATTATGTTTTTTTGACAGTCCTGTTCCACAAATTTTAATAAATCCTCTTAACGTAACATCGATATACCCAAGCTATAACCAATGAAGCTATACCAAGGGTTTATAACACATTTTATGAAAACGTTTTGAGTATAGGCGTCCATATCACGTCTTAAGCTTGCCTTATGCCTATTGCCTTTTCTGCTTACCTGCCTTTATACATCCTTGTGTAATACGTTTTGACATGACTACATAAATCACATACCAATGACGTCACACATCCCAAACTCAATGGGTGTGAAATGCGACGACGGGATCAAAAGGCGTGGTATGGAGATTCATATAGTACACAATCTCACCATTAACGGTATGGACCACGGACTTGCATCCGTACTTAGCGTGTGTGGTACATCTCCATCGTATCTTAATGTCCCCAGTGCCGTTCCGGCGGTACCGATGGCCGTCGAGCATGAGTATTTGGGATCCTTTCCGGTTGGTTAGAAAGACAGGTTGTAGGTCTGAAAGATCTGAAATTGAAATTATTATAACGTTAGTGTATATTTTTTGTAAACAGAGGCGTCAACTAGAACATCTGCCTATGGGGTGAGGGCAAGGTTCGGTAAGAAAGGGTTAGAACCAAGTATGTAGTTTGAACTTATCTCCTACTATAAGATAATGCTATTCAGACACTATAGAAACATAACTGATAATTAAATAGGTTCTAAACATAATGTAGAGCAAGTACCGTCTGAGCATTTGCTTTTTTCGAATTTAAATCGATTTAGAGACCTTTTCTCTTAATAATTTTCCTAAAATCGTATACAAATATTTACACTGAGCGGGAATCGAACCCACGACCTCCAATGTAGCACCCATGCCGCTACACCAAAGAGGTAGTCAAATAAATACTGTAATAAGACAATACTTTAAGATTCTTTTGTTAGAGCAACCTACACACTTACCGATATGTTCTCTACGCGAGGTAAGCAAAGGCAGTATGTTACTCTTATATGTTCCGACATACGTCGCTAGCCTCTGTCTTGTGTAATTCTGACCTGCAATCATTTCATACAATCAGCAATATTATTACAACGAATTATAAAATTAATTTCTATGCCTTTTCTTTTTTTATATAGGACAAGTCAATTTGACTTAAGGCAAAGTCTCAGGAAAGAGGGTCATAATTACAGACACCAATAATGTAACAATGGTGGCCCTTAGCTTGATGGCGTCATCAAATGCTTTTTCACGCCCCGCTTATAGGACCCGGGAATGTAGGTAGAAGGAAAGATGTTTGGTAGTAACTTTTGATGAAAAAGAGGTTAGTTTTAATACAGTTTTTCACTTTATACTTTAGGGGTTGAGAGTGGACGACATAGGTTTAAGGGTCGAGACCAATAAAGAAATCTGTGTTTAAGGGTCGAGGGGTCGAGAGTGGGGCGAGTTGGGGACACCGTTGTCCCCCCTCCTGAGGAGGGCCAGACCGTAAGGGATGGCCCTGGGTCAGCCGGGAGCCGGGGTGCGAGGGATATGTCGATGACAACCTCACCTCCGGCCTAGCACCACGACCCACAGTCGGCGTGCGGTTTTATTCGGTTTCGAGTCCGACATAACCTCCGGAAGGGGGCGGGGGATTCCGAGGGGATTTCCGCAAGAAAAAAAAAGGGGTCGAGAGTGGACCCAACCTGATGGATCACGGTTATATTAAAGTAAATCATGAATATTAAATACAGAATATATTTATGAATGATTTTATTTTATAATTATTATAAATTGTAGTGTAAACAAATAAATGAATCAGTGTGCGGTAGGTATGTGGAAACGAAATAGGTAAAGGTACATATAAATAACCTTATCAAAGGTGACATTTCTACATTGATGATAATAATGTTAAAAAAATACAAAGATAAAAAAATACAGAATATCAAATATCATTTTTATTGACGCTATTCTAGGTAAGATGTGATGATATTTGGAGTTTACTTTGTAGTGAATAAACGAACAACCTTACAGATCATATCAAGTCATAATACATGTTAGTAAATGCTAAGGTATCGAGAAAGACAAATATATTTTTCTTAAATATAAGATAACCTTCATATACCATACGAACTTGTCAATATCATGACGGTTTTAGATACTAATAAAATAACAATACAAAGCCTCCTACAACGTAAGATCCTTTACACCTCCAACCCTGCGCATTTTTTTTAAATTAAGGGCTTATACTTAATAAAAACAAATAAAATTGCCTACAGTCAACGTTCAAAAGTTATAAAAACTAAAAATAACTAAAACTATTCTAAAAATAACTAAAACTATTCTAAAAATAACTAAAACTATTCTAAAAATAACTAAAACTATTCTAAAAATAACTAAAAACACTAAAAATATTCAATCTTTTTTTACACTGGAATACATATTAGTGTCAGTAGTTTTATAAACGCTAGTGGACAAGGTTAACACTTTTTATGTACCTATTGTTAATTAATTTATGGCAATAGATAGCTAAGGCAATAAATAAATTAGAACGTGTTAACCTATTTTTGTTGTTGACTCTACTTATTCTAATCTAAAACGTGTATTAATTTCTAGACTTAACTTTGCCAAGAAGTTGGCTTTACGATCGATAGGTCCCAGGGTCGAATCCTGGCTGATGTGAATCCGCTCCTAACATAGAATGTAGTAGGTACTAGTAACAAAAAAGGAATAAACTGCGCACAGTCTACAAAGAAGATACGATACAGAAAAAATATTTACCAAAAATAAAAAAATCTAATATATCGGAAGAACGAAGAACTCAAGTGGGACTTGAACCCACGACCTTTCCCTAACAGGGTGAATGCTCTTCCAACTGAGCTATTGAGTCACACCTGAATCACTTCAAATTTCCCTTCTCTTTATATCCGTCTTTAAGGGCGACGGTAGAGCCATCTACCAACTTTCTTTTTGAAACAAGTTTTATAGCAGGCGGTACCCATTCATTTAAACCTATGGGTGCGCTTCGTGGCATCCTTTAGGTGCGCTTCGTTTGGGTGCGCTTCGTGGAATACCTCATTAATTTTCATTCGGTTTATATATGTATTTGTAATTGTATTTCAATTTCCGTCAGTTTGATACCTACTTGATAAGATTGAGTAGATTAATGAGATAAAATAAAATGGTTTTATTCATAATCATGTCAATATACAATGTCAATATCAAACGTTAACCATAACAAATGAGTAGTTTTTTTTTTGACAACATACATTTCGACGCAACAAAACACAACATATAGCTCTTTATTCATCATCATCATCATCATCAGCCCGCGGCAGTCCACTGCTGGGCATAGGCCTCTCCCATGACACGCCACTTAGCCCGGTCTTCGACTGTCCTCCTCCACTCTCCACCAGCCACTCTGCGTATATCGTCGCTCCATCTAGTCGCAGGGCGCCCCACACTACGTTTGCCGGTTCGCGGTCTCCACTCAAGGACTCGTTTACCCCAACGGTTATCGGTCCTACGGCAGATATGGCCAGCCCACTGCCACTTCAGCTTGCTAATTCGTTGAGCTATGTCGATAACTTTAGTTCTCTGCCGAATTACTTCGTTCCGGATTCGATCCCTCAGAGATATACCGAGCATAGCTCTTTCCATAGCACGCTGAGCGACCTTGAATTGGTGGACCAACCGTACCGTAAGCTCTTTATTCACATTTTATAAATCTTAGAACATTGGGATGACGAATTAGTTGTTCAGAAGTGGTTCAGAAGATATGAGGTAATAAAGAATACTACAAACATACATACAAGATACGCGCGAAAAAAATAACCCTTCTTGACATTCAGGTTAAAAAGTGTAATAAAAAGCTGTATACTTTTTGTATGGACTTCTTCCTATAAAGGTAATGAGTCTCAATTCATAAAAAGGTTGTATCTAATGATGTATACGTATATTCTTTTTCGACTGCACATATACATATACAATATATCCTAATCCAGAGTCCTTAAGAGTGTTTCCGACTATTTTGTTCTTGCTTAAGTAAAAAAAAATATTCCACAACATTCTACACAAATCTATCTAGACCCATAGTAAGCTTAATAAGCTTATGTTATGGAATCTAGAATACGGATAAACATACATAGTTTTTTTTTAAGTTAACTATGCACAGGAATATACCCGTATATAAACACAGTTACAGGAGAATCAGAAATAATATACTCAGAATAGCCGTATATTCCAAGTACATTATGGTTCTCCTAAAATTGTTCCCAAAGAAACGACTTCCTGGACTCCAGATGAGTAGATATGTTCGTTGACAAAATAAACTATCTGGTCGTCGATCGTGTGTATCCTGGCCTTACATCCGAACCGTTCGTGTGACGCACATCGCCAACGCACCTTATCCGGACGCACACTGTTAATTCTATACTTGATGTTTCCGACCATAAGCATCCTACTGCCTCGACTGTTTTTGAAGAAATGGCAATCTAAATCTGAAAAATAACAATATAAATGTCAGAAACATTGTTTTTAATAATCCTACAAATGTTATGGATGAGAATGTTTGTAAGGATGGATGGATATTTGATATGGTTTACCACAAAAAAAGCTGAACGGATCTAGACGAAATTTGGCTTGGCAGAGATTGATTTTTTTCTGTATGTCGCGGGATCTGCATTGTATGCGGACGAAGCCAAGGGTGACTGACTGGTGATTTGTAATAGAAAGTGATGAAAAACCTACTTTATTCTTTATAACATACAGTATGATGGATTCACAGAATCGACCCCTTGACACTCTTGTGGGGCTTGAATAAAACAAAATGACATTATATCACAACATGTTACATATTATATTTTAATTATACAATATAAATGCAACATTTTTATTTTCGTCTGAATAACTACAAGTAGTTACTTATTAAAAGTAGAACTTAACAAAAATAATGATCCTAAAAACTATACCTATTGAAACTGGATTTTGGTATCAGTCGAACTTAAATTTAGTTAAAAAAACACAACAAAGACGTTTTAATCCAAAAATATTAAAGAATTTGAGACCACGGTCGGGGCGATTACATTTTAACTCCTTATAACGATTATGCAGAATCAGATTTAAAGAAAGGAGATACAATTTTTCTTTCCATGTTCGAAACTGACAACTGGTTACGAAACAGGACTAAAATTGCCGTTTCGTAACCAAGTTTCATAACCAGCTACGAATACGTACTAAACTTCCTGCTAGGTAGATGATTATGGTTGTCATTGACCGATACAATAACATTTGTATGAGTAATGATCCTCGCTCTGCATCCTTTAGAGTAGTGTGAAGAACAAGCCCATCTGATGATGTCCATCCTCTGAGTTTGTTTGTAATAAGTAAAAGCTTCATGCTTCAGAACAATGTTCCCTCTTTTTGATAATACAAAGTTAGCGATGTTACTCGTAACTGCAACAATATTAAAGGTAGTATAGGTACATTTCTGATCGATATATTTGCATTCAATTTCAAATCAAGTAGTGATTTTTGACGTGACAACGTCTTATAATTCGATGGAAACGGCTGCACGCACGAAAATACATGACGTCATGCGGCGTTACCTCGCTCTGAGGCGTTCCATTTAAGGCTTGAAGTGCAAGCGAGAGCGCGGCACGAGCGACAAATCAAACAAATAAAATTAAAATTTTCTTTTGAAAAATGAAAACATTCCATCAGTATTTTCATATGACATTGTCACGTTGAACTATCATCAGTAAACCGACTTTACAGACAACCGATTTTTTCGAATATTTATTGCCCTAAGTCCAAATTGAGGAACGCGGACAAAAAGCGTACAGAAAGTACGTGATGTGCAGATAATGTCAACATCATCATCATCCTTCGATAATCCCGGTCATATACGAGACCTTCGCCTCGGTTGCCAGGTCCACTTTTACCAGTACCAGACGCTACTGATATCGAATGATATTTTCCGTAAAACGACTGCCATAA
This sequence comes from Eilema sororculum, assembly GCA_914829495.1. Lineage (NCBI taxonomy): Eukaryota > Metazoa > Arthropoda > Insecta > Lepidoptera > Erebidae > Eilema > Eilema sororculum. The sequence goes on along the minus strand of OU618545.1, from coordinate 18,892,656 downwards.
TATAACCTCCACAGCATTGGTGACATCGAAGTTCTTTAGTTAGACAAGTTGTCGGAGTAGGGCTCACTGTCCCCGTAACGAGTGCTTTAGGAGATTTAAAAAAAAACTTATGGAGTAAAATGAAGAACCAGATATTAGGAAGTGTCCACAAAGACATTGAGAATTTTTGGTAGAAATCTCTTCTTAGACTTAGCAATCCAGCATTTCTTCTTCTTAGCATTGTGTTCTTGTGGCGTTAAATCTCGCACTAAGCGTTTTCTTGCATGAAATATATAATATAATATATAATATACAAAAAAGGATCCAAAATTATTAAAAATCGCCTTTGGTATCTCGAAATGAGGAGTTATAATCTTAGACTAAATATAAAATCTATAATATATTAGAAATGGTTGTCAATTGTCCAAAGTTCTTTGACGAGCTCTAGATTTAGAATGAGCAATTCGGCATTTCTTTTGCTTAGCCTTGTGTTCTTGTGGCGTTAAATCGCGCACCAAGCGTTTTCTAGCATAGTATCTCTCTAAATCTCGTCTCTTAACTTCTGCTGCCTTTTCAGGATTGTTTTTAATCCGTTCGCGATAACGCCGTTGTTTCTCGGCAGCTGTAAGTCTTTTTTTTGGATATCTTTTTATCACAAAATATCCTGAAACAATGTTTGTCCGATTATTTTATAACTTTTATTATTCATGGAAGCATTATTTATAGTATGGAGCCAGCTAGTGTTAGAGAAGTGGCTTGACAAAATATTTTACGAAATTAAAAGACGCCTTTGAAAAAATAACTGCAGCATCACAATAACAGTGTGAACTCGGTCACTAGTCTTTCTTGTCTATCCATTTATGTAAAATATTATTATATTCTAAGCGTGGCTTTATCACATTCGTTTTGAATGAATGTTCTGCTGCAATAAAAGTTGTCCTAGGTTTGAGTTCATGTCGAACAAACTTTATTGAGGTTTCTGCTATAAAAATATTGACACCAACACAAGCGAATAGTGCCTAGTTTATGGCAATAGATTCACTTGTATCACATTTTCATGGGGATATATTATATTTGGGAATATAAATTCTAGTTCCATAAAGTGATATAATTTAAGTCCACATTATAAACAAATTCTGAATTGTATCAATGAGAACGTTTAATTGGCTGTATGTAACTAATTTTAGTCACTATACCTTTGCTATAGCAGTTAGTCCTCCGAAAAAAAAAATAAAAAAAAAACGTTGAAATAATGTTCAAAATAACTTTAATATTATACTATAACATTTAAATTCCCTGGTTATAATTAACAAAAAACTTAATATATTATTATATTCTTTATTTCTGGAAAACTTGTGGTTTAAGACGTCCACCAACTCCGTCTAGGTACCTGATGACTGTGATCTTCGATAGCCATAATTATGAAATCATCTACAGTATGCACCCTCGCAGGGCATCCCCGAATACAACACCTCCACCTGGTCTTTCGTTGAGATTCATGGTTTGTGCAAAACAGGTACCCATTGAGATGCAGTCTTTTAAAACCTCTTTTCGTATATGTAATATTTGCTAGAACAAAGAAGCAATTTACTACAAACGTAACAAAACTTACTATTTCTTATTCTCAGTTCTGTATAAAATCGCAGTGACACCATGCTGAATATGCAAAAAAAATAATAATAATATAATAAATGAAATTACATTTAACATTCGAAAGATATATACCACTAATTATATATTTTATACAACTAATTTATAAATTATATACAACTAATTATAAATTATATACAACTAATTATAAATTATAAACAATTAATTATAAACTATATACAGAACTGGACTAAGCAAACATAAAAAATACTAGGGGAAGACTGTAACTTCAGGCATCAAAACATTCCTCTCCATCAAAATAGTTTAGTAAATTATAACACCGGTTTTCTACGTTACCTTAATATATTTAGCTAGGGTATAGAATTATCGGATACAGAATTATATTAAAGAAATTTAAAATAAAATAAATCATCAAAAAATATGTGTCAATATTTTCAACAACAGTAGGATTTTTTATTTTAAAGATTTTATTTTTTAATAATATATTTTGAGAATTCTTGTCGCAAGTCTATAGTTGGCAATTAGTGCACATGGTGGCCAATCACAAACAATTTATCAAAATTTAGAGTTCGGACGGTACAGGGGCATTGTGTAATGTCTCTTTGAGCAGTACCAACGACGCTTCGGAACATCTATGTTAAACGGTTTGTCAGACCAGAAGGTATGATTGCCATATCGAAGTATGTAATTCCCTCGCTTTGTTGGCAAAAAATAATAATCTGAAAATAATATTTCTCTACTGAAAGTTAGTTGTGAGTTCAGATCGTCATAATATCAAAACAGATGACTTTGAAAGCGGTCATTTATTACACAATTTGAAATCAAAATATTTATTGATCAAGTATTTTTCAATATTTCAGAGTAATAAATACCATTTACATACTACATATTTACATACCTATACAATATTGACTTGGTTGATTGAATCTCGTGGAATCTAGTGACATAAGCCCATTTTTTAAAAATAATATAAACGAAATTACTAATATTCCCTCTAACCCCTCCAACTAAGCTAAATTGCTTGCGTTAGTAGTGGGTTCACGTTAGCAGTGTGATGGCCAGGATTCGAACCCGGGACCTCTCGATCGTAAGGCCGACTCCTTAACCACTAAGCTTCAAGCTTCCGGAGTTGGGCTTGAGGCACTTAAAACTTAAAATAAATTACATATCGTTTCATCTATCAATGTTATCTTATATTAAACAAATCTATATATCTAGTGAGTTCCAAATCTAAAGCTTTTTGTACTACAGAATGGAACTGGTTCCACCAACACATCAAGATTATTTTATTTATGTAAGAAGTTTATATACAAAATATTTCGTACTTCTAGTGTTTGTTTGAGAGACCTGCCTCTTGTAGAAAATAGTTTGTCCCTATGTACATACTATTATCACAGTATAACGAGAGATCTTACAGTAGTTCATCGCGTTTGATGTTTGCGGAAATGCCGCCTTTTGCAGTTTTGTCAGGGTTGTCACTTCAGTTTTTATATATAATTTTTCTGTAAAATTCTATATATAACTCTTATTCGTTCTCTTTTTTCTGTCAAGGCACATCAACTCACGCTAATTTGTATTACTAGGTGATGCCCGCGGCTCCGCTCTCATGGATGTCAGCTATTGCGACTTTTGGTTATATCTCCGGTTCTACTCAACCAATTATGATCAAGCAAACGTAATATTCACATAAGACACATAAGTCTGAGTTTTTGGATTTTGGATTTTGGATTCGATTTTGATTTCGGTTTCAAATTCGATTTCGTTTTCGATTTCGAATTTCTATTTCGATTCCGACTTGAATTTGGATATTGATTCGGGTTCGGGTTCGGGGTTGGATTCGGATTCGGATTCGAATTTCGCTAATCGCTGGGATCGCTAAATTGATGATATATTCTTAAGGAGCCTATCCACGATCAGTTCGCCTGCAGTTTCAAATCGTATCGGGCGGCCTGCAGTCCTAAGTCGACAGCGCCCACACACGGAAGCGATTTTGGCCTGGTGGCCATGCCCTGCTGTCAGTTTTGCGGCTACACACGATCAGTTGGGAGTCGACAGTTGTATGATTTGGGAGTCGTATGATTGCCTGCCGGCAATTGTCTGCTATCGGGCTTGACGACCATGTTATCGACGATCAAAAATGGCGGACTTGAAATTTAAAAAAAAAACAAATCGAGGTTTTCGTGGTGACTAATTACGTATAATAAAATCCATTTAGCGATCCAAGATGGCGGACTTGAAATTTCCCACAAAGTCAACATGAGCATCGTTTTGGAGGTTTTCAGAGTTGCTAATTACGAATATATCATCCATCCAGTCATCTGGAATTGCTACATGAATAACATATTCGTAATCAGCAACCCCGAAAACCGTGAAAACGATACCCATATCGATTTTAGTCAAAATTTGGAGTCCGCCATCTTGGATCGCGAAATGAATGTTATATTCGCAATCAGCGACCCCAAAAACCCTGAAAACGATACCCATATCGATTTTGGTAAAATTTCGAGTCCGCCATATTGGATCGCGAAATGGATGTTATATTCGCAATCAGCGAGCCCAAAAACCCTGAAAACGATACCCATATCGATTTTAGTGAAAATTTCGAGTCCGCCATCTTGGATCACCAAATGGATGTTATATTCACAATCAGCGACCCCAAAAACCCTGAAAACGATACCCATATCGATTTTGGTAAAAATTTCGAGTCCGCCATCTTGGATCGCGAAATGGATGTTATATTCGCAATCAGCGACCCCAAAAACCCTGAAAACGATACCCATATCGATTTTTGTGAAAATTTCGTGTCCGCCATCTTGGATAGCTAAATAGGTATAGAAAACGAAAAAAAAAAACAATTTTAACAAACAAAACGAGCCTTGAAAAAAAATCACGTGATTAGTGTGATTACAAAAATGAGACAGCCCTGAATCCTTAGTACCGAGTAAAATGTATGGGCGTACCGAGTAATACCCCGTCCCCCACCACCCCTCTCCCCCCGCACGATTGCTCTGTCTAGACGGCTTCGTTGACCGACTGTATGTAGTATGAATCGTTAGACTGTGCTATTATCTAACACAAAACCGTTTTTTACTTTAGAAGAGTATACATTTTGTGTATAGGATATACTTACTCTAAATGAAAGGCGCCGCGCTTAGGCAGATACTTTGCAATAGTATCTGTGCCTTTAGTGATGTTTCATGCATTAATTACCGCAAATATCAATAGGCACACTAATTAATTTAGTGCAATGTTATGAATCTTTTTGTACGATTTGCCATATTTACTAAAAAGTTATAAATAAATAAAATACAAAAAACTGGTATCATTTTATGGATTAAGAATTCGATCAATACTATAAATATACAATGTAATATAAAATATTGATATAAAATATCGAAATAAATAACATTTGCCTAGTCACTTTGAAGTTTTGCTTATGGCTAGGGTTGATCAGATATCGTGAGTACTGTTCATACTTGTGCCTGGTTCAAACTACCGCTTTTCTTGTTTGTAAAAATCTTAAAATAACAAATGAAGTGTCAATACTAGATGTTGCCCATTTGCCTAGCTGTGAAACAGTAAAAGGGTGTATGCCTCGACAAAATTTGGCACAGATGTTATTATAGTCTAGAATAGCACATAGACGCACAGAGCCACGGACAACAGTTACAAGAAAACTTCAAACATGGCACTAAGAAATAAAATGCTAAACAGCGCTGTTACTTTATAATTTCGCCAATGTTTAATGTTCATGTTCGCCATAAATTGCAAGTACTCGTTCAAAGTCATAGGTCCTTATTGTAACTAGGCAATTTTTGCTCTTGCGCTTCGAGCAGTACCACCGTCGCCATCGGTAGTGTTTGTCAGCCGGCTGTGCAGTCCAAAAGGTGTTGTGGGCAATTCGTAATATGAATTTGCCTCGCCCGGTGGGTAAAAATTCAAAACCTGAAATAAAATAAATAAATGAAAACTATTGAGTCATAGTAGGATATACCTACATCTATATTAGCAAAGTTTTCAAAGCTCAGAGCAGCCTCCAGAAATGACAAGAACAATAAGAACATGAAATAATTTTAAAATATGTAAATTAAAATTCTTGACAACTCTACCAAGAAACTCTTTATTTTACCTGATTACCCATCAAACCACAGAATAGATAATATGCTTCAAACGCAGCTTCGTAGACAACGGCCAAGACAAATAATTTTATCGAATACATTGGGAAAAAGAATCTTCTCGGGCGGGACTCGAACCCGCAGTCTTTCCCTTACAGAGGGATGCCTTGACCAATTCGGCAAAAGATGGAAAATTTGAATCACATCGGGCGTGTCTCGGAAGCCGAATTGGTCAAGGCATCCCCCTGTAAGGGAAAGACTGCGGTTTCGAGGCCCGCCTGAGAAGATTCTTTTTCCCTATGTATTCAATTTGTATAGTTAGCATACTTAATGCTGTAAAATTCATGCAAATATTTTTAGTTTTGTACCATCGTCCAATTCATATTTGTGTGGGATTTCTTCTTTAAAATGTACACAACACAACACACTGTCGTAAGTATAGCTCGGTACATATATCTTGGACCTAAATCGCGAGATATAAAAGGACCTGGCACATAGATTGTTTTGTAATAATCTATACGTGGTGAATTTGAGCTCGTTAACCGTAGTAGCACCCTGAGCTATCTTCAAAATACAACCAAGAAACGTTTACCTATTTACAATAGGTATACCTAGAGCACATATATACACATAGGTATACCTAGAGCACATATGCGCGTATACCTAGAGCACATTTTAGTTCCAAGATATATGAATCCAGCAATATTGTGTCGAATGTTCTTTATTTCATGTGTATGAAGACTGCTACCTATATACCTTATTGATGCCAATTTTACCTAACCGAAGTTTACCACAGCTTCCTAGGCGCTTTTAGTTCGTTGTTATTAGTTCCTTCCTTTAACTCTTAAAGCTTTAAAAAGTCTATGACTTATTTTTGTTATAAACAATGCATACTTTTAATATAAATTAAGAAAAAACAACGGAATTTTCGAAAAGACTTGATTAAATAACTCTCAAACATCATAAAAAACATCGAAATATTGTAAAGTGTATTTCATTATTTTGATATACATCTTTTACAATAAGGTCTTGAGCATTGTAAACACGTAGGCACTTTACAAGACACACAGACATACCTCGTCTTCCTTCTTCTCTTACATTCGATACAATGCTGGCAATACTTTCGTTTAAGCACTTTGTTTAGATTACCATCCTCGCTAAGCAACCATTCCATTTCTGAAGCAGTAAGTCTAATTTTAACTCCGTTGCAAAATGCACAGTGCTCTGAAAATATAAAAGGCACGAATGGGTTTCTAAGTTCACTATTTACTAACGAGATTCTTGGTAGGTAACCAATATTGTAAGTATTCCTTTCAATCCCTTTAGTTAGTTATTTAGTAGTAGTGTTGAAATTTTAGACAAAAATCAAATAAAATTAATAAAAGAAAGTAATGAGGGTTACAATGAAAGGGAACTTCGGGCTTACACGAAACACAAACGAAAATAAAAAACTTACTTTCTATGCAGTGAAGTAGGTACATTGCATTACTTTTGGTACAGTATGTTACAGTTTAAGCCGAATAAAGTGTGATTGCAAGATATTGCCCGAAACTTCTTCTATAAGCTTCATAGGACCGCAGATTTTTTTACAATATTAATTAAGAATAAAACACACTCGTTTAAAATCACAGTTTCAATTATATTTGGCATCTTCCTTTTAAATATTCATTACGTATGACTACATTATACATTGTATAATTAGCGAAAAAAACGTACATAGACAATAAAATATTTAATATAATTTTGGCACGTTACGTATTAAGTACATATAAATAATATGTAGATTTTTAATGAGAACTTGAAATACACAAGACTACAATAACTCAAATCTTACACATATTTTTTTATAAACAACTTTTGTGGCGACTAGCGACTGCTACTGTACTCTCAACTCCGAGAGTAAAACCCGCGCCAAACCTTCATCCGTTAACAAGCAGGTGTAACGACTTGCAGGTGAGATTGACTGGGGCCCCAAAGATCTTGGAAGGGCCCTAAAAGGGCCCTATACTCTAATGATTTTTTATAGCATTTATTATGTTAACTTTTAACATCCGAATACATCGGAAAAATGAAATGCTCAAGTGGGACTTGAACCCACGACCTTTCCCTTACAGGGGGAATGCTCTTCCAACTGAGCTATTGAGCCACACCTGAATCACTTCAAATTTCCCTTCTCCTTATATCCATCTTTAAGGGCCCTATACTTCTTCGTTTAATGGTTATGCCTGCCGAATGCCGCAACAACCTTCCCTTCAGCGGTCTTCAAAGTTGCCCTACATTTCTCCACCTTCCGTTTTGAACAGTACCATCTCTTCACCGGCCTGTTGAACCTCGTACTGCCTTTATAAGAATTACACCAATATCTGTAAGGTCCGAGGTGTAATGTGTAATTACCGCTTTTTGTTGGCCTAAGTATCGCTGTAATACGAAAAATGATCAGAAATTAAAATCCCTACATAATATAAAGCAAAGTCACTTTCCGCGTGCCTATGTCCCTATGTATGCTTATATCTTCAAAACTACGCTACAGATTTTGATTCGGTCTCTTTTAATAGATAGAGTAATTCAAGAAGAAGGTCTAAATGTATAATATATGCTTAATATAGTAGAGGGTGCAGCGGGAACGGAATCGGACGCCACGCGGGCGGTAAAAAATTGGCGGTAAGAAGTTCGCCGAGTCCGCTAGTGTTATAATATACCCTTAATTTACGGGATGACAATAGTAAGACTACCATAAAACCTTAATCCGAAATTGTGGAACGAAGTTTCTTTTTTTCCTTCATTTTTAACCGTCACGAACACGATAGAACATCAGAGAAAATTCATGCCACTATTCGCTCGTTTTCGCGTGCCCGAAATTTTGAACGTATAATTCATAGTAATCTTTATGTTTCTCATCAAACATGATGATCATACCATACCGGTATTGTACGCTTCAGTGACGTCAAACTCGAAACAGCTTCCGCAGGCAGAAACAAAGGGCAGTCCTATATAAGAAATTTTATTAAGGTTTAGGTTTTTGGGAAGATGAAATCAAGATACTTACTGTTTGCACACATATATAAATATTATTATTACTCTTTGGTTTTGATTAGGTATACACATTTATACTTTAGCATAGCTTCCACAAGTCCTAATGACATGTGGCAAAATAATTCAGTATTTTCTTAAAACTCTAAGACCTGTACATGGAAGTGCCAAGGAAAGGTTCAGGCTTGCCTGGACTACATAATTATAACGAGTCTGTCCAAACAAGACAGCATGGGAAGAAAGGTAATTATTATGCTCGTTATAGATTACAATAGATTAAACTATTCCGATTAAAAAATAAAGATTTTAAAGATATGGGACAATTCGACCACTGTCCGAATCGACTCATTCAAAAAGATCCATGGGGCGATTCATACTGCGGTTGGAACCGCTTGTCGTATGAAACATCCTATGACCCGACACAGTAAGTGATTATCGCAAAATATTTGCAAAGTATGGCATTTATGCAGACATAGTCATAATATTTCACTAACAAATACCTACATTAGGTAGTCTTTTCAACCATTCAATTAAATAATAAATAAATAAATATTCCACAACATTCTACACAACGATGATACACAAAATGACAATATGTACTTTGCTGAATTTTACAGCATAAAGTATGCTAACTATACAAATCGAATACATACGGAAAAATACATCTTCTCGGGCGAGACTCGAACCCGCAGACTTTCCCTTACAGGGGGAATGCCTTGACCAATTCGGCTACCGAGACACTGTGATTCAAATTTCCCTTTATTTCTTCATTCTTACGGCGACGGTATATCAATATTACAAAATTTAAAACATTTAAAAAAAATTAAAGTAGTCTTAATTAATTCGTTTGTAAGCTCCTCTTGCAATGCAGAACCGCGGTTTTTCATGTAAATGCTCTCCTTTCAGCTCCACTATATTCGTATCATCGTGCAAGGTTAGCTCAACCCGGCACTTCTTACTAGTGAAGGATGAACACCTCCATTGGGTGACACGCCTCGTACGGCATTTTCTATAGTGGCAATAAGTAAAATCATCGAACAGTATCTGGTTTCTTCCGCGTCTAGATTTGATGTATTTTATACCGTATACTGAAAATATAAATACGCTTCAATTAGAAATAAATTATTTTTAACCAGCTTATTCGAATTGGTAGAAACAGCATGTTTCAGTCAAATAAATAAATTATAATGTTTACTGCTTTTCAATAGTTCAACAGTAGTACTTTTCAATAGTTCAACAGTAGTGCTTTTCAATAGTAATCAACAGTAAATAAAAATACCCATTATACATATATAGGATCAGTGCAATATATGAAAACACGGAATAGTTATAATATAATTATATATTTGATTTCCAACGTTTACTAAAATTACTAGGAGCTATGTAAGTACCTACATTTTTGATATTTTTGTATCTAAAATTAATTACATATTAAATATGGCCACGAAGTACATATACCTATAGTCAACCTGGGTCAATTTGTGTGCAGTTTGGGTGATTCTACTGGCATCATCGGGGCTCAAGCCAATCTCACCTGCTAGTCTGCACATGCTATATAAACAAAGGATGAGGCTCTGGCGAAGGCCGTTCCTTAGGAGTTCGGGGTTAGACAATAGTCGCTCTAGGAAAAACAGATACCTATCAACATTAACAAGCGAACCTCATGCTCCAAAGTTTTAACTTTGAATAAAATTAGGAAATCATTATGAGAATGATGATGTCAATGACTTGCGTAAAAGTTCCTATAATTATTTCAACACAAAGGAGTAGGTACAATTCGATTATAGAACTTATAAATAAATATATAAATATTCCACAACATTCTACACAACGCTATCAAGACCCATGGTAAGCTTAATTAGCTTGTGTTATGGAATCTAGAATGCAGATAAACATAGTTAAATACTTTTTTTTATAAATATATAAATATATTTACATAGAAACACCCAGACCAATGCAAATAGCCATATTCATGCATGCAAATATTTGCACTGAGCGAGGATCGAACCCGCGTCCCTGCGTGGCAGTCACGTTTTATTCACGTTTTTTTTCTTTACTGCGAAGTCAAAGCAGGATAAAAATTAACTATAAAAATGAAATTCCTACAATAATGCGAGATAATTTCCATGGGTATGTTCACCTATGCACCCTACCACCTCGCGGTTAATCATCTTGATTCGAACCTGGCACTTTTTACTGACTCGTTTAGAGCAATACCAGGTGTAGTGTCCGTTGAGACTGTGCCCCTTGAGTCTGTTGGCCGAATATGTGTGTCCACCAATTTGGAGAAGATAGCTACCAGTGGGTAATGGTATCAGTTTATAATCTGAAAGAGAAAAAGTTCTTAACAAAAGGCAGGAATATATTTTTTATCAGCAAAGTTTTAGTTTGTCATTAAATGTTGGTACAAAAAAAAGTAAAACTGTCGCCAAATATTTTAACTAATGTCCGCAGAATATGACACCGTGCACCCTGATACATATAGGTTAGAAAAGATTGGGAGAGGTCTTCGTGAGACCTCCACCGATCTACGCCGATCCGTGTTAGCTTACTTTTATGATAACGTACAAAGAAACGTTTCACGGGACCTCGTCAACGTCGCTCGAGGCTAAATTTCTGCGGCAGATCCACTAATTGAGTGCTTCCATTCCTTACCCACAAAATTACTGACAATACTTATTATTTTGGCTACAAATGAAATACACCCGTAACAAAATTTTACCTACACATATAATATTACCTCTTACTTGCAATTTGTTGTTACGGGTGCCCAGCTACCTTATTTGAGAACGTGACACCAATCAGTAACTTGTATCAAGACAAATATTTATTTATCTAATTCGTACATATTGTCCATCTAATATACGATACTTGCAAGCAGGGTGGCTATGTTCATAATTTCCAAAGTCAATTTTGTTCTCCCTGTTGAGCACCAGCCTAGCTTTGCAACCCTTGCCGTTGTGTGATGAGCATCGCCAGTGGTGTGTGCCTTTCTTCTGAAACTGCTGAGTATGGCAGTACGTATAGTCATTCAATAGAATGAGCTGTTTGCCAGACCGAGATAATACGAGAACGTAACCTGAAATAGTAGAATAAATATTAAAAACATTAAAGAAAAATGTTTTTTTTTTTATACAACACAAACATACCTACACAGCTAACGTACAAACAAGAGTATATTCAGCCTCATCATTTTTAAATCTGGTTCATTATTCTACTTGTCAATGAATTTCAAACGTCACGTCGTTGCCGTCATTTCGACCGATTTCGACTCATTCTTGCTATGAAGAGCATGACCCAAACAACATTTTTACAGAGTGTAGGTTAAAATTACAAAAACTATACGTAATCAATTAAATTATAATAATACAAATTTTCATTTATTACAAAAATAATTTTTATACACAGCAATAAGTCCTTTCTGCTGGCAATAAAAAAAGTTATAAGAATAAGAATAAAAATACTTTATTTGCCTTTATAGTCCGGTCAAATTAAACCAAAAATAAGATAAGGTTACCTAAATTCCGTAAGTTGCTGAAAGCTGAAAATCGGTAAGATTGTTTAAAATATCATTAAAAAAAAATTTGAAAGTTCCCCATCATTGCCGTGTAAGGAAAAAAAAATATTCAAGGTCAAAGGTCAGAAAAATGAGTTTTTCGCGATTTTCAGCAAAACGGTACGTTTATCATAAAAGTACTTCAGACAAAAATTGTAGATTATAAAATTGAATTGAATCAGTATATCTCAAAAACGGTGGCTCGTAGGAAAAAACTATTGATAACGAAAAACTCATTTTTTTGACCTTTGACCTTGAATATTTTCTTTCCCTTACACAAGAATGATGGGGAACTTTCAGGTATTGTTTATAATTATGTGTTGAACAATTTTACTCATTTTCAGCTTGGTGGGAATTTATGTAGCTATGAATGTCTAAATTGACCGGGCTATTAGACATGGTAACATGGATCTTAAAATATTTATAAGCACAGCACGTGCATTCCTACTGCAGCATGTAAATTTTCAATTAACAATTTTATTGTTTATTAAGATTATTACATGCATACATTACTGAATAGCATTAATTTAGGTATGCTCATAAATTAGTATTAAACAAAAAATTTAATATTTAAAAAAAAAAGTTTAGTATTTTAAAAACATCAACTGAGGTCAAAACTAATTACTAAGGTCAAACGAACGGCTCGACTGTCCCACTGAATTTCGAAGTTCATAATCGCGATGAACAGTAGTTCGAAAGTTCGTAAATGCGACTCACGTTAGTGCGAAAGTACGCCCACATATCGATCGCAGTGACAAACATTCGACGATATGTGTATCGACACATATCGTCGAATATTTGTCACTGCGATGGACGTTACCGTGAAAGTGCGCCAAGTGCATGCCAAAGAACTCATGCTCTTATATACTCTCCCTTCACAATATAATATCGTGGTCGGGAATGATTATGGTCGTATCTTGCTGTTACAATATTGTTGTCGACATCCAAAGTCATTCTCGAATTACATCGCTTACTGCTATGATAAGTACACCTCCAATAGTATATGCCTCTGTCTTCGAATCGTTTATGACTTGAATACGGATACCCGTGAAATAGAAGCATCGTATTACCCTTTTGTGACTTTACATATTTGATATCTGGAACAATAATTAATGGTAGGGACAAATAAGATATAAAAGAATAAAAAGGTACAAAGAATTAGAGGTACTTAGTTCCTCAATAAATGCACAAGTTTATTGGTGAAAATATATTGGTTCATAAATATAAATTTCAGTTTGTAAACGATTTAATACCTTTTCCTGAAGGTACATAAACGCTTACAAACTCGGAGGACCCAATGTTTTCAAAAAATGTTTTTTTGGTACATAAATTTTAGTATTTTCTATCAGTTTTTTTGGTGTTGCATAAAAATTATCTAAAGCCGTTAAGACATCTCTTTACTTTCTTGCTCCTTTCCCATTGGTTATATAGGTAATCTCATTGATATAATTTTGTTGTTAAAATATTTTTTTGTGTTCAGTATCGTTATTATAACATAACAAATATTTTTTTTTTAATCACCAATGTATATGCACGTCCAGTTTATAATGATATAATAGTATAGATAGATAACATTTTTACTTCAACTTTCCATCATTCAATTGTCCATCGAGGATAAAACCAAACGACCACGGCGAGAACTCGGACTTAACGTGCAAAACATGCGGGAAAATTTACAAGAAGAGAGCCTGGTTTCTAAAGCATCTAAAGTTACACGATGGTGTTGGAGCAAGACAGTCGTCTGTAAGTTCTTCAACTATTACCACGGATAGAGTTGACCCTCACATATCCCAAGGTAAGCCGGACTGTAAATCAAACCAGGAGCCCATTAACATCCGGGCCCGTCTTAGCATTCCCTCTTTAAAATCATCCACCTGGAAAGCACACGATCAGAACTTGGCCATCCTGTTAGAACATCCCGGAACAAAACAAGATTTAAACGACCAGGTAGAATCTTTCCAGGTTAGCATCTACTCATATCTACATGAGTATTATCCACCACCACCAAATCACGCGCGAAAAAACCGAGAAAACGCGTTCAAAATTAAAATGAGAAAAAGAAAGCGGGACCTAATCAAACGGCTACGCATTGCTAAAGCTATGGGCGACAACCAACTTAGTCATCAACTGGCCAGAGCTTTACGGGCTATACTAAAATTAATCCAAGGAATCTCAGCCCAAATAATAAATGAAAATAATAACCTCAATAGAGCAAAACATGAAGTCGAATTTGATAAGGACCCTTTCAAATACTCAAGGAATATTTTCAGTGACAAAAAGCAAGATAGGCTGCTACTAAATAACGACCAGATCTATAGCTACTACAAAAATAATTATGAGGTGCCTAAACACGAAAAACCATACGGTGAACCTAAAGCGCAAAAACCATCAAACCCTCATTTCACATTTAACTGTAATCCACCAAGCTTAGAAGAAATTGAACATCAAATTAAGAAAAAACCAACAAAAACCGCCCCAGGGCCTGATGGCATACCGTACATTATTTATAAAAAATGCCCATCGGTACGTAAACATGTTCTAAGCATATTCAATAGGATCTGGTCGAGTAAAGAAATTCCAGCAGCCTTCGGCAGGGCTAACTTTGTGCTCATTCCAAAGAAAGAAATAGTAACTAGTCCTAAAGACGCTAGACCGATAGCATTAACTAACACAATCTCAAAAATCTTCTTCTCATGGCTCCAATTAAAAATGACTAATTTCATGATCAATAACAACTATTTCAGGCCAAATCACCAGAAAGGGTTCCTACCCGGAATTTCTGGATGCCTGGAACACAATTCACTACTGGCGGAAAGCCTCAAAGATGCCAGATTAAATGAAAGGCAAATAACAGTTTGTTGGATAGATTTAGAAAACGCTTTTGGCTCAGTACACCACCAGCTTATGTTGTTTGCATTAAAATGGTATAACTTTCCGTCGATCATCCGGGAAATAATAGCCTCTTATTACGATAAATTAAAATTTGTTATAAACACCAAGGATGGCCACACGCAACCTTTAAATTATAATGTAGGTCTGTTCCAAGGTTGCTGTCTGTCACCTATAGTTTTCAATATAGTAATAAATATTTTAATAGATAGTATTACCACACATGAGAGAAAGTGGGGCTATCGGTTTAAACTAAACGGTAAATACACGGAATCCATCCTCGCATTTGCAGATGATCTCGCAATACTTACTCGCAGCCCAAAGCAGTGCCAAGACCTGTTGCGTAAAGTGGATGAATTCTGTACATGGACAGAAGGAATGAGAACAAAACCTAGCAAATGCTATTGTCTATGTCTGGGTAGGCGGGGTACCAGATATACCTCATATGATCCAGGGCTTAGTATAGGCGGGGAAAACGTTTCGACTATATCCGAAACCGTGCCTTTTAAATTTCTCGGAAGACAAATAGATAACAGAGGTTGCACTCCAGCTTTAGAAGAAGTAATTAATAACTTCATTATCGATATACAAAAGGTAGACCAGCAGCCACTAAGTAATGTCAAAAAAGCGTGGATTTACGACAACTATTTAACCTCGCGTCTTAACTGGCCGTTTCTTGTTTATGATATAAGCCAGAGCCTTCTCAAAAAACTAGATGCGAATGTTACGAAGACATTGAAGTCGTGGCTGGGGCTAGCTCAGTCGGCAGACCCATCGACATTATATAGAGCCTCAAATAACTTTGGAATGACGTTCAAGAAACCATCGGAACTATATAAACATCTAAGAGTAACCAAAATGCACGTCCTAGCGAAATCAAAAGACGAAATCGTGCAAGCTCTTCCAAAAGACCAAAGTACTAAAGAGCTCGAGTCGCGCCTCCAATTCCATAAAAAATTCATGATAGGCTCGCAGACTGGTAGGGTAGGTTTGGGTAATACTAGGAGGCAGTCAGACAAAGACATAACAAAATCTTTTCTTCAAGTAGATGAAAATAATACCTACAAAGTGCACGCAATGAACCTAGAAATACAAAACGAATGGTTAACACTAGGTGAATTTTGTATTCCCATAGCCTTAAAATGGCGTACCTTAATATACGACTGGTCACCGGCTCTCCTTAAATTCTATCTCAATGCATTCCAGTTGACCCTCCCCGACCAAAGCAATCTTGTCAGATGGGGAAAAGCCACAGATAAAACATGTAACTCATGTGGTGAAGCAATTGGTACTGCTAGGCACCTACTGGTGGGTTGTAGGACGCTATTAGACCGGGGTCATTACTCGCGCCGACATGATAAGGTATTAGAAATCGTACGTGAGGCGGTAAGTTTGGCGGTAGCTAGAGCGAAAAAGGGTTTAACCACAAACCAAAGAAATGACGTCGCGTTTGTAAAGGAAGGCTGCTCAAAAAAGACAAATCAAAAGCCGTACTCAATTTTGATAGCAGCCGCTGATTGGACATTACTCGCAGATTCGTATGAGAAACACTATAAAATACCGGAGGATGTTTGTGCCTCGTCATCCAGACCCGATATATTCCTATTTTCAAAACAGCAAAAGCGTGCAGTACTAGTAGAACTCACAGTACCGTGGGAAACTAACATACCTAAAGACCACGCTATAAAAATAAACAAATACTTTGACTTGACCAACGAGTTAACCAAAAATGGCTATGTGGTTAAACTCTACGCCGTGGAAGTGGGAGCAAGGGGAATTCCAGCTAAATCCCTGTATAACTTATTTAAAGACCTCGGATTGCCAAGAGCTTCAGTAAGCTCTTTACTCAAACGAATATCTAAAACGGCGTTGATAGGATCTTACCAAATTTGGATAGGTAGAGGGGGGAACACGACTGACGGTGGAGGTGAGCGCTGATGCATCACAAGGTGGCCACCCTAAACCTACACCTGGGTCGCAAGTCCCAGGCGCCGTCGCAGTGTTCCTCTCTGTACCACGCCATGGACCCGGCGACCGCACGGTGAATCCATGGAATGCTAAGAACCGGATCTCTTCAAAATCTGACAGCCCGGAGAGACGGGATGACTACTGGAAAGACAGTTGACTCTGGAAAGACAGATGACAATTGGAAAGACAATTGACTGCTGGAAAGACAGCCGGGGGCAGGGCCTAGCAAGCCAGGCCCCAGTTTTTTTAAATCTTGCTAAAAGTCCCATAAAGAAAAATACCCCTAGGACAATCCGAGAGGGGGGGCGGAAGAATTGTCCATCGAGGATAAAACCAAACGACCACGGCGAGAACTCGGACTTAACGTGCAAAACATGCGGGAAAATTTACAAGAAGAGAGCCTGGTTTCTAAAGCATCTAAAGTTACACGATGGTGTTGGAGCAAGACAGTCGTCTGTAAGTTCTTCAACTATTACCACGGATAGAGTTGACCCTCACATATCCCAAGGTAAGCCGGACTGTAAATCAAACCAGGAGCCCATTAACATCCGGGCCCGTCTTAGCATTCCCTCTTTAAAATCATCCACCTGGAAAGCACACGATCAGAACTTGGCCATCCTGTTAGAACATCCCGGAACAAAACAAGATTTAAACGACCAGGTAGAATCTTTCCAGGTTAGCATCTACTCATATCTACATGAGTATTATCCACCACCACCAAATCACGCGCGAAAAAACCGAGAAAACGCGTTCAAAATTAAAATGAGAAAAAGAAAGCGGGACCTAATCAAACGGCTACGCATTGCTAAAGCTATGGGCGACAACCAACTTAGTCATCAACTGGCCAGAGCTTTACGGGCTATACTAAAATTAATCCAAGGAATCTCAGCCCAAATAATAAATGAAAATAATAACCTCAATAGAGCAAAACATGAAGTCGAATTTGATAAGGACCCTTTCAAATACTCAAGGAATATTTTCAGTGACAAAAAGCAAGATAGGCTGCTACTAAATAACGACCAGATCTATAGCTACTACAAAAATAATTATGAGGTGCCTAAACACGAAAAACCATACGGTGAACCTAAAGCGCAAAAACCATCAAACCCTCATTTCACATTTAACTGTAATCCACCAAGCTTAGAAGAAATTGAACATCAAATTAAGAAAAAACCAACAAAAACCGCCCCAGGGCCTGATGGCATACCGTACATTATTTATAAAAAATGCCCATCGGTACGTAAACATGTTCTAAGCATATTCAATAGGATCTGGTCGAGTAAAGAAATTCCAGCAGCCTTCGGCAGGGCTAACTTTGTGCTCATTCCAAAGAAAGAAATAGTAACTAGTCCTAAAGACGCTAGACCGATAGCATTAACTAACACAATCTCAAAAATCTTCTTCTCATGGCTCCAATTAAAAATGACTAATTTCATGATCAATAACAACTATTTCAGGCCAAATCACCAGAAAGGGTTCCTACCCGGAATTTCTGGATGCCTGGAACACAATTCACTACTGGCGGAAAGCCTCAAAGATGCCAGATTAAATGAAAGGCAAATAACAGTTTGTTGGATAGATTTAGAAAACGCTTTTGGCTCAGTACACCACCAGCTTATGTTGTTTGCATTAAAATGGTATAACTTTCCGTCGATCATCCGGGAAATAATAGCCTCTTATTACGATAAATTAAAATTTGTTATAAACACCAAGGATGGCCACACGCAACCTTTAAATTATAATGTAGGTCTGTTCCAAGGTTGCTGTCTGTCACCTATAGTTTTCAATATAGTAATAAATATTTTAATAGATAGTATTACCACACATGAGAGAAAGTGGGGCTATCGGTTTAAACTAAACGGTAAATACACGGAATCCATCCTCGCATTTGCAGATGATCTCGCAATACTTACTCGCAGCCCAAAGCAGTGCCAAGACCTGTTGCGTAAAGTGGATGAATTCTGTACATGGACAGAAGGAATGAGAACAAAACCTAGCAAATGCTATTGTCTATGTCTGGGTAGGCGGGGTACCAGATATACCTCATATGATCCAGGGCTTAGTATAGGCGGGGAAAACGTTTCGACTATATCCGAAACCGTGCCTTTTAAATTTCTCGGAAGACAAATAGATAACAGAGGTTGCACTCCAGCTTTAGAAGAAGTAATTAATAACTTCATTATCGATATACAAAAGGTAGACCAGCAGCCACTAAGTAATGTCAAAAAAGCGTGGATTTACGACAACTATTTAACCTCGCGTCTTAACTGGCCGTTTCTTGTTTATGATATAAGCCAGAGCCTTCTCAAAAAACTAGATGCGAATGTTACGAAGACATTGAAGTCGTGGCTGGGGCTAGCTCAGTCGGCAGACCCATCGACATTATATAGAGCCTCAAATAACTTTGGAATGACGTTCAAGAAACCATCGGAACTATATAAACATCTAAGAGTAACCAAAATGCACGTCCTAGCGAAATCAAAAGACGAAATCGTGCAAGCTCTTCCAAAAGACCAAAGTACTAAAGAGCTCGAGTCGCGCCTCCAATTCCATAAAAAATTCATGATAGGCTCGCAGACTGGTAGGGTAGGTTTGGGTAATACTAGGAGGCAGTCAGACAAAGACATAACAAAATCTTTTCTTCAAGTAGATGAAAATAATACCTACAAAGTGCACGCAATGAACCTAGAAATACAAAACGAATGGTTAACACTAGGTGAATTTTGTATTCCCATAGCCTTAAAATGGCGTACCTTAATATACGACTGGTCACCGGCTCTCCTTAAATTCTATCTCAATGCATTCCAGTTGACCCTCCCCGACCAAAGCAATCTTGTCAGATGGGGAAAAGCCACAGATAAAACATGTAACTCATGTGGTGAAGCAATTGGTACTGCTAGGCACCTACTGGTGGGTTGTAGGACGCTATTAGACCGGGGTCATTACTCGCGCCGACATGATAAGGTATTAGAAATCGTACGTGAGGCGGTAAGTTTGGCGGTAGCTAGAGCGAAAAAGGGTTTAACCACAAACCAAAGAAATGACGTCGCGTTTGTAAAGGAAGGCTGCTCAAAAAAGACAAATCAAAAGCCGTACTCAATTTTGATAGCAGCCGCTGATTGGACATTACTCGCAGATTCGTATGAGAAACACTATAAAATACCGGAGGATGTTTGTGCCTCGTCATCCAGACCCGATATATTCCTATTTTCAAAACAGCAAAAGCGTGCAGTACTAGTAGAACTCACAGTACCGTGGGAAACTAACATACCTAAAGACCACGCTATAAAAATAAACAAATACTTTGACTTGACCAACGAGTTAACCAAAAATGGCTATGTGGTTAAACTCTACGCCGTGGAAGTGGGAGCAAGGGGAATTCCAGCTAAATCCCTGTATAACTTATTTAAAGACCTCGGATTGCCAAGAGCTTCAGTAAGCTCTTTACTCAAACGAATATCTAAAACGGCGTTGATAGGATCTTACCAAATTTGGATAGGTAGAGGGGGGAACACGACTGACGGTGGAGGTGAGCGCTGATGCATCACAAGGTGGCCACCCTAAACCTACACCTGGGTCGCAAGTCCCAGGCGCCGTCGCAGTGTTCCTCTCTGTACCACGCCATGGACCCGGCGACCGCACGGTGAATCCATGGAATGCTAAGAACCGGATCTCCCTCTGTAAAATACACCATTATTAATAATATATTTCACTGATGGATGATTATGGTCCTTCGTAAAAAGAATCTTGTTGTCACTATCTATAACAATCTTCCCGGGACAATTCTTCCTTCTATTAGATGAACATCGCCAGTGGTGACTATCCTTAATCGGGAAGTGCCGATAGTAGGAATACGAAAAGTCTTGATGTAACAACAATTGCTGGCCTTTTGTAGTTTTCACGAACATTATATCTGTAATGATTGCAACTTTTTATAGGAATACTAGTGGACCTGACAGACACACGGCCCGATTAATGCAATTTCTTAAATTTAAAAAAAAAAAAATTTTTTACCTATCTACTGTCAGTTTCGGAATAATAAAGATAGAAAACGTCACCAATATGTCTACAATTGTTCTGTAATTACTGCCTATCGATTGTATGGCCTGTCCCATGACACAGACAGAGATTTGTAAAAAAACACAAAAGAACGTGTCCCAATAACGTCATATGTAAAAATCAGAGTATATTGAATAATAAGGAGATATAGTGTTAGGTCAATGGTTGGCGATTGCAGTGCCTCAAGCGACTAATGACGAAGTTAAAAATTACCTATAACAGAACTATTATCATTGATAATTTCGAAAGTTTATGTGAATATACGTGAAAATAAAACGAAATTTAACAGATTCTATCGTCATTTAATATGTGCAATTAGGAATACACTACTCTGACATTTTCAGTTCAACAAATCAAAATCACAAACCGCAGTAAAACGCAAACGTAAATATTTATAGATTCCAATTTTTGGTAATTAACAATAGAAAACAACGACCAAACAGTTAATAGTAACTTAAAAAATATTATTGTAGTTATCTTAAAACATGACGTAAATAAGTACTAATGCAAAAAAAAATCTTGATATAGCTCAATGATCTATCTTTATTCTTACAGAGAATAGCATAATTATAATATTTGGACGTTACGTTGACGAGTTACAGCTACACCAAACTTGACAGTTTATCTGTAGGTCTGTGAGATCTACAGTTAACTGTAAATATGTTTTTAGGAACGGCTATAAACCGTACGCCGCGCCGCCGCGCCGTCTGTGGGCTGTGTGCTACACAATTATTCATACATAGTTTTCTAAATTAAAGTCCCGAAATAGTACAAAAAACGATGTGTTTAAACCGCGATAGTTTAAAAATAACACAATAATTAATATTTAAGATTAATACCTAATACCTACCTAATTATGTGCTACAAAATGGCTTTACTACACGTGTTTTTTTTTTAAAGAATATTAGAACCGAAGTCACTAATATTCCCTCTAACCCCTCCAACTAAGCTAAATCGCTTGTGGTAGGAGTGGGTTCACGTCGGTAGTGTAATGGTCAGGATCGAACTCGGGACCTCTCGATCGTAAGGCCGACTCCTTAACCACTAAGCTACCGACGCTCTAATCATGTCTTTGATTAAAAGAACATTCAGATTCCGTTCACAAAAGTTTTATCATTACTCGTGATTAGTTTTTTTAGAGCTAATTAGCTAATATTAATCCATGTTTCGCACGAAAAAAAAAACATATTCTAAGATGAAAATGTTGTGTCAGATACAACTAATAAAAACAATTGTTAGTGTAAAACAATTAACAAAATAATACAAATTAACTTTTTTTCTAAAAATGAAATTATAGTTTTAAAATTCATGTAAGTAATAGATATAATATTGTTGAAGTTATATTACATAATATTATTAGTTGTATAATTGCTTTCGTTCTTCATTTAGAGGAATCACTTAAATTTGTGTAATCAATAGCATTTTTATCAAAGGGATATAAACCAGCTTGGCAGAACCCATATTGTATGATACGTGGTTGTAAAGTTTCATTAATACACTTATCAAGTATTGGCGCAAAATCTTCTCTTTTCATACGTCTGTCATTTCGTTTGTCCATTCGCCAAGAATCTACAGCTGTTTTCCAAGCTTCTTTTAAGTTTTGAAATATTAATGTATCTAATGGGTGTGTAACGTGATTAGAACTAGGTATTAATGCCTTTAAAATTATGCCATTACCGTTACAAAATTCAGTCACTTGATGAGACAGGTAGCCAACTTGGCCATCTAAAAATAGAACCACAGGTTTCTTGATATTTTCAATAATTAAAATTGGATTGAAAACATTGCTGACGTATTCATAAAAATTATCTGACGTCATCCACCTATTATCGCTTCTACCACATGACCAAGTATCTGGATATTTTTCAATATCAGGTATCGTCTCACAAGGAAATATTGCTAGAGTTGGCATTAACTTCCCATCAGCAGATGCACCTAGGGCTAATGTTAAACTATCTTTTTCATCATAACCAAATTTATTAAATTCATGTTTTCCATCTTTTCTGGTCTGAGCAGCTTGGCCTTTAGGACCAATGTAATACGCTGACTCATCATAATAAAAAATTCTAGATGGATCTTCTAATACCCCGATCATGTTATTTTTTATAAAATACTGTACAGTCTGCTGAAACCATGCCCTTGTTTCTTCTTCAGTAACCTCTGGTCGTTTTATATTCAAAGTTTTACGAATTCTTTCGTTCGGAATAGACCTTCTTTTGATAAAACCAGTATACCAAGAATGACCAGGCAACCCCATTCTAAATTTAAGTGGTCGGTTCACACCAGTCACTAATTTTGTTACAGATTGGGTTATAATTTTTTTAGTTACAAGAAAACCCATATCAGTTATGTACATTATCCAGTTTTTGATTGAGTCCTCTTCATCTTGTGTTAGAACAGTTGGTGCCCCTGGAAGTGGCTGCTTGATATGCTTTTGTTTTACTTTGTCATGAAGCGTCTGGCCTGGTATATCATACTTCTTCGAGGCTTGACTAAATGTCAAAAGTCCATTTTTTATGTCATCTATAGCCCTTTGGAGAGTTTCAACGGTGTATCTTTTTGAACCTGAAAAAACTATAAAGGTTGTTAATATTATTGTTTCTGTAAAAAAATCTTTTTATAGTACTTTCTATATGTTATACTATTCATACTGTTGACTGATGACTGATGGAACTCGCTATATGTATTGAATTTGAAAAGAGGTCGGTTAATTATGCGATAATTTTCTAAGAGTATATAAATACCACCCGTATGTATACAAAAAAAAACTGTTTTACCTGACTGCCGAAGGAAAGAGGGTAATGTTTTTTATTAAATTGTCATAAAAACCGTCAGTAAAAATTACTATCTTTATTTAATTATAATAATATTCCTATAAGTAAAGCTTCAAATCAAACTTACTAGGCATACCAAATATTACGTAAAATATATATTATAATCATTTGTCCAAGATTTCTCAAAAGTATAACTAGTGCCTGCAAAATATCTATATAAAAACACTGACATTAAAGAAATTATTTTATCTTGGAAATCATATCATAAATTACATTGTCAGGGTTGAATGGATATAGCCTACACATTTTGAATCCATTTTTGATTGTTTCAGATGCCAAACACATTTTTAAGCAAATGTCTGCTTGACGTGCAAAAAAAGTTACTACCAATTTCGTAATCTTGTATGACTGCTTCCCAGGTTTCTTTTACAGATCTGAACACGGTAATATTTAAAGGCTGATTTTTTTTTTATACAGGACACGTCAATTTGACTTCACCTCGCCTGATGTTAAGCTAAAGGCAAAGTCTCGGAAAGAGGGTCACCATCGTAAACATTTACCATGTTAACAGTGGTGGCACTCAGCTTGACGGCCTCATTAGATGCCTTTTCACGCCCCGCTTAAAGGACCCGGGACTGTAGGAAGAAGGAAACATGTGAGCTGGCAGGGAATTCCAGGTCTTAGTGGTGCGGCATAGGAATGAATCACTGAAACGCTTGGTTCTAGCAGGTATACTCTGCACCGTAAATGGATGGCATCTTAGGCCCAGCGCACACCGGTGGAAGCGCGGCGGCGCGCAGTTTAAAACAGTAATTTAATATAAACCTTAAGGGCCTTGATTGACGATCGAAAACTGTATATCAAGGATGAGTGCGCGCGCGGCGCAAGGAGCGACCGCGAGAGAATGCGCGCGACTGTAATTTCGACCGTATATCAAGGTCATTAAGGTTTATATTAAATTGCTGTCTTAAACTGCGCGCCGCCGCGCTTCCACCGGTATGCGTTGGGCCTTAGCCCTGCACGTGTCGTCCTGTGAAGGAAAGGGGAGGGTGGGACTAATTGGAAGAGCTCGTCAGAACATTCACCATGGTAGAAAACTGCCAAAGACGCAACATCTCTACGCATCTGCAAAGGCTCGAGGGTGTTCGTGACCTCAGGATTCCCAATAATGCGGACCGCACGTCGCTGCAACCTATCGAGAGCATCTAATAAGTACTTTGCGGAGCCGTCCCAGAGATGTGAGCAGTATTCCACGCAGGAACGAATTTGGGTCTTGTATAGAAGACACCGCTGCTCCGGCGTGAAAAAACGTCTCACTCTGTTCAGGACTCCGAGTTTACGCGAGGCTGATTTAATGATACTCTCGATATAGTTTTTGTTATTCAGTTTGCAGCGAACATCCATACCGAGGATAGTGAGGTGATCCTGCAGTGGCAGTGGTGTGCTCTGAAGAGTGGGAAGGTTATACCAGTGGGAATGTGTTATACCAGGTAACAATGCAACTAGGATTATTCAATTTTCTTTACAGAATGTCGAGAGTTGAAATGAAATATGTGAGGTGTCTCCGTCCAAAAAAACAGCCACTGGAAATTTTGTTTTATGCTCAATAAGCCAGGGGTATAAATAATGTGTAATGTATACATAAAATACTGCTGAATCCATCCATCCTGACTCGGTGTTCCCTATGCCCCAATTAGATGGCACTGTAGGAATAAGTCTTTTCTTCAAGTACTTATGTGGGTATAAAACCATGGGAGGCGCCATTTTAGCATCAACAGAAATATTAACAAATACTGTTAGACAATCTTTTTCGTCACTGACCACTGTACTATATGCTTGCTTACTACACTTTCGAGCAACAACCTGTATTGTTTTGGGATGTAAAAATAATCCAATTTCATCGCAATTAAAAATTCGAGTAGGATCTTCTAAAACATCAAGACTGTTATTTTGTTCAAAATAATTGTATACTTGACTAAACCATGCTCTTACAGCTTCCTCAGTAATTGCGCATGTGGGTGCATTTTGTGTCACAAGTTTTGAAACCGTAGGATGCCTGGAAAAGAAATTTATAAGCCATTTTTTTCCGGGAATTCCGTTTTTAAAAGGATTAGATCGACCTAAAGTATCTACTAAAATCGCTACTGATTCCAATAACTGCTCTTTGGTTACAGTAAAACCTGACTTCTCCAGACAGTTAATCCAGTCTATTAGTTCATTTTCTTCATCTTTTGTTAAAACTGTTGGTGCTCCGCATTTTTCTTGAGTATATTTATTATTTTTCAATTCACGTAGACTTGTCTTTGGTATTCCGTATCTTTTTTCAGCTGCTTATAAGCTGGTGCATTCATTTATATCTCGGAGAGCAGCATCAACCTGAGCAGAGGTATATCGCTTGTACCTATGCTGCTGCTTCTTAGTTCCTAAAAAATCAAAAGCTTCCATATGATTTACTGTACTTATTACTGGTTTACAAAAATGAAATTATTTGAAATGTATATCACAATGCGGTCAAAGTACCCAGTTGTTCGCCCTAGGGGTATTGGTGTCGAGTGAGAACTCGATACCGAGATTAAGCAGTTATTTTCAGTTATTAGCGAGATTTAGTACAACGCCTCTCTTGCTAGTCTTTGATTCATACCGTTCTTAACCTTCTTATATTCATCTGCAGAAAGTGTCACGCAAATGAGACCTCTGCTGTAATTTAAACACATTCAACTCTAAGTTTATTTATCTTTGATATTTAAGCAATATAAAGTCAATAAAAACTAGTTTGTTTTCTCCAGATGGGATGCTCTTCCTTCTACACCATACATCAGAAGGGCAGCTAAAGTTAGTTCGGTGTCACATTAAATCATAGATCGATGAAAGTACTGTTTCATTCTTTTCAAATTTTTTTCAATCTAGCTAGGAAATCTATCATATTTCCCGTCCTTGAATATAGGAGGCGGGTGATTATGACTATATTGCAAGAACATCTTGCAGTTGTTGTCTATCAGTAGTTTAGCTTTGCAGCTTTTGTAAGTGTTAGATGTGCAGAGCCATATTTTCCCTCTTTTCCAGTTTTGTGTGAATTCGTAATATATGTAATCATTGTAAAGCATTAACTGCATCCCACGACACGTAAGGAATTGAATTTCTGAAACAAATGCATAAAGATTCTTGTTAATATTTAGTAAACCTAATATTCACATTTATAACAATCTATCATCGGATCGCTCACCACAGGCAGGGAATTCATCCTCACATCCTCACACAGTGCGGTATGTAAGGAACTTCATACCGTGAGCGCTCAAAGTATGAAATAAACTCCCTGCCGTGGTTTTTCAAGGTTTTTAAGGAGGTTCTTCAAGAAGGGCATTAGAAGTTTCTACAGGGCCTACACGGTCTTATAGTAGTCTAGTGGCTAAGACAAACTTGATAGACAAATTGTAGTGTTCACTCATCCCGTAAACACCAAAATTATTCAGCCAATTGAATATATATTTATTTATTTCTTAAAAGTACGCTTACATATTGCTGCTATTACGTGACTAAGCATTTGGAGACAGATACAATCACATATTAGATCTAAAGTAAAGCCAACGAGATGAGAGACAAAAGGTAAACAAAACGACCATTATCGAGTTACGTTGCGATAACTAGCGATTATTTTCTCTGTCCTTGTCGCATATGTCACACGTACGCGACAATGGCCGAGCGACAGCTGTCGTTACGTGTTTCGTAGTACAGGAACGCTATCAGCACAGCGGTTCTAAACTGTCAGATCCGCAATCTTATTAGCAATTTCATTCCTGTCTGGAATGTTCCTGTCTGGAATGCGCTTGAAGCACGGAGTAGAGAAGTAACGGAGATGCCCCATTGATATTTCTCTTAACAAAAGCGCGTCGCCCAATGCGGGTGGGAAGTAGCCGGGGCGGGGGGAGTTCATGAACTCCATCTAGTGTGGCATAGCGAAACCGAATAAAAACAGAGCTTAAACAATTATCATTGTAGTTCGACAACTCGCCACTAAGCGCTGCACAGAATTCTAGAATAATCTATGTGTATAATGACAAGCGGGAGTGCGGGACCACTGATTTACCTATTGAACACTTATATTTTGTACTAGCTGTTACCCGCGGCTCCGTCTGCTTGAATTCATATATAAAGATATAAGAAATTTCTGTCATTTTTTACATCTTGGGCTAAACTTAATGGAGTTTTCGTTTTAGATATTTTTTTAAATACGATTTATACGAACTTTAATGAATAAAGGGAATAATAATGTTCATGATAATTATAAAAACCTTACAACATTAGTACATAATATACATAATATATAGTTTATAGATGGCTATTTTTTGTTTGGTCTGGGTGTTTCTATGTATAGTATGTATATGTATTTACAAAAAAAAAGTATCTATGTATGTTTATCCGCATTCTAGATTCCATATCACAAGCTAGTTAAGCTAAGCTTACCATGGATCTAGATAGCGTTGTGTAGAATGTTGTAGAATATTTAATTTAAGTATATATCTTGTTTACTTAGTAACTAAGCCATTAGGTACTGGTCGCCACTTGACATCTTCACATTATAAAACCTGTGATATACATACTTACAATGAGATACCTAGAGAGAATGAAAAATTGTTCTGCACGTACTTATGTCGTGGTCGTAGTCGTGCTGTTTTTTTGTGGCTACCTAGTTTATTTAATTATAATATTACTTGTAAGTACAGTCAGCGTCAAAAGTCAATTAACGTACATACAGAGCTTGTTTTAAGTGGCAAAATACCTACAATTATATTATTATTATTATAATACACTATCTTTTTGTGTCGGGGTTTAAAAATAAATAGTCATTCACGTTTTATTTTAATTGACAAAGTGACAACATTAACACTCAAGTTGGCGGCGATTTTTGTTCGAAGCAAAGGGCGATCTACAAAATTTTGTAGGTTATTAAAACGGCGGCTTTCTTCAACATCAAAGGAGTGCAACTTCTGTCCTTATCAATTCTGTGCCATCATCCACGCGGGCGGAGCCGCAGGCAGAAGCTAGTTAGGTATAAAATTCTTTAGTGATGAGATTTACTGGCCACTAAAGAGTATAGTTTTATTGAAATGGTGTCTTTTAGATAGTGTAATATTCTCGAGTTTACTGTAATGACGAAATCTGATATTGCAATATTATTAAAGTGCTTCGAACATATTTTAGTGTATTTTGTGGGGTACCAGCTTGAAGACTTATTTAAAATACGAACCCACGCATTTTTAATTTCTGGATTGCCAGGAAATCTAAAATGAATTTTAGTAGCCATAATATATATATTATGTTGTCATTTTGACAACTAGATTTACTGACTACACTTTAAAACAATGTGAATTTAATTTAGTGGTCTCGCTATAATGATGAACAACATTAATTTGAAATGGGCATGATATTTTTTATAATAAGGCCATCTCTCGGATTATGGCAAAATCATTTATAAAACCTAAATGATTTGGCCTATACCAACAGATGGCCCAATGTTTTTACATTGAATTTTAGCGAAATATACTATTTTTTAAATATAATAACTTGTTTGGAATTACTAATGAACTCGGGTGAAATTATTGTAGTGAAATGTTCATGAAATGGATTGAGATATTATTACAACTCTTTTATATGTACGACAAAGTTACATATTTCTATTCTATACTAGATGGATCTGTCAAGATATTTTTTTCTAATAATGAAAATAAAAATATAGCGGACTTACTGATGAAATGTTATATCACTAGAATGTTTCAATTGCTTATCTGTATAATTAGTACACCCTTGCACCGCACACTTCATTCTTAAAACAGGTTTAAGCAATTTTTATTGCTGAACTTTTGGTCAAAAAGGACAACCGCTCGCATGGACGTTTACTTGACGTTTATCTGGTGACGTCACAGACCGAATGAGTCCATTTGACGTTTGGATGGCACGCGACTCTATTGCGTTGCAACAACTCCGCTATCATTTCCTTCTCCATGGCTTGAAGTGATACGTAATCATTTTCAAATAAAAATTTTGAAACCGCTGAAACTTTGTTTACCTTTTTTCTCTCGCTTCGTTGACTTTAGACAGTATTCCAAATTGCATACACGTTGTATAAAGAAAAAAACATAGTAACGACATGGCAAAATATGAATAAGTTATGTCTGGTTGCTCTGGGATCTTGGTGTAAAATTTGCAAATAGTATGGACAAAAAAACCACCGGTTTTCTTGCTGAAATCTTCTCAGAACCAGTTCATTTGCTAATCAAGTAATTTTTTTAATTTGGCAATTGTTATATACCTATACACAAAAAAATATCTTGACTTCGATTGTGTGTTACGATTTTGGGATTATTTTTTTATTTTTATTTATTATATACTTTATTGTACGCCAATTACAATATTAATAGTATGGAAATTAGGAACACAAGAGCAGTACAAAGGGCGGCCAAATTTACGCAATTTCTGCCAGGCAACCTTTGGATGGAAATGTATGTTGGTTGGAGTACATATCTGGTAGTTGTTGATGTTCAATTATATATTTATATCATACTAGCTTTTGCCCGCGGCTCCGCCCGCGTGGATGTCGGTTATCGCAACCAAACATAGCCTATGTCGTTTCTCATGGTCTAATCTACCCCTATTCCAAATTTCATCAAAAACGGTTCAGTGGTTTAGGCGTGAAAGGGTAACATACAGAGAGACAGACAGAGTTACTTTCGCATTTATAATATTAGTATGGATTTCTACATACAACATAAATTAAGAAAATTAAGAAACAGATTTTCGCGAAAATCGTTGTATAGCTGCTTTACCATATTGGTGACGATATAATAGTGTAGACTTTGGTACACCGTATCTTCGTGAAGCTGTGTTTAAACTGGTCCCTTCATTTAGAGCCCGGAGAGCATTATCTAGTTGAGCAGAAGTATATGTCTTGCGCTTCTTTTTTCTTCCTTAAAAAAATTAGTAGTCATTTATTGTATAGGATTCCAACCACTCCACCAATCTTTTACGGAATGAAATATATTTTTTAGCGGTAATTTTCATCAATTGCCATATGCAAACAGGTAACTAGATAGTAGTAGTTGTGTTCATCTACTTTCTTATTTAAAAACGAGGCTGAAATTGGCAGCCAAAATTGTAGCAGCCAAAATCATTACAAGTAGCAGCAATATGAAAATGACGATGGTGAAACTTCTATACATTGTCTGAGACCTTCTTGTAATGGGAATATATAATTTTGTTGCTAATCTTGGCTGCTGATTTTGGCTGCCAATTTCAGCCGTCAAAGGTTCGGCAAGTATACTTGTGTACTACCGAAATAACGGTAATCTTGACATTTAATTTATGAAATAAAATATGGACACCCTCTCCCCAATATGGTTGTATAGGAGATTGGGAATGTTCAAGCATTCCCTCTGCAAGTTACTGGTCGCAAGTTCAAGTCCCTTCTAAACTTTTTTTTTTTATTTAGGACACGTCAATTTGACTTCACCTCGCCCGAGGGTAGGCGGAAGGCAAGGCTGGCCACTCAGTTTGACGGCCTCATCCGATGCTTTTTCACGCCCCGCCTAAAGGACTCGGGACTGTACTAAGAAGGAAACACGTGAGCTGGCAAGGAGACACAAACCATTATTTTTTTCGATATCGTTAATATATTAAATCGATTTGATTATTTGACGTACAAATTATTATATAATTATATTATATTGTTGTTCTGATTTACAAATCAGTTAATTTCCTCTATATTTTGAAATATATTCCTTCACGAATTACATACTGGGAAGAAGGGTGGTTATGTTCAAGATTAGAAGAAATAATCTGGTTATTGAAGTCGAAAATGAGTCTCGCCTTACATCCGCCGTTACGAGTTGAACAACGCCAGTGACTTGAACATTGGAACTGTCTAGAAAAACTATATGTATAATCATTCAAAAGTACTAGTTCTTTACCAGTGCGGGATAATACCGTCTGGATACCTAAAAAATCAGAGAAATACAATTAGTCAATGCAAGTTATTTAGTGTAATCTTATACAAAAATATATAGAACCTATAAAAATTAGACACGTTTGGCCAAGGAAATACGTAAGTAGCATGCAGGTGTATTTAGGTATTTAGTCTCTTTGGTTCGCTACTTATCGGCATAGTCTTTCATTACCACCAAATCAACACATAAATAAAACAACCAATTAAATATAATAAGAGCACTATTATAATAAGGCAAATTGTTCATAAGTTACTAGATAACATTAAAGCTTCATACACACTACTTGGACGACTCGAACCGACTAAAACCGCACATCGTCTCGGGTCGTCAGGCAAATTGAAATGAGCTGAGTGCAACCGTTCGGCCGGCCGTCAATCGCGTCACAATCCTATGAAAAACGCTCGGTCTGCAGGAAGTTGCGACACAGTGCATACAGAAATAAAATTTTACTTATTATACATAATTATTTTCGATTTCGTGCGACTGACCGCATTGAACGCGATATAATTAGACGAATTTCATGTGAATGTCATAAACGTAACTTCCAGCTTTGGATCCGTGGCCCACTGTCAATGTCCAAAAAGTGCGTGATGGCTTACAAATTACAATCTACGAAGTGGCTGGAAGTCAGTGAATGTGCCATTAATCTGAAGTATATCCATTTGGAAGTATTTTTTATTTAGAAGTATTCCAAACAGACGTACTCGTATCGTCAATGGCTGCCTTTACATAACATAGTATATAATATGTCATCATCATCATCATTTCAGCCATAGGAAGTCCACTGCTGGACATAGGCCTCCCCTATAGATCTCCAATAAGAACGGTCGGAAGCGGCTCGCATCCAGCGCGTTCGTTGGGCAGCGCACATAGCACGGAGGACTGATGACCGATGGAGTCGAAAAGTTCTCGAGTGGAGGCCACGCAGCGTAGCACAGACGACATAATATGTAGTAAGTACATAATATATCATATTTTATAATATTTTCCGTGTCGAAGTATATACTGCACAGGGGGGTGATTATGTTCATAGTTGGCAGACACAATAATATTATCTAAATCTAACACTAGTCGTGCGTTGCAGCCTCTCCCGTTGTGGGACGAACATTTCCAGTGACTCGTCGACGTGAAACGCCTCTTATGAGAATACGTGTAGTTATTTAATAGTATGAGTTCTTTACCCTGCCGGGATTTTACGATTATTATACTATCTGAAAAATTAAAACAATTATAAATAATTTTATTTATTTAATTCTAGATTTGTACTGTCTGAATAAGGATTTCTCTATTCTTTATTCGTTGTAATTTACATATATACATTACATTTTTAATATTTTAAAGATTCAAGTTATTTATTCATAAAACAATTACTAATTACATACTGTCACCATGATAGTACATAAATAATATTATGTCAATATTGATCAAATAACCTGCCCCCGAACACTCCTGGTGCGAATGCGCTCATCACACTTGCCCGCGTTTCCACGTTGGATTGCAATAGCCAGCTTCTGCCCAATCGCCCTTACCTATTTTTCTTTAATTTAATTTCAACTAACACAGAACAGATTAACCCTCAGTTTTGTCTCGATGGAAAATGAAAAAGGAAGTAAACAAAGTGACATCAATGCTGATTCTGTTGAAATTATCTATTAAACTTTGAAACTTCATTCAATGCAAAATAAATTTAGACTATAGGTACACAGGTAACTTTAAAGTTAAACTTTGGTATACGTCGTTTTGACTAGACTTAACAACATATTTCTGACTTTAGTTTACAAAGTGTGATATCACGAGAATCGGCACCGTTGTCTTTTTATTTAATTATAGACATACAGATTAATACAGATAGCTCTGATAAATAGAGGTAATACAGACAGTAGTATCATGTCTCATGATACATACGAGAGAGTATTACATTTTAAACAATGTCTTATATGTAAACGACTAGACTGCTTCTATTACTAACAATTTGATATCGCGAAAGATCACTACTTGGCCTACAACTTATTGTAACTGACATTCAAAAAGGTTCGCTATGTCTATATAGCTAAGTATCAACATCCTTTAACTCATTATCTAGTTTCTGCGTCTTGTCACAAATACAAAATTGATTCACACCTCACTCAGAAACCTTGACACAATTTTTATCTGAATTTGTCTAGTATACGTCGTAATCATTGATTTTAAATGACTATAACGATTATTAGGATACATCAAACAAAGGTGCTGTTTACCAGCAAAACGAGGCATGACCTTTGCATTT
The DNA here is from genome assembly GCA_914829495.1 of Eilema sororculum. Classification (NCBI taxonomy): domain Eukaryota; kingdom Metazoa; phylum Arthropoda; class Insecta; order Lepidoptera; family Erebidae; genus Eilema; species Eilema sororculum. The sequence goes on along the minus strand of OU618545.1, from coordinate 18,858,412 downwards.
CAAAATTTTATCCACGCGCTGCCTACCTTTGTGTAAAACGTCTAGATAAGCGTGGATATACGAGGCGACAATTTTTTTTAAATATTTTTTTAAGTAGTGAACTACTTAACAAATCCATGCTAAATATTATAAATGCGAAAGTAGCTCTGTCTGTCTGTATGTTACGCTTTCACGCCTAAGCCACTGAACCGATTTTGATGAAATTTGGTATAGGGGTAGATTAGACCATGAGAAAACTGGTCGCGATAACCGATATCCACGCGGGCGGAGCCACGGGCAAAAGCTAGTATTTGAATAAAACTACTGAACAAAAATTCCTGAACTTAATAACGTCTCGTCATTAAAAAAGCACCTTTATACTTTAAAATATCTCCCTTGACTCACTACATACTGAGCAGGGGCGTGCGTGTGCTTATAGTTAGCAGATACAATTTTGTTACTCAAGTCTAGGACCACTCTTGCTTTACACCCTCTGCCGTTATGCGATGAGCAGCGCCAATGGCTCGTGGACATAAACTTACTCGTATGACAATACGTATAGTCTTTCACAAGTATCAGCTGTTTGCCTCTACGCGATTCTACGAAGTGGACATCTAAAAAATGTAAGTAATGGATATAATTAAGAAATGGTAAATTTGTTTGAAATAAAAAGATTATTTATTATTTTTAATTCTAGTTTAATCGTAACAAAATAGTTGAACATTAGACAGAGATAGAGTCATTTATAAAAATAGTAGAACTTGTCTAAGCCCAAATGACGCACCCCATCACCTTTCCGCACAAAAGTACATTATTTACGAAGATTATTTTCAGATTTGTTGATCAACTAGTCATAATGTAGCATAACGCGCGAGCGAGCGGACGTCTTATTATATACAATATTCAGATTTATCACGCGACTTGTCTACTGCAAGGTTCGCACAGTACATGAAAAACTACGACGTTTTTACACAGATGAAGTGAATATAGCAGGGCGCGTCATTTCCGTTAAGACTACAGACGCTAAGTACAGATTATTTGAAAAAATACTGTTCAGCAAACGATTAATGGTTGTGAGGTTTCACTTTACACACTATTTTATTCTCAAGTAGGACTAAACGACCCTTGCAGGCTGTGTCGATGTGGGTGGCACATCTCCAAAAAGAAATTCCTTTATGCTTCGCCGTATAATGAATACCATAGGTGTAATTGTTGTGTAACACCAGCTTAGTGCCAATGCGCGACCTGACAAACTGAATTTCTGAAAAACAAAATGACAATCTCAACAAATTTACAAAAAAATACTGAACTTGGTATAATTGTCCGTAAAACTCGAGTGTTTATGTTTTTTTTTATTAAGGATACGTCAATTTGACTTCACCTCGCCTGATGTTAAGCTAAAGGCAAAGTCTCGGCAAGAGGGTCACCATTGTATACATGTACCATGTTAACAGTGGTGGCACTTAGCTTGACGGCCTCATCAGATGCCTTTTCACGCCCCGCTTAAAGGACCCGGGACTGTAGGAAGAAGGAAACGAGAAAAAGGTGAGCTGGCAGGGAGTAGAATACTTACATGTTTTTTTTTCGAAGTATGCCTACCCAGAGGTCTTTCCGGAGTCTACCCACGAAAATAAATTTTCATTCAAAGTTCAAAAAGTTGGCACTTGTGATTGTGCACTAGCTGGTCAATAAAAAACCAACAGAAGGAGAGATCCTGCCCCAGGGGGTGCCGATTTTTCTCTCAGAGTTGGTTCGAGATGAGAGTCATAAAATAAACCAAATAGACTTTTGACAGTGGACTCCAGGCTCACAAGTACAGGCTTAGGATGAAATTAGGAAGGAAGGAGGCAGGAAAAGACAATAATATAATAATAACTTTTATATGTCTCAAAGTGGTTTTAACAATTATTTTTTTTACAAGCAATACTGTGTCAGGTAATTTTATGTGTGACATAATTAGGGACTATACCCCGTCCATCATATTATTGTATTTTAGACAGATGGAAGTAGTGATTGCATGAAAATTTAAAATATCAACAAAGTTTAACTTTACTTGATTAAAAAAAAATTATCGATAAATGAAAATATTATGATAAATATATGATTTCATGTAGAATTATAATCTATTAGAAAGTAAAGCGGTAGATATTTCGTGTCTATACCTACAATTTACAAATGTATTATAAAACGATTCTGGGCCATAACGCACACGTTAATCTCCAAAACAAAACAACTGACTTCTAGAATAATATTCCAACATTTTTTTGTAAGGACTTTCAGGTGTTGACTCTAGAACAAAGTTATACCGACCACTGTCAGTAAGCTGTCTAAAATACAATAATATAATGGACGGAGTATAAGTTATTAAAAGTTGTGTGTAACAACTATATGAAATTATGTACCTGCCTAAGCTTATAGCTCCTTTATTCCCCTTCCATTTTTAAATAAAAAGTATCATTCAACGACAAATGTTGCTATACTTACCTACCAAAACTAAACATTTTTTTCTACCAATCTAAAAACCGTCTCATTGGTTAAGCTAACACAATTTAATAAAATAAACTGATGAAATTAAAATGTTTACCGACATATTTTTGTAACTATCATGGTACTTCAGTCTTCAACTGTACCTTATTTAAGTACAGTACAAACTCTCTTGAACTGTCCGACAATTTCAAATGTGAAAGATTATAAGACAAAATAAAATGAAATGTAGGTTATAAGATAAAATAAAATACAAATGAAAAAAGGAATGGACGTTTGTGTAGACAGTTTTACATTTTTAAACCTAATAGCACGAATTTCCGACTTCGTTACGTAGGAACATCAGTGTTTTTGAAAAATTCACCCCTAAGAGGGGAAATAGGGAATAAACGAATGATAGTTCATGTTTTCCAAAAATATGCTTGCTTCTGGTAAGAAATTTATTACTACATACGTGTATCAGCGTTCTCAAAATTTCACCCCTAAAGGGGTAACCTTATAACATTATCTTAAAAAATTTCATATTCAGAAGAGGGATGGTTATGTTCATACTTAGCCGATACAATTGTGTAATCATCATCTAACACTAGTCTCGCCTTACAGCCTTTGCCTTTGTGGGTGGAACACCGCCAGTGAGTCGTTGATGAAAACTTTTTACAACGAGTATATGTGTAGTCTTTCATAAGTAATAGCTTTTTGCACTGTCGGGTTTCAACGAACTGTATGTCTGCAAAATAAGAGAAAGAAAACTGATAAATCGTAATTAACCTTTGGAGGTGAAAACGCTAAACTATCATGATCACTGACATTATTATAAGAGGTATCGGAATATTTACCGATATCTCCTCAGTACCAGTTCTTCCATGATCATGGGGCTTGCAACAGCATCGAAATATCGGAAACTCGAAACAATACAACATGTTAAATATCCCGAACGAAGCATAGAAGACAAAACAAAAAAATATTATTAGAGGTACTAATAATATTTTTTTGTTTTGTCTTCTTTAAAGAAATAATGTCAGAGTTTGTTCTATGACATGAAATACAGACAACCAGACAAAATAACTAATACATAATACTCAAAAATATATAGAAAAAAAACACATAATAGTTATGTAGAATGTCGAGGAATATTTATTTTGATAAAAAAATAACTACAACTTAAAGAGGCATGCTTGTATGGCACGTTTTATTGTCGTGCGGAAATTATCTCAGATTCGAACTGACTAAAACCACACGCCTTCTTGGTCTTTAGACACCGTGGTGCAAGATTCCCGAGGACGGCCAGACCGTAAGGGATGGCCCTGGGTCAGCCGGGGTGCGAGGGGTATGTCGAAGACAACCACGCCCCCGGTCTAGCACCACGACCCTCAGTCGGCGTACGGTTCCCCCGGCTCCGGCGGGGGAAGTATCCGTGGGGATTTCCGCACGAAAAAAAATAAGAAAAGGGGTGCAAGATTGCTTAAAATATTACGTTTAGTCCACTCTCGACGCCTCGACCCCCAATAATAATGTGTCCACTGGACCCCTAACCATAGTTTCCACTCGGCCCCTGGGGGCCGAGAGTGGATTTTATTTCACAGTCAAGTTTTAGTTTCATCTCGACCCCCATTAGTACACTAAGGATGATAAATCATTCATCAGTATACCCCATATACCCCTTGGACCCCTTGGGCCGTCTCCGGTTTCGAAATGGCCCCGTCGGGTCTTCCCTTGTGTGGTACCTAATCAAATCGAAAAACCAGATTAAAATTACGTTTGATAATTAAACTGTTTTATAACTGGTTGTTATTTAAAACTGTTTTATAACTGGTTGTTATTTAAAACTGTTTTAAACAAAAACTAATACCTTCATGCCACATTAATACATTTCATAGTGGCATTCGATACATTCATTTATAGTAGGTAATAGGGTACAGTCGACAAAGGAGTAAAGGTTCCACTTTTTCATATAAAGTTGTATGTCAAGGTGGAACCATATCTCCTTTGTTTACCGTACATACAGTTAAAAAAATTGTAACCAAAATATTAAATAATCGATTTGAATAACTAGCATACTAAAATACTTGGCAATTTAATAATTATCAAAATTTTGTATCAAAGCTCAAAAAACATACAATGTTTCAAAAAGAAGTCTTAAGTATCATACATTTCACAAGTTTATTATGATATTTGTGTGTATTACTTTGTAAATATCACTATCTATAACAAAATTAATGAAATTAGAAATAATAGTCACCAGTTACTTTTATTTTACTTTTGTAACATAAAATAAGCAAAAATGAAGTACCCTACCCATTGGTAGGGGACAAACAAAGAAACACAGACATTTTTATGCATTCAATCAATCAATTAGCCCATTGCATCCACTGCTTTTTTTTTTTTTAACCGTGGGGGAAAATCCTTCATGGATGTTATGCCGGACTCCTACCGACTAAAAACCCCCACGGTAACGCCCAGAAGCCTATGGATGGGAGCCCCGGGTAAGCCCTCGTAAGGATGTCCTAGGACTCCCATCAGACCTACGGCTACAATTGCGGCCTCGCCTTGGGGGTGGTTGGGGTGCTATCCCGCGTCTATGGGGGGGTTTTCGGGTGTTATCCCGTTTCTTAGGGGGGGGGGGGGCGATTGCATCCACTGCTGGACATAGGCCTCTCCCAATGTGCGTAATTTCACCCGATCCTCCGCCTTTTTATACATCAATAAGGGTTATAGTAAACTTGCCTCAACAAAGAATACGTCGATCCTTATTTTCACGGGGTTTATGATTATGAGGTCTCGTTTTAAGTATTTCTTTGTTATCAAATACAACTAAACGACCGGTGCAACCAAAATTATGATCTAAGCACCTCCAATAAGAAATATTTTCGCGTGCACCTCTGTAATGATAACTGAAAGTATACTCATTATGTATAAGCAGACTTGTCCCTTTTTGCGATAGAACGAAGTATATTCCTGAAACAGTTTAATTATCAAAAAACACGGAAACTTCGAGTTTATATCTAAATTTGTAATGGAGCTAAAAGAACTTCAAGATAAATGTTGGTGAAAGGATGATAAACTAAATATGATGTTACCGTTCGGGCTTATGTTACCCCCCTACGTATTGGCAATGATGAATATATGGGATCAACACGTATTTTGAGGTTAATTGATAAATAACGAATATTTATAACAGGTTATTATTCACAGCAGTTTTAAAACACAAATCAAAATGCACCATGCATGCATGCTATGCTTCATAGTGTACATGCAGTTACATGCATTCGATATATTAGGTAATACAGTAATAATAATCACAAAATTTGTATCAAAACTCAAAAAAACATACTAAATTGTGGAAAGACGTCTTAATGCATCATAATAATAACCTTTCACAAGCTTTTTAATGATATTGTGAGTATAAGTAATGCAAATTTCGTGAATATCACTATAACAAAAATTAATAAGGTTAGAAATAATAGTCACCAATTAATGTGTGATATAATGAGTTATAATACATTTTTTTAATATTTTTTATTTTACTTTTTTTTACATAATAATGTTTAATAATTATTTCTATGGCACTGGATAAAGGACATACACAAAGCAAACAAAGACATACATTTTTATACAAAATTACGTCGATCTCTTTTTTTATGTAGTTCGTTATGAGGTCTAGCTTTTACAATTTCTTTGTAGTTAAACACAACTAAGCGACCGGTGCAACCCAAATTATGATCTAAGCACCTCCAATAAGTGATATTATTGTGTGCAACTTTATAATGATATCGGAAAGTGTACTCATTATGTATCAGCAGATTCGTCCCTCTTTCCGATCGAACGAACTGTATTTCTGAAACACGTAAAGTATAGAAATTTTTATTCTTATTATAATTTGATGGGGTTTTTGGTCAACAGCAACCCTAGACAAGTGGCAATATCTTTGCAGAATACGATAGAATAGATTGACCAATGTATGGAATTGACACACGTTGACGATTGTCATAAACGTCATTCTATCCTACGAATATTATAAACGCGAAAGTTTGTGAGTAACGATGGATGTTTGTTCACGTAAAAACTACAGAATGGAATTTCATGAAACTTTACAATAATATAGCTTATACATCGGAGAACGGAGCAGTGATCACGCGGGCGGAGCCGCGGGCAAAAGCTAGTTCTGCAATACGCCGACTAACGAATTGTCTTGTTTAAGGCGGCAGACCTATATAGTGTGCTACCACGTCGCGCATAAACGATTCAGTTCTGGCTATTGGGCAACGGTTCAAACCCTCGAGTGTCTGCGCTATCGAATTTGAATCGCTTGTGGGCGTCGTGGTAGGCCACGTCAACATCTTTTTGATGCTGACTGTACAATGCAACAACATGTTTTCTACAATTACATTCGATTAGTATCATTACGACAAGCAATCAGTTCGGGTGTACTCACTATTCTATCATAGCATATCATTGTAGATTAAGTTGAGTCAATATACAGTTGAGCTCTGATTCATCTTTCATTTATCACCTCAGTACTTAACCTGTTGTACGAGCAGAACAACTGGTTAAGAGGAGAAAGAAAATATACAAAATTTAAAGAATATTAGAACTGTAATTACTAATATTCCCTCTAACCCCTCCAACTAAGCTAATTTTCTTGTGCTAGGAGTCGATTCACGTCGGTGGTAGAATGGCCAGGATTTGAACCCGGGATCTCTCGATCGTAAGGATCCTTAACCATTTAGCCACCGACGCTCTATTACTGGTACTTAGCACATTATTTGTTATACAATTCCTATTAGGAACTCCGTCTTCTTTATTTTCTTCTTCGGCTATGTAAGAGACTGACTCGTGAGAAGATAGACTCAAAGAATAGATCCTGGAATAAAATATGCAAAAGGTAAAATTCAATACTCCCAACATTGGAATTTAAAGCACAATTACTTGTGTTAGAACCTAAATTGGTTAGCTTAATGAAAACTCAGGAGTACTAGTAGCTGGAGGTCGCGTTCGTTGCCAGGGTCGAACCCGGAATCTCTTGATTGTTACCACCATCAAATTGTTTAGAAATCATTTAGTTAGTTTGTAAAGTGAGAAATCACATTACCTACCTCGGTATATTTACTTTGGTTGATCATGAATGTGCGGCTTTAACTTGACCACAACTTTATTATTACGTAACACTAAGCGTACTCCGCAAACGCAATCCGTAGCACACCTCCAATAGGAGATATTCCTCTTTTCAAGGGTGCAGTGAATACGGTACGTATACATAATGTGCAGAAGTAGGTTGATACCTTTATACGATTTTACGAATTTTATTTCTGAAATTAAAATATAAGCAAGTTAGATGTAACTTGAGCCATTTTGCACAATTCTTTGATCAGGGCAGAAAGGTCTATGTACACGATAACGATGGATGTATTCAAAGCAAAATAGTTTATGTGTTCTTTGCTTCTTGATCAGATCAAGGATAAATGGTTTAAATCACTTACCCATCTGTGTACTGTTCATGGATACATGATTTAGATCACTTACTTATTTGTCAACTGTTCATGGATAAATGAGTTAAACCGCTCATCTAGTTGTAACTGTTCAAGGAAGAGTGATTCTAATTACACAGTGTTATAATAACTATTTATAGCAAATTGTTTTAATCGCAAGATCATCAATTTTAAGAAAAGTAACTTAAATAGATAACATTGGCACACTTTTAAGAACATGAGACTTTAAAACCGATTTTATAAAACGAAACAAAATAAAACAACGCTTTATGAATCAACTTTTGTTTGAAAAGTGTAGTGAAAAGTGATTGAACTCGAAAATCATAGTTTTGAGAAAATCTAGTTTAAAGTTTTAAAAAATTGTCACTCATTTTACAGTGAATTAAAATAAAAACATACTACTGCGATTAATAAATACCATAATATTAATAGTATTATTCATATATTTTTATATATATAATATAATAATATTAGTAATAAAAGAAGCTAACGTAGACCCGGCATTTAAGCCGAAGTGGTCTGAAATTTAGGTAGAAACTAAAAAATAACCGTAAACAATTTTTACCAATACACTGTATTTTTAAATTTACGATAAAATCATCAATAAACCTACTACAAAGTTCGAATTCCTCCTAACATGTCGGAGGTAGTCCTTGAATTTCAATAGATCTTAACTAATCACAAACGACGCAGCCCACCACCTTCCTTACGCACAAGCGAATTACATAAGAGCAGCAATAATTGTCTTCGGATTTGTTAGTCACATATTATAATTTTACTGAACACGCGAACAAGATATTCGCAATTGTTGTTCGCTTGTTCTAAACATTATGTCCACGCAAGTCCATACACAGTACCCCTAGCATGAACAACACTCATAATGCTCCGTTCTCTCAATACGCTTACTATACAATTACGATAGTTGTTCGTGCTAGGGATACAGAGCTTCCTCGGATTTATCACACGACTAGTTGACCTCAAGGTATACATATCATAACTCATAATTCAGGTACCAATCGCAATCGACGTTTTTACACAACCCCATTAGATTTTAGTTGTAAAGCCATAAGTTTTGAAATTTTTGGCGCATGGCTATGGGGAGTTTCATTTAGAATAGTTGTTCGCTCAAAGACTATCAAACGTCCGAGGCACTTCTTTCTGTAGTGATGTGTGCACCGCCAGTATGATACATTCGTCCCATTTCTTTCGCACTTTAGGCCATATGTGTAGCGTCCATCGAACAATACCTCCCTGCCACATTTTGACTTAATAAGCTTCAATTCTATAATAAAAGAACACACACATAATCAGTTTATCTTTTGCATGAAATATGGTACCTAAGTCTAATATATAGCATAGAATAATGCGGCATGGGACTTTTTCTGTGTTTGGGGTCCAACCCCAAGCTGATACACATGATTGATACACATAGACACACGTGCTAGATAGCAGTCGCTATCAGAAAAGTCGAACCGACAATCTACTATATAAAAATAAGTCGGGTTTTCCTTCCTGACGCTATAACTCCAGAACGCACGAACCGATTTGGGTAATTTTGGTCTTGAATTATTTGTGGAAGCCCAGGCAAGGTTTGTACGTTGAGAAAAATTGGAATAATTGCCGGGAACCGACATCCACGCGAGCGGAGCCGCGGGCAAAAGCTAGTTATATTTATAAAAAACATGTACAGTACTGTAGTACAAGTGTAACGTTTGATTGATCATTCCTAAACGAGAGGTGATAACGAAATTCGTCAGACGTTACATGGTGATGACGAAATTCATCAGACGTTAGGCGGTGATGACGAATTTCGTCAAAGTTACGTTGAAATGTTTTACTAATGGGCGAAAAGAGGGCAACAGATTGCTGATTTCCTTAATTTAGTAACTGATAATAAACTAAATTAGTATATAACTTTCTTTATTGCTAATAATATTACAAAATATATCAGTAATCCTACATGTTTGTGATGCCAAGATATAACACAAGTCTAAATATTAATGACAGAATATATATATTTGTCGTAATACTTCATTTTTATCAACTTACTTTTGGATTATAGATAAAACTATTATATATAATAATCCTCTGTGAAAGCTATGGAAAACATAGTTGGAAGTAATAAGGATTTTGAGTCGGTACTAAATATATGTACAACAATATAATTCATAGAGGGCAAAAAACATGCAGAAAATATAAATGAATAACCATAAATGTAGTCTCTAGAATATCAACAATAATGTGTGCATAATCGTATGATTACTTTAAATTATCAATTTGGCCAAATCCGAGTTCAGTATAAAAATACTATATATGTTAAGGTATGCTTTTTGAAACTTTTATCACAATTGAATCAAACGGATCTTCAGCATATGCCAGGATGACCGTGGCGCTGATATTTAAAAAGGACCCACGTTTTGTGCATAGTCATGCACGTAAGTGTGAAAATAGATATGGTAAATATAATAATATAAAGTACACAAGATGTAGGACCGATTTATAAATAAAATTACTAGGTAGGAAAATTATAATTAAAAAAGATAGCTGAACCCGTTGCTACAGCATACCTTAGAGGTATATTATCTATATGTCTAGCAGTGGACTGCAATTGCCTGATTAATTGATACAGCCTTTATCGGATTTGGCTTCAGTGCAGCGAATAATAGTAGGAAATAGATAAGAAATGTGTGCTAAATTTTTATATATTGCCCTTCATGAATGCAGTATCTCGCCGGTGGATGGGTGTGTTCATTCTCTAAGCCAATGATGGCAAACTTTTCGTCAAGCTTCAGTTTAGCGTTGCATCCTCTACAATTATGAGTCGAACAGTACCAATGGAAATATTTAGTCTTCTTGCATTGCTTCTTGCAGTAGTAAGTATAGTCGTTAAACATCACTAAATGCTTGCCCGAGTACCTGGACTTTGCCAATAGTATCACTGAAATAACATAACATGTTTAGAACTGCTTTTGACTATGATTATTACATTATAAATAAAAAAAAATGCGTTGTGAAAAGACACTTCTGTTTATAATTTTTAATAATAACATAACATAACATAAACTCACGCCTATATTCCCCGAAGGGGTAGGCAGAGGTGCTAGCACCCACATTTCGGCAGTTTATGTTTACGTCCCAATGATATTTCATAATAACGTAATTCGTGTTTAGTTATTTAATTTCTAACTAAACAAAAGTAAAAAGTAAGAAAAAAAGTAAAAATTAAGAAACAAAAGAAAAGTCAAAGTAACAGTTAATGACAGTTTAGAATATGTAACATTCGGTAACACAGTTGTTATTACTTAATACTAATGGTTTTACAAGGTATTTTAATTGCTTTAAAAAGTATTCTCTACTTCTTCTAGTCTGCGACACCTCGCCCTAAAACGATCAAATGCCAGGTTGCGGGGCTCCGTCCACGTCGCTCGAGATTACATAGGATTTGTTACAAAAATAGTAAATTTCCCGCTAAAATATTTTGGTAACAGATGTACAATTTACTGACAAACACTTATTTTTTTGAAGACAACTTATATCACCAGACCCTCTCCAATCGCAATAAAGAGACATATTCTTCAATAGGTAATCAAATTTTAACATAAAACCCATTTGTAATGGTATATGCCGGGGGAGGATGATTATGCACCAGTTTAGCAGAAATCACCTTTCGACCTGCCGGCTGTTCATGATTGGTGGTGATTATTCTCGCCTTACACGCCCACCCATAGGTACACGGCCAGTTTGTGGTCCTGTTGCTATTCTTGTGAGAGTAAAAAGTGTAACCTCTCACCATTGCCAACTCCTTTCCATTGCTTTTCATCATCCATTGAACTAGAAAATCATCAGTCAATAATGAATAATTCTTGTAAAGTTCCCTATAGAATTTTTATGTCAAATTTGACATATAAAGATTTAAATTCAGACGTTAGCAATGTTTTAAAGATCCGAGTTAAACATTGAAAGTGACCGTCAGAATATATATTATATATATATATTTATATATATATATAATATATATATTCTATATATATATATATATATATATATTTAGATGTAGAGCATTTTGTGCAGTCAGGCAGACACAGTATGTCAATTCTTATCTCGATAAAGTAGCTGAGAAATTTGTATACATATAATGTCGCAGCCAACTAGCTCAGTCGTTCAATTAACTGCCTAGGCCTTTAACTGAGCGGTGGCGTTCGGCTAACGGCCTGAATGATATTCAGCCTTATCATTAGTTACAACATTTAACAAACAGGTTAGTTAATGCTTAGGCCATTTGTAAGATAGGCACCACCCAGAAATAAGTCTGAAAATCACATATTATACATGTTTATTGACGTTTAATCAAAATATGTTCAGTTGACATTCAAGTACAGTAGCCGTAGCTTTTTGTTTTACATAATTGTTGCTTTTCCTACCCGACAAGGAAGACAAAACCCGGATGCGTGTTAAATAAGTCAATATCAAAACTCTGGCACAATACATAGTACATACGACAACCTCTGTAGCGTGGCGGTAGTGAATGCGACTGGCACGCAGGAGGCGCGGGTTTGAACCCCGCTCAGTGCAAATATTTGTATGCATGAATATGCATAAGCCATGTTTGTTTCTATGTATAATTTGTATGTACATATTTACAACAAAAAAGTATCTAAGTATGTTTATCCGTATTCTAGATTCCATAACACAAGCTAGTTAAGCTTACCATTGGTTTAGATAGCGTGGAATATTTATTTATTTGTTATTATTGACGTATGACACTCCCTTTTCATATTGCCTGTAGGTAGTGTACCTCTGAACATTATATATTTTAGACTACAAATGTGCTATAAGTATACGTAAAGTACACGTTTCTTGTGTGTCTTTTAAGGATAGCATGGACGAGCTCAAATTCATCGAGCTTAGATTATTAGAAAATAATTTGACGGCCTGAATATTTAACCAAAATGCCTTTGACAATAAGAAACTGCGGTGGTTCGTGGGAATGATTCAGTTGCGCTTTATACATTTTGCCGTCTTGATGGTATGTGAACCTAGCCTTACACCCCCGGCTGCATCGCCAGGTAGAGCTAGTGTGAGACCTTCCTTCGAAAGAGTACGTAAAACCCTTGTACACCGCCACCGTCCGCCCACCTGGGTTCTTCACAAACTGAACTGTAAAATAAACGCTTTGTTTTAAAAAACAGTATTTCATACAACTCGTGCGAGTTAACATGGCACCTGGCTCGGGGCTTTGCGCGGGGGAGCGGGAGGCGTGTACGCTGACGCTACTAGCCTCGCACGGCGAGAGCGGGGTCGCGCGCGGGGAAGCGGGAGGTGGGTGTCTTCGAGGCAGGTGCCATGTTAACTCGCACGAGCTATAGTATGCACAATTTTTCACTACTAAGGTCTAAAACAAATGATTAAAAAATAAAAAAACCCGACTGCCACAGAAAAGACCGAAATAAATTTGATAGCAGGCGGTACCCATTTGCCAATCATAAACCGAAAGAAAATTAATGGGTACCGCCTGCTATCAAACTTATTTCGATCTATTCTGTGGCAGTCGGGGTTTTTTTTAATCATTTGTTTTATTTTATATTATAATCTTTTTAGTTTTGGTATGACATGTAGGTACTTATATCTTTTTGTAATCTCCGTCTAATTTCCTTCATTTTGATACCTTGCTCGATAAGTTTGAGTGAAAAATATTTTTGACAACATACGTTTTGGCGCCAAAATCCATCATTTTGATTTTCTCGAAATTTTAATATACCTGGTGTCACTCACACAATCATGGCAAATCAAATGACACCTCACATGTCCAAATCTGTCAAGCCGTTGAGGCTGTAGGCCGTGCCAAATAAATGGACATACATACATACATACATACATATATACATAGTCTCAAAAAACATTACCCTCCTTCCTTCGGCAGTCGGGTAAAAAGTATAAAACATGATGAATTTGTATTCTTTAATAAGATATAAAAAAATGAAGATATTTGGATGTTTGTTACATAATCATGCTGAAACGGCTGAACGGATCTGACTTCATATCAACTGGAATAATATATAAGGCTACTTTTCTCCAAAAGCTTATCATGAATCCAGTCAGACCATTTCTACACTTAGCAGCACTAACAACTGATAGCATCTGTGGCGTAGTGGTAGAGAATGGAGCCACTACGCAGGAGGCGCGGGTTCGATCCCCGCTTAGTGTATTGGTATTAGGTATTTGCATTGGTCTAGTTGTGCCTCAGAGAGCACGTTATGCCGTCGGTCCCGGTTGTCATAAGAACATCTATGGCAGTCTTTACGGGTTGTTGTAGCCCTCAAAAGTCCGACAAATGATCTAACTGCAATGCTTCAATATCGCCTTTGGGTTGAAGAGGTCAAATGACACACGCTGCATAGAAAATATCGAAGCCTGGCTGGGCACACAGTTAAAGCGGACCACAAATGCAACGCTAAGAGGAAGAGAAGAAGAGCAGCAGTGACAACTATATCTTCAAATAAGTACCATTATATATAACAAATTGGGGTCGTTTATGATGATGTATTATATTTGGAATAGCACTAATAGTCTTTTCGACGTCCGTTATGAACCTTGCCGAGCAGTGCTTGCTGTTGGTACACTGGTAGTAAAGTCGCTGTCTGGCCCGTCCATGATAGTAGAAAGTGTAACCTCCGAGGATCGCTAGTTCCTTGCCGGCTTTGTTTTTGACCCACGTAACTGTCGGATAAGTAAATGTAAATATTATTGGAAATATATATTTAGTCGCTTAATTACCGTATCTAACTGTGCATCATATAGACGCATGGGTCGTTGTGGTAGAAGATAGGATAGGATAGGGGACTCTTTTATCCGCACGTAGGGGACTCTTGTATCTCTTGGGCCGTTGTGCGTAAAGAGTACTGGCTATAACAGCCAGCATAGCTCCGCCCAGAAACGCAGAAGCTTACTGGGGACTTCACAGGCTTCGCGGAGCGACCTCGTTGTGCCGAGGATTTGGAATCGTTGGGTGGCCACTGCCTAGCATTCCAGTATTACGTAGGCGGCCATTTCCTCAGCGCTGAAACACCCTCTGCAAAGAGGGCTATCCGTGACACCGATGGTATATATGTGCTTGTTGTGGGGACAGTGGCCCGTTATTGTCCTCATAATTGTCGTTAGACTTGTTCTATATTCTGTCTAATCTTAGGAGATGTTTCGTTAGCCGTTTATTTATCGACGGCAGAACATTCAGCTAAGCTAAGAGGTTACGACTTCCCACTTGAAGAAAGCAATTATTATCTTTTATTATTCAGTCGACTCAATGAACTTTTTACAAGTAAGCAGTGCTTAGAAATATAAGTAGGAACTTAAGAAAACAAAATAAATAAATGAAACACATTTAATCAATTACTAATATTATATGAATTATTATTAAAAACACACATATTATCAATTATTAATAAACGTGAACCACATCCAATCATTTAATAAATACTCGAACAAGAACATGACAACAACCGCGATGAAGTCGTAACAATGCAGTTACGACTTGATCGCGGTTCTCGAAATTAGTAAAATCTGTTCTAAAAATAAGCCGATGCACTGAACTCATGTAAATTACTGGGGTGAATAATAGTAGGTATATTGGGGTGAATAGTGGCATGACATAAGGTGAGTAGGGGCAAGACGAAATACGCGAATATTTCATAAAAATATCATGTCTTCAATATTGGCTCACTACGTACAACCACTACTCGCTCCCAGCGACAAACGTTGACCGAGGAGAGGGATGTAAGTACATGGTGGACATAGCACTCTCAAGTGTACTGAGCTGGGCGTATCTAAGTATTTAAATTGTTGCCAATGACACGAATAAGAAGACTAAAGGCCGAAGACATTTTCCATCAGCAGCATCAGCATATTTTTACGTCGATATTTAAGTGAAGTACTTAGGTAGCACACCCAAGGAAGATATCTTGAAACCAAAGGTGGCCCGGGGGTTATTTTGAGACAATACAAATAGGTAATCACCCGGTTACCTATCTGTTACTGGCCTGGAACTCAATATTTTGTTACCACCAACAAAAAGACAAAACTAAGTTAGTCAAAGGAGGACGGCCAGAGTCGGCTATCTGCTGTGCAGCTGTTTCGTAGCAAAATGTAAATGGTTATAGTCTTCTTTTATTGTGAAATAATATTAGGCACAATATTGTAGTATCAAGCGAACCCATATTGAATAAGTACCAACTTGCATAGCTTCAGCTACTAAATAGCAGTATTTTGTTTAAGTAAAAAAATGTCCACGCCTAAGCCGAAACTCCTGTAGCCGTCGTCCTTTGTACTGCCTTGGTTAAATACCTCCAAATTTGAAAAACTTTTAATCCTATAAATTCATGAATTTATATCTTAATAAAGACTCCATCACGTATTATATATGATACAGGTTGGTGGCTGGGAATATGTTCTAAATGGCATGATTTTAGGATTTGTTTTCCTTTGTACGTCACGAATCGAGCTCTGCATGATCTCCGTGCACACATCCAGATGTCGGTTGTTTTGCTTCTACCGTCACAGTAAAAGGCGTAACCATCGACTAAGGCCATGGGCTTCCCGCATTGTCTGGTTAACCATTGAACTGAAAAAAGTGAAATATCGGGAATTTCAACAAGTTGAATTTTTCGTGTAAGGAAAAGACCGCGGGTTCGAGTCCCGCCCGAGAGATTCACTTTTTTCGATGTTTTCGACTGCATAGTTAGCATACTTAATGCTTAATAAAATGATTCAAACATCTGATGATTTAGTCTTGTTCTGCTTGGGATTAAAATTGTACAACAAATTGCCCAAATGTATATACAAATAAGTACACAGTGAAGAAAATATTGTATTCAGAAAATGGTACACCATATTCTATTATATAAAGCCTTCAAGATAGTGAATCTATTACAATACAGAAGCATAACTGTGTGCTATGTATTCTGTTAGATATATTCTAAATTTACTATCACACAATGGTTACTCACTTTAACATACTATGATAAAATAAACTTAATAGAAGACGTGGTCTAAACAGCGCATATTTCTTTCAGAACAGAAATAACAATATCAACATAACACATACACATAACACATATAATAATGATAGTACACTTCGTTCAAATATGTTGTATAAGTAAAACTCATACATAATACAATTTATTATATGAACGTTTTTCTGAAATTTACATTTTTCTTCACCTTCAACAGAAATCAGAAAGAAGGAATTATTGAAATTGGAAACAGACTTATTGAGACAACTGGTGACTCCCGTTCCCGAGCGTTCCTGGTGCATAAGCTGGCCATCGCAAACCAACATGGAAACGTGGCGAGTGTGATGGGCATTTTTGCGCCAGGAGCAGTCAAGGGTGGGTTATACTTTTTTCCATAATCATATTTATTCTGTGGATCATAGGTTAGATGTAAAGGTGTTATAAGCTATGTTGTGTATGCTATGTTCTATCACGTGTGGTTTACAGATTATTGTTATAACTGAAACAAAATTAAAATGTATCTGACATGCAAGTATTACATCAACTGCATATATAAAAACCAATACTTTATAGACCAAAATAGTAGTTTTTTTTAAGTCGTTGTAGACTTAAAAAACTTATTGTTCTACTATAATAAGATTAGCATAATTATAATATAATATCACATATATTTCTTTATGAGCTGTAAGTAATAATATTATAACGTTTATATAATAATTTCATTTTATTTTTGTTTAGGTATTTGACAGAAAAATTGGTAGTGTAAGCAAGTAATAACGAGCAATTAGCACTTGTCAAGGAATGTAAGAAATCACTGGAAAGACTGACCAGGAAGCTAGACGTAACACTTGCCTGGGTACCCGGACAAGGGGGAAATACGGGCAACGAAATCGCTGACGAACTGGCGAGAAAAGGAGCTGACGTGAACCAGGTGAGCCCTGAGCCAAGGCTGCCCATAGCCCACAAAACCACAAAGGGAGTGATAGGTCACAGCATAGTCGCCGAAACAAATCGAAGATGAAAGTCCTCGCCTGTCATGAGGCAGTCGAATATCTTCATAAAAAGCATGGACACGAAGAAATCAAGCCAACTGTTGAAACTCTCCAGGAGAAACATGAGGCTGGTTATAGAAGTAATAACAGGACACTGTCGACTAAACAGGCACCTGACACTTATAGGCGTGAAAACCGACCCCGAATGCCCAGAGTGCATGGAGGCCGAGGAAACCAGCCTCCACCTGCTTGCCAAATGTCCCATGTACTCAAGAGCAAGATGGGAAAACATGGGGACGGACACATTAGAAACACCAGACCTTGAGGAACTGAAGGTGGAACAGATCGTAAGATTCTGCAAAGAAACAGGTAGGTTCGACGGAGCACCCGTGATTGCCGGACGCCCCCATGGAGGACGGGAGGCATAGGGGATTTGGGTGAAATGGCCCACAAAAAGGGCATATCACCCATCCGGTCGACGGCGTCCCCCGCTGGAAGTAAGTAAGTAAGTAATAACGATAGCAATGAATATATTGCTGAAAACACTGGTATATATTTATATTGTTAATAAATAGCTGCTTATGTATTAATGTACTGACAACTACAGAACAGGCTTGACTAGTATTGGGCCACCGACAATATATTGTATATTCTGTGTTTTTGGTAATGAATAAGTTATGTCGTATTTTCAATTATTTTTTTATGGAATAGGGAGGCAAATGAGCAGACGGAGCGCCTGATGGTAAGCGATCACCGCCACCCATGGACAGAGGAGTCACAAGTGTGTTTTAAGTTATGTTAGACTTTCAAACATCTATTTTCATTTCATTTTTATTCATTGGACAGGCAGATGAT
The DNA here is from genome assembly GCA_914829495.1 of Eilema sororculum. Taxonomy (NCBI): domain Eukaryota; kingdom Metazoa; phylum Arthropoda; class Insecta; order Lepidoptera; family Erebidae; genus Eilema; species Eilema sororculum. The sequence goes on along the minus strand of OU618545.1, from coordinate 18,839,611 downwards.
GGGTTTCCAAGGTTACTTTTTCTGTAGCTGGAACTTTTTTTCATTTTAAAGTTTTCGTTGATTGACACATCCATTTTTTGATATTCCTATCCAATTGTTTTTGTTCTTTTGCAGGGACTTTGTTTCCTTCAGTTAATTCACGCATCCATTCTTGTCTTAACTCCTGAAATTCACGTTCGGACATTTCCGTGACCTTCTTCCTTCTCTTACGCGTAATTTTCATTCTTTCTGCGTTTCTTCTTTTTATTGCTTCATATTTTTCAGGTCGTTCGTTTTTTAGTTTCTCTATATATCTTTTGTGCCTTTCTGCTTCTTTTAATCTTTTTAATGATTCTGAAATAAATTACATCATGTTATGTTTACACTCATAACGATGATTATGTGCATTTTGACAGAGTAACAAACAGACATTAATGTTAAATTATGTTGTTAATTGGATAGTAGATTTACTTTTTGTACCTATTTCTGCACGGGCTTTCAAGAGTCTTCTGTTACCCATTACGATACGCCAATTGTAATTAAAATGTAATTTTTCAACTGTAAAACCAGTACACAAAGTTAAAAGCGTACAGTCTAGAAGCAGGCAGTGAAGGGTGACAAGCGCGATAATAATAGGCGAGTGACAATTTCTTACTATTAAACTTTTAAATTATCTTCCATTCACATTCACTATTTCGGGACTGAAATGACTTTCCATGAATCCAATAAAACTTATATGCAAGTCAATAAATTAATAAAAAAGCCATAAAACAAAAAAAAATGGTTATATTAAAAATAAATGTGACATGATTTTTGTGAATAGTTATTATCATGATAATAAATGCGTAAGTGACTGAGAATGGCGAAACGTCATAAATTATTATACCAAAGACTTATTTGTGACTTGATTAATATTTGAGTACTTCATTAAAATAATATTCCGTGACAATATTGATTGACTTGACAATCGCACTAAATAATCTTATTAAATTTAATGTAATATATATTACTTACTTGCCTGTCAGACAGTCAGTTTATGTTATTTAAAACATAAAACATTGACATTATCACTATAAGTTGTTGTTAGATTAGTCAATTACAAATAAAATAGGCCGTCAAGCTGAGTGCCACCACTGTTAACATGGTAAATGTTTACGATGGTGACCCTCTTTCCGAGACTTTGCCTTTAGCTTAACATCAGGCGAGGTGAAGTCAAATTGACGTGTCCTGTATAAAAAAAAAAAAAAATAACAAGATAGAATGTGTGACTGAATAAATTAACCGATTTGGTAGACTTTTTTATATAATAAAAGAATTTTAGACTTGACTAGACTTGAGCAACTGAGCTGCGAGACTTGATATTTTACAAGTATTTTTTTAGTAGATATTACTTTTTTCCTTTTTTCGTATTTTGTACACTATTTTCTGTCTTCCTACAGTTCCCGGTCCTTTCGACGGGGCGTGAAAAAGCATCTGACGAGGCCGTCAAGCTGAGTGCCACCATTATTAACATAGTGCGTGTTTGTAATGGTGACCCCTTTTCCTGAGACTTTGTCTTGAGCTTACCATCAGGCGAGGTTAAGTCAAAATGAAATGACCCTTACAAAAAAAATATGTTTCATACCGATAGGTAGATTACAACAGTAAAAAAGGTAATCATGATTTTTATATTTATTTTCAAACATAAACAACGATTTAAATTAGAAGTTGACTTCGATATTAATACCAAATTTTAAAATAAACGCCATCGCGTATCGTGTATTGCGTTTTTGAGTGATCATGATGTATGTACGAAGACTTGACGCGCTGCCGGTCCTTGGTTGTGATAAATCTAGAGCGGCAATGTGCTCTCGAGCATCTCCAAGTGTCTGTACTCTTATTTCTACCATCACAATAGAAAGAGTAGCCATTGTGTAAAGCCACTTCTTGCCCGCTATCTCTCTTGAAAAATTTAACTGTGAAGTAAATACATTTACAATTAGTTTAACAACTCATCAGAATATTTTTCCCAGACACATCCAAATTTGCTGGAAAAAATGCTCCGAAAACCCTGAAGAGAAAACCTGCACCAGATCTACACCCGTTCATTAGTAGTATTATACGCATGCTTTGTACTCGAGATTAGCATGTTTACATGTAGTACACACTAGGTGTCGCCATCTGCACTGTATTTGAGATTTTTTTTTTTTTTATCTGTCGGTACACCTCACCTACCGTATCTTCATTACACGTTCAGTGCTCCGCCACTCCGCACATACCGACGTGACGCGTAATTATTTTCTTACCTCATAAGTAATTCGTAATTATAATACCCAACTATAATTAGAATCAAACAATGTCTGATTACGATTATATTGCTAAAAAGGTTAATAAATTAGAAAAAAAAAAGTTATCGCGCGTCCATTGGAACGAGTCGTCATCATCGGAATCTTCGTCGACAGACAGTTCTTGTATTCAAGACATGAATCAAGAGTTAGGCATGATGCCGCGGCGACCGTGTATCCAGAGCCGCTATGCATTGAAGGTTAGTAATGTGATGCATACCCACATGTAGAAAAAAAAATACTATATTGCGGTTAGTAATTTGGATTAACAGTTATCTAAAATAAAAATAAAATAAAAATCATTTATTGCCAAAAAGAATTACAATGATGAAAATTGCTGTGACCCCACACTAGGCGAAGCCTGTCCTGTGGGTGTCAATACGATTATAATTTACGTGAAAACATTGTTTGCTCGGGTGACGTCTGAGTTTTTGGACTTAACACATAATTTGACCTATACTGTTCAATTCACAATACTTTACCAACAATTACATCCATAGCTATATTTATACACTTTAATACGTTATTCTTTCACAGGACAATTACCAATAACTACAACATTTAAGAAACATGAGCAATTAAAATTTCGGTGAGATCGTACGATAGAGAATTGAGCCATTTTGTGACTTTCAACCTTGCCTCTTTAACCGAACATAGTTTTATGTCGCAAGCACCATTTGTTTGATTGTAAATGTGGATGTCTTTAAATGGTGCAAAGCGCCTGGCAAAGCTTGTGTTGACTTGGGGTAGTGGTAATTTGAATAATCGTCGCTTAACTAAATTTTCATAGTCTTCTGAATTTAATGTCTTTTTATGAATATCGAGAACTGTCTTTAGAATATGTAATTGACGCACGTTTAACAATTTACTTTCACTGTACAAAGTTTCTGTGGGATATCGGAAAGGTTTCCTAAACATAGTTTTAATTACTGCCCTCTGAGCTCTTTCAATTTGAATCATTGCTGTTTTCTTAGCACTTCCCCAACACGTTATGCAATATGTTATCAGCGACTGACACAAGGCATAATATACAGTTTTTAAAATGTCTGGTGACGCCGATGAACGAAGCAATTTTAATATATATGCTGTTTTTCTGACTTTGTTGGATAGAGCTGTTATGTGTGCGTCAAAGCTTAGATGCTCATCGATGACCACGCCAAGGTACTTAATAGTGTCGGTTTTCGATAACTCTTCACAATCACAGGGCTTCAATCGGTCCGAACACTCATGTATTTTAATACTTAGAGTCATATTTGGAGCTGTTGCCCGTGTTTTATGGAAACATATATACCTGGTCTTTCTGGCATTTAAGGTAAGCAGATTATATTGAAGCCATTTATTTATCTGCTTCATACCGTCCTCTGCCTTCAGAAACGCTTCCTTCCAAGTTAGGCCTTGGTAAATGATGGCAGTGTCGTCCGCATAGCATATGACGTCCGCATCAACACTATCGTGTATGTCATTGATGTACATTATGAATAAAGTTGGTCCCAAGATGCTCCCCTGTGGCACTCCGTAATGCGTATATCGTAGCTCACTTTTATGATTGTCGACGCTTACACACTGCCTTCTCCCGGTTAAATAACTTTTGAACCAGTCAAGGGCAACACCTCTTATCCCAAAATGGTTTTCTAGCTTTCTCGTTAATATTGGAATTGAAACCGTGTCGAAAGCTTTTGCTAGATCTAAGAACACGCCAACACAGGCTTTCTTACGGTCGAGATGAGCCGATACAGCTGATGTCAGAAGCGTGACAGCTTGTTCGGTTGACTTGCCTTTTCTAAAACCAAACTGTCTTGGCGAGTAGAGATTGTTGATTTCGATGTACTTGACAAGTCTGTTATTAACAATCTTCTCTAAAAGTTTTGAAAACGCGGTCAGGAGTGAAATAGGTCGATAATTTTCCACAGAGCTCTTTGAGCTATCCTTATGAATAGGTGATATGGATGCAATTTTCCATGGATCTGGAAATGCACCTACTTCCAGGCTGGCGTTAAATATTGTTACTAAAGGTTTTACAATGACTTCCTTTATATCCTTTAAAAGAACATTAGTGATGCCATCAATACCCGGTGACTTATCGTTTTGTAGGGACATTATGAGCGATTCAACTTCACACACATCAGTAGGCTGCAAAAAGATGGAGTTCAAAATTTGCTTACGATCGATTTTTGCAGCAAGTGCTTCCTGCTTTAACTGCAGTTTATTGAGAGTCTTATTCGCTAAGTTTTCACCTACTGTTGAGAAATAGTGGTTGCAAATGTTCAAAGATTTTATGGGACTTGAACTATCCTGTAGTGCAAGAAGTTCTTTAGGCTGCTTATTTTTCTTTGTCATATGGCATACAGTTTTAATTGTTCTCCACATCTTTTTTGGGTCTTTTGCACTACTAGTAAGTGCACTATTTTCATGTTCTGTTTTAAGCTTACGTAATAGGTTATTGCAAAAATTCCTATACCGCGAATAGACTATCTGTAGAACTGCGTTGTTAGGGTTCTTTTTTGCTTTCATGTGTAATCTGTCTCGATGTCTCATACAGCGAATCAGCCCAGGGGTGATCCAGGACTTGATGACATATTTAGAGTGACTGATGTGAATTTCCCGTGAATGTCTTTCTATTAGGTCAGCAAGCCGGTTACTAAAGATTTCTGTCATTTCATTTAGATCTTTGTGTTCAAATAGTTGTGACCAGTTTTCACTCGTAAGTTCCCTTTTTATGGCTTCGACGTCTCGTTTCACAGTCGTTCTATTTGCAGATTTTTCTATTACGCTGCTTGTGATTAGGCCGATTATTGCTATGTAATGGTCCGTTATATTGGAAGAACATACTATACCCACTGCATTTGGGAAAGTGTTGACGAAAATGTGGTCATGGCATGCGTCGTCTCTTGTTGGTTTCGTTATCGCAGGGAACAAGCCATGTTGTGCCATAAGGCATAGATATTCTAGATCTTGACTATTTGGTGACAGTATGTTTATGTTCATGTCACCGGCAGTGATTATAGTTGTGTTTTTATTAGTGTAACTAGCTAATGCACGATCGAGAGACGACAAAAACATATTCTTATTACTAAAACAGGGGGGGCGGTATATACCAAAAATAACAGTTTCATCCGGGAGTATTATTTGTAGACAACTTGCGTCATGGATGTCCGGTTCTGACACAGTTGCGTTTAGTGTTTCCCTGACATACACTACGACACCACTGTTCTGGTTAATTATTTTTGCGGTGCTATAACTATTATATGTTGGCATTTGTGGTATCACCGTTCGCTCATTGAGCCAGCACTCTGTTAATATGAGTACATCGAAGTGAGTGTTAAACCTTTCTAAGGTTGTCATAAGAGCATTAAAATTTTTGTTTATACTCTTTATATTAAAATTTAGGATTTTAAAGTTGTAGTGAGTGGCAATTGCGGATTGAAGTTGTTCAGGCATTTCTATTGTCTGGCAGTTTATACATATCGAGTCTATCTTATCAGCTATGGTTTTATGTATCATAATAGATGAGTAACAATTTTACATGCAACCAGTAAGTTTTAAGTTTTAAATGACAAATACTGCCAAACAGGACGTATAAAATAGCATACAAGTTATTAATTTCTAATAGCAATGTTGGTAAAAGCTTTTTTGCGTAGATTATTAAATATCTTTTGCGTTCAACATAATTATCCTGAGTAGTTGGTATATTTAAACGGTAAACACTTCTAATAGCAACTAAACAAACATTAAATTTAAACAGTAGTAACATATTAAAACTATAATTATAAGAACAGGTTAGTATTATTTCTAGAATTAAGTATAGCATAAAGCACAGCAAAATACAACATAATACAAAATCAAAGAAGTAAAAAACAAAACAGTCAAGCAGTTCGGTACTTTTCTTAGGTTCAGTTTTAGTTGGACACACTTTATCCCTCATTGGTCGCGCCAAAAATACGACGGAGGTCATCAAAAGTACGCACAGGAACCGCCGCCTTCCCCTCCCTTTGCTTGACGAAGATGTTACCTTGACTAACCCAGCAGAACGAATACTCATTTTCTTTTGATTTCTCTCGTGCCGCTCGAAAAAGTAGCCGGTTTTCTTTCGTCAGGCGTTCATTGTAGAAGACCTGCTGCGATTTACCAGGTACCTCGAGGTCAGCGGTGGTTATGGGTTTCCTTGATTTAGACGCTTTTATTAATTGATCCCGTTGACTCCTGCGCAGGAGTCGTACCACTATGGGCCTTGAGAACTGCGTATCGTTTACCGTAGAAGTAGCACGCTTAATACGCGGTCCAACCCTGGTCACCCAGTCGATGTCACAATCAGCCAGATTAACACCCACCTTTTTCGCTGCCAGTAGAACAATATGGTGTGGATTTTCATTTTCGTTTTCAGGAATTCCAACTAACTCAAGCTCGTTGCGCAGGTGTTGTTGAGACTGAGTATTTACTTGTTGTTGAAGCTCAGACACCCTGTGTTCAAGCAACTTAACCTCCTTATCTCGATTTTCCAGGTGATTTATTCTGGAATCATGGGAGACAATTGAGACTGTTAGTTCCTCTAATCTGGACTGGCAGCTGGTTAAAGACGATGTGGCATCCTCTAATCGTCCCTTGAGCGAGGTGATTTCTCTCGTAAGGAGACGGACCTCCTCTGTGAGCTCCCTCACCTCGGCGTGAAGATGGTCATCAGGAGCTTCTTCATGTTTCTTCCTCACTGTAATATTCTCATCCGCCGGTCGTACGGGCGTTGAACTATTATCGCCCCCTTTCTTTTTCTGGGCACAGCAGTCAGGGCACTTCCAGCTTTTCCTTTTCTCAGTCGACATATTAGTTAAATTTATACACATAGAACAAAAGTTTTTGTCGCATGTGGAGCATTTTATACCAGTAGTGCTGGAAGTCTTAAAGCAACCGGAGCATTTCATTTTAACTGATTTTGCTTCGCCTCAATATAATCAACAATATATATTAAAATAATAAAATGTATTATTTATTATTTTTTTCTATAATAAATCACAAAAAGTTCAAAAAAAAAAAAAACAAGAAGTTCACCGTAATACTTTTCACACGAACCAAAAAGCAAATGTGGTACCACCCAGAATCGAACTCAAGACCAACAACCTTGCAGTCCAGTTTAGTATGCACTCGTCTAAACGGGCACTTCGAGACGAAGCTGAAATAGTCGTTCTTATTTGAATTGTGGTTTTAGCAATTTCACAAATGTTGACCTTTCTTTTTTTTTCAAAGTCATTCACTTTGCACAAGACACTTTTAACGAACTTTTTTAAACTATTTTTGCTTATAACTTTTATTATTGTTTATGCACTACTACAGTCTTTACACGATTTTGTTCGTTTTTCACTGGGCTACACACTGGTATAGCTTTTAAACAATAATCTTCGGTTCTGACTACTCTTTTAGAATAAAATTTGCTAAACACACAGTAACACATCTGACTTCGACGGCGCCTCGAGCGATCCCCGTATGCCCCGTATCTATAGCGTATGCTTTATAATGAAACTGTGGTAAATAGATATAAAAACTACTAATGAGGCAAAGTAAGTTATTTATGCGAACAGTCGTGTTGGGCTATTACTTAAATAACATTTTGCAGACATACTTGATATTTACTTACTAAGGTACTGCGGGCATTCATATGGAATGTCACTTTACCGCCATTTAAGCGAAGTAAGTTATTCATGCGGTCAGTCATTTGGGGCTGTCACTTAAATAACATTTTGCTTTCGGATTGGATATGCGGGCTGTCTGTAGGGCAGTCACTTAACCAATATCTATTAGCCGTGGACTCATTGTCTAAGGTGTGGCTTCAACTTCAACGGGCCACTCTTAGTGGACTCTGTGCCTAATATTCCATCAATATCGGCTGAAGATGCAGCCGCTACCTACAACTGACGAGCAAGCTGCAGGTACAAGTGCAGGGTGTCAAATAGACGGAGAGCTTCTTCTAATGCTAGGAGATGATCCGTCGCCAAAGAAAAAAATCAGTAAAGACATCCTCTCAGATTTTGCAGTTCGTTCGTTTAGAACATTTTGCTACAAATGGTTTGTCCAAAGAAGATCGGATAGTATTTTTAGACAAATACCTATTACCGGCTAATTGTACTTTAATTGGTGCACCTATTTTAAATCCTGAAACAGAAAATGCTGTCCCAGACACAGTTCACAAGTGTGATAAAGGAATTAATACGAGGCAAAAACAAAGAGCTGCAATTATTTCTTGTTTAGGAAAAGCTGTAACCGTATTAATGACGACAGAACATAAGAATCCAACTATCACTCAATTGGTATGGGATGCAACCAGACTCATGTGTGATAGCCAGGCTATAGACTCGGCCATTCGAAGAAGTTCTGTTTTGAATAGTCTTAGAAAATACTTGAAAGACCGGTTACAAACCACGAACATAAACAAACTGCTTTTTGGCGAAGGACTAGCAGATACTACGGCTAAAGCGATATCTAAATCTGGAGCAGAAATAAAACCGGTTTTAGCCAAGCAGCCAGCAGCTGCTAAACGTAAACGAACTCTCCAGGATTTAAACTGGCGAGCTCCTGTCCCTCATCTCAGACTGAGGGGCAACAACAGGAGCAGGGAGCCTGCCTCGCACAACTCGCAGAGGAATCGCCCCGCGAACTCCTCAAGGCAGTCATCGCGGCCAATGAAGAACTACCCCCGCAACCAACATTAAATACGGTAATGTACGCTGGCAGGCTTTCATTGTTTTATGATCAGTGGTCGCTTGTTACTAAAGATACTACAATCCTGTCATGTATTAAAGGTTATAAAATTCCTTTCTCTCGCACAGTTGTACAAAGTTCAGTGCCCGCAACAAGGACAATTACATAACATACAACATAAACTCAAGCCTGTATTCCCCGAAGGGGTAGGCAGAGGTGCTAGCACCCACATTTTGCCAGTTTATGTTTAGGTCCCATTGTAATAGGTGGCGAGCCTATTGCCATTAACCGGGCACTTACTTAAAAGGACAATTATCTCATCTCAAAAACTCTTGTATAAGAATTCAATCCATGAACTCTTAAAAATTGGTGCGATTGCTGAGTGTTTACCCAGCGTAGACCAATTTGTATCACCTATTTTCCTAGTACCCAAGTCTAATGGAAATTATAGATTTATTCTAAATTTAAATGCTTTAAATAAAAATCATGAAGCCAGTATTTAGATTACTCAGATCATGTGGCCACCAATCCACGGTATACTTAGATGATAGCCTTTTGATAGGTAATAGTCCAGAGTCTTGTTTAGACAACATATCTGATACTACAAGACTCTTAAAGGCTCTAGGTTTCATAATGAATACTGAAAAAAGTAATCTCAGTCACAACATATAAATTTTTGGGTTTTTAGATTAACACCGACACATTGTCAGTTTACCCGCAGATAAAATCTTAAGAATTAATTAATCTCTCTCTTAAAATAATACATTTCGAAGTACGACACACTGCACAATCAGACAGTATGCTCGTTTAGTAAGATTACTAACGTCTGCATGTCCAGCCGGTAAATACGGCTGGTTGTACGCTAAGCAACTAGAGCGATGTAAATACCTGAATTTGGAAGGGGACGATAACTATAATATACGCATGAGTATACCATCTTCCCTAATACCAGACTTAGATTGGTGGTCACATGCTTTGATGGGTCCATCCAATGAAATTAAACAGAACAAGTTCTGCTTAGAAATCTTCAGCGATGCCTCAAAAACAGGATGGGGGCAGCGTATGGTAGCTAACGCGCTAGTGCAAGATGGAACATTTCTGAAGCATATAAATTTCTTAGAAATCCTTGCCGCCTTCCTTGCTCTCAAAGTTTTCGCTAAAACTCATAGAGACTGTCAAATACTTTTACGGATACAACTGCTGTTTCATATATTAACCGTATGGGCGGTGTTCAGTTTCTACATCTCGCAATGGTTACAAGAGAGTGGTGGCAATGGGGTGAAGCGCGTAATTTGACTGTTTTTGCTTCATACATTAGATTATCTGAAAATAAGGTGGCAGACGCAGAGTCACGGCGCGTCCACCCAGATGTCGAATGGGACCATCTAATTTTGCTTTAAATAAAATAGTTGACTTAAAAATTTGTAGTATAATTTAAAAAGTCGACTTATTTGCTAGTAGACTCAATACGAAATGTTCTAAATATGTCTCTTGGCATAGAGATCCGGATGCATTGGTAGTAGATGCTTTCACTATTTCATGGACAAACTTATTTTTAATAGTTTTCCACCATTTAGTATAATATTAAAAGTTTTAAGGAAAATTAAGGATGACAAGCTAGAGGAATTATCGTAGTACCATACTGGCCCAAACAGCCGTGGTATAATAGCTTGCTTGTGAAAGAACCTTTAATATTCAAGCCTTCTAAAACGTTGATTAATTCTCTTTCCAGCCAACGAGACATGCACCAGAAGGTTAGGGTAACCTTCTGGCATATGTCTCGGTTGCCGGGCTGTTATCAGCACGGCATTTGTGAAAAGAGGAGTACCGTCAAACTCTGTGCCAATAATTCTAGGTTCACTTTCTGACAATTCTTTAAAGCAGTGTGATACCTGCCTAAAGGAATGGTTTATCTTCCGCGAACATAATAATGTTGATTTATATGAAGCATCTGTTAATAACATCATTAACTTCTTAACACAGTTATTCGATTCAGGTGCACAAATATGGCACATTAAACTGTTATAGGTCAGTCCTTTCCCTTATTACTTATCCACAAATAACAAATAATGATAGTATAAAAAGGTTATTAGAAGGGGCCTTTAGATTGCGTCCTCCACTACCCAAGTATAATATTACATGGGATACTTCAGCCGTATTGATTAGTCTTGGTACTTGGTACCCAAACGAATCTTTAAACTTGGAACGTATTTCAAAGAAAACAGTAACTTTACTTGCCTTAACAACGACTCATAAAATACAAACACTTTCAAAGATAAATATACAATTCTGTACACATGAAGTTCATATTAAAATACCCTAATAAAGACTTTTCGCCCTGGTTGTCTACAACCACTTCTTGTACTCCCTTCATTCTTAGAACGTCCAGAAATATGCCCGGTTCTAACCTTACGCTGTTACCTAGACATGACTCGGTCATTACGTACCAATAATTACCTTTTCATAAGTATTAAAAAGCCTCACAAACACTAAGTAATTGGGTTAAAACTACCTTCGGGTTATGTGGCATAGATATTTCTGTATTTAGTGCTCACAGTACTAGACATGCCGCAACATCCAAAGCTTGTAAATTAGGAGTTAATTTAAATTGTATTAGAAATACAGCTGGATGGAGCGGAACTTCCAACACTTTTGGGAAATTTTATAATAGACTAGCTAGAACTATTATGGATGATTCTGTAAAATGATTCATTGCAATGAAGAATTGGTAATATAGAAGTACGATGATAATTTGTTATCTTCAACTGATTCACAACTGAATAAATTAGTTACAATTGTAACTAATTTATTCACCATTATTTAATGGTGTTGATATTTTGTATTTTTCTCTCAACATCTACATGTAAACATGCTAATCTCGAGTACAAAGCATGCGTATAATTAATGATTAAACGAACTTACCTGTTGTGAAGTTCTATCATAATTATACAAAGGCTTTGTACGAAGAGATTAGCATCCCGCCCAACCCTTAATCCTAAGACCCAAGATGGAAAGTAAACTTTTACCTGATCATTGATCATACAAATCATATACATATATACAAATATCAACACAAATGGTAGCTTCTCTCCAAACTAAATGAAGATACGGTAGGTGAGGTGTACCGACAGATAAAAAAAAAAAAAATCTCAAATACAGTGCAGATGGCGACACCTAGTGTGTACTACATGTAAACATGCTAATCTCTTCGTACAAAGCCTTTGTATAATTATGATAGAACTTCACAACAGGTAAGTTCGTTTAATCATTAATTATGTAGTAGTAATAAGTTTTGGTAAGTAATATGAAATCTCAGTGTATTTGGAAATTTATATTTTGGTTAATCACTTTTCTTCCTTAATATTAAGTATGTCTTCAGTTTGTATGTAGGTAGATGACATTCTCGGTCTGTAATATTAAGTACGATAGCCCTAAAGTATTTAACAAAATTGGTTTAGCAGTCAACACGATGTATCCCATAGTCTACTAAAAAAAAACATTTTACGTGGACAAAACACAAACCAAAAATCACATCCTGACAGGACAGTAACTAAATTATGAATAATTTTAAGAAGAGTGTAATAAAATCAAAACTCCTTACAATACTAGGTATACCAATTAGGACATTGTTATAAAATATAATGAAATAAAATGTGATGCACTCTGTTTTAATCGTGGTTTTAAACTAGCCACACTCTGTATTTATATCTTTAAATAAATACCGTTACGTATCATAAATTGCACTGTTGGGTGATTATGTATTAAGTGATGAGATTTCATAATCATTCGGTCCTTGGTGATGACAAATCGGGCTCGACACAATTTTCTTGTACACATCCAAGCGTCAGTACTCTTACTCCTACCGTCACAATAAAATGTGTATCCCTTGATTAGTGCGAGCTCCTTGCCATTTGCTTTCTTTACCCAACGAACTGTAAAAAATGTGAAATATAATAAATAAAACAAAATTGAATGAATTTTTACAGCATTAAGTATGCTAACTATACAAATCGAATACATTGGGAAAAAGAAGAATCATCTCGGGCAGGGCTCGAACCCGCAAGTCTTTCCCTTACAGGGGGAATGCCTTGACTAATTCGACTACCGAGACACGCCCGATATGATTCAAATTTCCCATCTTATACGTCTTTAAGGCGACTGTGGAGTCATCTACCCATTTTCTTACGAACTATACTATAAAACAAAATTATGAAACAGTACTAAATACTTCTACTTAAACAGTTTTAAACACGTTCTATTTAAACGGTTCAGCTACGTACCCCTTACGAAAGACCATTTACAAAAACAGCCGTTAGACCTCATTTTAAAACCCCTTTTTGGTGCGGTTCATACTTTGAGGTCGTACATGATTCTGGCCAGCTTGTTGGTGGGTCAAATTAATTATGGACTTATTAACCCATTCCTGTTGACTGTTGATTTGACTTTTAGTTCATGTTACAATGAAATTTAATCAATTCAATATCTAACTCAAAGATGATTACTGCCATAAAATGCCACAAATCCGTCAATCAATAAAACTCTTTTATTTTTTTTTAATATTATTTTCATGGTATTGTTTACAGTCTAAAATAAATACCATCACGTATTATAAATTTAATCGCTGGGTGATCATGTGTTAACTGATAAGATTTAGTTGAGGTCCGGTCCTTGGTCATAACAAATCGGGCTCGGCATTTTCTTTTTGTACACTTCCAAATATCTGTGCTCTTATTTCTTCCGTCAGTTTCAAATGCGTAGCCGTTGATTATAGCCAATCCTCTCCCATTATTTTTCTTTACCCACTGGACTGTAAAGAATGTAAGATATAACTTAATTCTCCAAAATAAAATAATTGGATCACATTTTGTATTAAACTTAAAATAAACACGTATACATCACAAATATGATACCTAGTTGAGTATTTCGAGTGTAGCGTGACCCACACTATGCATATACGATAAGATATCTGTATCTGAGCGCATATCGCTCTCTATATAAATTGTATGAACTGACACACACAGCGCAGATATTTTATATTTTATCGTAGAGTATATGTGGGCACCGACATATATAGAAAGATAGCGAGATTATTATATGCGTATATAAATACATCTGCCGGTACAAATATGGCATCATATTTTTTCTGCACATAAATACAGGATGGATGCACAGGGGCAGGGTCTGAGGTGAGACAGAGAAATTTTCCGCGTTTTAGTAAATGAAGCAAAACGTGTATTAAATTCAAAAATAAAATAATCTTCTGACGAGCTGTCTTATAAATCCAGAAGCAATAAAGGTTTTTTCGTAAAACGCGAAAACATTGTAACACCCTGAATAAACAATTCTTACCAGAAACAAGTCTATTCAGTCTGAAGGATTCCGAGCAAATGTATCATCCGTATATTATTGTATCTGTTTAGTGTGTGATGCTTTCAGATAATTACGTTTTTATACGCAGATATAATCTTATCACATCTGCGTAGTATGTGAAACGCTAAAGTGATCGAATTTCAAGTAATAACATACAACACGGGCGTGGGCCATGATCATTACAATTCGAGCTCGGTTAAGTCCGTTCGTGTACATGCAGCTATGTTCAGTACTTTTATTTTTGCCATTAATAAAGCGCACCGTTGATGATAGTCAATTTTTTTTGTTTTTTTTTTTACCTATTGATTGTACTGTTAATATTCTGAAATATGATGGATAATGTAAGGAAATAAAATGAGTGGGATATTTATCATTCCTGTTTACATACTTTTAGTAACGTATTACAACTTTTAAAAAAACTTTTTGAATCATACATTTAGAAATTGGGTGATTATGTATATCACTTAGATAGATTGAACCTGCATTTGGTCCTTGGTGAATGCAAATCGGGCTCGGTACAATGTTTTTGAACACTACTACTCGTCCGTATAATTATTTCTAAATGTCACAATTAAACATGTGTCCAATGGTTATTGCGAGCTCTTTTCCGTTTCTTTTTCTTCACAGATTTGACTGCAAAGAATATAAATGCCTATATTTAATACGTGAATCAACACCATGAATAGTATACTAATAATAATTTTATTGAAAAAATTTAAACATTCTATTTCTATATCTAACGGGAGTTTACGCGAATGTCACTCAATGAAATAAAACAATCGCAATCTATTTAGTATTGTTATATTTAGCTAGACGATTCGGTTACTACTTGAATTATGTAATCACATAATAATTAAGTAAATAAATAATAACATTTAAAAATGTACAGTTATTCCTTTAACTAGGTCAAAACTAGGTTTAATTTTATTTATTGACTATTTATTAACGTGTACATGCGTCAATAAATTAAGTTTATCACTAGATTGTGTATGTCGTCAGTTCATACAGTTTTAATTTCAAATAGTCCATGCACTTCTGGAGCTCACTGTACCTACTACAACACCATCGCAAATCACTAATTTAGTGGCTGAATGATCATGATCTGATATGATAAGATTTTAGATGAGTCTAATCTTTGATTACTTTGATCAATTTTGATTATAATCAAAACTTTTTAGTATTATCTTTGTGACGGTACAGCGTCTAACCAAAGTTGAGTAAACTTCGTTTTTCTTGTATTCGACATGAAACTATGCCGAATATGCCAGCCCCAACGACCCACAGTCGGCGTGCGGTTTTAGTCGGTTCGAGTCCGACATAACCTCCCCTTTCGGCTCCGGCAGGGGAGGATCCAAGGGGACTTCCGCACGAAAAAAAGGCCATATGGCGGGAGATATTAGTGCCCCTCCGGCCGAACTGATATTGTGAAATTAATCCAGAGACAGTAATTCCTCCACTGGCTTTTGCCTTTCAATAAATGAGCAATTAACCGTGAGTAAAAGGAAATTCTATTCAACCGATGAAATACGTTAATAACAGTTATTTGTCTCACATCCATTCAATCGTACTTCTTAGCTAGGTTTACATTATACCGCACTTCCGACACATAGACCCCCGAGAGGCTCAAGTCCCCAATATCCCGTGTGCCATAAACTGGTGTTCCGTCAATCTGAACTTTCAGTCAGCTCTTGCATGCTGTACTCATCTGGGACTTAAACCACAGCCCTTCCAGGTATGACAGGACGGGTGTAATAGAATTTATACTGCGGCTGAATACGGCCTCAGTGCGATAAGTTGCTCCTAACCCATCCATACGATGTTCATCAACCTTTCGTCCTCGCGTAGCGCCACCACGCTAGCAGATTCCAGGCATTCAGCGGAGCGTCTTTGGCCGAAGGCACACATAAAGGATAACCTCTAGCCTCCGCCAAAGCACAAGGTCGCACAAGGTCCTGGTCTGAAAGCCATGACTCGTTACGTGGGACACTAATACGCATCGAGTTCAGGGTACCGCGTAACATATATCAACGTATCCGCGACTAAAACGGTATACGTTAATACTCTAACCGTCAAGTTACTCAACTCTGGGAAGCACCACATATAAAACATATAAACACCATAATAATAATGTAACCACGTAATGTAATGTAATGACTTTCATAATAATGGTATGAAAGTAACTCACCACGTCCGTCCGTAGAGTCGAACAGTGCCAAATTTATTTAGAGCGAGACCAATAACTTACTCCGCGCTCCGTATTGCGCGCTTGTCTCCAAACTCCCCAGCTGGCCCGAGTCAACCGCATAACAATAATATTTCAATAGGTCCGAACCGTAGGCCTTAGTCTTAACACTTTTACGACAAACACGTGTAGTATCTCCACTATTTCTATACGCGGTCCGCCTAAGTATTACGTCAATGTCCCTTTGCCTGGGAACTTAGATGCAACAACTCGCTTCTATTGTTTTCGAAAGTTTAAAATAAAACAATGTATGCCAGATGTTCGAATGGTGAATTATATGTAAGCGACCGTTGATAAATAGCAAATGACCAATGTACAGACTAATGTACATATTAGGGTTTACTGATTTATTTACTTTTATCCTTGCGCAACTGGTGTACTATCACATCTATTTACAGTTTTAAATAAATACCGTCACGTATTATAAAGTTCATTGCAGGGTGATCATGATTCAAGTAATGCGATTTAACAGTGGTTCGGTCCTTGGTCATAACAAATCGGGCTCGGCAAAGTCTTTTCGTACATCTCCAAAAATCTGTGCTCTTATTTCTTCCATCAGAATAAAATGCATAGCCGTTGATTATAGCCACTTCTTTCCCATTCGTTTTCTTTACCCAATGGACTGTAAAGAATGCAAGATATAACTCAGTTCTCAGTAATAAGAATAACATAAGAGGATTACTGCTATACACAATAACATTTTATATTACAACTTTAAAGCACCGTAACGTATCACAATGTTATATGATCGAGTTTCAAGCAATAAGATTTGATACGGGCGTGGTTCTTGATCATCCCGAATCAAGCTCGGCTGTCTTTTTGTATACGTCATAAATATCTTGACGACGAAGTCTCAAAATGATCTGAAAACTCTCGTATTAAGAGCAAATCAAACTCTTTTATTGATTTATATAGTAGGTATTATTGTCCGAAATAAAGGTGTGTACCAAATATCAGAACAATCGGCCAATTGGAAGGAGGTGAAAAAACTAAATTAAAATTATTTTGAACACTTTGAACGTCAACACCCAACCGTGTTTCAAACTCATTGTGTACTAATGCTTCAAATAGTTAAAATAAATACATATCTTTATATTAGTCACGAATTAAATAATCACATGATCCCGGCTTAGGTAAGGAACAATATTTAGCCAGTTCTTGCTCGATCTCTGTAAGTCTTCTTGTAAACAATTGCCTATCTACAATACGTCAGGGTAGAATGTGGAATGAACTTTTGCAGGAGGTAGAAGATGGAATAATTATTATTTTTTTAGCTTGTGGGTACAATATGGAAGCACTCAATAATCACCGTTGGGTAAATAAAAGTGATAGTCGATTAATCATATTTTAATTTAGAATATTTTACACCAAATTACAACTACACATAGACACCGATATGTATCATACATTTTAGCTTAGTGATCATGTTGTAAGGGTTATAATCTTTTTCTATGACAGTATTTAACTAAACTAGTTCAGCGGTCGATACGATGAACGATATAGTAAACTTAGATTTAATAAAAAAGATACAAGCTAATTATCACACCCTGATAGGTAATAACAAAACTATGAAATTCTTTGCACATAGGTACCTAATTGTGTAATGATATTTTTTTTTATAAATATTGATAGTTCAATGTGTAATATACTAGGTGTTTTTATAGTCGTTTCGGGAAAAAAAAATTGGGCACAATCTCTATAGCAAAATCATCTGGAAGTATTAATTTGATGAAATAAAAAAAAAATTACAAACCCCATATATTTCCTTTCACCTGAACATTATTCCCATATATTATCCCATATATTCAAAAAGAATTTTTTTTCTTTCGCTGAAGTAATACTTCCAGATGATTTTGCTATTGAAACTGTCCGCAAATTATTTTTTTCCGAAACGACTACAAAACCACCTTTTATATTATTCTACCATTTTAAAAGATTGTAAGGAATTTTGGTTTAATAATCAAAACTTTTTTATAGTCTTACCTGTTTACAGTTTGAAAAAAATACCGTCACGTATAATATATTGGATTGCTGGGTGATTATGAGTTAAGTGATGAGATTTAACAATGGCCCGGTCCTTGGTCACCACAAATCGAGCTCGGCAAAGCTTTTTCGGACACCTCCAAATTTCAGTACTCTTGGTTGTATCTTCACGGTAAAACGTGTAGCCGTTACTTACAGCAAGTTCTTTTCCATTATATTTCTTTACCCATTGAACTGTAAATAATGTAAATTATGAAAAATTATATGTAAATTGTGTAAAAACTGATTTAGAAAATACTTATTGGTTTTACCCATTGAACAGAATAAATAATCAAGAATGTAAAATGGGTATGGTGCGTAATTCAACAAACAATATACATATTTTTTAAATAAATACCGATACGTACAGTCGACAAACAAGATTAGGTGGCACTTTGACATATAAAGACGTATAACCTTTTTCAACTGTACGTATAAAAGATACATAATCAAAACTTTTTTGGTGGTGTAACTATGTTTTAATTGCAAGGAAAACAAACTTTTACAACTTTATAAAAACACCGTTACGTATCACAAAGTTGGGAGTTGGGTGATCATGTCTCAAGTAACAAGATTTAATTTGAGTGCGGTCCTTGATTATAACAAATCGAGCTGGACAAAGTCTTTTAGAACATCTCCAAAAGTCAGTAAACTTATTTCTTCCGTTACAGTAAAATGTGTAGCCGTTGATTATAGCCAGTTCGTATCCATTATCTTTCTTTATCCACTGGACTGTAAATAATATAAAATATAATAACTACTTCTTAACATAGTATAAAATGTAGTCAACGCCGCTGTCCGAATACGATAAAAAGATACTCAGTCCTAAATCTTGATCAATCTGTCCTTAGATCTTACTATAAAAAGACAGACAGTATTCTGGATGATGGTTCTAATATCACTGTGAGAATCGATTCCCAACTGAGTGTTGTTCTTGAATACGGACTGAGTGAACAGACAGCGGAATCGACTTCCTACTCAACGGTTTTTAATGCAATTTTCAAATTCAAGAGGAAGTTTTATGTATAATACATATTGATAGCGGGTACGGGATAGAAAATACACGTAGGTAACAATTATATAAAACAAAATGGACTACTTATCACTTATATATTCATAATTATTAAATACGCATTGTGTTACAACTTGAAAGTGGGCCAGTACACCGCGTGTAACATACAATATTTTATTTTTATGACTGTATACATTTAAGTATGAATTTATAAAGTATATAATGTATATTTAATATACATAATTAATAATACACCATCAAATTTAAATACCGAATAAATACTCAAACAATATAAATATTTCCATACAAAGGTTGCCTGACAAAAATTGCGTTAACTTATGAGGCCACCTGATATACTGTATTTTCTTTTAATTTCTGTACCATGATTGTAATTGGCGTGCATTCAATACTTACTTATTATAAAGAAAGCCATTAAGCACATTATCAATTGGCTAGCAGAGTAGCCATGCACCAGTGTTTAATGCCTTGATCATAAGCACCGTGTGCGAGATAGTGCACTCGGCCGAACTATAATCACACGTACCGAGCGAGCACTAGGTCGAGAGCACTACCTCACCACTCCACATTGTGTGATCAAGCCATTAGGTATAAAGCTTTACACAGTTTCAAGACTTGGAATAAATACCGTCACGAAGTACAAAATAGGGAGTTGGATGATCATGTTTCAAGTAGCAAGATTTTACAAGGGACCTGTCCTTTGTTACCACAAATCTAGCTCGGCAAGCTCTTTTCGTACACCTCCAAGCGTCAGTAGCCTTCTTTTTATAGTCAATGTAAAATGTGTAGCCGTTGATTATTGCGAGTTCATATCCATTGACTTTTTTTACCCACTGGACTGTAAAGAATGAAAAATATTATAAATATACAATATTACATTTCTATTCTATAACATTATAAGTACATACAATATTACTTAGTATTCTAGAATCCTTCGCTTCGGTCGTGATTTAAAGTAGATTCTAGCCGTAAAAATACTATTTTGCTCCCTTGTCATTCATTCTACTATTACAACTTTACAAAATACAGTTCTGTATCAAATAAGATAGGAGGCAAGTGATCATGTGTCAAACAAGAAGATTTTCCTGTCTTTGTTAACACAAATCTAGCTAGACAAGTTCTTTTTGTGCATTTCCAAACTTCAGTCAACTCGTTTTCATATTCACGGTAAATGTGTAAGCTCCCTTGAGCAGTAGCGTAGTGGCTAAACTAAATAGACTATATAACACAAAAATAATTTTTCGATTCAAGCTAGTAGTTCCTGAGACAATCGCGTTCAATCAACCAATTAAATTCTTCAGCTTTATAATATTAATATAGATAGTGTAGTCCACTTACAGCACCCAGTTGAATAGCACCTGAACGTATAGCACCTAGTTGTTGTCATTGGTAGGAAAAGATTGGCAAGAAAAGAAATAAAACTTGAGTGTGTTGATCATGTTTCAATTTAGAAAAAATAATAATCACACTCTTAAATAAACCCCATTACGTATCATAAAATCCATTGCCGAGTGATCATGACTTAAGTAACACGATTTTATAAATGTCCGGTCCTTAAATATCACAAATCGAGCTCGGCAAAGTCTTCTTGTACACCTCCAAACTTCAGTGTTTCTGTTTTTATAGTCACAGTAAAATGTAAAGCCGTTGATTATAGCGATTTCTTTTCCATTAGCTTTCTTTGCCCATTGAACTGTAAAGAAAATATAAACAATATCTATGTAATTCTACAAAATAAAATGGGATACTTATCACAGTTAAATTCGTGGTTTTAAAAACATTCTATATGATAAACTTAATAAAGACCGTTGCGTATCACTAATTTTAAAACGCTGTGATAATGTGTTAAGTGATATGACGTCATCGGACAATCGAGCTCAGCAAAGTCTATTAGAGCAATGCAAACCTCTGTTCTCCTTTTTATTTCCATCGTCATAGTATAACTGTTATGGTGCAGCAGTTATCTTTGTTTACCCATTTTAATGTAAACTATGTAAAATACATTACGTGCAAGAAAAAAATCTTAGAAAATAAAATGGAATAGGTACTTATAAAATCAGTATTCATAATTTTAAACACATATTGAATAACACACTTGTACTTTTGCACTGAGTTTAATTTATTTCATTTCTAGACCTGACCGGTTTCGCCTTACGGCATTCTTAAAGGTTCACATTGATACCAAGCGCCATCAATCTCCAGTATAAACAGTCTAAACATATTTATTACAATTTTTATACACTTAGTACAGTAAACTTAAGTAGAGCCCATGACTAAGTGCCCACTTGTCGGCAACATAAGCTCGCCCCCTATTACGTGGGACCAAAAATCATAGTAAGCGAAACATGGGTATTAATACACCTTTGCTCACCCCTTCGGGTATTTACAGGCATGAGTATACCTATGTATGTATGTATATTTCTTACAACTGGATATAATATATCTAAGTTATTGTTATTCGAGTGATAAAAAATTTAATTTGGAAAAGTTTACACCATATCACAACTTTAAGTAAATACCGTCACGTATGATAAACTTGACAGTAGGGTGATCGTGTTTCAAGTCAAAAGACTTTACAATATTCTGATCCTTGATCATCACAAATCGAGCTTTGCAAAGTCTTCTTGTGCACCTCCAAAGGTCAGTAGTCTTGGTAGTACCTTGACAATAAAACGTGTAGCCGTTGATTATACCAAGAACTTTTCCGTCCACTTTGTTTACCCATTGAACTGAAATAATGAAAAAAACTTTAATAAAAAAAATGGGACATTGAGATAAAATTACTTTTTAACGGATTCTATCGAAAGAGAATTTGTAAAAAATGGTTTTATTTCATCAAGTGATATTCGTTTAACCTTCCAGCATCAACAATTCACCTATCACTATTATTCAATTCAATTAACACCGTTACGTTTCAAAACGTTGATAGTCAAGTGATCACGTTTTGAATGATACGTGAATAACATGTGTCCAGTCCAATAGGTACAGTCAGCATCAGTTCGATCTTAACGAACCAAGTACTCAAAATTATTATCTTAATGCCTTGGTTCCCCCTTCCTGTTGACTGATTGTTCTGATATTTGGTATACACCTTTAGTTTGGACAATAATACTATATAGACGCCACTCGTGACCAGAAGGCTGGTTATTAAGGTAATAACCAGCCTTCTGGTCACGTACAGAGGTTAAGCATTGCCATTCAACGTGGCAATGCAGCCAGCCTTCTGGGTACGTTACCGGTCGGTGACGATGCGGAGGAATTCCACGACGCATTATGTATGTAAATATTTTATTAATATCTTTATTTTCTATAACACAATTAAAACCAATAAAACCGTTTGAAATCAAACTGGGATCAAATGGGATCATGACGAAGTCAAGATCGAGTACCTTTACCTACCTGCTCTTATTTCTAGCGTCACGGTAAATATAGAGCCATTAATATTATTAGCAAATTCTTTACAGTTATCTATCTGCACCCAATGGAGTCTAAAAATATAAAATATAATAGATAGTAGGTTCTTCAAGAAAAATAAAATAGAATAGGTACCTACTTATGACATTTTATAAGTAGGCGGCATTAATAATATATTACTACTATTAAATTAATTTAAAAACAGCTAAAAATATTTACAGGACTAAAAAATCACAGCCCGCTTCGCCTACTTCAGGTAAAAAGTTCAGGTGTCAAAGCATTCCTCATAATGTCGACTGGTAGCGTACCCAAATTACACCTTCAAATAAATACCGTTACATATAGTATATTTGACAGGTGAGTGATTATGATATAAGTTTCGGGACTTTATAAGAGCCCGGTCTTTGGTCATCACGAACCGGGCTTTGCAAAGTCTTTTTGTACACCTCCAGACTTCGGTACTTCTTCTACCTTCACAGTAAAACGCGTAGCCGTTGACTAAAGCCAGATCTTTGCCGTTAATTTTCTTTACCATTTGAACTGTGAAGAAAATAAAAACCTATATAAATTGAACAGACTGTAAATGAATAAGTCTAACACACTATTTTTTTAATACACTACATCAAACTTTGGGTATAGTATCAGCGGTATTTTAGTAGCTTATTCAATGACTTATCACGAATAAAAGCTATTATAAGAATCCCAGTATTTAATTTGTATACTTAGCATACTTAATGCTGTAACATTCATTCAACTATTGGAGCAGACTTATCAAAAATCAATGTTTATAAATGATTGTAACATCATTCAATAGTTCCGATAGTTCGTAAGAATATCGGTAGATAGACTCCACCATCGCCTTAAAGACGGATAAGAAGGGAAATTTGAATCACATCGGATGTGTCTCGGTAGCCGAGTTGGTCAAGGCGAAGGGCAAAGGGTTGTAAGGGAAAGATCGCGAGTTCGAGTCCCGCCCAAAAATGTTCTTTTTCCCTACGTATTTGAAAAATACTAGTAAGTAATTTACAACCTATATTTTCATCAATTTTATTAAATAAATCAATTAACAAATACATCCACAGACATGATACACCTCTGCCGGCAGCTACCGGTTGATTATATATATCTGTACACAGAAGTGAAAGGTCTTATAATAAATTAACCATGATGATGATGACACACGTATCAATGTTCACTTGTTCTTTAATTCTTGGATTTCAGAACCCTTAAGGTAGATACAGGTTGGGTAAAATATATAAGAGAAGTAAATAAAATATCTCTTTCACTGTATTTAAGATTGGATATGACAACTTTTCATTAATCATAATATTACAATAAAAGATTTTGAATAGTGTGATATTTTTTTAGAAACTAATTATTTTCTCATTTATTGCAATAATCTGTTACAAAGATTAGCCACGTCCAACATAGAGATATCTCAAAAGAATTTGTCTGCCAATTACAGTCAAATAGATAAAGAGTTAGACAAATAATTGAAATGTAATAAAATTACTTACATGATTTGGAAACATTTACTAATTTATATTTTTAAGTAAATACCGTTACGAATCATATATTTAGTTCTAGAGTGACCATGTTCTAAGTTATAAGTCTTCACATATTGCCGGTCTTTAGACAGTACAAATCGAGCCCGGCAATTTTTTTTCGAACAAACCCATATGTCTGTGCTCTTGTTCCTACCATCGCAGTAAAATGTGTAGCCATTAACAAGAGCCAGTTCTGTTCCGTTTTCTTTCTTGACGTATTGTACTGAAATAAAGCAAATAAGTTAGTACCTAATGTTATTAGATAGCTATAACATTTTTGAGGTTAGGAAAAAGAACAACGTTGTAAACTGTCTTGATAGTATATATTATATGTTATAATATAGAAATGACATTCAATATTTAAAAAGCATATTTCGGTGTGACCTCGTTTACGGACTAATTACGTGTTGCTAATTAGTGCTCCCAGCACGTACAGTTAGGGTTTTGCTCCGCTGTATCGAATTCGTAACGTAAATGTATCAAGAGAACGAAGCATTGCGATTGGCAGACTTCACACACATTCTTTCGCAGTAGGATGAAGGCCAATCGCAATGCTTCGTTCTGTCGATACGTTTAAGGCACGAATTCCAATATTTTTCGTGCTCGGGGTACAAAAAATATATTGTATTATCATCGTCATCCATTCGTTAAATACTGTAGTATCTGAAGCATTGATCCTAGAGTTCGGGGTCCGCAGAACATGTATCAATCAGTCTTTATTTGCATGATATAAAATAAATAATAATATTTTGTTTGTGTTAGGTACAATAATCCATCATATTCATAGGCGTAACCTTGATAGTCTATATAATATGTACTCGTAGTTCGCAGAGGCAGTGCAATAGTTATACACTTTGTTATAACCCTATCCGTTGCTGTTTTAGTTACGCCCTGTACTGCTACTAATAAATTCCAAATTTAAGTAACCTCAATTTTTATAAAAACAGGTACCTAACTAACCCTTGAATGTTATACTGTCTAGCAATCTTACGGAATCATATGCCACAGGACTGAAGAGACTAGCTAATTTCTTAAGAAAAAATCACTCTCTGCTACTGACATATTTACAATCTGTAGTAAACCCCCTTACGGATTGCGTACATAGGACAAGGGTGTGAATGTCGGTTATCACATGACAATAGTTCTTTATTTTTCAAGGTCACTATACGCGCCTTGCATCTGCTACCGGATGTACATCGCCAAATATTGGTCGTACTAGAGCTTCCTCTACGCCGATAGAAGGTGAACCCGTTTAGGACTGCTATCTCCTTCCCTGATTTGTTAGTCAACCATTGGACTGTAAAAAATTGAAATAATTTACTAATAATATATAATAGTTTAAAAAACTAAAAAACACGCTGTTAGCACGCACTAAAAATTACAAAAATTTGACACCCATATCATGGGGGTCCATTCCAAATACCCTGCCCGCCATCTTGAACGTCCACCATATTGGATTTACTTACTTACTGCCAGCAGGGGACGCCGCGGCCGGACATGTGATCCGCCCTCTTGCGTAGGGCCATTTCACCCATATTGGATTTAAGTCACGTGACTATATTTTTTCGTATTCCGGACAGCAAACCCTTTCATTTGATACTCATATCATGGGGGTGGATTTCAAACAGCCAGTCCGCCATCTTGGGGAGGCCGCCATATTGGGGAGGCCGCCATATAGGATTTGTAATGACGTTTCTTAGCTAGTCATGTATTGTCATCAGAACTCAGAGCTTGTGCAAAATTTCATCCTAATCGAAGACCGGGAAGTGGGTCAAATGAAAGAATGCCAAGTAACCATAGCAAAACATAATTCAAAGAGTTACTGGTTGTAATTTATTTTAAACCAACCCATTGTGCGCAGAATCTTACAAGTGTAAGGGATATGCTAGAAGCAATCTCACCCTCAGCAATGGAAGACTCAAGATGGCGGCTGAGTTTAATCAGTTCGGAACACCGAGAGAATCCGAGGGAATTCCCGTACAATAAAAAAGGGTCTTACAATATAAATATAAGTAATTATTAAGCTTACGTAGACTGACAGGACTAGTATATTTATAACGTGAAAATACTCCTTTGTTTGTTCACATTCTGAAGTATATCCCATTATGGATCGTATACATAGCACAAGGGTGTGAATGCCGGTCATCACACGTTAAAATTTCTTTATTTTTCGAAGTGAGTATACGCGCTTTGCATCTTCTACCGTATGTACATCGCCAAACGTCAGTCAACCTGCTGGTGCTTTTTCTATGCCGGTAGAAGGTGAACCCGTTGAGGAATGCTATTTCATTTCCTGATTTGTTGGTCAACCATTGGACTGTAAAAAAAACAAAATACTTAAGTAGAAAGAACGTTAATTTAGTATGTCAGAACATACTTTACCAGTATGAATGTGATTTCCTTTTAGACAACCCATGAATCATATACAGGAACTCACGTTCAAAACTTCTGCCTTGGGACTTTAACCATACTTTTTCATTCACTCAGCAAAAAGTCATTTAATATTGAACTTTAACGGCATCGCTTTAAAATCTAAAATTTAGTGCCGGTTTCTGCGGAGGTTGTGATATGACTGTGGTTTTGGATCGCTGTGCCTGGGCCACCACCTCTTATACTTTCATAGTATGTACGGACTTGGACCGTTATCGTCCATCAATAAATGTATCCACTACAGTAAGATACTGTTGGACCTATTTTGACAATATAACACGAGTATCCTAACGGGTGCTGACACAGCAGCTAACAAAAAAATCGCTGTAGGTATCGATAAAAAAATAAATTTATTGTATCATTTTAAACGCATTTGTTAGAAGCAAAACTATAATATACTTCGGGTACTTAAATGAACTAATAAATAAAATATAAAATATTTTTTTACAAGAATTTCAATTTTATTATTATTAGGTATCGCCATATTTATCGTTATAAGTTGAAAAGCTTCGGATTCGGCTGGGATTAACGCTAGGATGAAAAAGAAGAATAGGATCATTATAAAAAGAGAAAAATCATGGAGCTTGCAACAGTGCATAAATATCGGAAACTCAAAACATTGTAAATATCCCGATACCTCTGATAATAATAATGTGTGTGACCATGATAGTTTAAATGGGCTAGACGTCGGCTTCTAGTAAAAATGTTAAGATAACGTACCTATTTTCAAGATAATATATCTAATTAATAAAAATAGTACATAGTCAGTCAACGATAGTATTAAGAAACAAATGAAAATCTGTGGAAGTACCCCTTAACAAGGTAATCATGACTCAAGCAATAGATAGTCAATAAATATCGTGAGGCACTATAGTGATACAAATATAGGCACGAATCGCGGTTGCACATTAATATTTTCAATAAATACTGATCTTCATCTTAATTATCTTGTCGATAGCAATAATACTGATAAGATCACGGGATTATATTGACTCTGATCGCGGTATTACGTCTCCCACTTTACCATATATAGATCCCACTTATCAATGAATAAATCAATACAAAAAACTATATTACATTAAATTTGTACAGAATATCCCTACCTAAGTTTCGATAGCATTATCTTCCTCATTTTTTTTAGAGGGAGCGTCACCACTTTCGTATATAATAGATTCAGAGGCATATACTCTCATATACTCTTGACACAGTTTCATCGGTGACTCCCAAACTGAATTCCGCCAAATCCTTCTACGACAAGATTTTACTTCGACAGCATGAAACTCCGATATGACTCAATTTCGACAATATTTTAGATCGAAACAACTTGATCCCGACACTACTGTACTCCGACAACGCGTTTCTTCGACATGACTTTAATAAGAAACGACGTAAGTTCGACGACGTTCTTCTCAGACATGTTTCATGCTGTAGAAGTAGACTTCATCGGTCTCTAAAACATCTTGTGGTATTGGCGAGAACTTATTAAGTGAGGCTAGTTTACTACTATTTTTAATTTAGATTTAATTTCATAAAGCCGAGTTTATTAAAACCCTTTTAAACATTATCCTCAGGATATAATTTAGTGACTTTGACTAGATTTCTTTTTGCCATTACATGTACTTATTTATTACATTTTGTATTGCCGTGCTCAATGCTTCTAGTTTAAACAGTTCTTTTTGGTTTATTTAGGTTTATTTATTGTCAATTCATAAACAGTATTTTGATAAATAAGACTATGCTCAACCATTAAACATAATTATCTTGCATCATTAGCTACTGTTTTCTGCCTTATTTTGCCTATATTTTTTTGAGCTGTCCCTCCACAATCTCCTTTGACGTTCTCTTTCTTCCTCAGACATATCTTTAATAGTCTTTCTCTTATGGTGTGCTTTCTTTTTATGGTAATATTCCCTATCTTTCGCTTTTTTCATTTCCATTTGTTCTGGCGTCAGTTTGTTCAAGAACCTTTGTTTTCTTGCATTGGCTTTTTCCCTCAGCCTAACGTAAGCAGGGTTGATGTGCGCAACCATTAGATCTCTGACATCCATTTTATAATCACCGAAGGAATCCATGTATTCTTGATAATCTGGAAGTTACAAGAAAATTTTAAATCTACTTACTGTAAATAACAAATGTTGGTATTTTACTAATACTACTAATGTTGGTATTTGTTGGCACAAATATAGTACTGAATGGGACTAGATATTAAAATCTTGATAATTCTAATTTCTTTATAATCTTATTTTCATGGTTGTGCTGATTGCATAAGGATAGCCATATAGTTAACGTTATTATTAAATGCCTACACAACCAAATAATTTGCTAATTAGCCTAATTTGCTAACACAATCTTTAATTCCTAAATACAACCACAATTTATAGACAGCTTCATCCAGGTTAAAGAAGCAGCTGCTATATCTTGTATCAATATGTGTTGGACTACCTACCATTTTATTAAAAAACACGATGGTGTTATGATGAACTGGGTCAGCCTAGTAGTTTCAAAGTTGATATACCTATCACTCACTCACATCACATCACATCATATCACATCACATCACATCACGTTTGTTAATAATTTTATATTTTTATAACTTTTATTTATATTTATATAACTTATAACGGAACTTTATAATCGATTCAGTAATAGTAGCATTAAGTTTTAAATAATCAACTAGCAAACTCTGTAATTTTATTATACCTTCAACCGACTTCGGCTGATCAATCTATGTATCTAAACTCGGGAAGATTTATGCAAAGGAATCATGGTAGTCTCCGCAAACTCCATTTCATAGTTTAATTTAAAGTAAATTATAATAAATATAAAATGAAAATTTCTATAGGTTTTATCCTAAAATAAAAGTTATATGGAGTATCTAGTAAAGCAATTTATTTATTTCAAATGTACACAATATTATTCACCTAACTTTAGCATAATCATAGAAATAATTACAAATGAGGCGGTTACTATTTGTTTAGTAGAAATACTACTGGTTTATACTAGACTAGTATTTCCATAGACTAGAATACATTTTATATGCCTAGGTTTCTTATCGTAAAACTTCCTGGCTTGTCATGCGAACCAATGATTTCACTTTCATGGACGCCCAAGATTCTGAGCTCCAAGTTCACTTTAGCCTAAGCGGATGCAATCAGGAAAATATGTCTCCATGATGATGACGATAAATATCAGTTATTAGTATCTAAGACCACTACATTGCACTGATGATTTTTCGCTATACTATTTATTGCATAGTAAAAATATCTTTGAGAAACGCCTAACGTACTCTGTAAAAACTGCAGACATACTTGATGATTACGGCCACCAACATTGATAAAGTACTCATAGGTAGCTGATCTACGGCTCACTGCACTTTTAGTTCTTTTTCTTTTAATTGGGACTATTTGGGTGTGTTCGGCTAGCCATTGATATCTTTGAGCACGATCTAAACTCCAAAAGAGATTGAACAAAGAACGACGTATCTCTTCACTGATCTTGAAACAGTTGTTATAACATCTTCGAGGTGTGCAAGGATTCTTTCTTAACACTCTTATTTTATTTGGATCAAAAGACTTCTTTTCTGTTATCTGAGATGGTCCTTTTCTACCTTTCTGATGTTGATTTATATCTGTGAATAAAATAACTTGAGTTAATTTATGACAGACACTTATCATGTCATCTAACTACTTTATTTAGCTCTATTTATCACAAATAAATAACTATCGTGCAACTAAAAACTAAATATCAAGACGTAAATTTCATTTTGAAGGAGTAGTGAAAGTGCGATTACTTTTGGTGAAGGAACATAACCTAACCCGGTTATGTTCCTTCACCAAAAGTAATCTCAAATATTTTACATGTTATAGTTAAGTATATTTACAAATATTTACAGAAAGTAATGCCAGTTTAGAGGATACATTATGGACACATGACGAAAGGTTTAATATAAACTTAACCTATTTTTTGATAATTGTATAAATAGTTTTTTCAGAAATACACAATGTATTGAGAAAAAACTTTTTACGTACTTTTCGAGCACATTCACCATCATTGATATAATATTTGTAGGTTGTAGATCGTCCGCTAACGATTTCTTTAGTTATCTTTCTTCTAATAGGCACCTCATGAAAATGTCTCCGTAACCATTTCCTTCTCTGTAAAGCATCTAGATTCCAAAAGTGGTGAAATAAAGATTGTCCTCATTCTTCAGTGATGTCATAACATCCTCTTCTACAACTACCTAAAGTGCAAGGATTTTTTTTCATTGATTTTCCTTCTTTTGGTCCACAAGGTATTAGTATCTTTCTGCCTGCGAATGAATTATTATAAGTAATTGTAGACACATTTTCGTTCACAATAACCGGAGATGGCGTGCGATTTTAGTCTTTTTGAGGCTGACATAACAACCTCCACCGGCCTAGGTCAGACAGCAGTCACTGCTGTAGGAGAGTGTAAGTACCAAGGGTTCCAGAATGAAAGCTTTGACGCTAGGATGATGATACCTTACTTTTTTTCATTTATAGGCTCAATTATGTTATGATCTAGGATGAAAAACGTTTCACTAGAAGGGACCTAATTACTCTAGATTTTCATGATTCCTTTGGGCTATAGCTTTCAAACACAAATTCAGGCAGGAAGTTTCACTCCATAACTGTATGCGTAAATTAATGAGTTGCTAAAACGCGACGTGCGTATGAGTGGAATATCCACCATTTAGCGGTGTCGTGTAGCGTAGCTGTGCTTCATTTCATTAATTGGCAGATGAGGCTAGAAGATATCAAGTTATGCAATTGCAGCACACACTCTAACCTCGTCTTCTCTAGCTTTCATACCACTTAGCATACAAGCACATGGCCCACCTGATGGGAAGTAGTTACCGTGGCCTATGGTCATATGCAACACCATATGGCTTAGAAACCTTCTAATGAAAAAATAAAAAAATAAGTAAAGGCATACTATAGGACAGATGATTACCTTAAAGACAAAAATGTCTGGCTTGAGCATGGTGCAGGCCCCTCTTAAATTGCTGTGATTACGGCATAATGTTTAATAGGAACGCGAACTTCTTTATTCTTTATTTTTGTTAACTTAGGTTATTTATTTTATTATAAGTTTTTTTTATATACTTTAATTGTCTTGACACGAGACATATGTACATTCGTCCATATTTAGTCTTAAGAACTTACTTTTTTCTAAATTGACGCCTGTAAAATGCTACAGTGGAGTTTGTTGCGCCGTTTCTTCTTCACTGGTGCCTAAGAAGCGGTGGTAAACTTAGTTTTAAGCAGAATTTGACCTCAAAAAGCTGTAGTAGTGCTACACAATTTTGAATAAATACTTTGACTATGAGTTTTGAGTTTCAATGCCCTTCTTGAAGAACCCTATATTATAGCCGCTTAAGACGGATGTTTGGGCAAATATGGGTGCTATTTTGCAGAGTCGTCACATATTGCTAGTGGCAACGAACACAATTCTTTTAAAATTAAAATACCTTTTCACTTCGTATAATTATTGTTTAATTGAATGATATCTTGTTTAAAGCATAAAGCAAGCATGATTGAGAAATACCTAGCGTGCCAAGTAAAAACTTCTGGCATACTTGGCGACAACTATCTCCCTCATTGATGTGATATTCGTAAGTCACGGATCTACGGCTTTCTGCTCCTTAGTTTTTCTTCTTTTAACCGGCACTAAGCTGGAACATTGCACCTTTTTTTTTTTTTTTTTCGTGCGGAAATCCCCTCGGATACCCCCCCTGCCGGAGCCGGAAGGGGAGGTTATGTCGGACTCGAACCGACTAAAACCGCACGCCGACTGTGGGTCTTGGCGCTAGGCCGGAGGTGAGGTTGTTATAGACATATCCCTCGCACCCCGGCTGACCCAGGGCCATCCCTTACGGTCTGGCCCTCCTCAGGAGGGGGGACAACGGTGTCCCCAACTCGCCCCCGGAATGGGGAGGCGCGCTATTCAGTGCGCCGCCGCCGTGGCCTGCTTCTGCTGGGGTGACAGGCGGCTCCACCCGTCACCCCCAGGCCCGCGCTCATGGGGGACGGAGGTCAGTCAGTGCCCTCCGACGCCCGAGTTGCCTGCGCGCGCGGGCGGCGCGATCCGCGAGTCTTTCTCGCTCGCGCCGCCTCTCCCGCTCCGCCATCTCCTTCACGACCATTACCTGCTCGCTGAAGGAGACGCCGGCCGCCCACGCGTCCGCGCAGCGGACCATTGCTGTGAGCAGGGTGGCGAGGGTGAGAACTCTCACTCCCAGGGCCGCCACTAGCTCCCGCCTCGGTCCGGCCCATGCCGGACACTCGGTGAGCGTGTGCAGCCCCGTGTCCTCGCTCGCGTCGCAGTGATGGCACTCGGACGTTGGCTCCTTTTCGATCCGACACAGATATCTCCCGAAGCACCCGTGCCCGGTGATAATCTGCGTCAGTCGATACGAGAGGCTGCCATGTGGCCTCTCGAGCCATTCCCCCATGATGGGCCTTACCGCCTCTATGACGGCATGCCCTGCGCGTCGTTGCTCAAGTCGTCGCTCCCACTCCGCCACCATGATCCCGTGGAGCCGGGACCTCTCGGCCCGAATGTCTTCGGGCTCGGGATCGAATCCCCGCTCCCGCGCCTCCTTACGGAACCGATACAGTGCCGCAAGGGATCTCGCTTCCAGGATCCACGGTGGCGATCCGGCTAGGAGACTCGCCGCTTCAAAGAATATCGTGCGGTACCCCCTAATGGCCCTGCAGGCCATCGTCTGCTGCGGAGCATGCAGCAGTTGCACGAACCTGGCCTGCAGGGCGTCCGCCCACTCGGGGCACCCGTACGCCCTGTATGGACCGCACGACACCCGCGTAGAGTCTCCTGCAGGAGTCCTCTGGGCCCCTCAAGTTGGGCAGCAGCCGCATCAGCGCGTTAGCTGACACCAACAGTTTGGGGCGCAGACTTCGGAAGTGCTCTCCGAAGTCCCACCGACCGTCGAGTACGAGCCCCAGGTATTTCAACCGGGGCTTGATGTCGATGGGAGTGCCTCCTACTGTCAAGCTGGATCCCGGGGGTGGCCTGCGCCGAGGACCATGAAAGAACAAGGCCTCGGATTTGTGCAGAGCCACCTCGAGACCCAGCCGCCGGATCCGATCCACGACTTGAGCAACAGCGGTCGTGGCCCTCTGGGTCGCCTCGCGGTGTGTAGCGCCACTCACCGTCACTAGCGTGTCGTCCGCGTAGCACGTGACGGTGGCACCGAACGCGAGCTCACCGCGAAGCACCCAGTCGTATCCGATGTTCCACAGGAGCGGCCCCAGGACCGATCCCTGTGGGACACCGCACGACATCTCACGCCTACCGACGCCGGTCGCACTTGGGTAGATGACGGCCCTCTCCGTCAGGTACGCCCCGACTATGCGGCGGAGGTAGAGAGGCACATCGTGGTACACGAGTGCCTCCCTGATGCAACTCCAGGGCAAGGTGTTGAACGCGTTGGAGATGTCCAAGGACACCGCCAACATCACCTCGCCCCGGGCAACCGCATCCTCCGCCAGAGTCCTCACGGGAACATTGCACCAGCCATTCATGTCTTTGCTAGCGGTCGAGACTCCAATATTGTTTATATAAAGATACCCGTTTTTCTTCATCGACGAGATAACATTTTCGTAAGCACTTGCTTGATTTCACTTTCATGGACGCCCAAGATTCTGAGCTTCAAGTTAACCTTAGCCTAATCGGATGCAATCAGAAAATACGTCTCCATGATGATGACGATAAATATCAGTTACTAGTATCTAAGAACACTACATTGCACTGTTGATGTTTCGCTATACTATTTATTGCATAGTAACAATATTTTTGAGAAACGCCTAACGTACTCTTTAAAAACTGCAGGCATACTTGATGATTACGGCCACCAACATTGATAAAGTACTCATAGTTAGCAGATCTACGGCTCACTACACTTTTAGTTCTTTTTCTTTTTATTGGGACTATTTGGGAGTGTTCGGCTAGCCATTCATATCTTTGAGCGCGATCTAAGCTCCAAAAGTGATTGAACAAAGAACGACGTATCTCTTCACTGATCTTGAAACAGTTGTTATAACATCTTCGAGGTGTGCAAGGATTCTTTCTTAATACTTTTTTTTTATTCGGATCAAAAGACTTT
Organism: Eilema sororculum; assembly: GCA_914829495.1. Lineage (NCBI taxonomy): Eukaryota > Metazoa > Arthropoda > Insecta > Lepidoptera > Erebidae > Eilema > Eilema sororculum. Next base: position 18,804,423 of record OU618545.1, on the reverse strand, counting down.
TTTTCTGTTCTCTGAGATGCTCCTTTTCTACCTTTCTGATGTTGATTTATATCTGTGAATAAAATAACTTGAGTTGATTTATGACAGACACTTATCATGTCATCTAACTACTTTATTTAGCTCTATTTATCACAAATAAATAACTATCGTGCAACTAAAAACTAAATATCAAGACGTAAATTTCATTTTGAAGGAGTAGTGAAAGTGCGATTACTTTTGGTGAAGGAACATAACCTAACCCGGTTATGTTCCTTCACCAAAAGTAATCTCAAATATTTAACATGTTATAGTTAAGTATATTTACAAATATTTACAGAAAGTAATGCCAGTTTAGAGGATACATTATGGACACATGACGAAAGGTTTAATATAAACTTAACCTATTTCTTGATAATTGTATAAATAGTTTTTTCAGAAATAGCTAATGTATTGAGGAAAAACTTTTTACATACTTTTCGAGCACATTCACCATCATTGATATAATATTCGTAGGTTGTAGATCGTCTGCTAACGATTTCCTTAGTTCTCTTTCTTCTAATAGGCACCTCATGAAAATGTCTCCGTAACCATTTCCATCTCTGCAAAGCATCTAGATTCCAAAAGTGGTGAAATAAAGATTGTCGTCGTTCTTCAGTGATGTCATAACATCCTCTTCGACAACTACCTAAAGTGCAAGGATTGTTTTTCATTGATTTACCTTCTTTTGGTCCACAAGGTATTAGTATCTTTCTGCCTGCGAATGAATTGTTATAAGTAATTTTAGACACATTTTTGTTCACAGAAACCGGAGATGGCGTGCGATTTTAGTCTTCTTGAGGCTGACATAACCACCTCCACTGGCCTAGGTCAGAAGGCAGTCACGGCTGTAGGACAGTGTAAGTACCACGGGTTCCAGAATGAAAGCTTTGATGCTAGGATGATGATACTACACTTTTTTTTCATTTATAGGCTCTATTATGTTATGATCTATGATGAAACACTTTTCACTAGAAGGAACGTATCCACTCTAGATTTTAAGATTCCTATGGGCTTTCAAACTTCAAGTAGGGAGTTTCACTCCACAACACTGTATGCGTAAATTAATGAGTTGCTAAAACGCGTCATGCGTATGAATGGAATATCCACCTTGTAGTGGTGTAGTGTTGCTGTGCGTCATTTCATTCATTGGCAGAAAAGGCTAGAAGATATATCAAGGTATGCTACTGCAACACACACTCTAAAATACTAATCTCATCTCTAGCAACAATAGATTATTTTATACCACTTAGATAGCATACAAGCACATGGCCCACCTGACGGGAAGTGGTTAACACATGCAACACCATGGGAGTTACACTCGTGCTGCCAACCCTGAAGAAACCTTCTAATGCCCTTCTTGAAGAACCCTATATTATAGCCGCTTATGACAGATGTTTGGGCAAATATGGGTGCTATTTTGCAGAGTCGTCACATATTGCTAGTGGCAACGAACACAATTCTTTGTAAAATTAAAATACCTTTTCACTTTGTATAATTATTGTTTAATTGAATGATAGCTTGTTTAAAGCATAAAGCAAGCATGATTGAGAAATACCTAGCGTGCCAAGTAAAAACTTCTGGCATACTTGGCGACAACTATCTCCCTCATTGATGTGATATTCGTAAGTCACGGATCTACGGCTTTCTGGCTCCTTAGTTTTTCTTCTTTTAACCGGCACTAAGCTGGAACATTGCACCAGCCATTCATGTCTTTGCTTGCGGTCGAGACTCCAATATTGGTTATATAAAGATACCCGTTGTTCTTCGTCGACGAGATAACATTTTCGCAAACACTTGCCTGGCACACAAACATCAGTTATAATTGATTTTAGTATCTTCATTCTCATGTTTTCCTTCTTTTTTTTCTTTTTAGCGGTGCCTGTGTATAATGAAACATGTTACAAAGGTATTATTCATTCTTCTTCTATTTCTTTGACAAATCATGTCCTTGTATTTTGTAAGAGGCGCTTTCCACGAATGGATACCATGAAAATTGGAGAGAATACTGTGATGAATGAGTATCATCTATGGCAGTGCAGACAAAATAGACACGTACCGTGGAAAAAAACTGAGGCGCGGTGCGTGACTAACCCTGTTATCAAATCAATATGTAAATCAATGACATAATGAGTTCATAAAGTTTCTGTATTCATTTTAGGAACATCAGAGTTATCTGACGTCACTAAAAGAAGTGATTCTACAAAATCGTGCTATAGTGATAGAAAATATATAGACAAAGAAGTTAATATCATCAAGAAGTTAATCCAGCTACAATGATCTTTGGATCTTATACAATGCAAGACGTCATTATAACGGAAGAATGAAAATAATTCAAATCAGTTGTAAAAATATATCTTTAATATATATGCATAATTTAACAAAACCAAGCAAACATTTTATAATCTTGCTTTATAAAATAGACATAACATAGATAATGTCAACTCTTCAATATAGAATAGCTTGAAATAAATTACTCTTGGATTTACAGGTAGACACAGACAGAGGAAGACGCTGATAATGCAAGCCGATCTTAGAAAGAAACCGAACTTAAACATACACAACGGGTAGAATAGATGCATGAGGAAGCTAGATGTGGCAGCATCCTCATGCAGAAAAGTTATCATGTTGTCATGTTACTTATGTAATACAAGTACTATAAACTCCAAAACGAATCATGTAACGTCCAACAGCAACAGTAACTCAATTTAAAAAGTATGAAATGTTCAACAAGTAAATAAGGTACGACAAACAAGCTCCGAAGTTTCGTCCGTTAATCTACAGCTGTACCGACTAGCAGGTAATGGTGGCACTTTATGTACATGGCTATTTGTATTTTCGAATTTGACATTTTTGGCGAACTGTTGCCATGTGTGGACGATATATTAGACAAAGTATTGGTCTTATAATATACCTTCTTCTTTATCTTAAGCCTAAATCCCAGTCACATCCGAAGTATACAGCTTGGAGTCTGGGGTCCGCTTTACCACGGATTTGGTTAAACTCCCATATTTTCTGTGAAGCGATAGCCATCTGACCTCCACAACCCAAAGGCGATATCAAAGCATTGCAGCTTGACCAATTGTTGGACTTTTGAGGCCTCCAAGTACCCGTAAAGACTGAAATAGATATTCGTATAGCAACCGGGACCGACGACGGCTTAACGTGCTCTCCGAGGCACGACCAGACCAATGCAAATACCCATATTCATGCATACAAATATTTGCACTGAGCGGGGATCGAACCCGCGCCTGCAGCGTAGCAGTTGCGTTCACTACCGCCACGCCACGGAGGCTGTCCTTATAATATACCTATGGCCTTATAATATACCTATTTGACAAATATGGCCAGAACGACAGCTGCTGTCAAATGCTGTATTTGACTATTTGCTTGTAAATCAAATATATTGCCAAAAATAACAAACGTCCAATAGCGATCACAAATAGCCATGTGAAGTGCCACCATAACATTAGTTTGGGTCCCAAATATCACATAATATATAGTACTACATAATACTATTCATCCTTTCTTTTATTTCGTGTGCCAAACTTCAAAGCAAGACGGACACAAAGGGGGTTCACTAGGACACCCTTTACATCGATAGCTGGTCTCTGTACGTTTGCCTTTCCTCGAACACACACGGCATTTTAAGTATGCGTACTTTCTATTGGACGCACAGTTCATGGCCCGCTCAGGCCAATGCCCATCCATATTTTTAAAATTAGCGTCTGAATCCTGTAGCGTGTCTCTTATTTGTATAATAATATTATCAAAGTCATCATTACTGTGGTCCTGGGATAGACCGTCTTTTGTTATATTCAATTCTGTAACAAGAAACCGGTTAGATATAAGTTTCACAGTGTAATAAAATAAAAATAAACTTGCAGTGCCAAAACTCAGGTTTCATAAGGTTGATAATTCATTTGTAGTAGGCAATTGGATAAAAATGTTTAGTAAAAATAAAAGTCTGATTGACATGCCACTTGAAAAATATTGCTTCATGAAAAAAGGTTATTATCAATTAGATGAATACTTAAACGATAAAGATGCATGGTTATCCTAACTCATCTCTGGCTCGCACTGTATAAATTTACATACATAAGTATATACATATAATCACGCCTTTATCCCCCGAGGGTTAGGCAGGTATAAATTTGTTATAAATAAAACCATATTTAAAAAAAAGAAGAATAATCGATATTTTCTGAAGTTTACGCGAATGTCACTCATTGAAATAAAACCACTTTTTACGGATTCTATCGCGATATATTTGTTATGATTACTTTTTAACCCGACGTTTCGGCTGCTTTGCAACAGCCATTTTCGCGGTGTGACTCACGATGGTAGTTGTCACATAGTTCGAAGTATAAGTTATCTCAAAATACCCGAATCATGGTGAATTATTGGTGTTCGTATTTACGCAGAATGAGCTCACTGTGTTGTTAAGTCTTGCTGGATTTTGCTGCTTACTGGGTTTGATTAAGTGGATGACTGGGTCCCAAGCTGGTGGTACGGTCCATCCATCCTCTCTATTAAAATTTGGGTGTTTTTTAATTTCAATAGCCTCGCGGATCATTCTAGGAATATATCGGTGTTCTTTGGCGAGTATCTGTGGTTTATCAAACCTTAGGTAATGGTTGGTGCCTTTTTGCGCGTGTTCACATACAGCTGACTTTGTTGAGCGTTGGTGTTTTATGTCAGCTATGTGTTCTTTGACCCGAGTGCCAATGCTTCGCTTGGTTTGACCAATATATGAGAGCCCACAGTCACAGTCTATTTTGTAGACCCCTGCATCTTGTAGAGGTAGTTGGCACTTGACAGATGGTAAAAATTGACTTATCTTCGTTGGCGGCTTGTAGTATGTGTTGATTGATTTTTACCATCTGTCAAGTGCCAACTACCGCTCATAAAAAGTAATCATAACAAATATATCGCGATAGAATCCGTAAAAAGTGGTTTTATTTCAAAGAATAATCGAGTTCACTGAGTTTCTTGCTGGTATCTTCTCAGTACCACCGAACCAGTCTACCGAACCAGCGAAAGAATCATTGTGATTCCTGACATTATTGTAAAATTCTGACGTTCATATGTGCTCTTTATGTGCCTAAACTGAATAAATGAAATTCATTCTTTGATTCTTCACTCTTTGAGTCGTGATTCCCCCGTTCTAGATTCACCCTGAAAACATTAGCCTTAGTTTACTTTCATACTGCAGCGTGGTCGCGACCAGCTCTATTTGTTTAAAACCATTTTTCGGTAAGGTTTTTAACAAAAGGAGAATTTTCACAAATGGCTCATTCTCCGGTTCAGGATTCTTAACGTCACCTTCGTGGCAATTTTCATTTCTTTGATTTTCATGATATCAACTACAATATATTAAAATTTATACAAATACAAGTTCATTGGTATGTGTGAAATCAAAATATAATGAAAAATGAAAAAAATATACGAATTATAAAATTTTGCTCACACGAAAGTGACGGAGAGTTCCACGAAAGTGACTTAGTAACTAATCGGGGTAATATCAAAACTAATAATAGAATATTCGAACTTTTTTAGTTATTTCCTGAGCCTTAACGGCATAAAAAGTATCTTATATGTCCGTTTCTTGATTTTAAGCTACCTCCCCACCAATTTTCAGCCAAATAAGTTCAGCTGTTCTGCAGTAATAAATGGTGTAACTAACATGACTTTTTGTTAAATTTATATAAGTATAAGATTGTATTCTCGATTCTTCTCGATCTTCTGGAATACTTTTACAAAGACCTAAAGTATATTTAGGTATGAATGATATTTAGTAAAACCAGTCGAGTTATAAAAATATTTATTTCACTTATTAACCCACGATCAAAAAATTAACAATCATAAGTTGAGAAGATGATCACAATGAATAACCAATAAATGAATAATCTTACTAATAAAAAAGATAATCTCTCCATACTATGTAATTTAAGGCGGGGAGATTACTATTTTTATAGAAATGATAAACCATTTGAAACTCACAAATGAAGCAATTAAAAATTATAACTTAACGAACTTTTACAGTAATAGTTTTTTGTACGTCCATAATCAGTCTTTCATTTTAATAATTATCAAGTGTAACATTTATTTAATAGAACTTGGTTTAAAAACTTTAACAAGTAAATATATATATATACGGAAGACAGTCTTACAACCACTTACAGCAATTATGAACCACAGTTTACAATCGGGTGTCTTCCCCGAAGCTTGGAAGACAGCATCTATTACACCGATTCATAAGGATGGGCCTAAAGACTGTATTGCAAACTACCGACCAATATCTCTTCTGACTGTATTCTCTAAACTTCTAGAGAAAATAGTAAACAACAGACTTGTACGTTACATTGAATCGAATAAACTGCTGTCCGACAGACAGTTTGGCTTCAGGCAGGGGAGATCCACGGAGGATGCAATAACTTTACTTACTTCCACGGTAGCGTCTCATCTTGACAGCAAGAAGGCTAGCATAGGCATCTTCCTGGATCTAGCCAAAGCCTTTGATACCGTCTCGACGCCAATCCTGTTGCGTAAACTCGAAAATCACTTTGGGGTGAGAGGATTGGCTCTAAACTGGTTTAAGACCTATCTGACCGAAAGAAAGCAATGTGTAAAAGTTGGAGGCCAAAATAGCGGACTTCTCACTGTTAATTTTGGTGTTCCTCAGGGTAGTATCTTGGGCCCGACCCTTTTCATCATGTATATGAATGATATACACGAGGGAGTGGACGCAGAAATTATTTGTTATGCCGACGACACAGTTATCATCTATGAGGGCTCATCTTGGGCTGAGGCGTTCTCAAAGGCTGAAACAGGAATGGCACAGATCTCAACATGGTTGCAGCATAACTTATTAACATTAAATGCTAGAAAAACCAAGTACGTATGTTTTCACAAAACCAAGGCATCAGCCCCAAAACAAAACCCGATAATAAAACTACACACGTGTTTGAACCAGGCTTGCTGCAGCTGTGAAGAGCTTCTAAAAACTGACACCATTAGGTATCTTGGAATACTGCTCGACGAACGCCTTAGCTTTGAAACACACATAAACTCAATATCAACTCGAGTAAGGAAAACTGCTAACATTATGAAACTCCTACGGTCTTCTGCATCACCAGCAGTTTTAAAACAGGTTTATTTTGCCCTGACACAATCACTCCTATCTTACTGCGTAATTTGCTGGGGTAGTGCACATAAAACCCTCATAATGCGGGCAGAAATAGCACAACGATGTGTTTTGAAAAGCTCAGAAGACCCTTCATGTACCCAACAACTGAGCTTTACAAAGAAAGTAATGTATTAACTGTGCGTCAACTGTGTTTCCTCAAAACAACACTGAGAGTTCATCGCACAATTATTAACACCGAGGAACACAGTAAACTGCTTGAGCGTCGCGTTTACAAGTTACCCTTACCAACCATCAAAACCAGTTTTGCTAGACGGTTCAGCCCCTACATGGACATATACATTTACAACAAAATAGCAAAGCGGTGCGACATAAAGTTATGTTCCGTTAGGGAGGCTAAATTAACTACCATACAATGGTTGCTCACTCTTACGTACGACGATACAGAAGACCTTATAGTACGCTTAGTCTGATATCAATGTACTCAGCTTTGGGAACATATTCTTCAGTGAAAAATTTTCACACAACAATATCAGGACAAAATCATGATAACATATCACATAATATCAACACTACACTACACTGCACTACACTTCTCTTCCCTCCACCACACCACTCAACACTACTTACACTACACTAAGTTACACTACATTAGACTTAGATTTTCCTTTTTATTACCTACCTGTGTTACATAACATTTTAAATAATAAGTTCATACCGTACCATTTTAAATTTAATTTATAGTTTATATAAATATGTAAAACTGTAACATCAACTGTAAATAACGTCAGCAACATGAATATACCGAACACATTGTTATTTTATTACCCATAATGTACCAACGTATTCGGCACCCACAGGACAGGCTTGCCTAGTGTGCGGTCACCGGCAATGAATGTAACTTTTGTGTTTTTTGGCAATAAATTATTTTCATTTCATTTCATTTCATCTTCTTTTAATCTAAGGGCCGATTTTTCAAAGCTCAGATAAGGATTTCTTATACAGTTAAGCAACAAACATAAAATTATATCTGGTTGTTTATCTAAGCAGTGAGAAATCGGCCTTAATTATATTAATACTCGTAATTAACTATTTTTCTGATTAATATTATAATAATTGGCAATAATCAACAAACATAAAAATACAATCAAAATAATCTCGAGACTGTCGATGTAATCATCATTATCTATAACATCCTCATAATTGACATTAGAGACGACAAGATATTACCTACATATTAGAAACTGATGATGGACAGTTACATAGCATCATCACGCTTTCTCAAAAGCTTCATCGGTTACCACCTCGTAAATAGACTAATAACAAATTATAACTATCAAAGTGTTAATTTGAAGCATCGCAACATTTTGCCTTTAATACCTCAGTGGGGGAGTTTTCAGTAATTATGTTAATACGTCGAAGTGATTTTACAATTAACTCCATATTGGCATGTAGTTTACACATACATGTGTCTCTCTCTTTCAAACTGGGAGCTAATACCCAAAAAGGTCTCAATTTACAGAATTTAGAATAACTGATTTTATGGTCTGGAAAATCGTGAAGAATTTTTTTATGAATATTCTGTATTGAATCGTTTAAATACCGCTTTTGCTGCTTTTCTTTCTTTTTTTGTGATATAATCCCTTTTTCCTGCACACATTCTACTATTTTCATCGTCTAAATAAAATAGTTTAACGTCTTGGAACAGTTTTTTTCTTGGTTAGTATCGGGTATTTCATTTTCTGTGTTTTCACTTTCGTCTTCTCTACTAGATGTATCAGTGTCCGTTTCAAATCTTCTGCCTTTCATTGCTAAAAGAATATGTTTCATGCGCGATAATTGCTGCCGATATTTAGAATTCAAACTTTTAAGTTCTTGAACTCTTTTGTGCATGATTCTACTTTCCTTCAAAGCCTTATTTTCGTACATTAATCTCATTCGCGATTTTCTTTTATAATTCTCAATTGCTTTTGACTTCATATGGAGTTTAACTTTAGTACGATCACGAGTAGGGCTTTCAGTAGGACTAGAATCATCACTGGATGGAAATGAATTAGTCGGGCGTAATGGTGACGATGTAAAAGTATTTAAATTGTTGTCATTAACTGTTAATTCTATAAAAGATGAAAGGCTTGTTGTTTGAGCAGTTTGAGTAATAAGTTCAGGTCCATTTGAAGTTGGGCTAAGGGGATTAGGACGTATTTGTAGAGCAGTCGTGTTCACAGTATTGCTGGAGGTGGAATTTTGCCTCTTACTCAACCTAGTACAGGGTCTTAAAACAGGTGAGATATCTGTCGCAGAGGTACCTAGCGTCGATTAAGGCACTGCTACCGATTTTGAAGGTTGCAAAGGAGATAATAAAAGTGGATCATAATTTAAAGTTGGGCTAAGGCGATTAGGACGTATTTGTAGAGCAGTCGTGTTAACAGTATTGCTGGAGGTAGAATTTTGCCTCTTACTCAACCTAGTACAGGGTCTCAAAACAGGTGAGATATCTGTCGCAGAGGTACCTAGCGTCGATAAAGGCGCTGCTACCGACTGTGAAGGTTGCAAAGGTGATAATGAAAGTGGATCATCATCACCTAAGTTTGGATTCTCAAAAGGTATCAATTCTTCATTAAGAATAGCATTTTTGCGTTCCTTCATTCGTTTTCTGTAAAGTCTACTTTTAATACGATTTTGTTTTCTTACTTTATTTTTTTGCTGGCTGTTCATCTCACTTATAGTGATAAATTTTTTTTCAGCTTTCCTTTTATGGTATCTTGCCCTAGCTTTTGCTTTTACCACTTCATGAAGCTCTGCATCTCTTTTTATTTTCGCTCTTCTTCTTTGTTCAGCTAACCGTTTATACTCTAAATATTCATCTCTGTCGCGCGGTTGCATTTTGTTGACCGCTGAACCTAAAATGAATTTCCAATAATTACTGTGGTGTACTTATGCATTGATTTTACGTAAATTGCTGTTACAATGAAATTAATTTTATATAATCTAATTAAAGTTTTATAGGTACTTAATTATAATATTTCTAATTCCTATGAAAGTCATCGAAATGTTTCAGTCTGATTACAAGGACAGTTTCTTCATGAGCAGTTCTCACTACTTGATGAAGAATATAATTACTTACAATTTAACCTACAAATTATTAACCTAGACAACCAAGGAGTCCGTGGAAATCCTAATCATGATTGTTTACCATAAGAGCTTGTCAGGAATTGTACTAAACCAACATACCAGTAATATATTATAGATAAACTTGTATATATTGTTGAAATACCTTTAAAATATAACTTAAAAACTAAGGAAAATCAGTTGCAATATAGAAAATCACAATCGTGGATTGCTAAATCACTTTCGTGACTGCCAACAACACGAAGGTGATGGAATGAAGGTGATGAATTTTCATTCACATTGAAAAAAAGTGCTTCAATAGTTGGATAATATAAACACGTAGTATATTACAGAAATAGGAGTTATATAAGCTTATTTTTAGATAATATTTATCCTTAAAATAGTCTTAAAATAATCATATAACAGTGCCCACGAAGGTTACCTTCACAGGGTAACAAAATTATTTGAAAATGTTTACGTACCTGTATCGTCCTGTCTATAGCCTTGAACCACACGTAGGACCCTCACGGCACTCGCTCGTCGACTGGCGCACCGGGGAACGATAAACACACAACCGTAAATCGTTCATTGATGGAATTAAATACCATTCAATGACGCGCGTAAAATCGTGTGACAGATGCATTTTATTTTATATTTATGTAATAAAGAAAGTAACATTTATTTAAATATATTATATGTATGCAGCAACTAATAACAAATATTATGTATACATTGAATAGTTCAGTATTTATACCTGATTGTTTGAAGTAAACGGGCAGTGCGACAGGCGGAGAACGGCGATTTTACTCCCGTTTTCACTGATGGGATTTTTTTTTCAAGTATTTCAATTTAACTTTTGGTAATAAAAATATGGTTTTTAGGGAGAAGGATAAATGAAGAAACAAATAAAAAATATTTCATAGCTGTATCTATATTAGGTAAATTAATATTACCGTGTGACAGTCAAAATCGGTCTCCCGGAGAATGAGCCAAATACTGAATTTTAGCTTTTTGTATTGTGTGTTGAAAATAAAAAAAATACACCTCAAAGAATTATTTTGATATATCAATTAGTTTCCAAGATATAGACTTTTAAGTGGCCACGCGGCGACCGGAGTTGGCTCTGCCTTACGTTTCATCAGAAATTTCAGAAACTGATTCGGTCTGATTTCAAAAAGTTCCTGAAATTTCTGATGAAATGTAAGGCAGCGCCAAGCAAAGCTGCCTGGCCTACTACTACGCGTCATAAGTTTTACTCCTCTACCCACCTCGTTCCATATTTTCACCCACTTCGCGGGTTCTGTTCTTTTTCCGCGTTTTATTACTCAATTCGCCACTTACTTGGTTCATACTCAGTTCTCGTTCCAAAGAAAATTCAATATTCATGTCAGTCCACTCTTGCAAACCATTGTCCACTACACTATCTGGGTCCATCTCACTTAAAATATCACTATCCATAGCCAGTACGGATATACTGCATAGCTTTTCATTATAACAATAACAAGTCGGGCGGTAAGTAAAATAAACCGGTTACGAACTTCCTGCCATGCGATGAGCCGTGCTTCGCGTTCCCGCCAGAACTGATGCTATATATTTAAAAATCGAATAAAAAACTTAGGGGAATCAAGAACGAGGGAAAAGCGACTCACGGGACTCACCCATTATTTTTGTTTTGTTCGTAGTAGGTATATGTACTGTACATGTACAGTGTGTGTCGTAGTAATTTGAAAACATTGAAATAACATTGAAATACCAAACCGCACAAAAGGAAATAGGAGAGTACATTGAGGCATTAAATAGTCTAGTGGACTCATGTCATAGCAATGAAGCAAGATTCAATTCACTAGAAAATCTGTATAGGCAAGGATTTGAAGACTGTGACAAATCCTTGCCATGCTTCATCCCCCCTGTCGATGACATCATACCGGCTACCTCAGGCTGTACCAGTACTCTGGACTCTGTTTATGATTCTCCTGTCAACACTGAGCCGCCTAGTAATATAATGGTGTTTTCTGACAGTGTGGGTCGTAACATGGGCTCAATGTTTAATCATCATTTAAATAACTGTTTTCATTACTGCCTGCCCAATGCAACTTACACTCAAATAATAGATAAAATTGTACTTTCCAAGTTAAATAGTAGTTCCACTATTGTATTGCTGGTGGGTGAAAGTAGCAGAGTAGGCAAGAAAGAATTAATGTACTGTATAGACAGTCTAAGTAAATTAAATGTCTTTAAAATAATATTATGTGCATTCCCATATGTGTCTAGCCAGTCCTCATGTCATTTAAACAGAAACATACATTACATGAATAATTTTATTCATACCATGACATGTCGTCATAGTGACAAATTTATATTTTTTGACACTAATAATTTTATTAGTAATTATTGTTTTAAGACGAAAGATAGTATCTATCTTACAAAGTTTGACAAATATAAAATTGCTACATTAATAGCAAATAATATTAAGTTTTGGAGAAGTTTACATTGTAAACAAACAAAAAACCCAATATCTACAGTTTTACCAGGTACTTGCTCTGGTAATCTTATATGTCTAACTACTAATTCGACTGATTTAAACTAAATGTTCAGACAACAGGAATGCCTGAGCTTAAGATAGCTCATCAAAACATACAAGGCCTTCCCGGCAAGGAATTAATAGTAGAACTATTCCTAGAGGAATTAAATGTGGATGTTTTGTGTTTGACTGAACATTGGCTCAAGGAGAGTGAGATGATGTTTAGTATAAACAATTACAATATTGTAAGTTGCTTAAACAGAAAGTCTGCTATTAGAGGTGGCTCCATGGTCCTTATAAAAAATGGTCTCCGCAGTAAAGAGCGGGTTGACATTGTTAGACTTTCTGTTGAGCGCTGCGCTGAGGTGGCCTGTGCCGAGCTTGATAGTTGTATAGTAGTCTGCGTATACAGTCCACCCAACAGTGATTTTCGAGCTTTTATTAGGGTCATGGATCAAGTTCTGGGGATTGCATCAAGTAGTAGGAAAAATCTTATTGTGTGCGGTGACTTTAATGTAAACATCTTACAACAGTCTAGGGAAAGTACTCAATTTCTAAACATGTTCAGAAGTTACAATCTTGAGAATATCTTCTGTGAGCCGACTAGAAACACTGCTACGAGTGCCAAATGCTTGGATAATTTTTTTAGTGATAGTGGATACTTAAGGAAGTCTCTAATTAGTAAGTTGCCCTCAGATCACCAGGGTCAAATAGTATCCTTTTCCAAGGGTATTAATAATCAACCTAAGGAGAAAATTATGTGTAGGCCCATAACCTCAAGTAAAATTAAAAAGTTCAAAGATGTGTTAGAGGATAAACTTGATTCTTTAGCTTATTTGGGTAATAATCCTGAGGCTCATTATAATAGTCTATTTACTACATTATCTGATGCTTTTTCCAACACATTCAAACAAAAATGTAAAAAGCATAATACTAAATCTAGATTCTGTGAATGGGCTACTGTAGGCATATATAAAAGTAGACGAACACTATTTGATCTATACGCCCAAAAACAGTACAGATTTGATAATGATTTCATTGAATATGTTAAGAATTACTCCAAAATTTTCAAAAAAGTGTGTAGACAAGCGAAGGCCATTCATATTAAAAGGAAAATAATTGAGGCCCCTAATAAAATGAAGGAAACTTGGAAAGTCATTCACAAAGAGTCGGGTAAATGTAAAATGAGGGATAGTATTACTAAAATTAAATTGGAAAATAAGGATTTAACCTCTCCGAAAGATATTGTAAATGCCTTTGAAGACTTTTTTACCAACATTCCATTTAAAATCACTTCTTCAATCAATTCTTGCGCCCGCAGTGCTGTGGCTCTTCTTGAGAGTAATATTAGTTCTTCTTCTAAATTTAACTTCAAACATATTGATCCCAGTGACATCTTAAAAGTTTTCAAGCAACTTAAAATGAAAAAGTCTGAAGATTACTGGGGCATGTCAGTCAGTTTAATTAGTCATGTAATTGATATCATGGCACCTGATTTGGCACTCATATTTAATGAATGTGTTGATAACGGTACATTTCCTAATTTAATGAAACATGGTAAACTAATACCATTATTTAAGAAGGGATCCAAGTCAGAACTTGGAAACTATCGCCCCATTTCTATTTTGCCAGTTCTGAGTAAGGTGTTTGAGAGAGTGATGCTCAATCAGATGCAACTGTACTTCAAGACCAACAATCTTTTCCACAGCCAACAATATGGCTTTACTGGCGGGAAATCTACCACCGATGCGGGAGTGGCCCTAGTTAGCCTAATTTACGACGCCTGGGAGGGATCGCAGGATGCCATTGGAGTATTCTGTGATCTTTCCAAAGCATTTGATTGTGTTGACCATCAAACACTCTTACTCAAGCTACGTCGATATGGTTTTGATAGGAAATCAATAGCACTATTAGAGTCGTACTTAACGGATAGGCTTCAGACTGTTACTGTTAATAACGTAAAGTCAAATGGGTCAAATGTCAAAATAGGTGTACCCCAAGGATCAATCCTAGGACCCTTTCTGTTCCTGGTATATGTCAATGACTTGCCTTATATGGTCGAGGCACAAGCTGGCATAGTACTGTTTGCAGATGATACATCGTTAATATTCAAAGCAAATAGGTATAGTACAGATGCAAATAATGTTAATAATATTCTGAATGCCATGTCAAATTGGTTTTCTGCAAACAACCTATTGTTGAATGCAGAAAAGACCAAATGTATGAAGTTTACACTACCCAATGTGAGGCAAATAGACGTTGATGTTGTGCTGGGGGGGAAGGGGTTAGAATTCGTAAACACCACTACCTTTCTAGGAATTACAATAGATTCTAAATTACAATGGGGTGACCATATCACTATTCTGGCCAATAAACTTAGTTCTGCTGCTTATGCTGTGAGACGGATTAGGCAGTTGACTGATGTAGCTACTGCTAGGCTCGTATACTTTAGTTACTTCCATAGCTTGATGTCCTATGGAATACTACTTTGGGGAAATGCAGCAGATTTAGAAACTATATTTATATTGCAAAAGAGGGCAGTTCGTGCCATTTATTGCTTAGGCAAGAGAGACTCCCTCAGGGAAAGATTTAAGGATATTGACATTTTAACTGTAGCTTCCCAATATGTATTTGAAAACATAATGTATGTCAGGAAAAATATATCTCATTACACAAAAGTAAGTGACATTACAGACAGAAATCTGCGTAACAAACATAGACTTTTACTTCCATGTTATCGGCTTAGCAGGGTTAGTGATTCTTTTAAGGGGGATGGTATACGTTTTTATAACAAACTGCCAGAATCGATCCTTGGTATGCCTGACGATAAATTCAAAACCTTTGTAAAAACCACCTTATCCAAAAAGGCATACTATAGGATAGATGATTACTTGAAAGATAAAAATGTCTGGCTTGAGCATGGTGCAGGCCCCTCGTAAATTGCTATAATTACAGCATGGTACTGTATTAGTTACGTGACTTATTTGTTACATTATGTAACTTTGTTTTAATTCTTAATTATAAAGAGTTTTATATACTTGTTGACATTTAGATTTAAGAAAATAAATATGTAAATTGACGTCCAAAAAATGCCGCAGTGGAGTTTGTTGCGCCGTTTCTTCTCCACCAGCGCCTTGGAAGCGGTGGTAAACTTAGATTAAGTAGAATTAAAATTGACGTCAATAAGAAACAATTTTATTGTTCTATATTGAAAAATAAATGACTATGACTATGACTATGACTAGTAAACGAGGGTTAAGGGAACCAAGTGGACATCCACTTCGATCCCCAGGGGATCTTGATTCCTTTTGGATCCCCTGAGGGATCGAAATAGGGTATCCAAGCGGAATACCCGCACCCGACGCACATTTTCTTTCAGATCAAATTAAACAACGAATTTAGTTAGTGTATTTTATTTATACCTATCTCTACTATAAAACTACCATAACACTCTCGCTTCTTTATAAATCTTTTCAAACAAAGGTAGTGGGAAGAGGCATTAATTGAATCCATGTTAATAGAAATTAAATTGTTAAAAGATATTTTGATGTAAAAAGCTGAAGATCAATAAAATATTTTTTTAATCACTCTCTTCACATACGGCCGTTCCCAATACCATACTGACAGTTAAAGATAGATCGCATCTACGGATAAAGTGCTCGGCTGTTTAAATTCGAAACATAGTAACTCCTATTAAATTATACGGCGCGCCGCCCGTATAATTTGCGATGCGCATCTTCGCAAAAAAATCAGTTACCATATTTTCAATTTAAACAGCCGATGCGTCAAATTTGACTGTTGCGATCTATCTTCAACTGTAAGTATGTTATTGGGAACGGCCGATAATCAGCAATCAGATAATCTTATGATATTTTCCATCTAGCGTTTTATACAATCTAGGGCACTTATGGTTATGTTGGCCTGTAAACTTCACAACAAAGAGTTCGGCAGTGGTAATGGCCCCTGTTTTACATCCGCTGTGGTACTGAGAACAGAACCATCGAGATATTGAGTTCTTCAAAACCTTTCTGCGATTATACGTGTATCCAGCTGCTAACAACATTTCACCTCCTCTAGCCATTTTTATTATTTCAGCTGTAATTTTAGAGATAATGAATTAGATGACTAATTGAAGTAAATAACTGAATGAGGTAAGTAGATTAATTCAAATATCATGTGAATTTGAATTCTTAGTGCATTGAAACCGACTTGTGGTCGGACTGGGTAACGCGCGAGCAACAGTATGTAATAATTCCGTTTTTAGCCCACTGCAAAACTCGATGAGTGCATGAGTTTGCACCATCGCAAATAAAGTAAAACCAAGGCATTACGAACATTTGAAATACTTTGTTCGTTAAAATTGATCTGATGCTAACTGTCCCTGTATCTTAGTATATTTATGTAAAAAAATATATTAATCAGCTCATCGTTAATTTTATTTTTATGTTATTTATTTACAGTACATAATATTTACTCTTTTAAACAGTTATGATATCCATATAACCCTTTTGGCGTTTTACATACAGTCGGGGGCTTGTGTTTATGTGTACCAATGGCAGCTTCTATAATGAGATCGGAGGTAGTCACCACAACGGCTTTGCAGCCACTGTGGTACAGGGCACAGTACCAACGGGACATGTTGTTCTTCGAGGGTGTTCGGCGATTGTACATGTAGCCATGGGCCAACAGAGCTTGGCGGCCTCTAGTTGTGTGTACCATGTGTCCTGGAAAGTACTAATGTTTGTTACTATTAAATGATTAGATGAAAAAATGTTTAATACCCCTCCCAGGCTGAATAAATAAAACTTAACTTGAGATTCAGTACAACTTTGCTTATATCATGTAAACAATTGCTACGAATAAGTACTAACAAAATTATAATTTAAAAATCTAATTGAAAACGAATCAAATTATGGGTGATTTTGGATGTTTCCCAAACTTAAGAATTGTTTTTTTTTAGAAATGTTTTGTTCTAAGTATTTTATTTTAGTTATCAAAATCTGGGTGATAAGATAACAGACCTCTGCCTACCAAATTTTGCGTTGTTCTGTATAGGAAACTCTGCAGGCCCGCAAGAATAACACGTGTGCTATTTTTAAGATTTATTAAAATACTGGTAATAATTCATAAAAAACGTTATCTTCTAAAGAACGGTGATCAAATAAGTGAGTTATACTAATTCATGTCACATTTTTGTATTGTAACAGAAATACATAACAAAAGAAACACAAAAACACAACTTGATACAACAACAGTACCTATCTACAAAGCCTCTGTGGCGTTGCGGTAGTGCACACGACTGCCACGCAGAGGGGCGCGGGTTCGATTCCCGCTCAGTGCAAATATTTGTATGCATGAATATGGCTATTTGCATGGGACTGGGTGTTTCTATGTATAATAATTATGTATTTACAACAAAAAAAAAAGTATATAAGTATGTTTATCCGCATTCTAGATTCCATAACACAAGCTATAAAAGCTTACCATGGGTCTAGATAGCATTGTGTAGAATGTTGTGGAACATATATATAACATATATAGTATTAAAATAACAATTCAGTGTTTAAAAATGGTTGAAAAATCATTCATTGTTTCCAACAGTTCGTAAGAATGTTGGTAGATGGCACCACCGTCACCCTTAAAGACGGATATAAAGACGGATATAAAGAGAACTTCGAACTTTAAAGTTAGCATTAAAAATGCTATAAAAAATTCAGTCAAATTAATACATACTATTGATGTTATTTTATTTACTTTTTTATTTCCCATAAAACTAGTAACTTTAAAGTTCGAAGTTCTCTTTATATCCGTCTTTAAGGGTGACGGTGGTGCCATCTACCAACATTCTTACGAACTGTTGGAAACAATGAATGATTTTTCAACCATTTTTAAACACTGAATTGTTATTTTCGCTAAATAATCAGTTATTTTTCTCTCCTAAATAGTTCCAAAATTATAGATATCCGGCTCTTTAAGCGGGGCGTGAAAAAGCATCTGATGAGGCCGTCAAGCTGAGGGTTTTTATGTGTTTGTAATGGTGACCCTCTTTCCTAAGATTTTGCCTTCAGCTTATCATCAGGCGAGGTGAAGTCAAATTGACGTACCCTTCGTAAAAAAAGACAGGATCGGTTGCCAGTTCACTGTCGATATATTAGCCCGTTTGGAGTCTTACATACAGTCGGAGGCTTGTGCATATGTGTACCAATAGCGGCTACAATAATGAGATCCGAGGCAGTAAGCACAACGGCTTTGCACCCACTGTGGTACAGAGTGCAGTACCAACGGGACATGTTGTTCTTCGACGATGCTTGACGGTTGTATATGTAGCCATGGGCCAATAGAGCTTGGCGGCCTCTAGCTGTGCTTACCATTTGACCTGGAAATCATCAATATTGATTATTTATTTTAATTAAATTTTTAAATATTTGTTTGATCAGCGGTAGCCTAGTGGTATGGGTAATGGACTGCTGAGACGAGGTCTCGGGTTCGATCCCAGGTTTACCATGGCACACACCACTGACTTTTCGATGCTTTTCGAAGTTATGTGTGTATTTATCGCAGGTTTATAAGTGCCCGGGTAATGGCAATAGGCTCGCGACTTATTACATTGGGACCTAAACATAACTGGCGAAATGTGGGTGCTAGCACCTCTGCCTACCCCTTCGGGGAATACAGGCGTGAGTTTCTGTATGTATGTTTGTTTGATCAAAACATTTTTTGTAGTTCGCTAAAGGAAATAACACTTGGTCTATTTTTATGATTTATTAAAATACTGATAACTTAAATAAAAATTCATAAAAAAACCTTATCTTCTAAAGAACGGTGTTCAAATAAGTGAGTTATAGAAATTTGTATCACATTGTTTTGTAACAGAAATAAACAACAAAAGAAACACACAAAACACAACTTGATAAAAACAACAATACAAAATATTAAAATAAATTACAATACATTATGTATTAATAAAACCATAAACATTTAACAATTGCATAAGACTATTGATGTTTTTTTAATTATTTTTTTACATTTTTATACAAACTTTTTAGTGTAAAATTTTCGTAAATGATCTACAACTACTTATCTTAATAGATATGTGAACGTGAAGTGCTGCCCATGGACACTATAAACCAGGATTTTGGAAAGGTTTCTCGCGAAGGTATAAGCCAAAGAGATGGTAAACAGATTAAAGCCCGGGTTACACTTAGCGGAAACCATCACGGATTTCCAATATCGGAACACCAATATCGATATGACGATACTACGAAGCGATCAGCGTAGTGTGCTCATTTATTAGTAACTAGCTTTTGCCTGCGTCTCCACCCGCGTGGATGTCGGTTATCGCGACCAAATATAGCCTATATCCTTTCTTAAGGTCTAATCTACCTATGTACCAAATTGCATCAAAATCGGTTCAGTGGTTTAAGCGTAACGTGTACAGACAGACAGAGTAACTTTCACATTTTCCACAACATTCTACACAATGCTATCTAGACTCATGGTAAGCTTTTATAGCTTGTGTTATGGAATCTGGAATGCGGATAAACATAAATACATACATATTATACATAGAAACACCCAGACCAATGCAAATAGCCATATTCATGCATACAAATATTTGCACTGAGCGGGAATCGAACCCGCGTCTCCTGTGTGGCAGTCGCGTAGTATGGATTTATTATAATGCAATAACTTATATGTAGGCATTCTGATGCGGAAGATCCGTGATGGTTTCTGTGGAGTGTAGCTCAGGCCTTGCGCACCACATGAGTAAATTAGGAATTTCGAGTTATCCATGGACCAGTTATCTAATTTCGAAGCTCTGCTTTGGTAACAATACTATATGTCTACAACAATGAATACATCATAGTAAAATATATAACCAAACACACATATATGAGTCCGTGAGTGCAAGAAAAATCTAACAACGATATTTTTTCGATATAAGGCGCATCAGTATGACGTCATCTTGTCTAAAAATCTTGTCGGAAAACTAAACGGAAGTTAAGGACCACGACTCTCTGTAAGGATACAGTATTGTAGAATGAAGGAAATTTTCATCCATTTTCAGATGCCTAGTAGGTATTTATACGTAATCTAACTAATTTTTGATTACATGTTGGTTAAGAAGTTCTTGCACTTTCAGCCAAATGTGTATCTAGTATATTGGAATGTGGATGTTATACATTACATTTATTAATAAAAATATATTTCCATTAAATCGTCATAATTTGTTCAATATATCAAATTACCTGAGATTACCGGTATCTAACGAATAACATATTTGGGTCAATTACATAGTCCCATTCTAAATACTACAATATGATCAGAATTCCTGCATTTCCATTATAAATATATAATTTAGAATTTTCATTTATTGGTTCCGACTTAAAAGGCACGTCAAATATTTTATTATTCTTTAAAGTGGTACTACATTTCGTTATGTGTCAGTTATACCCCTCCCTTATTGGCCGCATACGACGAAGTACGATGGGATCATTTGTATATATTGCTCGCATAAGCATGGTTCCAATCAGTACACTAAGGTGTATATACATGTCGCTGGTGGATTCAATAGTCAGTTATGCTCTCGATAGCTATGGTCTTACATTTAAGTCATACATTAATAAACTAGACGCAATTCAAATGAGGTTTATAAAACGTCAACAAAAATGTTAAAGAAAAATATAAAAATGATTACACTAAATTATATAAAATATGTAAAGTCCTACCAGTTACAATAAAACATAAGTACCTACTGTTATTGAATAATCATGGCGATCGAGAGAATAACTTGATGAAAGTCACTAACGAACATAACACCCGTTCGATGACCTCCGGCAAATATATTGTTCCTAGAATACACAATTATTACGGTGATAAAACTTTAAAAAAACGAATACCTTACCTTTTAAATAGGCTGCCGGAGGACATTAGGGAAGAACCAGACAAATTAGTATTTAAGAAGAAACTTAAAAAATATTTTATAAACTTACTTTAATAGTTACATTCTGTTAACATAACGATGGCAGAATGTAGTTATTATAGTTCTGAGTAGTAAGTAGGTAGTATAGTTTTGTAGAAAATTGTACGGAGACTAGATCCCCCAGTCCAACCATATACTCGG
This sequence comes from Eilema sororculum, assembly GCA_914829495.1. Taxonomy (NCBI): domain Eukaryota; kingdom Metazoa; phylum Arthropoda; class Insecta; order Lepidoptera; family Erebidae; genus Eilema; species Eilema sororculum. The sequence goes on along the minus strand of OU618545.1, from coordinate 18,782,508 downwards.
TAATGGGGGACAAAGTATGTATCCATATGTATTTATCTACATTAAATAAAAATTATTTGGCCTAACGATATAACAAATAGCACATAACGAAATACAGTACCGCCTTTACATTGAATCACACATTACATTAATTTTATCAATATTACCTCAATTCCTAATCGAACGTTTTAAACATTTTGTGATACTATTAAGTGTTTTAACATCCATAAAACTTATAGAAAGTGAAAATGCTACATCTTCTTGATAATTTCTACGTAGATAATAAGAAGCACCTTCAACAGTAAACACTACACTTTTCCAAAAAAACAGGAGCACCATAACAGACAAAAACGGTTAGGTATAATTTTTCAAAAAAAATTAAGAGACAAAGCCATAGATACTTTCAAATCAAAGTATGCTGCATTTTATTAAGTTTTTAAATGGCGTGACTTCTTAAATTCTGTTTTATGTTTTCTTCCCGGTCATAAGGAAGAGAAATCACCTTCACGGGCCACAAAACCACTTACCAATAGGTGGGATGTGTGCTTGTTTCTACCTTATTGGTATACAAAAAGATTATTATTTCTAGTAGGTATATAACATTTTACAATCAAATAGTCGTAAGTCGTACATGTTGCGCGAAAATATACCTTATTTATCATATTTGTAAATACTTTGAAGTGAAGACATTATATAACTTATTATATTTACAAGAGAAATTCATCTGTTCCTTACAATTCCGGGCAAATAATTCGAGGCTTCAATTATGTGAATGAAGGCCAGTCGTAGAGACAACCACGCCATCTATGGTTACGGCCGAAGCCTTGCATTTATGTTTGTGTTTCTTGGCGCACGTCCATCTTATCCTGTTGCCGACGAGGGACCGCGAATGTCTGAAGAACTTCTGTCCTCCAATAAATATATTCGTCGTCTCTCTGTTACAAAAGCGCGCTCTTAGAAGCTGCGCTAAATATTCTGTAAGAAATAAAAGAGTTCGATATAATTCAATATTTATAAAGTATTTGACTTAAATAATAAGACCGGTTCATAAACTATAATAATACTATCATATTTTAACCTTATTTTATATATATATATATATAACTATTTTATAGTCACCGGAAAAATAACAAGATTTGTTCAATTATTTCATTTCTGTAATAAATATAATTTGTTATATCTTTTAAATACATATCAGTAAACTGTTATTACTATAAAAATGTTAGTAATACAAATAAAAACTTTAAAACAATGATAGTTTAAAATTTATCGCCTTACACAATGGTCTGTGGTCAGAAAATTTGTTCGACAGCTACTTTCTGTCATAGCATCACTCGTCATAGGCAGGGAATTTATCCTCACACATTACGATATGAACATCCCACGCAAGCTCAAGCTGTGGAACGAACTCCCTGCTGTGGTTTTCGCAAACAACTACAATATGGGGTTCTTCAAGAAAGGCAGTAGGTTTCTAGAGGTTCGGACGAGGGTCGCTGGTGTACACACATTCTTAACTGCACACGTCAGTCAAGGTTGGAGTCAAGGTGGAGTCCCAGGTCTCTTACTGAGGAGCTGAATGGTATTCGTGTTCCGTTGTACGTAACTGGTGGTAGTGTAGTGGTATCGACTTCACTCATCAACCTACCGCCCACTAAATAGCCTGACACTTCGATGGGTTTACGGTTAAACCACGATAACCACTTTTAATCGGTTGAGCCGTACGCCCTAGGGGTCGAGTTTTAGGGAACCAATGGGTGCAGACCCCTGTATGCAGCCCATGTGGCTTTTTTAATATGCCACAAAATTGAAAATTACACTATCCTATCTACCCCTTCGTGCATTAACAGGCGTGAATATATTTACGTGTAATAAAAGAGATTCCTTTGCTTCCCACCAAGCTTACTATTCTAGCTTTATATATCTACCAACATCAGTTATATGGTACTTAGGTGGTTCATGGTTGTGATCCTCGTGCAAGAACTTCAAGCAACCTGAAGCACCAGTTCGAGCTTTCGCTGGACAACCCCTTTTCTTCTTAGTACAGTACCAGAACATTGGGCTGTATTGTGAAAATGTGAAACCATTAACCATTAGCAAACTTTTATTCTTGTTTCTTGTACTCGGGATCATTGCAACTAAAAAAAAATTAAATAAATATATAAAAAGTTGGACATTAAATCCATACTAATATTACAAATGTGAAAGTAATTCTGCCTGTCAGTCAGTTTGTATATTACGCTTACACACCACCACTGAACCGATTTTAATGAAATTTAGTATAGGGGTAGATTAGACAAGAAGGACATAGGCTTTGTTTGGTCGCGATAACCGAAATCCACGCGGGCAACTGCTTCTTTAATATTTAATAGATTTTAAAAACTCTAGTGTTACTGGAAAGTACATAAATCGGTGTAAAGCTTCTTCGGTGTAAAGGCACTTGGACTAGTAAATTATGTAAAAAAATTACTAGGTACTAAAATAATACGAAATATATTACGAATATTTATAAACAATAGCTTACCATTTAATAAATAAACCAATTTTAGATATTATCAAAACTAATTAATTACACAATAAATTTTTCAATTCGGAATTATTATAAAAACAATGTTATATGAAAAAAATATGTAAAATAAATTAAAAAAATATTACGTGATAACATAATAACTACGATTGATATCATAAATATCATATTATAAAAAATATATAACGAAAATATACAATTAATATATTATTATAATCATCCAAGTAGGTACATCTGCGGTAGCCTAGTGGTATGGGTCTCTACGCGGGAGTCGTGCGGTCTATGGCCCTATATGGGTGCCCAATATGGGCGGACACCCTGACGGTCCACAATGCGCGTCTGCTGCGTGGACCGCAGCGTGCAATGGCCAGCAGGGCCATTAGGGGGTACCGCACGATATCCTTCGAGGCGGCGAGTCTCCTTGCCGGATCCCTACCGTGGAACCTGGATGCGAGAGCCCTTTCGATGCTATATCGGTATCGTAAGGAGGCGCGGGAGCAGGGACGGGAACCCGAGCCCGAAGAAATTCGGGCCGTGAGGTCCCAGCTCCACAGGGACATGGTAGCGGAATGGGAGCTACGACTTGGGCGACCAAGCGCAGGGCACGCCGTAATAGCGGCGGTAAGACCCATCATGGAGGAGTGGCTAGAGAGGCCACACGGCAGCCTCTCGTACCGGCTGACGCAGGTGATTACCGGACACGGGTGTTTCGGGAGTTACCTGTGTCGGATCCGGAAGGAGCCAACGTCCGAGTGCCATCACTGTGATGCGAGCGAGGACACAGAGCTGCACACGCTGACCGAGTGCCCGGCGTGGGACACGCCGAGGCGGGTCCTAGTGGCGGCTCTAGGGGTGGGAGTCCTCACACTCGTCACATTGCTCACAGCGATGGTACGATGCGCAAACGCTTGGGGTGCGGCCGCCTCCTTCTGCGAGCAAGTAATGCTCGAGAAGGAGGCGGCCGGTCGGGTCCGGACCAGACTCCGGGCCCGGGAAGCCCGTGCAGAGCGAAGGCGAACCGGACGTCGGAGGTCGCAGAACGACCTCCATCCTCCATGAGCGCTGGCCTGGGGGTGACCGGTGGAGCCGCCTGTCACCCTAGCAGAAGCAGGCCGCGGCGGCGGCGCAAAGTGCGCCTCCCCGTAACCGGGGCTAGATGGGGACATTTTGGTCCCCACAACCCGAAGGGGGCCATCTCGAAAGAGATGGTCCTGGGTCTGCCGGGGTGCGAGAGATATGCTTTTGGCAATCTCACCTCCGGCAGCCAAGGACCCAAGACGGCGTGCGTTTTAGTCGGTTCGAGTCCGACATAACCGCCTCCACCGGCTCCGTGGGGGTGGTATTCGTGGGGATTTTTCGCACGATAAAAAAAAAAAAAAAAAAAAAAGCCTAGTGGTATGGGTAATGGACTGCTGAGACGAGGTCTCGGGTTCGATCCCAGGTTTACCATGGCACACACCAATGACTTTTCGATGCTTTTCGAAATTATGTGTGTATTTATCGCAGGTTTATAAGTGCCCGGTTGATGGCAATAGGCTCGCCACCTATTACATTGGGACCTAAACATAAACTGGCGAAAAGTGGGTGCTAGCACCTCTGCCTACCCCTTCGGGGAATACAGGTGTGATTTTATGTTATGTTATGGTTATGTCATGTCTAAGTAGGTACATACTATGATTTAAAATCTTTATTAGAAAAGGTAACAACATCTGTCTATCCACAATCGTGTTTTTATCTTTATATTCATAGTCCTGTATGAACTAAACTAAGATATTATTAAATAGCTAGTGGTAATATGATGCTTTTGTCCCCATTTTAACTTGTAACTACCTCTACGTAATACCAATAATAAGTCAAATTAAAAAGGGATTCACGCACGCCCCTACTTAGAAGCGGGATAACACCCGAAAACCCCCCCATAGACGCGGGATAGCACCCGAACCACCCCCTAGACGAGGCCGCAATTGTAGCCGTAGGTCTGATGGGAGTCCTGGGACATCCTTCCGAGGGCTTACCCGGGGCTCCCAACCATAGGCTTCTGGGCGTTACCGTGGGGTTTTTAGTCGGTAGGAGTCCGGCATAACATCCATGAAGGATTTTCCCCCAGGGTTAAAAAAAAGCAGTTTGCTTTTTTCTGTGATATCTTTTTTTATTTCATTTTCCATCAAATCTTTTTCATCCCTTTTCTTCCTGATTATGTACTTCTCAGGTCCAATAACTAAAACTTAAACCTTTAAATGCTGATCTGTCCTCCTCCCAAACTATTAATATGTATATAATACCTATATGTATACCTAAATATTATAAATAGATAACTCTAACATAATCAAATTGATATAAAATGTATTCACAATAGTAAATTATATACCTAATATATTTTTAATTATTACTGATTATTATTAAGAACTTTATTACATCCTAGGTACAAAACACACAGAGTTCATAACAACAAAACTAACAAAATAGAATAATTAAAAAGAATTAATTTACACATACTTAAACAATGGCCCATTATATAATATTATTATACCAATAGGCATATATATATATTGTTACTAAGTAGGAATTATTATGTGCGCGAGTGAAACTACAGGTGAATATATAGTTTCTTTTTTTTTCACCTCTGAGATTCATTATCACGATAATTCAATAAAATTTTAGGGGACCGACACAAACAACAGACAACTCAGCGCTATCTAGACCCAAATTAGCACAGCTTTCTAGCTTGGTTCCTAGAATGCAGATAACATACTAAGGCCCTAAATTTTAGAATGACACTACGCCTGAATCACGATTCATCTGATGACAGATGGTATAGACAGTTATATAGTTTGACAAATGGTCTATACAATCTGTCCTCAGATAAACTGCTATTCAGGCTGAGTGTCATTTTAGAATACGGGCCTAAGACATTTTGTTTTATAAATGTGTACACAGGTACTTTTATATTATACATAGAAACACAAAGACATAGACAAGATAACCATAGATATATACCGTCTTTCATCACATTTCGAGTAGGCAATCTATTTTTAATCATCAAACCGATCAACTGTTAAAGATGGCTATGTCCATTGGGAAACTGTATTATTAAATTGTTATACGTAGTTGTTGTAGCTCGGCAGCCAATGGCCCGCTTAATACATCGCCAGGTCACCTGAGAGTGTTTGTTTATCCGATCTCTGCCAAACCTGTGTCCATCAAGCATTAGTACTTCATTCCCTCTAGAGTTCATTACAAATTGGGCAACTGTAAATTTAATAATATAAGGGCATCTTTAGAATATTTTGCTGCATGACTGGAATGGATGTGACGGTATTCAATAGCGTTCTTTTAATCAATTTTGATAAATATATGAAATAAAAATACATAATTATTTTTTAAAGTGTCTTAATTTAAGTTTATTACATAAATGTAACTATTTATCAATAACCATTTTAAAACGCGTCAGGTTAAAGTAAGTAATAATTAGAGTATTTCAGGACATAACATGAAAGCAGTTTGGCAAAGTTAATTTATTGAAAATGTATCTATTATTAATGATTAATTAATCAATCAATCAATTAGCCTATTAGCCTATTATTTATGGCGTACATTGGGAGAGGCCTATGTCCTGCAATGGACTATAATAGGGTATTATTGAATAAGTTTTTTTCTTAAAACTATTACATACATTATGCTATAGTTTTAGTGCGGCATAAATCAATATCTTCGACGGGACTTGCTGTAAAATTCCATTGCATTAATTGAGTGGAGTAATCAAATACAATATTTAATAAATGAACGTAAAATTGTTCATTGTTTCCGATAGTTCGTAAAAATATCTGTAGATGGTTCTACCGTCGACCCAAGACTAGTATATTATCTCTGAACACCCAAGATGTGTCCAAGTAGCTTATTGTCACCCCGGTGAGAACTGGGAAGACAATTTCCAGCTGTCACCCTGGGGGACACGGCTAAAGAGGACTACTGGGCATAATTGCTTTCGTCGACCATGCCCCTTGTACGCGACTGTTCGCAGGTTAAACTTTGGGTCAGCCGGAGTGTGAGGGATATGTCGAAGATCACCTCACCTCCGGCCTCCGGAGCCTCCGGACTGAGGGTAGTGGTGCTGCCACGACCCTAAGTCGGCGTGCGGTTTTAGTCGGTTCGAGTCCGACATAACCTCCCCTTTCGGCCCCGGCAGAGGAGGTATCCGAGGGAATTCCCGCATGAAAAAAAGCAGGTTAAACTTCCGTCTCGGATGTTCACTTTTTAGATCTATAGAAAAAAAATAGCATACTAATTGCTGTACAAGTTCAAATTTCATTAAGTAAATACATTATGCTTACGCCCTTTTCTCTCTATTATAGGCAGAGACACCACAAACAACGAACTGGCAGGCAGTGTGTCACCTTCATTTTATTCATGATTGTTATGTCCCGTATACCGTATCACGCTGTCCAAATAGGTTACAACCACAGCTTTGCAGCCACTGTTTCTCTTGACGCACCGCCATGACACCCGGTCCCGCCGATCATGGGCCTTGTTGTATCGATTATCCATGAACAGGAGCGTTTTATTACCGAAACGATTCTCCACGAAAACCACTAAAAAGATAAAGTTGGAATTATAATACATTACAAAAAATACATGTATATATATAGGTATTATTTTAGGTGCTACTCCCACATTGTTACTATACTACAGTTTACTGGTGGTTTAAAGATGATAATTGTATTAATAACAAATTATATTCGAAAACATCGGGAAAAATGAAAATGCTCAAGTGGGACTTGAACACAACCTTAAAGACGGATACAAAGAGAAGGGAAATTTGAAGTGATTCAAGTGTGGCTCAGTAGTTCAGTTGGGAGAGCATTCCCCCTGTAAGGTCGGTAAGGTTCAGATCACACTTTAGCATTTTCATTTTTCCCGATGTATTCGAATTTTAAAGTTAGCATAATAAATGCTATAAAAATTCATTTGAACAAATTTTATTAAAAATATGAGTACAAGGTTATATCACATTATGTTTTTACATTATACAAAATAGATTTAATGCTTGCTTTAATGCTTTAAAAATATTTTTAACTAGCTTTTGCCCGCGGCTCCGCCCGCGTGGATGTCGGTTATCGCGACCAAACATAGCCTATGTCCTTTCTCAAGGTCTTTAGTTTTTTTTTTTGGCGTGAAAGCGTAACATACAGACAGACAGACAGACAGACAGACAGACGGACAGACAGACAGAGTTACTTTCGCATTTATGGATTATAGGTTAATTCCACTTTTCGCTGTGTAGCACATATTTGAACACACACGTCTAGTCGACAAAAGATATACTATACACCTTTTCGTACAAAGTTGTATAAAAAAGTTTACACTTATATCCTTTGTTGACTGTACTAATGGTTATGGAAGTTCTTAAACTCCATGATTTCATCTTTCGCAGTGATAACGGACGCTTTGCAACCTTGTTTCTTCTTGCTACAGCGCCAGAAGCATTTCCCTCGCACTTCTCTAAACATGTTGTATTTCACATCGCCTAATACTAAGATACGTGTTTTGCCGGACTGTAAGAAGAAGTGAAGACTGTCTGAAAGAGCAATTACATTAAACGGCTTAATTAAAAAAAATTAAAGCAAATTTGTAACCCACATTACTATGTCCCCTTTAGTCCAGCTAAGCTACATTACTTGTGTTAAGAGTGGGTTCATGTAGATAGTGTAATAGCTAAAAATCGAACCCGGGACCTTCATATCGTAAGCATCCGACCTTAAATCCCAATATGTGCCTTGTTTCATCAATACTTAATTAAATATGATACAAAATTTTTACCCTTTTAACATGTGATTAGGCGTTGCGAAAATATGACTTTATTACTAATGAAAACTTTTAGCACACTTTTTAGTAGGGATATTTAAATATTGTTTTAAGTACCGATATTTCGGCACTGTTATAACTTATAAGTTATAACGAAATAAAAATACAATAGTAGGAACCAAATTCCGCCGAGGCGTATATACCTACTACCTATTGGATATTTGTAGGTAGAAAATTAAATAATGTCAATTTCATGATTCAACTACATTTTATTCATACACACAGTAACAGTGATTTGATGAATGCTGCGGTGGATATGTGGAGTCACGCGTAAAAATCGCGTTAGGAACTCTCGCATCCGAAGCAGCCTTCATGTCTGTGACATAGCAGATAAAATACAAAAGAGTCACCTCCGCTGGTGCGGCCACGTCTTGCGGCAACCGCCCAGCTACGTGGGTAACAAATGCCTGGCAATGGCACCCCCACCGGCTCAGGTAGAAGGGGTAGGCCAAAGAAGTGCTGGTTTGGTGTCGTGGAGGGTGACATGCGTGCAAAAAAAAATATCACATTACCTGGCAAGGCGGAAAGTGCCCGGTTCAAATGATATTTTTTTATTACATATTATTATGCATTATTAATATAGAATGGACCGTTCAAAACTTACAGTATATATTAGGTATAGAGCGCGCATGTCACTCCGGTCTGTTATGCCGAGCGTAGGCAGATACCTAACAATGGTACACCGCACCTATAGTGATGTGTCATGCATTAAAAATATCAATTATTGGACTTATGAGTTTAGTGTATTGTTATGTATTCGATCGTGTCGAAGTAACTTTGACAGGTATCGTTTGGCTACTGATTGAGGTGGAGCAATTATCCTCGGTACTGTTCATCTTCATGCTTAGCAAGGCATGCTCAATGGCTTAACGTATACTCTAAGGGCCAAAGTAATATCGACATATATAAATTTGATCACTCTATATTTGTGCCCGTAACATCTAGGTACAGAAAAAATATTTAAAAATTGATATTTTTGTTATAAAACACTATTATTTTTACGTTGCAATAAAACATTAGATTTTTATTTATTGGAATGAATTTTACAGCATTAAGTACAAATTATACTTATATTATAATATAATTATAATTTATATTATAGTATTAATTAAACTTATACTATAATTTTATTATAATTAACTATACCTACAAATTTTCCCTATGTATTCGACTACCCTCCTTTCTTCTGAAGTCGGGTAAAAAATCGTCTTCAGTGATTAAGCTACTAACTATTTTGTATTTAATTTTAATATACATGATACGTGCGACTAAAACTTTTGTTCTTTTACCCAACTGCCAAAAAGGGTTATGTTTTTCACGCGTATCTTGTACTAGCTTTTGCCCGCGGCTCCGCCCGCGTGGATGTCGGTTATCGCGACCAAATATAGCCTATGTCCTTTCTCATGGTCTAATCTACCCCTATCAAGTAATTTCATCAAAATCGGTTCAGTGGTTTAGGCGTGAAAGCGTAACATACAGACAGACAGACAGACAGAGTTACTTTCGCATTTATAATTTAGTATGGATATGGATGTACGTTTGTAAACATTATTTTTAGTCATGATTGTGTGTTCCAGCTTGTCTTATGATATCTCCACAGTAGGTTGTCACATTAGCTTTGCAGGCTGCAGACTTCCGTTTTGCGCATCGCCACTCAATCCTGGAGCCCCTCACTCTCTTTTTATGGTATTTATATTTGTCCACCGTGAGAAAACTGCCACGCGGAGTCTTCACCACAAATACTAAAAACATATTCACAATTATTAAATGTTCAAAGTAAGTTTATCTAATTAGTGATATCCCAAATTTATCAAACTAAAATAGCGATTTGTTATAAAAAGGAGAAGAATATTTTTGTATTATATTGATATTTTACTATTGGTAAAACAAATAAGTAATTGGATTGGAAAAAAAAGAAAAAAATAATACAAATCAACATTTACTATTTAGAACATTTCAGTATTAATTGGAAAGACATTTTTATTTTGGTAATAAAATAAATATTCTACAAATGATAGGTATTATAAATTTTAATAATAATTAAAAAAATATAATTAATATTACAAACATATTTACTTAAAATCTAATAATTATAGAAATTAACAAATAACATGATATGTTTTTTTATACCACTTAGGTAGCAGACAAGCACACGGCCCACCTGATGGAAAGTGGTTACCGCGGCCTATGGACGTGTGCAACACCAGGGGCGTTACACTCGCGCTGCCTACCCTGAAGAAACCTTCTAATGCCCCTCTTGAAGAACCCCATATTGTAGTGGCTTGGTACCTATATATGATAGGTACCTATTTAGAAACACAACGTTACTGCTTAATATTATAAATGTGAAATGTTGTGAAGATGTTTGAATAGGTTCCCATGGGTCGCGGGAACGGGATCAAAATATCATGCGGGCGACGCCCCGAGCATCAGCTTGTTTGACATAAATCACTGGCAATTTCCACACAAGGGGCGAGAACATTGCAAACATATGGGTTCGTAACACTCGACACACGTGTATGCCGTCTTCCTACGCAATTTAGATGGACACATACTGCATGTCCTTCGTTTGCCTTTAATAGATTCATGGTTTTGAATTCCTTCTATGACCATATCATCACCGAGAACTCGCTTAATTATTAAGCGTAATTCCCTTGGTAACAGACTACAAACTGCTCGTCTCTGGATATGAGAAAGCACTAGCGAACGTGACAAAGCCTTCAGGAAATTTCCTCTTTCTGTACACTTGGGTTGATGCATGTTATAAATTATGTAAGCGTTCATGCTGCTCAAATCAAGAATTCGGTAGAACACCACCATTGACCATCTTCTCGTCCGGCGGCTGCTGGAATAAATGGAGCTTTTCTTAGTAGCCTGTTGCGGGGCCAATCCTACACTATCAGTGTTCTCTCCGATATAAACAGATCCATTACAGAAATAGCCATTTTTTGCATCATATACGGCTCGTAGGACCAGTCCGAGTTTACCAGATTTCTTCGGCACAGTTGTAATCCGGCCACTTCGACCACGAAACTTGACTAACGTCTCGTCTACAGTGACGCATTCGCTCAATTCGTATAATTGTTGAGAATTGGTAACAAATTTGTTGAAAATAAAAGATGTAGCTGCCAAGCTGTCCTTTCTTTTTCTATAGGCGCGATCATCTGGATTGTCGAATCGCAGACACTGCATTAAAACGATAAATCTATTTTCTGACATGGAGCATCTAAATATCTCACTCGCTGTACCGTCCCTAGTAAATAAATAACTTGGCTTTTCTTTGTTGGATTTCAGAACAGCTGAGTATAGTAAAAGACCCAAAAAAGCCTTTAGCTCCGTCAAGTCGACGTCTTTCAGTTCAGGTTTTTTCTGATGAGTATACTTTATCCTGTGATTGAAAAGTTTGTTGTTTGTCCACATCAAAATTTGTTCAAGCATTTCTTCGTCAAATAGTTTATTCCAGATACTAATAGGGTCTTTTTCATCCTTAACTGTCAATTTGGAGGCACCAGAACTCGTAATGATATTATGTTGAGATGAAAGTTTGACAAACGTTGGTGGTGCATCTGTATCTTCAGAACTATCATTGCTCTCCTCTGTATTCACGGTATCATCTTCGTTATCCGATTGATCTGAAGCCAACATCAAAGAATTGAATCCCTCTCCATAGGACGGACTGTCAACCATAATCATTTCAGTTCTAGATGGTCTCATGGTCGATACTTTTTGATTTCTATTGTCGTTTACTAAAAAATATTAAAAAAATTACATTAAAAATTATTCAACAGTATATTTTCGGTATGTGGTAACAGGGCTATGTAGCCTGACAGGCTACATCTTTTGATGAGTATTAGGTACTCACGTTTTTAAGTGTTGTTTGCTAAAAATACTTTGGTCACCTTCTATGATCGTTAGACCAGAACTTATACTAAAACCGAAACTCTTAGGACGCGGGGTCTCGACAACCAGGAAAATGGGACAATTAGAAGAATTTGCAAAACGCGCTATGCCTGTGAGACTACACATCAACAGGTAGGGTTAACTAAGATACTTTACTTACAGAGCACCATCTAGACCAAAATCCAGTAAAATTCTGTTAGTAATACTACAAGAAATTGTACCGAAAAGTTTATTGAAAATACAGCATTTTTTAAAAAGTAAATTATATTTTCTTCACCCTCAACCACAGTATAATTAATAAACAAAATCAGGGTAATAAATTAAAGATTTGAAATATCAGAATCCCATTATCATTAAATATACCTATCAGTTCAATAATTCTTTTCATTTCTTGACATTGCGAAATAATATAATAACGAAATAAACATAATTATTAGAATATCATTCTAATTTCCTAATCGCATTCGCTCAATTCGTATAATTGTTGAGAATTGGTAACAAATTTGTTGAAAATAAAAGATGTAGCTGCCAAGCTGTCCTTTCTTTTTCTATAGGCGCGATCATCTGGATTGTCGAATCGCAGACACTGCATTAAAACGATAAATCTATTTTCTGACATGGAGCATCTAAATATCTCACTCGCTGTACCGTCCCTAGTAAATAAATAACTTGGCTTTTCTTTGTTGGATTTCAGAACAGCTGAGTATAGTAAAAGACCCAAAAAAGCCTTTAGCTCCGTCAAGTCGACGTCTTTCAGTTCAGGTTTTTTCTGATGAGTATACTTTATCCTGTGATTGAAAAGTTTGTTGTTTGTCCACATCAAAATTTGTTCAAGCATTTCTTCGTCAAATAGTTTATTCCAGATACTAATAGGGTCTTTTTCATCATTAACTGTCAATTTGGAGGCACCAGAACTCGTAATGATATTATGTTGAGATGAAAGTTTGACAAACGTGGGTGGTGCATCTGTATCTTCAGAACTATCATTGCTCTCCTCTGTATTCACGGTATCATCTTCGTTATCCGATTGATCTGAAGCCAACATCAAAGAATTGAATCCCTCTCCATAGGACGGACTGTCAACCATAATCATTTCAGTTCTAGATGGTCTCATGGTCGATACTTTTTGATTTCTATTGTCGTTTACTAAAAAATATTAAAAAAATTACATTAAAAATTATTCAACAGTATATTTTCGGTATGTGGTAACAGGGCTATGTAGCCTGACAGGCTACATCTTTTGATGAGTATTAGGTACTCACGTTTTTAAGTGTTGTTTGCTAAAAATACTTTGGTCACCTTCTATGATCGTTAGACCAGAACTTATACTAAAACCGAAACTCTTAGGACGCGGGGTCTCGACAACCAGGAAAATGGGACAATTAGAAGAATTTGCAAAACGCGCTATGCCTGTGAGACTACACATCAACAGGTAGGGTTAACTAAGATACTTTACTTACAGAGCACCATCTAGACCAAAATCCAGTAAAATTCTGTTAGTAATACTACAAGAAATTGTACCGAAAAGTTTATTGAAAATACAGCATTTTTTAAAAAGTAAATTATATTTTCTTCACCCTCAACCACAGTATAATTAATAAACAAAATCAGGGTAATAAATTAAAGATTTGAAATATCAGAATCCCATTATCATTAAATATACCTATCAGTTCAATAATTCTTTTCATTTCTTGACATTGCGAAATAATATAATAACGAAATAAACATAATTATTAGAATATCATTCTAATTTCCTAATCGCATTCGCTCAATTCGTATAATTGTTGAGAATTGGTAACAAATTTGTTGAAAATAAAAGATGTAGCTGCCAAGCTGTCCTTTCTTTTTCTATAGGCGCGATCATCTGGATTGTCGAATCGCAGACACTGCATTAAAACGATAAATCTATTTTCTGACATGGAGCATCTAAATATCTCACTCGCTGTACCGTCCCTAGTAAATAAATAACTTGGCTTTTCTTTGTTGGATTTCAGAACAGCTGAGTATAGTAAAAGACCCAAAAAAGCCTTTAGCTCCGTCAAGTCGACGTCTTTCAGTTCAGGTTTTTTCTGATGAGTATACTTTATCCTGTGATTGAAAAGTTTGTTGTTTGTCCACATCAAAATTTGTTCAAGCATTTCTTCGTCAAATAGTTTATTCCAGATACTAATAGGGTCTTTTTCATCATTAACTGTCAATTTGGAGGCACCAGAACTCGTAATGATATTTTGTTGAGATGAAAGTTTGACAAACGTGGGTGGTGCATCTGTATCTTCAGAACTATCATTGCTCTCCTCTGTATTCACGGTATCATCTTCGTTATCCGATTGATCTGAAGCCAACATCAAAGAATTGAATCCCTCTCCATAGGACGGACTGTCAACCATAATCATTTCAGTTCTAGATGGTCTCATGGTCGATACTTTTTGATTTCTATTGTCGTTTACTAAAAAATATTAAAAAAATTACATTAAAAATTATTCAACAGTATATTTTCGGTATGTGGTAACAGGGCTATGTAGCCTGACAGGCTACATCTTTTGATGAGTATTAGGTACTCACGTTTTTAAGTGTTGTTTGCTAAAAATACTTTGGTCACCTTCTATGATCGTTAGACCAGAACTTATACTAAAACCGAAACTCTTAGGACGCGGGGTCTCGACAACCAGGAAAATGGGACAATTAGAAGAATTTGCAAAACGCGCTATGCCTGTGAGACTACACATCAACAGGTAGGGTTAACTAAGATACTTTACTTACAGAGCACCATCTAGACCAAAATCCAGTAAAATTCTGTTAGTAATACTACAAGAAATTGTACCGAAAAGTTTATTGAAAATACAGCATTTTTTAA
The DNA here is from genome assembly GCA_914829495.1 of Eilema sororculum. Lineage (NCBI taxonomy): Eukaryota > Metazoa > Arthropoda > Insecta > Lepidoptera > Erebidae > Eilema > Eilema sororculum. Next base: position 18,767,389 of record OU618545.1, on the reverse strand, counting down.
AAAGTAAATTATATTTTCTTCACCCTCAACCACAGTATAATTAATAAACAAAATCAGGGTAATAAATTAAAGATTTGAAATATCAGAATCCCATTATCATTAAATATACCTATCAGTTCAATAATTCTTTTCATTTCTTGACATTGCGAAATAATATAATAACGAAATAAACATAATTATTAGAATATCATTCTAATTTCCTAATCGCATTCGCTCAATTCGTATAATTGTTGAGAATTGGTAACAAATTTGTTGAAAATAAAAGATGTAGCTGCCAAGCTGTCCTTTCTTTTTCTATAGGCGCGATCATCTGGATTGTCGAATCGCAGACACTGCATTAAAACGATAAATCTATTTTCTGACATGGAGCATCTAAATATCTCACTCGCTGTACCGTCCCTAGTAAATAAATAACTTGGCTTTTCTTTGTTGGATTTCAGAACAGCTGAGTATAGTAAAAGACCCAAAAAAGCCTTTAGCTCCGTCAAGTCGACGTCTTTCAGTTCAGGTTTTTTCTGATGAGTATACTTTATCCTGTGATTGAAAAGTTTGTTGTTTGTCCACATCAAAATTTGTTCAAGCATTTCTTCGTCAAATAGTTTATTCCAGATACTAATAGGGTCTTTTTCATCATTAACTGTCAATTTGGAGGCACCAGAACTCGTAATGATATTATGTTGAGATGAAAGTTTGACAAACGTGGGTGGTGCATCTGTATCTTCAGAACTATCATTGCTCTCCTCTGTATTCACGGTATCATCTTCGTTATCCGATTGATCTGAAGCCAACATCAAAGAATTGAATCCCTCTCCATAGGACGGACTGTCAACCATAATCATTTCAGTTCTAGATGGTCTCATGGTCGATACTTTTTGATTTCTATTGTCGTTTACTAAAAAATATTAAAAAAATTACATTAAAAATTATTCAACAGTATATTTTCGGTATGTGGTAACAGGGCTATGTAGCCTGACAGGCTACATCTTTTGATGAGTATTAGGTACTCACGTTTTTAAGTGTTGTTTGCTAAAAATACTTTGGTCACCTTCTATGATCGTTAGACCAGAACTTATACTAAAACCGAAACTCTTAGGACGCGGGGTCTCGACAACCAAGAAAATGGGACAATTAGAAGAATTTGCAAAACGCGCTATGCCTGTGAGACTACACATCAACAGGTAGGGTTAACTAAGATACTTTACTTACAGAGCACCATCTAGACCAAAATCCAGTAAAATTCTGTTAGTAATACTACAAGAAATTGTACCGAAAAGTTTATTGAAAATACAGCATTTTTTAAAAAGTAAATTATATTTTCTTCACCCTCAACCACAGTATAATTAATAAACAAAATCAGGGTAATAAATTAAAGATTTGAAATATCAGAATCCCATTATCATTAAATATACCTATCAGTTCAATAATTCTTTTCATTTCTTGACATTGCGAAATAATATAATAACGAAATAAACATAATTATTAGAATATCATTCTAATTTCCTAATAATAACTTAAAGAAATAACTTGTGTACCAATTTTTCATTTAATTATTACTGAATACAAGGATTTTTTCCTTAATTTCAACTTTCATGTATTAAATATTTTAGAAGGAAGTTATGCTAGTATTCAATAGTTCTAAAAGGCAAATAGGAAATCACACGTCGTATTCATCTTAATCATACTTTTATTCTCTTTCCACTTATTTGAACTAAGTGAGCTAACTTATTAGTTCAGTTATGACATATGTATCGAAACTTTTAAAAGGTTGGGATAGATTTGTCTCATGATTTGAATGACTGTGTTGATATATTTTACCTAAGTATATATTGTGCAATCGGCAGACAGACGGCATAACTTAGGCGGCAAAACATACACAATGCACACATACACACATAATTCTCACGACTTTGGTAGGTAAGTATACACTTACCGCCGTTCCCAATAACATACAGATAAAGATAGATCGCATCTACGGATAAAGTGCTCGGCTGTTTAAATTCAAAACATAGTAACTCCTATTTCACACCAATTTCGGAAAATAAAATTATACTGCGATGCGCTTTGCCGCAAAAAAATCAATTACCATGTTTTGAATTTAAACAGCCGATACGTCAAATTTGACTGTTGCGATCTATCTTTAACTATAAGTATGTTATTGGGAACGACCGATAAAAGATAAATCGTCTATCAGTGATTATGATAATCGTTACGCTTTACTATGAGGCCCTCGACAGTCTTAAGACTTGCTTTGCATCCCGTGGTCTTTCGTTTGCTACACCTCCACTCAGATATCACGTCTAGTTGTCTCTCTCTCAAAAACTTATATCCTTGTGAGACGATTACTTTATTACCGCGTTGAGATGTCGCATAATAGAAATCTGTAAAATAAATACGACAGTTTTACAATTTTTTTTGCACAAGTACTGACAAAAGAGAAGGGTTGGGAGATATATGCTGCGCTTCAAGGACTGCACAAAACGCGACATGGTGAAACCAGGGAAAGGTGAGATGGGAAAACCAGGCTGACGATCGCACCAAGTGGAGGACGTCCCTGGTTGATGGATGCAAGACCCATGACAACTCTTGGTTTCGAAACTTAGCCGAAAAGCGTAAGAAGAGACACGGGAGCGCAAGGGCTGCCTCGTCTGCCCACGTTTCGAGCGACCCGCAGTTTAGGTACCAGTCATGCGGACGGTACTGTCACTCCCGTATCGGACAATACAGTCACACTAGAGTCTGCCACACAGATAGTGCTTAAATCATCTACCTAAGATGTAAAGGCCTACTACTACTGACAAAAGTGAATAGTTTGCCGCAGAAGTTATTCAAATTGGTCTTGGTCACTTATCACCTAGTTGAGTGATACACCAAATCATGTCGTATATAGGTACTTAGCAGGGATTTATTTTATTACAAAATATGACATTTGTAATTTTATTAGAACAAAAAGCAGTGGAGGGTAATTTTTTATTTTTTATCGCGTTTTAGTACGGCGATTCCATGACCAAGTTTCGTTTCTATTTAGGAAAATATGAAACTGAACACAGCTAGCAACACGGCAAACAAGTGCACCGATTTCTTTTATAACGCAAACCGACTTACACTACATAATAATAAAGCAAAGTCGCGTTCCGCCCCTATCTTCGCTTAGATGTTTAAAACTACGCAAAGGATTATGATGCGGTTTTTTAATAGATAGAGTGAATCAAGAGGATGGTTTATATGTATAATATATGATTAACATAACAGAGGGTGCAGCGGGAACGGGATCCAAAGCCACGCGGGCGGAGAATAAATAATAAGCGGGACGAAAAAACCGGATCTGCTAGTAAATTAAAAAAAAGATATGAATCATTATGGACATAGATATTTATATTATCTAATTTCAACACTAATACTTAAAATCACAACTGAGGAGACATACTTAAGTTAATAAGTTAATAAGTTAATAAATACATTGGTAGGATCTTTGATTTTATTCCAAATAGAAATTTATTAACAAATCTCAAAAAAAAAAACAAAATTTCAAATTATGACATTTTGTATCATTTGAACAAAATCAAAATTGCTTTTACTTGATCGCATTTGCAGCATTTGTGTATCTGTACCTACTGTAAAAGTATACACATACAATATTTATTTATATATTCTTAACAGGCCATTAATTCACTGTTACTACAAATGAAAATACATTAATAGTAATTGAAATACCCGTTCAAATGAATTTAAAATTGTATTGATACTAAACATTCGGAAGCACAAAAGACTTTTTTTAATTAACTTAAAATATGGCAGATGTCAAAATAGTTGGACAGTCAAAATGTTCCTAATTATTGGTATGTTATGTAGTCCTTCACAAGCCACAGGTAAAAAAAACACAATATGTAAAAAAATATCACATCATAGCCTTAGGTATAGATATTAAATACTTAATGTTCGAGTTACAGATAAAAAAAGAAGAAAAGAGACCATCTAAAGACTAATATAAATAAATTAAAAATAAAACCCTGCATTGACTTATTCCTACCACATCAACCACATACTATATAATACCTAAATATAATACAGGGGCCAATTAAGGATTATTACCGAAAGTGGGTCCCAATTTTCTCAGCATTTCCGCAATAGAAGATTGGTTTGAGTAGAACATTTTGATAACTGAAACACTTCACATAATCGAATTTGTCGTATCTACAGAAAAGTATTATTGCCGCACAACTGTCTTTGTCGCTCAAACAAAATGGCGGCAAAAAATTGTATACCTGCAAGTTGGTCACCCAGTACTTAATGATTGTGGTCAGCTCGCACTCTGAGGATAATATTATCGATGGTCATCACAAAAGCCTGGCAACCCTTCGTCTTGTTCTGACACCGCCAGCGAGTCTTCGGACCCTCGTTCTGATGAACTGTATACCGGTATGCTCCAATATCCAAACAACGCTTGCCATTGCCGGTAAAACCAAAATATGCTGAAAATATGACAAATATTGTAACTTAGAAATCGAAAAATAGAATCGTAATATTAATTGAATATCCTTATTGACACAGTTTTAATTTATGAATTAGGTAATGCATTTAAATCGTCAGCAAATTGGGTATTTTACTATACTTAAAATAAATTATCTATCAAAGCTCATTAAAAGGCTAGCCCATTAAAATAAGAATTGTAAAAGAGCGGTATTAGTTGCATCGGTTCTTATTTTATCGTATTTATTTATTTTTAATAATCCACCCAACCTGACTATTAAATTATATGACGTCACTTAATTTTTTTATACAAGTTACCTTATAACTTACTGTTTTGACGTTTAGTAAAAAGTAACTAACTTGAATAGTCAGTACAATACCAAGAGATTTTTTTTTTTTAGCTATGGGGGAAAATCCTTCATGGATGTTATGCCGGACTCCTACCGACTAAAAACCCCCACGGTAACGCCCAGAAGCCTATGGATGGGAGCCCCGGGTAAGCCCTCGGAAGGATGTCCCAGGACTCCCATCAGACCTACGGCTACAATTGCGGCCTCGCCCTGGGGGGCCTCGCCTTGGGGGACAATACCAATTGATTATTAATATTATTAATAAAGTCTATTATGAGATATTTTAGTAATACAATAAATGGAGCAACAAGGTTTTTTTTATAACTGAAATATCACATTAAAAATCTAGAAATACCTTAGAAATATATTAAAACATTTGATGATCCCCTTTATGGGTAAAATAAATTATCAATAAACAGTTATACAAACAATAAACTAGGGATTTTATTTCTCCTAATGTTACGTAGCTTGATATTTGCATTATCCGTTTTGATCAAATTGCAATGGTCAGTAACAAAAGGTTCTAAATGGACACAAACCATAGGGCTACCTATAGGTATACTTCCATTGTAACCTTAATCGCTGCTAGTTCACAATACTTTTAGCAGCTGCATCTTTTGTCCACACATCCAGTAACCAGAGTTTAACTCAAAAATACTAACTATTTAGCTTTTATAAATGCACGCTCCAGATCCGTTGAATCTTAATTGAGAATATAATGGCAACGTTCCTTTGTTAACCAAATTCATGTCAGATTATATCTGCACATGGTTGGGTTTCACTGGCGTATTATAATTGTAATATAGGTACCCTCTAATCTGCACAATGCAGCTGCTTTAACCGGCTGATGTGTAAGGTCACCGCGCCCTCTTAGATACAAATAATGTTTTTTATAGCTGCTGAATTTGATATTAGGTATCAAACTTGTTGTAATATGATTTTATCCAATACTGTTGTGCAACATTGAGTTTTAATCCTATTTTACAAACTTTATTTATCTTCCAATGTTTCTTTCTGAGTTCTTTTGTGATGGTAAAATTGCAAGTTGACTTGGAATCACTTTTTTAAATCTTGCATTTTAGATCACAGTGTGTTTTTATAGCAAGCGTGGTCGGAATCGACTTCCTAGATTAGCTATGAGTAAAGGAAATTATTCAATTTTAACAGAAAATGAACAAGAGATAAAGTTTGGTGTAAGTACGCAATTTAAAAGTTTGTGTTTGTTTAAAAAAAATATATTTTTACAATTAGATTTTTCCCTAATACCAATAGTTATTTGACCACTTTGGACAACAATATATATTTTTTACCAAATACAGATAATATTAGCAAATATAAAAATTAAATTAGTAATGGTGCTATTTATACACACTCTAAACATAATGCCCAATACCTATTATGTTGTCAAGCATCTGTCCCTCAGGGTATCAAATTCGGCCCTCGTATTTGTATTTGACCCCAAATTATTCTTATAAATATTTGGTGTTCACTAAAGCTCTAGACCAGTTTTGTTAATGCAGATTATTCGTGTTCATTCATTCATGAATCAGTGGGTGCCTCGATTACAGCCATAATTTTGAATGACCACTCATAATGATGCTAAATGACCTCGGTGATGCAACTATGGCTACTCAATATGTAAATACACAAAGTCCCTTAAATCTCTCAGTTTATTAATTATATTAATAAATTGACTTAATATGGTAATATAAATCTGACATTATATTGAAAACATCACTTTTCACGAATGTATTTAACATTAAAGAACTTGGAGCGATTGATTTGATTTTCATTTCTCTGAAGCCGCTTATATTTTCGGTAAGATAAAGAAATATTTAAATAAAAGGTTTTAGATAATTCCACGTTGTAATAATAATATAATAATTATCATTATGTTTTTATTTACGTGTAATAGCAATGTCTAACAAGCATTAAAAGCACCGAGATGGTTTTCAATCTATAATTGATACCAAAAAAATGTTCCATCTTTCCAAAGGAAATAAATAAAAATAAAATATTCTACAACATTCTACACAACGCTATCTAGACCCAAGGTAAGCAAAGGTTAACTAATTTGTATTATGGAGTCTAGATATATACAGATACGACATACTTAGATACTTTTTTTTGTAAATACAAACATATTATTCATAGAATCCCAGACCAATGCAAATAACTTTACACATAGTTATCTCTTTGCTTGCAAAGACCCCGATATCGGAAGGACTAGATAAACCTCCAGTTTGTCGAGTCGGCTATTACATTATGAATTTCATTAATATCAGTGCCGCCTGACAATATTATAGTTGTATAATAAAATAATTTATGAATTTGTAATAATGTAATTAATTGAGTCTTGGTTACTTGAATAATAAATGAATTTGAATTTGAATTTGAATATACAAATACTATGGTGAAATAAAGTGAGAAGTTCTATATAATAGATGGAGAAGATATAGATTATGGGTAGGTAAAACTGAATTTTAGTACTTAGTAATGTATTTTCATTTAAAAAAAATTGATTGCGATAAAACTTCGGTACAGAGAATCGCGTTGTACGCGTTAATTGATATTCCAATACATTCATCTGTATTTCCTTATTTACAAAAATGAGAGTAATTTCCTTAATGGTTGGTATGCTCTCCTTTGATTTTCAATATAGTATTGCCATAAGTGAGTACAGTAACTTTACAGCCGTCTTTCTTTCTACGGCACACCCAGTAAGCCTGTTCACCCCATATTTTGTTTCTCATGAACACACCGCTGTCTAACAAGAGATTCTGGCCGCCTCTACGCGTGGATACTATTACCGCTTCTGAAAACCATAAACACAAGTATAACAAACAATATTTAAAAAGTTTAGGTCTTAGTCGTCGTGTCAGTGGCAAGAATTTAAATATTTAGATGCGCCCAGCCCAAAACTCGGCGACTTTGACCGCATCTTTCGTCGCTTCATTTAGGTCGGAAATCGTGCGGGTGTAGGGGCAAAGTGGGCACGACGAGAGGGTGGTCCATGGACTGCAGTTATGCACCACAGTCACACAGCACGCTGCTTCCAGATAACCCTATTTTACCCGGTTCCCCCTACAGCAGCCGACCTGAGACCTCAACCTATTTAAGGATTTCTAGGTGTTTTGTTTCATGACCGGGTAGTAGGCTCTCAGCGGGCTGGATGTTATCTGGAGGGGGTGCATTACCCGTGAGCCACCTCTAGTAGTTTAAGTAATATAGGAAAGTATTATTAACAACAATTACCGTAACCAGCAAAACTTTTATTAGCTCAACAGTCCACCCCGATTCGTATCTGATGTAAAGGACCTTGATAAGACCCTAGTACACTGGCTGCACAACCGCGCATGTTTGCAACAACTAGCCTTTGCATCAATACGAGCCGGGCAAGAGTCCTCAGTTTTTCTTATTAATTATAGTCATAATTGTAATGTAATGATGATAATAAAGCCACAGGAAACGCCTGACGGCTATATGTTGTAAGGAACTCATAATACTTTGGTACATTTCATAACGACTTCATACATTGATGTATATAAAAAAATATGTGGTTGATGAAGTTTGCGAAAGTCGCAAATAAAATATAAAACACACCTGAACATACTCTAAAGTCCAGCCAGTTGAAGGATTCAAGGATAAAATGTAATTACAGGCCTAGTGTGTAACTGACGTAAAGCCAACGAAGCGAGAGAAAAAAGGTAAACAAAGCTACCTTTACCGAGTTACGTTCCGATAACTAGCGATTATTTTTTCTGTTCTTGTCGCACATGTCACATGTACGCGATAATGGCCGAACGACGGCTGTCGTTGCGTGTTTCATGGTACAGGAAAGCTGTCAGCACAGCGGTTCCAAACTGTCGGATCCCCCATCCTATGAGCAATTTCATTCCTGTCTGGAATGAGTTTAAAATGATCAGCATCAGAATCAGAATCATTTTTATTTGTTCAAAACATGTGTGTTACATACAGAAGCAAAAATAGTACATAATAGTCCAGTCATGTTTTGCCACAAATATATGCCTAGGGAGACACTCAGTCATTAAAAGCGCATAAGTAGCTTCCAATTTCAACAGCTTGCTAAATATTATGTAATAAATGACAAATAGGTTGAAAAATGCGCTAATTAACGAAAATACGTAATAATTTTCAAATCAAAATTTTTGGAACCGCTGAAACTTTGTTTACCTTTTTTCTCTCAGTTCGTTGGCTTTACTTTACGTGTATTCTAATCATATAAATGTCTGTCTTACAACTACAGAAAATTATGGACACTTTATTGTATGAGTTCCCTTGATTCTAACAACTTTGTTACCATTTGTTATCGCAGTAGATGTACAGCCGTGAAGCTTGCGCCTGCGGCACGTCCAATAGACGTGATCTCGCCACACCTTGTTCTTGATGTACACGTAGTAATTATTGATCAGTAGCTTCACAGATCCCCGACAAGTTGGTATTATTTCAGCTTCTAGAAATAGTTCATAATATATCACTCAAATGTTTTGGGATGATTGAATGGAAAGAGGAATAAAGTTAAGTTAATATATTCAGCACCAGAAATATGTAGATGATCAAAGTACACAAAAAAGTTTGAACAGTAATACCATTTAAATCAATAAAACAGTTTGATTTGCTCTTAATACGAGAGTGAGAGAAGATCGTTTTGAGACTTCATCGTTAAGATATTTATGACGCTGATTGTATCTACACATTATCATCTATTGTGGACTTGAATCACGATTTATCCGATGACAAATTGTATAGACAGATTGATAGTTTGACGTAAGTATGGCCTATACAATCTGTCCTCAGATACTTAAATCGCGATTCAGGCTAAGTGTCATTCTAGAATACGGCCCTGAAAGTTTAATTGATTCTTAGATACGTGATTTCAAAACTTAAATAAATAAATAAACTTGAGAATCTAATGGAAAACGTAATCAAGCTTATTGATTCTGAAGCTTTAGTAACCACACGAAAATATAGGTAGCTTCTATTTTTACCATCATACGGTGTACCAAAGATTTCTTTTTCATATTTATTTACTAATCGTTTTGATATCGTGGTATTCTGTAATATTAGTACTTAGTTACTTGTTGAAGAATGCATTCGTACATGCTACTTCTTCGCCACCAAATCGTTTGGTCAGGAGTCAGGACATCGGTATTAGCTAAACACATTTAATTCTAAGTTACCAACCAAGTTAACTCTAAAACTCGACAGGTACATAAAAAATATCCTCTGAAACTAACAAAAAAATTATTAGGTATAGGTACTTCAACTGTGTCTTCATTTACTTTAATATAAAGATTGTTTGTTCTGTATGTTCAAAAATTTTATAATCTACTGACTGACCCGGCAAACTTCGTTTCGTGTTAGTTAAAAAAACTAAAAATAATAAAACAAATGATTAAAAAATAAAAACCCGACTGCCACTGAAAAGACCGAAATAAGTTTGATAGCAGGCGGTACCCATTAATTTTCTTTCGGTTTATGATTGACAAATGGGTACCGCCTGCTATCAAACTTATTTCGGTCTTTTCAGTTGCAGTCGGGTTTTTTATTTTTTAATAATTTGTTTTATTTCATACTTTTTAGTTATGATATGACATTTATATCTTTTTGTAATTTACATAGCGTTTATACTTGAAATAAAAACTTAAATCAATAAGCAAGGAAATTAGCGAGAGTGATTGTTTTGTAAAACAACTTTAAATCGTTATATATCCTAAACTATTTTTTAAAATGAAAAATGATAAAAGGAACCTAAAGATGATTTTAAAATACCTATTCAACGACACCCCATTTGACATAGTTCATCGACTTTTATTTTTTTCATTTTGACAATATGGCGTCTGGTTGTCGCTGTGGTGGATTTTGATTACTGTCATGTCTTTAGTCACACTCGCAAGGTTAAGACGAATCGATTGACGTATGAATTATTAAAATCGGCCCATGCATTTGGTCTCTAGAACGCCACATAGAAACAAACATACATACATACATAGACTGATAAACACATTACCCTCCTTTGCTTCGCGCAGTCGGGTAAAAAGATCTACCCTTGACATTTAGGGGGATGAAAATAAGATGTAATTACTAAAATGATGTAAAAACACAACATTTCACACAACGCTATCTAGACCCATGGTAAGTATAGCTTAACTAGCTTGTGTTATGGAATCCAGAATACGAATAAACATACTTAGATACTTTTTTTGCTGTAAATACATACATACTATACATAGAAACACCCAGACCAACGCAAATACCCATATTCATGCATACAAATTAGATTTATATTTCCTAGGCCCTAGGAAAATTGTACATTTATAGTAGGTACCATCAATATTATACTGACCGACAAACTCCTTAACAACACATTCTAGGTGTACAGACAGAACTTTTTAGGTCCCTGTTGGCAGCGTGGGGTGTGACGCACGGCTGAAGCGCGCTACTTAAACCATTATATACCATATATTACTATAATAATAATGGCTGAAATAGCCTGCGTCATTAGTTAAATAATACATTTATTGATTGTTTCTTTTAGATGGCAGACAACACAAAGCCCAGTTGATGGGAAGTGGTTACCGTGGTGTATAGGCGTGTGCAAAACCAGAGGCCTCACAATAGTGCTATCAACCTTGTACCAACTATGATAGCCTTCTTGAAGCCCCCTTTATTGTGGTTGTAATTTTTGATTGATCAATACACATGTTTTTTTTTATCTAGGACACGTCAATTTAACTTCACCTCGCCTGAAGCAAAGGCAAAGTCTCGGAGAGAGGGTCACCATCGCAAACATGTACCATGTTAACAGTGGTGGCACTCGGCTTGACGGCCTCATTAGATGCCTTTTCACGCCCCGCTTAAAAGACCCGGGAAGAAAGAAACACGTGAGCTGGCAGGGAGTTCCAGGTCTGAGTCGTGCGGCATAGGAATGAGTCACTGAAACGCTTGGTTCTAGCAGGTATACTCTGCACCGTATATGGATGGCATCTTAGCCTTGCGCGTGACGTCCTTTGAAGGAAAGGAGAGGGTGGGACTAATTGGAAGAGCTCGTCAGAACATTCACCATGATAGAGACGGTAGAATACTGCCAAAGACGCAACATGCTAACTTTTTTATTTTCTAGGTCCTTGCCAGCACTTTACTTTAAAACCTCCATTTGAATGTTCCAATTTAATGATTGTGGCAACCCTGGGCTGGGCTGTGCAGAGAATGCTGCGTTTTTTGACGCACCTCCATACTCCTCGAGGGCCTTTTCTATCTAATCTCTTGTTATATCTATATCCACCGAACTCTATCACTGGTTTTTCCGTATTTCGACTTCAAGAATACCGGTACCATTTCTGGAAGAGAAAATAACGAATACAATATTATTTTAACACGTAAATTTACTAAAAAATACTTAAGACGCAATGATAGTATAGCGTAGAATGAGAGAAAGTAAGCTTATCTAGGTAGTGTTATAGGTTCTAGAATGCGGATTAATATAATTAGTTACATACATAGTCGGTTGTTAACAGTGAGAATAAATGTTAAAAAATTATGAAAATATAAATTTATTGAACAATAGCTGTCCCGGCAAACTTTGTTTTGCCTTAGAAATTAGAATCAATTATCTGTATCAAATTTTCCTAATTATTTTGAGAACAGAAAGTATTTCGATTCGGGCCCCATACGCCCACGGAGCTCCCGACACTGATAGGTCACCGGGGCCCATACTTAAACCTACGGAGCCTATAGACCTATGTGACGCATACAACCATATCCCACTACGCTCAAAGGCGTTCATACTACCATCAATTTTTCGACCTAAATAAAAAAATAGCCACCATAAATATTTTCGCGGCCCAAGCAACGGGCATTTTGTTAATTCAGAAGAATGTCTACTAATCACCCTCTGACGATATTTGCACGCATTATGTCAATTCTATATCAAACGTCAGACTATCATCACAGTATAACGAGAGATCTTACAGTAGTTCATCGCGTTTGATGTTTGCGGAAATGCCGCCTTTTGCAGTTTTGTCAGGGTTGTCACTTCAGTTTTTATATATAATTTTTCTGTAATATTCTATAATAACCCCTATTCGTTCTCTTTGTTCTGTCAAGGCACATCAACTCACGCTAATTTATATTACTAGGTGATTCCCGCGGCTCCGCTCGCATGGATGTCGGCTATTGCGACTTTTGGTTATATCTCCGGTTCTACTCAACCAATTATGATCAAGCAAACGTAATATTTTAAGTCTGAGTTTTTGGATTTTGGTTTCGATTTCGATTTCAATTCCGATTTCGGTTTCAAATTCGATTTCGTTTTGGATTTCGAATTTCTATTTCGAATCCGAATATAAGAACCTAAGTTACTAATATTCCCTCTAACCCCTCCAACTAAGCTAAATTGCTTGTGCCAGGAGTGGGTTCACGTCGGTAGTGTAATGGCCAGGATCGAACCCGGGACCTCTCGATCGTAAGGCCGACTCCTTAACCACTAAGCTACTCGAATTTCGCTAATTGCCGGGATCGCTAAATTGATGATATATTCTTAAGGAGCCTATCCACGATCAGTTCGCCTGCAGTTTCAAATCGTATCGGGTGGCCTGCAGTCCTAAGTCGACGGCGCCCACACACAAAAGCGATTTTGGCCTGCCGGCCATGCCCTGCTGTCAATTTTGCGGCTACACACGATCAGTTGGAAGTCGACAGTTTCCCATCGTATGATTGCCTGCCCACAAATGTTACCGACGATCAAAGATGGCGGACTTGAAATTTAACAAAAAACAAATCGAGGTTTCGGGGTGACTAATTACGTATAATAAAATCCATTTAGCGATCCAAGATGGCGGACTTGAAATTTCCCACAAAGTCAACATGAGCATCGTTTTCGAGGTATTCAGAGTTGCTAATTACGAATATATCATCCATCCAGTCATCTTGGATTGCTACATGAATAACATATTCGTAATCAGCAACCCCGAAAACCTTGAAAACGATACCCGTATCGATTTTAGTAAAAAATTCAAGTCCGCCATCTTGGATCGCAAAATGAATGTTATATTCGCAATCAGCGACCCCAAAAACCCTGAAAGCGATACCCATATCAAATTTGGTGAAAATTTCGAGTCCGCCATCTTAGATCGCGAAATGGATGTTATATTCGCAATCAGCGAGCCCAAAAACCCTGAAAACGATACCCATATCGATTTTAGTGAAAATTTCGAGTCCGCCATCTTGGATCGCGAAATGGATGTTATATTCGCAATCAGCGACCCCAAAAACCCTGAAAACGATACCCATATCGATTTTTGTGAAAATTTCGAGTCCGCCATCTTGGAACACCATGGATGTTATATTCGCAATCAGCGACCCCAAAAACCCTGAAAACGATACCCATATTGATTTTTGTGAAAATTTCGTATCCGCCATCTTGGATAGTTAAATATAGAAAACGAAAAAAAAAAACAATGTTAACAAACAAAACGAGCCTTGAAAAAAACATCACGTGATTAGTGTGATTACAAAAATGAGACAGCCCTGAATCCTTAGTACCGAGTAAAATGTATGGGCGTACCGAGTAATACCCCGTCCCCCACCACCCCTCTCCCCCCGCACGATTGCTCTGTCTAGACGGCTTCGTTGACCGACTGTATGTAGTATGAATCGTTAGACTGTGCTATCATACAGCAGAATTAGAATAATAAACCCATTTTTTCTAATTCGTGTTCCAAATTCAAAATTTAGATATGGCGTATGTTGGATCACCTATTTTATATGGTGGTTATGTATTCTTAAAGTTTCTATTTTTCCGCGCAAGTTTCTTCATTTTTTCTTTCCTACGAACCTTCTCCTAACAATAACAAACACAACAAAAAAAGAATTAGTGAAATCGGTCCAGCCGTTCACGCGTGATGTCGTGACCAAGGGAAATAGGGATTCATTTTTATATATATAGACTAGCTGTCCCGGCAAACTTCGTTTCGCACTAGAAATTAGAATCAATTAGCTGTATCAAATTCTCCTAATTATTTTGAGGACGGAAAGCATTTCGATTCGGGCCCGACACTAATAGGTCATCGTTACACCTACAGAGCATATAATATACCTATGGGACCCATACAAGCATATACCTCTACGCTCAAGGGCGTTCATACTACCATAAACCATCAATTTTTCGACCTAAATAAAAAAATTGCCACCATAAATATTTTCGTGGCCCAAGCAACGGGCATTTTGTTAATAAAATTCAGAAGAATATCTACTAATCATCCTCTGACGATATTTGCACGCATTATGTCAATTCTATATCAAACGTCAGATAAAATAGAAGAATGTCATACAGCAGTATTAGGTTAATAAACACATTTTTTTCCAATTCGTATTCCAAATTCAAAATTTAGACATGGCGTATGTCGGATCAGCTATTTTATATGGTGGTAAATGTATTCTTAAATTTTCTAATTTTCCGCGCAATTTTCTTCATTTTTTCTTTCATAAGAACCTTCTCCTAACAATAACGAATACAACAAAAAAAGAATTAGCGAAATCGGTTCAACCGTTCAGGCGTGATGTCGTGACCAAGGGCTATTTCCCTTGGTCACGACATCACGCCTGAACGGTACGAACCTTCTCCTAACAATAACAAACACAACAAAAAAAGAATTAGTGAAATCGGTCCAGCCGTTCACGCGTGATGTCGTGACCAAGGGAAATAGGGATTCATTTTTATATATATAGACTAGCTGTCCCGGCAAACTTCGTTTCGCACTAGAAATTAGAATCAATTAGCTGTATCAAATTCTCCTAATTATTTTGAGGACGGAAAGCATTTCGATTCGGGCCCGACACTAATAGGTCATCGTTACACCTACAGAGCATATAATATACCTATGGGACCCATACAAGCATATACCTCTACGCTCAAGGGCGTTCATACTACCATAAACCATCAATTTTTCGACCTAAATAAAAAAATTGCCACCATAAATATTTTCGTGGCCCAAGCAACGGGCATTTTGTTAATAAAATTCAGAAGAATATCTACTAATCATCCTCTGACGATATTTGCACGCATTATGTCAATTCTATATCAAACGTCAGATAACATAGAAGAATATCATACAGCAGTATTAGGTTAATAAACACATTTTTTTCCAATTCGTATTCCAAATTCAAAATTTAGACATGGCGTATGTCGGATCAGCTATTTTATATGGTGGTAAATGTATTCTTAAATTTTCTAATTTTCCGCGCAATTTTCTTCATTTTTTCTTTCATAAGAACCTTCTCCTAACAATAACGAATACAACAAAAAAATAATTAGCGAAATCGGTTCAACCGTTCAGGCGTGATGTCGTGACCAAGGGAAATAGGGGTTCATTTATATATATATAGATTATAGATTATGAATTCCAAAGCCTTTACTTCCAAACAGCCCTTATTTTTAAACATTTAAAAATAGATATCATAAACTTTTACCTTAGCAGCTTTTCATACTTTTTTGGTGGTGCCTCAGCTAAAGTCTAACCACAGCAGGTGTCGTGTGAGGCGGCTAAGAAATTGAGCTGTTCTTCGTGACAATAGAAACATCTTTATTGCTTTAAATCGAAAACATAGTTGCACACCTCTGCTCTACCGCTTTTAGAGTATACAAGCATGAATAAAACATAGCGAAAAAATAAATACACCACGTAACATACAAAATATAAAATTTATTATTTTGGTTACAGGTATTATTTTGGTTAAAATTTATTTATTTTTGGAAAGTTACACAAATAATACTAAATTAACACAAATAAAAATAAACTGCCCTTGATATCTAAAAAAAAATTACGTCCTCTGACAAAGGCAACCTCAAGATTTCAATGGATTACGACTCCTATCAACGCTTTTGCGATAGAATCCATCCAAAATAGTACTCAGCACTATCAATGATTATGAAAATCTTTTTGTTTTATAAGTTTATTATCGAACGTCACAACAGTGGCTGGGCAGCCCAGAGCCTTGCGCACGCACACCCAATTGGTTCTCCGGGGATGGTTGCTGTCACTACGTTTATTGAATCTGTAAGCGTCTATCATCAGTGCTGGGTTCCCGTAGCGAGTCGTCGTAAAGAACACCTCCGGAATGACTGTGGAAAACAAGAGTGAATTCAATCTGAACGGTGAGTAGGATTGAATGTGGTGAAGGCAGATCAGACAGTTCACTCATTTGATGTTCACTGGGTAAATGCAAAAATATTGGTCCGTGAAGAATGCATGAACTTCTGATTGCTCCGTTTAATATGATAACGTGATTTCGCATTTTGCCATGTGTGTGTCTTGCCTAAAGTCATTGGCGAGCTATAGATTCCTAAAGTGCCAAAAGTGAACCGATCGAACACTTTGGATCTTTTCATGTGTGAGATCAATCGATTCAATGGATACATTTTATGTCCAAACATGTCACTTTGAGTGATTGATGAAAAATGAAAGACGTAATATACTTAACTTCGTAATATAATAGTAAATAATATGACCAAAGTGAACTGTCTGATGCTTTAGACTGGCTGTACAAAACAAAAAAATATATATCGTAATGATCATTAAACGATTAGTGCATGTAATTTTTTGTAGTTGTCATACATATGGGCAAAGATATAGGGGTAAAATCTACAACATTTATATATAGGCGCGCAATGGTATACAGACAGGCGACAAATTCGTTACCCTAGTTATGTAGAAACTGTGCCTCATATCCATTCCCATACTCACCCCCCGGAACCGTATTACATTTTTTTTAAACAGCTTAGATACATTTAGTACTTTTACATACACATTGATATTCAACTCGTATTGCTGGAAAATTATGCCATCATAGATTTAAAATAAAACTGTATTGAAAGAAAACAAATAAGTATTTTATTTATAGCTCATATAATAAAATTAAATCAATAATTCTATACAACAAATAACATAAAACTATATTATAATAAAAAATATTACTTATATTTACAGTAACACTTATAGAAAGTTATTCAATTCCTAGCTATTCAGTGCATGCCATGCACTCAATTAAGAGGATGTTTTAAATACCCACATCAGTCATATATTTATTTAAAGAGATGGTCAGAAATGCATTCGAGTCCAGTGCCGATGCATTTTTTAAAACATCATGATCATCATTATAATCACAGCATTAGTCCCGGTTGCATCCAAAGACCGCAATGATACCCATGGTTAGCTCTCCTACGTTTTCTCTTTATTCGTCTTATCTTCACTTTTGCAGGGAGCGACTGCTTACTGACCTCCCATCCCAGTGTACCGGCTTGCAGGTGAGGTTGACTTGACTCCGAAGCTCACCCACAACAATTCTTATGTAAAGGTAAAAAAACGTTCCATTTCACTCAGTGGTTATGGATACCCGTCGATTTTATTATGACACCTTCGTACGTCATGAGGGATGCTGTACATCGAAGAGTTCGTTTTTTCACACAGGCCCAACGGGTCTTCTTACCAGTAGTGCGTTCTTTATTAAAACGGAACATTCCTACAAGTATCACGGGGTTCCCTCGAAGCGATGTTCCAAAGTGAGGTTCTGTAGAGAAAATAAATAGTATTATGAAATTTTTTTTGGTCTATTCAATCAATCAATTAGTATATTGCAGTCCATTGCAGGAAATAGGCCTTTGCCAATGTGCACCATTGCTCCTGATCCTCCGCCTTCCGCATCTGAGTATTTACTTGACTTCAAATGGGATCAGATTAGCATTTTTGCATGTTTCCTGTGTTTGTTTATAACATTCAATATTTTACAACCAAAGTCTATCGATATGTCGACGAAGAACTTTACTTACTTACTCATGAATGTCAAACAGGGCTATTTTAGTTTGAAACTCTGGTGGCTCTCTCAAATCACTTTTTGAAAGAAAATATTGAATCTAATAAACCACATACTTTATTATAATATTGTTGGACGAATTACAAGAATAATTAATAAATAGTTAACAAATCAGGATAAATTACATGCATAAATTGATTTTACTCTATGAACAATTAGTATTTGACTAGATATAAGAAGTAGGATCTACTAAAGGTCAATCGTTTAAAAGAGCAAAATATGATATTTTCTGTTTTCAAAGTTTGAATAATTTAACATTATATATTATTTTACTCTATAAGTTATTAACTGTAATAAACTTAAAACTATCGAAATGTCAAATGTATAGAATTTGACGTTTATGACAGTCGTCCTTAGACTCATCGACGTACTCGTACGTCATATACGTCAAATCCCAGAGGGGCTGGAGTGGCATTGATAGGAACACCGTGAGAAGAGAACGTTGTGGTCGCTCCGACTGGGAATTAAGTTAGAAGAGAATTTTCTTGTAAAAATTCACTAAAAATACCTAGTTAATGTTAACATTAACGAGTTCCGCGCTCTAACCTTAACATGTTATATAGTAATCAATATAGAGAAAAATATACTTAGACGATTTGGACACGTATCGACGAAAGAACATCTATGAAACAGACTAATAAAAGTGCTTAAAAATATCATCAAAATCTTGTAGTACGTAGGTACTACTAATACCTACTTTGTAACTGTGTCTAGATATTTTTTTTTATTGGAATATATTTTATGCTTTATTCAAAAACATGCGATAAGCATTTGATTTACTTACTGCCTAATGTGTCCACTGAATAAGTAAATTCACAAACACTATTATTTCATATCTGACATTCATAATAGATTTTAAAAGGTTGAGAATAGTACAAGATGAGCAAGTATTTACTTGTGCGCCTAATCCATATATTGGACTTTGTCCTAAAATGTAGTGCACCCTGTGCATCACTGCATTACGATAGTTATATGTTTTTTACCCCGTCGCAAAGAGAGGGATGTTAAAAGTCTGACGGTCTGTACGTCTGTCTGTGGCATCATTGCTCCCGAACGGATGAAGTCATTTCAATTTAGGGGACTTATGTGCGAATATTCTTAGACATGTTTGATAAAAATTGGTTGATCCGTTTAAAAGTTATGGGGTTAAAAGGGGATGGGGAGTGTCGGGGGTTTTAAATTTTTCATTCATGTTATATTATACAATAATTTAAGTTGAACCTTGTTCTTTTAAGCATTCTAAAGGTGTACTCGTAGGTACTGTTTATTTCCGTAGAAGAGATAGCAATAGAAAATAATTGTATCGTAACGAATGGTAACGGAGATGGACAATAGATTAATAGTTTTTATGAGTGTGTTTCTTAACAGTGATCTGAATTGGTTGTCCAGCATAAGTGACAATGGAAGCTGGGCACCTCATCGACTTGCGTCTGCTGCAAACCCACCATATTCGGTTACCAGAAACATTCGTCTTCGTATATCGGTACCCATGAAACCAAAGATATGACCGAGCACCACGGTCTTCTATTGAAGCTCGTTCTATAAAAAAGGCAAGGAACTTATTTCTGTAGATTCTTAACTTGATATTTTCTAAAGTTTACGCGAATGTCACTCATTGAAATAAAACCACTTTTTACGGATTCTATCACGATATATTTGTTATTTTTTTAGTTTTACTTTTAAACCGACGTTTCGATGATCGCGGTGTGACTCATGATGGTAGTTGTCACATAGTTTGAGTATAAGTTATCTCAAAACACCCGAATCATGCTGAATTTGGTGTTCCTATTTACGCAGATTAATTATTTTACGCTGCGATACTACATATTTCTATTGTTAGATATTTTGGAACATCTGTCTAGCTTAGACTATTGTACTTCCAGATATCGACAGTATCTGTAGTAAAAGAAAGAATCCATAAAATAAATAAATAAATGTTACAAAGAATTAACAGAAGATGGTTTTTATAAAATAAAAGTGTTAATTATTTTCAATCATCACAGTTTATTTATACACTACACTATAGTAACATTAGATCGATGGCGTCCAGATGAACGTTAGCCGTAACGTTGTGGTGGATGTGTATGGCTCCGCAATATCTTCTCAACTTCACCACTCAAAGTCACCAGAGACCCTGAACAGCCTTGGGAAACTCTATGCACACACACCCACCAAATTTTATCTCGTAACTGAGTATTCTTCCTATACAGGTAACCATTACAGTAAAGTTGAAGCTTGCCTCTAACGTCCAAATAAGTCGCTGAGAAAATAAAAAAAAGTATTACTAGAATTTGTTCTCGTTGCGTCAGTTAGGTTAGATTTCGGAATATTGTTAAATGAAGCGCTAATATTGTTGTAAAGTGAAATTTATTTTTGTCAAAAATTACAATTATCTAGCTACTTAATACTGGTACTTATATTACATTATCGTACTTCTCGCTACCGCTAGATACGATCAATTAAATTTCGTTCATCGTCTTAATTTTTCTATCATTAAATTTATTACAAAAAATCTTATAAACTATACTTTTAAATTATTTATTATTTTTTTATTATAAAAAGTTTGACAAGATCAAATTTAATAAATAATAATCTCTACGAAGTTAGTAGGGTGCTTTATTTAAAAGCAACCTTAATAAAATATACAACGCCTACTAAAAGCGTGTTAGGATTCACAATTGATGTATTGTATTTCATTTCATTTCATTTCATTTCATTTATTCATAATTTGCGAAATATGGGTATTGTACATTGATATTGTTGTTGTGGAAGTATCACCATATTCAACCACACGGCATGCAAATGATTGTCGACATTCTAATTAACAGGTTAAGTATAACAATTATGTCAGGCATCAAATCAAAAAAAATTACGCAGTATGTCATAGGGTACTTAATACAAAATATAAACAATAAATAAATTAGGGCATGTCAAACAATAAATTAAATTTTAAATTTCATCAAATTCATAAGTCAATATCATATCCAATTTAAATGATATGGAATGGAATCTGACACGTATGACAAAATAATAAAATATATAAACATCCGAATTAAGAACTTCCTACTTTTCAGAAGTCGGTTAAAATCTCAGGATTATGGTAACTGACTTCGAAAAGATTAATTACACTTATATTACTATTTATCGAGATAAACCATTGAGTTGCTTAACTTTTTTGTAGAAAGTACCTGGCTGGACAGTCATGTGGTGGATGCGTGTGCAGCGATTTCTTCAAAAGTGCTCCAGCTACCGTAACAAGGGATGCTGAACACATCTTAGAGTCCCTTTGAGTGCACACCCACCACACTTTTTCTCCTGATTGATTGTTCTTTCTGTACCGATATCCTTCACAGTATAGGTAGAGTCTGCCTTTATACTCCACATATGACACTGCAGAAAAATAAATCAAAATAAGAATCGCCCAACAATACATGTCATTTACACAATTAATAGGTAATGTTTAGTAAAAACCACAGGTCTCCTTGTATGTTTTATTGCAAACAAATGAATAATAAAATCATTAAACTAATAACAAGGCTATATTATTTTTGTACATAGCACAATATTCATCTATATTGCGTTACATATGAGAACATAAATTCCATCTTCTTTTTACAGGAGTGCTATAGAAACATTCGAATAATCTAACAAAAATATTGTTTGAATGAATTTTTTATAGCATTTATTATGCTAACTGTTAAGTTCGAAAAACATTGGAAAAAATGAAATGCTCAAGTGAGACTCGAACTCACGACCTTTCGCTTACAGGGCGACTGCTCTGCCAACTGAGCTATTGAGCACCACTTGAATCATTCCAAATTTTCCTTCTCTTTATATCCGTCTATAAGGGCGACGACGGTGCAGCCATCTACCAACATTCTTACGAACTGTTGGAAACAATGAATGATTTTTCAACCATTTTTAAACATTGCATTTTGATGACTGCGCCCAAATATTTGAATGAATTTTTTATAGCATTTATTATGCTAACTGTTAAGTTCGAAAAACATTGGGAAAAATGAAATGCTCAAGTGAGACTCGAACTCACGACCTGTAAGCGAAAGGTCGTGAGTTCGAGTCTCACTTGAGCATTTCATTTTTTTCAATGATTTTCGAATAAAATATTGTGTCAATCCTTCACAACACAACGGCTCTTTAATTTGTATAATGCTCTTTAAATGTCATATATTGTTGATGTCATAGTCGTTTCGTAGCGAAAGGTTTTGGCCACTGTTTCGAAAGCATAACCGTCCGGAAGTTCACCGTTCCGTACACCAGTGCATTTCTTAATCCGAACAATTTTACTATGGAGACTGTGACCAAAATCTCATCTCTTTCGCTCCGAAACCACTAGGTATAGGTAAAATCAGCCGGTACAGTAGGTGTATAAGAATTGGTCGAATAGCACGCACACCCGCATTTTTAATCAAGGTTTGTATTTTTTTATATGGACATTTTTTTATATGCGTTACTTGAAGAACCGCGTCAGTTTAAAATTTCACTCTGCATTAGTTATACTTAAGTTCTTTTTCTTTGATAATATTTATATGGCTGAACCACTTTTGCTGGGTCAGCTTATATACATAAATAATTAAGTATTCTAGGATCTAGGACAGTCAACAATATGCTATCTAGACCCAAAGTTGTTTTAATAGCTTGCAACTACTAGGTACAGCAAGTAAATGTTTCGTTGGTTTTAAAACATTAACATTGACAACCATCGAGCATTAGCATTACATTTCAATAATTATTTGATCAGTAGCAAACAGTCTTAATATTTTTTCATAAGCCTGTTCTATAAAAAAAAAGAATGCGAATTACATGCAGATAGATGCTTCTTTAGTTTGAAAACATTTTCCCAGGTGAAATAAAAATGCTCAACGGTTTCAGTAATTCATTCATTCATTTCCTGAGTATGTTCAAAATTTGTGAATACTGGTCGTAGTCTGCCGGCAGCTTGTTCTGTTTAATACGTTCCCTTTCATATTGTCTGTGCATTACGCTAACAGGCAAAGTACCCGTCATTTGCAAATTCTGGGTAAAAGATATTATATGCTTTTTTACTGATTGAAGTACTTCCTTCTCTGATTGATTACGTTTTCTACCTCGTCCATCTTCAACACTATAAGAATTCATTACTGCCCTTAATTTTTTTTCACCTATATCCAACGTATTTAAAAGGAAAGGTTTGCAAACCCTAACCCTCTTCTCCTTCTGAATGAAATAAAACGCGTGGTTTGGTTTTCTTTGTACCCCATCCCTACGAATACGCTCTGGGTATACTGGCTGAATACATGAAATTAAATATTTTCTTTGTTTTTTGAAGCTTCCTAATTGCCAATAACTTTGGAACAGCTGTAATCGTTCTTCCTGTAGAAACTTTTTAGAACAACCATACCGACAGGTGTCTCGACAAGTTGGACCAAGAGCTTTAGCTTTGACAACTCTACCAGAATTTGTAACATATTCTTGGCCACTATATCTCAGTGCTTTAATAACTTTGTGCTTCCATTTGCTTGGTTCGCTAGTCCTCTTGTTACGTCCTTCCTTCCAAAACAATTGCACCTTTTGAACAGAGTCGTCATCAATATCTGTATCCTCCTCAAACTCCGAAGAACTGGTACCTTCGATATCCTTACTGTTAGATAGAGTAGTCATCTGATCGTCCGAATCGATGTCAGTGTAACTATCTGTTGCATGGGGTAGTTTAATGTCAAAACAAATCACTTCAGAACCTGAAAAAAAAAAACAAAGTATCCTTAAATTAGGTCGAAAATGTATCAAGGATAGTAAAAACAATAGTATGTATTATGAAGTATTGCTACTTTTAATAACTCTACCTATATTTTTGTTACATTTATTTCATCTCAGCTTTTGAACAGCGTCCTCATTAATTTCTATATCCTCCTCAGACTCCGAAGAACTAGTACCATCAGAATGTTTACTATTAGTATATGAATTAGATAAACATGTCGTTCAATTATCGCAATCTATTGCAGTACAACTAACTGTTGCATGAGATAGTTTGCTGTCAAAACAAATCAATTCAAAAGCTGAAAGTACGAAGTATTCTTCAATTTAGCTCGAAAATGTATGATGGATTGTATAAAAAATAGTATTATGAAATATACCAGCGTTTAATAACTCCGCTTATAGACACAAATAATCACCTTTTTGGCTAATTTAAATCGTTTTGTATGTTCATGTAGTTCAATATCAAGAATCTTCCTCTGTTTCCGAAAAAATGCGTTTGTACATTAATCATTCAATGTAAATGAATACAGTGAAAGTATAAACTGTGATACTTTTTAGGGCAAAATGCTTCAAATATAATAAATGTAACAATATGACAAACGTGTATAAAAATATAACAAACAGTGATTATAATATCTGTATTGATTGTCATTCTTATTTCTATTGAGTATCAGATTATTATTATTTGATCAATAGCAAAGATAACTTAAAGACTTGTCATCAACCAATAATAAAAAATACGTTCTAGGCTTGTAAGAGTGCTAATTTCATGCAGATAAATACTTTATTAGTTTTAAAACCTCTAACGGTTTTGATAATTCATTCATTCATTTCCTGAATATATTAAAAATGTTGAACTAGTCGTAGTCTACTAGAAGCGTGTCCTGTATAATACATTCCTTTTCATACTCATTACACAAACAGATAAAGCATCCTTCATTTGAAAACTATAATATGCTTTTTACCGATTATGTAATTATTTTCTCTAATTTCAGATTTTTCCCATGTTTACCTCGTCTCTCTTCAGCACTGTAAGACTTCTTCACTGTCCTCAATGCTCTGTCAGTTATATCCAAAGTATTTATGAGGAAAGTCTTGCAAACCCTAATTTTCTTTCCATTGTTGAGGAAGTAAAACGCGTGGTTAGGTTTTCTTGTTGTCCTATAACTATACTTTGGGTATACTGGCTGAATGCATGATATTAAATATTCTCTTTGTTTTTTTAAACATCCTAATTGCCAATAACCGTTGAACAGCTGCAATCGTTCGTCCTGTAGAAACTTTGTTGAACAACCATAACGACAGGTGTCAGGACAAGGTGGACCAAGGGCTTTAGCTTTAATAAATTTACCAGAACTTGCAATATACGCTTGGCCACTATATCTTAATGTTTTAACAACATTCTTCTTCCATTTGCTTGGATCGGCAGTACTCTTGTTATCTTGTTCCTTCAACTTTTGAACAGCGTTGTCATCAATTCCTATATCCTCGTCAGACTTCGAAGAACTAGTAGCATTGGTATCCTTACGGTTATTATACGAATTAGATAGAGTAGTCATCCGATCGTCGCAATCATTTTCAGTACAACTATCTGTTGTATATCTGTTGCCATAACAAATCAATTCAAAAGCTGAAAAGTTAAAATAATAATATTATGAACTATTACTGTATTTCATAACATTTATCTAGCCTCTCAGTTTGACGTGATGTCATGCCATTCCTCATGGATATCCTGAGGGAAGCAGCCCCTCAGGATATTCACTGTACTACCATAGACTATGTAATAATAAATGCATCACACGATACAATTCGGGGGAAGGTACAAAAATATTATTAATACTAAAATTCATGAATTGCTGAGTTATACTTGTTCTTTTACACTTATAGCTTGCATAATATATAAATATTGACAAAATGACTACATCCTTATAGGTTTTCTGTTAGGTACCTGAAATTTACTTTTTTTATTTATTTATAATTGACTAAAATTTATCACACTAATTTCATAAAATTGACCAAACACCGAATTTTCTAGTTTGGTGTTTATTAAAATACCAAAATAAAATTAAATAAACACGACAAATATAATTTATGATCGCAATTGGAAACATTTTTCATTGGCGTTTTTAAAATCAAATTGGCTATTTGTAAATAAATGTAGATATCCCGAATTCGTAGATACTATTTATTATAAATCAATAAAATCATTCGGGAATAAAATTATAAGTTGCTGATAAAACGTGTTTTATTATACAACAAATACACACACATGTACAAATTGAAATTAATTCATGCGTAGTAAAACACAAATATAATAATTTTACAAAATAACCAGCCAACAGTAGTTGGTGCCTTTACCTACTATTGTAAGGAACAAAATATTGCAAAGCATAAGATTGCAGGAGACTAGAAACCTAGAAACATAAT
This sequence comes from Eilema sororculum, assembly GCA_914829495.1. Taxonomy (NCBI): domain Eukaryota; kingdom Metazoa; phylum Arthropoda; class Insecta; order Lepidoptera; family Erebidae; genus Eilema; species Eilema sororculum. The sequence goes on along the minus strand of OU618545.1, from coordinate 18,740,501 downwards.
TATGGTCAGAGTCAAGATATTGGAAACTTCACATGATAACGCATTTTTACGACGACGATTAATTTATTACGAAAATATAACACTAACTGCCAATTGCAGATATCATGATTTAGTTCGTAAACATAACCTTCATGCATCTCAAGTAAAGTTACCAATAATAGGCCAATTACCACTACACACCAGCGTAAGTTACCACTGAGTGTTTTATTTTCCTACTGACCAATGAACTTGACATTATCGACTCACCACTGGGCTGTGGTCAGATGGCTGCCGCTTCATGAAAAATATCAAACTACAGCCGTATCGCAGTTAGACTGAAAAAGTAGACCCAAACTCTAAAATAAAGGCCTCGGATGAGACTAGAATGCAAGTATAATGAATCCCTATGTTGAGTTCGCTATAAAATATAAATTTTACTTCGAACAAAATATCCATAGCTTCTAACGTGCAGTAAATTAAAATTGTTAACAAAAAAATATTCATTCTAATTACATTGAAAATATTCATCTAAGATATCAATGTTCAATTATACCTAACCTACAGGACAAAATTTTCCTTTTTCTTTACTATTTCTATCTAGATGAAAAAAAGGCTAAGACCAGTTAATATAATATTGTATCAAGTTTATTAAACTTTTACCGATTACTTATCATTCATTAACTAGAATACTGACTTCATACAAGTTGTGTAGTGTAGAATTAACGGGCGAAAAGTGTACATCTACTTGTTTCCTTAAAATTACATAAACAACGCACAAATATCACCTTGAACAACGTTGATTAACTCTTTGTGGAGTATCTTAAAATGCTAATAGAAGTTCATAGATTGATAGCGGTAGTTGCTGTACTTAATTCAATTTGCAAATAACCTAAAATTTAACTCAAGAGTCCTTGAAAAGCTGTTTGCCAGACAATTCTCTCGTGCAAATGTTTAGAGCTGGTCTTCACCAGTTTCCCGTCATGAGTGATCAAGGAGGCAATGCATCTTATCGTTGTTCGCTTGTAGCACACCCACCATATTGTCTTACCAATCACTTTATGCTTTCTATACCAGTACCCTTTGTGCCAAAGATAAGTTCTCCCACAGCAGTTCTCGTAGAATACTGAAATAAATATACATTTATGAATAAATGTTCATAAATGTTTGAATCTCTTGGCGGTAAACGTCCAACTTTTTCGTGTACAATCAACTTTACAACATTCTGTCTAATCTGCTTCCTAGTAAGACCTGTTTCGTAATAGATAGATATATCTATGGAAAGAAGATATAAGAAAAGAAGCAGATTGGACATTAAGTATTTGGTGGAGTTTTCGGTATTGATTATACCATTATGAGTATGAAGGATAGGCCAATACAGACGAGATTATTTATTTAACTTTTATGTGCACACTGACTGTAGGTCCAGATGTATTTATTCGTATTTATAGAAATGGTCCTAAGTACAAATATGGTGTAAGTAACATATTAATTGCATTATAAATCAGCTGCCCAATACGTACAGTCAGCCGACTGATCGATCTTGTCTGGGAGGGTGCTTAAAAAGATCTTAATATGATATGAAGATCTTTTTCAGTACGATTTGATGCTGACTGTACGTTACGTAATAAAAAAGTTTAAAATTCATAATATTAGAAAATACCTAATTTTCTTCAATACTATTAAGTACACTTACAACAAATACCATATTCAAATGTATTTTTACTGGACTAACTCATACAGAATTATAGCGGGAATGTAGTATTAATAAAGAAATGGCAATGATAAACTAGATTTATTGGCACACATATTGAGAACACTTGTACTTTTTCCACAGTTTCCACCAAGTGCCATCAATCAACAGTATAAATAGTATAAAGTTTTTGGACCTTCGTCGTTTTCATAAGTAGAAACATTCATTTGACAACTTTTTACAACATAATCAAGAGATTCCTCTACCGTCATAAAGACTTTCGTGTAACACCTCTCTGACCTTGTCTTGTTTTGAATACTTTTTTTTATATATAGGACACGTCAATTTGGCTTGACCTCGCCTGATGTTATGCAAAGGCAAAGTCTCGGAAAGAGGGTCACCATCGTAAACATGTATCATGTTAACAGCGGTGGCACTCAGCTTGTTGTTGTGACCCGGGGCTGTAGGAAGAAGGAAACACGTGAGCTGGCAGGGAGTTCCAGGTCTTAATGGTGCGGCATAGGAATGAGTCACTGAAACGCTTGGTTCTAGCAGGTATACTCTTCACCGTATATGGATGGCATCTTAGCCCTGCACGTGTCGTCCTGTGTAGGAAAGGAGAGGCCGGGACTAGATGGAAGAGCTCGTCAGAACATTCACCAATACATGATTAATATCTATATATATATATATATATATATATATATATATATATATATATATATATATATCCCCGCTATAGATACTAAATTATTATGGTGTTTCTCTTCGAGGTGGGTTAGAAAGCGAATTAATCATAAAACGGATGTGTATGTATTCCACACATTTTAACAACGACATCTCCTACTGTCACAGCAGTTGCTTTACAGTTCCTCGACTTTCTCTTCTTACAGACCCACCAGGTTCGAAATTCTGATTCGCAATTTTTAGTGTAGGTATATCCATTATGTGCAAATTGTTTCTTATTATGTCTGCTATCTATAGTTATACAACCTGAGAAATAATAAAAAAAAACATTACAATTTTCAACGTGTCATGAATTCTGACAGAATAGGAATACGCTTCTTTTTCTTTAATATATTTATATATTATTTATTATTTTCAATATGTTATAATTTGTGAGATACAAAATATTATCTCAGCTGACTATAATAGATGTTATGTTACTTTTTCATCGTGTGAAAAAAATGCACTTTTGAACTTGTTTAATTTATTTGCTCACCATTAAATATCGTAATAATTCATATTAATCTATATAAAAATCCATAATAATTCAACATCATAGACATTTTGATATTTATTGAAATGGTGGTCAACAAATGTCAAAATGCCTACGAATATAGTCAATGAATTTATATTAGCTATTAGAGTTATTTCACTTACTCCAACATCATCATGTTAATTTCTTTTATGAGATCTTCTAAACAGTTTTCCAATGAACGTTTTAGAGATTTCTCCATTTTAGGAAATTACACTTTAACGAGGTTCTACTGAAAATACATCATTCTGCTGTTTTTACCCGACTACTGCGCGACGCAAAGGGGGGTAATGTGTTTATTACCCGACTACTGCGCGACGGAAAGGAGGGTAATGTGTTTATCAGTCTATGTATGTATGTTTGTTTCTATGTGGCGTTCTAGAGACCAAAAGCATATGCCGATTTCGACAATTCTTACGTCAATCGATTCGTTTCAAGTGTCACTAAAGATAGGTATGACTGTATTCAAAATTCACCACAGCGATAACCAGACGCCATATTGTCAAAATATAAAAAAAATCGATGAACTACGTCAAGTGGTGTGTCGTTGAATAGTTATTTTAAAATCATCTTTAGCTTCCTTTTATCATTTTTCATTTTAAATAATAGTTTAGGATATTTAACGATTTAAAGTTGTTTACCAAAACAATCATTCTCGCTAATTTTCTTACTTATTGATTTACGTTTTTATTTTAAGTATAAACAATATACAAACAAAAATATTTTTGGTATAATAAAAGAAATTATAGGAGATTACAAAAAGATATACATGTCATATTATAACTAAAAAGTATAAAACGAAACAAATGATTAAAAAATAAAAAAACCCGACTGCCACTGAAAAGATCGAAATAAGTTTGAAAGCAGGCGGTACCTATTAACTTTCTTTCGGTTTATGATTGGCAAATGGGTACCGCCTACTATAAAACTTATTTCGATCATTTCAGTGGCAGTCGGGTATTTTATTTTTTAATAATTTGTTTTTAATCCGTCAGTCGAGAAATTTTTCTTCTCGAGGTCAGTTAGGTTCCTTCTTGTTCTAGTTCAATTAAATTATGGATGATTGTGCAAGTTTCTTATATTAACAACCGTTCTTCCGTCCGTCGTAATGGAAACACGACAGCCTCTCCACGCCTTATTACATTGCCAATATGTTCGGCTACCGAACCTATGCTTGAAATTGAACCTGTACTGGTTTATGTTTAACAATGGCCTGCCATGTACCGTCTGCGAGAAACTCATTGTTCCTGGTAAAAAGAAAAGTTAAGTGAGAGATATGTGCAACATGATAATTTTTCTGTATTAAAATGTTATGACTGAATATCTGGATATTCTCGGAATTGGATTTTCTGGGATTTGAACATTCTGGGATTCGGACGTATGGTCGTTTTTCACCTTCTAGACATTTTGGGATATCGAAATTCTGAACCTAAATGTACCCAAGGAAACAAAACGTCACGTCATCTATAAAAATGCTATATCATTGAAAAAAATCTTTTTGAGTATTGGTTCTTTATTCATATAATTTTGAATCGTCAATAAATACGTAAATAGATATAAATATCAAGGTATTCTTCAAAAATGTACATGTGGATTGTTAGTTTTGATGAGGGCAATCCCAAAGGTGATGGCGGAAGCTTTACAGCCTCGCCAGGCTTTGTTGCAGATCCAGTACCTCCGCTCACCGGTCGCTCGCTTAAGATTATACGTGTTGTTGTTCATGTTTAGTAATAATGTCCCATGCCTTGTCTTTGAAAATGTAGGTCGATATGCTGTTGAATATAAATACTTTTAGCAACTTAATGCATTTCATACACGTGTATTTAGTAGTCATCAATTTTCTGTAAATACTTATAAGCAAAGAATTAAAATTATTATTATTTCACATCCCACGATTAGTCTTTTTTAGCTTACAATGACCAATGCATGTTTGGGAAACAATAATAAACGTCCAGTCTTCTGAAAGTATATTAGTGAAAGTTATACATGTATCACTGATTTCCATCGAGTCTTAAACAGGTAATCAGAAAGTCTTCATATTGAGGAAGAACCAGTTGAGACCTTGCGTTTATTCTTTTCTAGCTGACCCGGCGAACGATTCCGTTCCCGCTGCACCCTCTACTATATTAAGCATGTATTATACATATAAACCTTCTTCTTGAATTACTCTATCTATTAAAAGAAACCGCATCAAAATCTGGGGGACAGGGACATAGGGACACGGGAAGCGATTTTGCTTTATACTACGAGTATATAGTGATATTTTTGCTATTGTTTTTGAGCTAAGATCGAACTATGATTTTATAGTCGTAAAGTAATATAATCCTTCAAAATGACACTAAGATCATGATGACATTACATAACTCACATTTGAGAAGCCGTGATATAATAACAAGTGCAGCTTGTCAAAAATGAACATGTAAAATGAACGTGTCGAGTGATTTTTTTGAACTTCGCCAAAAATCAAACATACTTAGTCTTTGTTCATATATCGTGAACCCTTGGTGAACCCTTTATTACTTAGAATACCTTCCATTTGAGACCCCATTTTTTTTTTCTGTTTGTAGGGCAAACGAAATTTTTTCACCATATCATCGACATTTTAACCTTGTCCCCGATTGAATCCGAGGCGCCTTAAAACACGGGATTGACTTACCTATTCTGTTCATTTTAGTATGCCGTGTATCTATTGATTTTATGAAAATATAATGAAATCGATAAATGCATTGGTACCTTTATTTTGACAAATAACAATTACCTTAACACATGTGAAATCTGATCTTGGAACATTAAATAGAACTATTGTACATAAATTTCTGAAAAAAGATACGTTTTATTGATTTAGATACACGAAGTTCGATTACGATATTACATTCCTATGCAACGCATATTTTAATCAAACTTTGCGATCTACTCTGTTAAATGTGGTAAAGAACATTTTACATCACTTTAATATATTTGTCATTCATTAAGCAAAAAGCGAAAAAATAATTTATATAATTTCATTTCAAATAAATATAATAGAGTGTATAAAAAACGTATTACAGAGAAGTTACTTCTAGCTTATCCATAACCACTAACTTAAACAACATTACATACAGGAAAAGCTGACTGCTGTCTAAAATAGAATAGAATAGTACAATCAACAATCACTTAAGTACAGTAAAGGGGGGGGGGGGGGAGTGCAAGCATTTACTGTCCACACTGTAAATCACTGAGAAAAATGCTCCTTGACAAGAGATTTCAATGCTTTAGTGTTTATGTTCATTCTTGACTCTTATGATGACGTCATCGTAGGTAACTATGGAGACTCTGCATCCCTGAGGGGCCTTGTTGCACACCCAGTAGGCCCTGGACTGCATTTTCCGTTTACAATTATACCTGTATCCATTGGCCTCAAGTATTGGAGTTCCTCTCTTCGTATGTGTAATTACTGGGCCTGAAAAATATAATTTATTAGTGAATGTTTCATTAAAATTACAAAAAGTAAAGGTAAACAATAATTACTTACTTACTACAAACTTTATACGATCATACTTACACAATACATTTACAATAATACCTACTACATCAAAACACCCGTACCTACCAAGTACCTGTATAACGAACACTTCTAAAACTGAATTTTCTCAATTTTTTGAGAAAACTATGAGGCGTATAGAACAATTTAGTAGCATTGATTTACATGATATGTAGGCCTATGAACCAAATTAAACAATATATTTACGTGTACCATGTTTGCACATATATATGTAGCTGTAAAACCAAGCATTGAATATGGGGATTTCCATGATTCGATTTATGTTAGCTTTTACGGGAGTGATTGCTGTCTGGCTCCCCAACCCTGAATGTCAATGAACTGTCAATAAAAAGGTGTGTCCGACTAGCTAGACGCTGAAGGTGTTGGTCCCATACACCAATAATAATTTATCAGCCGCCGATAAAGTATATAAAACTAAACATGAACAGAAACCTCGTTAACACAGTTTTTTTTTGCACGGAGCGAGATAATGTAGGTTTACTAAAATTATTTGGGAGACTAGGCTACAAAAACAATTTGAAAAAAGATATAGCATTAGTATAATAATTATAATTTCAAAACTAAAACTAAATCATCCAAAAAAGAGTAATTATAAATTAACTATTTGCATTATCGGTTTTTACTATATGGAGGATCCACTTCCCACTAAAATTTTATTGCCTTCCTCAACGATATCGCCTTTTAAATTCTGACACTGTGTATGTAAAAAGAAAATCGCAAAGCATTCGCACCTCTACGCAAATACAAATATGGACACGAATGCGTTGCAATTTTTTTTACATGTGGTGTTAGAACTTAAACGACGATATGCATTCATAGATTTGTGGTCGGCTGAAAGGTGTGGATAACCAGTCCAACAATGTACCGCGAGAGTGGTACCATAACGGATAGCTTCATTTAAAGGATAATTATTTCAAACATATAAAATTGATTTCTATTGTGAAGTACTTAAAATATCGTTTTAATATCTCTATCCAAAACCTAATGATTGTGAATCACTTTTTCCCTGATTATGACGTCATTGAACGTGACGATACTGGCTCGACAACCAGTACTGACTCGGCTGCATACCCACAAACACCTAGGGCCATTGCTTCTATTGTTGCGATTAAAACGATATTTGCCCACTTGAATCGCTGGTTTACCGAATCGAGTCATTGTAAACATTGGTCCTAGAAAGAAATAATGGTTTAGTATAGGTCAACAAAACATATCAGTTTGCCGGGACCCGCATTGGTCGTTACACCCACTGTCTTGAAGGGGCTGGCAAAATTTCAGTTTCCCAGTTAGATTCAGTAACTTTGGTTTTAGTAAATAATATAAAGTGTCCTGAAAATGCAAACTGGACAAAGAAAAACAAGACAGAAATAGAGGAGAATTTCAATATCCAGGACGGAGAGCCTTTTTTTGAAACTTTAATGTATTATTATTTTTAAGCTATCGCGGTGTAAACTCATTGATATTTTGTGCCAGTTCGGGTGCGATGCTGCACCCGTGGTCACGACTTGACCGCAGCATCGCACCCGAAACGTCGGCAAAAAACTTTCACTTACAAGTTTATATGGCGTGAAGTCCCGAACTGGCATAAAATAACAATGAATTTAATGTATTAGTTTCTAATATAATGCAAACTGATTCGAAATTACAGAGGTTGTTCTTACTCTTTCAAATCAGGTTTTTCTAAACACACGGAAGTCTCACAATCTATTCCTTCTTCTTAAATGGTTAAATAATAGTTCTTAAATGGTTATAAACATCATAAGGATTACAAATATGTACAGCATTGATTCTTTTAATAACCAAATACATTTAAGATTACTGTTTAAAAGAAAATTTTAAATATCGCAAAAGCATTTACAAATTATAATTACAACATAATTTACTACCATCTAGGTTCATGATTTTTCATTGGTTTTATTATTAGGTCCTTACATATGAAATTGGCGTTTTTCGTACTGGCCACTTTAATCACGGTTTTCTCCTCTTTGGTAAGGAATTCCAAATTCAAATTTGTACAGCTATTTACTCATGTATTTGTGCTTCGATGACCGTCATTCATTTGTTTTTTTTCTTCTGTTTGCGTCACTCATTTTACAAAATGGAAAACTTAAAATATCGCATTATTTACGAATACGAATTCCACCGTGGCACTAGTGCTGCGGAAACGACTCGAAGGGTGAATGATGTTTATGGCGGTCATGTTGCAAAAGAAAACACTATTCGTTTTTGGTTCCAACGTTTTCGTTCTGGAAATTTCGACCTGCAGAACAAGCCCCGTGGACGGCCTGAGACCCAAGTTGATAATGAAGTATTGAAGGCTATTGTGGAAGCGGATCCATCGCAAACCACGTCCGAGTTAGCTGCAGGCTGCAGTGTTAGTGATAAAACTGTTTTAATTCACTTGAAGCAAATTGGGAAGATTAAAAAGCTTGAAAGGTGGGTACCTCACGAATTGACTGAAGCAAACCGGCAAACGCGCGACGACTGCTGCGTTACATTACTGAACCGGCACAATAATGAAGGTATTTTAAACCAAATCATTACCTGTGAAAAATGGATTCTTTACGATAATCGGTAGCACTCAGCGCAATGGTTGGATCCTGGCCAGCCAGCCAAATCCTGCCCCAAGCGAAAATTAACCCCAAAAAAGTTACTTGTGAGCGTTTGGTAGACTAGTGCCGGTATTGTTCATTACAGTTTTCTCAAATCTGGCCAGACTATTACGGCTGACGTCTATTGTCAGCAATTGCAAACAATGATGGAAAAGCTAGCGGCTAAACAACCTAGGCTGGTCATTCGCTCCACGCCACTGCTGCTTCACGACAACGCTAGACCACACACCGCACAACAGACGGCTACCAAATTAGAAGAGCGGTAGTACGGAGGATGTCTTAGACATTCAATTGGAATGTCTAAGACATCCTCCGTACTCCCCGGACCTTGCTCCAACAGATTGCCATTTTTTTCGAAATTTGGACAACTTCTTGCAATGGAAAAAATTCAACTCTGATGGGGCAGTCCAAATCGCCTTCACAGATTTTATTAATTCCCGTCCGACTGATTTTTTTAGTAAAGGGATCAATGAACTACCTATGAGATGGCAAAAGTGCATAGAAAACTATGGATCATACTTTTATTAATTAAATATATTATATCTAAAAATATTCGAATTTTTGTTCCTCCCATACAAAACGCCAATTTCATATGTAAGGACCTAATATTATGGTGACCTGACCCCTGAAACTCTATAGAAAATCCTGCATTCGTTTCAGATTTTGATATTGGTTGGAGTAGTGTCAATAATGATTATGTTCGTGGTTTATGCTGACAATCGTTTCACCAATTGTAGTAACGGATGCCTTGCATCCAGGATTCGCGTCGCGTCTGCTACTGCGTATACAAAACCATGTTGCCTTGAGTCCTCGGCTTCTATTGTTCTTGTAATATCTGTATTGATTAAAGCAGAGAACGGGCCTGCCCGTACGTGTTGTTGTGAATATAACGTCTAAAAAGGATAAAAAAGACGATTTGACAAAGCAGGAGGATCAAAATGGTTACAAAATATGAACAAAATTCTCACCACAAATGAACACAGACACCATAGTTAGTACAACTGGACAAAATGGACGTGTAGAGTAAATATTTTCTTCCAAATTTTATTCTAATTTGAGGACTCTCATGGATCTGTAATTTTTTTTAGGTTTTGACCACTATAATATTTTGTTATCTGCTGGTTAGTGATGATGTGATTGACAACCGAACACGCTTGACAAGAAGCAACCTGAATTATACAATACTTGAAGATTCCAAGGTTGGAGATGCAGGTGGATTACTTGGTATAAATTGGTGAGTTCGAAGATAAATGAATTCCGACGACGCACATCGAAAATGAAAGCAACTGTTTATTACAACTAGAAATTCACAAGTCGGTACAATAACTATGATCTGTAGAGATATGTAAGCATAATTGTTTGCCCTGGTAATTAAAAAACAACTTTAATCCTTTTCTATTATGTTTAATTTTAAATACCTACTTAAATCATATTGAAACTATATGACGACATGACAATTTTAAAACAAATTATTAAAAGCTTATATAAAATACTGAATTCATTCAATTAATAGATACAATATTTATTTCAAAAATAAAGACCAGTGTATAAAAAGCGTTTTTTTTTTCTTCTCATACCATGATTATTAGATTTCGTGAGAATGCGAATTTCTGACGGCAATGATAGTACTGCCGGCTATGATCAGCGATGCCCGACAGCCAATCCGCCTTTTGCTACAAAACCAAGCAGCTTTGGTACCGCTGCTTCGATTATTCTTGTAGAAACGGCAGCTTCCTATGTCCAGGACCTGGCGCCCGAGCCTTGAGAGAGTAAACCTTGGTTCTGCATTCGAGTAGAACTGATCGAAACTTGCCACTGAAAAGTACAATAAGGATATTTTAAAACGTATTCTTTGTCAGAAAATTTTATTTCTCTACACATTTATATGGGTAATTAGCTGACCCGGTAAACTTCGTTTCGCCTTAGAAATTAGAATCAATGATATCATTGCTATGTTTACCTCAAATAGCTTCATCAAATTTCAAATTATTTTGAGAACGGAAAGCATTTCGACTTGAGCCCCACACGCCCACGGAGCTTCCAATAAGTCACCCGGGTCGATTTACACCTAATAGGCCAAAATCATGACAATACTCATGGGGCTCATACATCACCGGGTCCCATACACCCATAAAAAGTATACTCACGGGCTCCATACATCCACGGAGCCCCTAACATAAAATTTTCGGAGCCTAAGAAAGTCTGCAAGTCGTAGCACAAACATGCTCTACTTCTTCCTTCTATCGTTTGCTTCACGCGAACAAATGGCATTTTTTACGCAGTTCTATTTCAAAAGTCAGGTTACAAAGAAGAACGTTGTATAAAAGAAAGCATTAGATTAGTAAACACAATGTTTTTTTTAATTCGAATTCCGAATTCAAAATTAAACAAGACGGGTTATTCCACTCTGATCAACTGAACTGACCAACTAATTGTTCCGATCGGAACTCAGTGCGCGGTATTGTTCCTAATGAACTAACTATTCGGGTAAACCATAAAAAGGTATTATTAGCCTCTATACTAGGGCATAGAGCCCTAGTATAGAGGCTAATAATACCTTTGTCGGTGTGGACAACCATAGTTGTTCCGTCAGGAAAAAAAATATTATTTACTATCTACCAGTACAATGACTCGGCCATATTTTCAAATAAAGAACCTGCCTCTGTGCGGTATATACGGCTGAACACAAGAAGATGTCAATGCATTTTTTCTCTACATAATCTGTGGACGCAGCGCAACTTACATGGCAAATGGTTTTGGCGCGGAATTCTTGTCATTTTAGGCAATTGGTCTAAGATCACCGGTGTTATAAAACTCTCCTACGGCTCATTTCTTTAACTCACACTCGTATTTTAAAAAACCTTTATTAAGAAACAGTATAACAAACTACTATTATAGTGTTACCTTTCGGAGTTTCCGGGTAATCTAAAAAAGTTGTCGTTGTCGAACTCATGCAGCCAAAAGAAGCACAATATACCCTACTCGCAATATTACATTATACTGTCCACAGACCATATTTTTCTGTGATATGGTGGTTTCTTTTTTTTTTAATTTTTAAATTTTTTTCTTTCTATATCCTTCTCCTGACAAAGACGACCACAACAAAAAAGAATTAACGAAATTGCTCCTGCAGTTCACGCGTCGTAACCTAGGGAAAGGCATTCATTTTTATGACATCCACGCGCAACACCTAGGTACCTCTATTCCAGGGAAAAGTAGCTTACGTGTTGTTCCAGAGTGATTCCTATCCTTGCATCCAAGTTCAGCCTGATCCTTTCAGCCGATTGATCGTGATAACGAACATACAAATATCCAATCCACATTTATGTTTATATAATGTTAGTAGGAAGTAGGATATTTTTGGAGTGCAATAATAAAGCAAATTATTAAAATAAAATATTCGGTAAAATATTTATTCAGAGATTAACACAAGGTTTTTTTTATATATTAAATTAAAACTAACATATTTACAAGAATATAAAAGAAATCGAAAAATTCCTCCCATCGATGTCGACTCGCAACGTGCCCAATAGGCCCAAATGACCTAGTCTGGGGTTAAAAGGCAAATTTCACTTTTCTCTAATATTCAAATCCACAATTTATTCTAAGATTGATGAGATCAATTAAATGTAAAATGTAAAAACAAAATTGTTGCTACTAAAATAACAAGATACATTATATTTTATCATCTTAGCATTATCTATAAAGTTCATTGAATTAAAGCTAAAAATATATTAACACGCGATCATTTGTACACTTAGAACACTTAAATTATGAAAAATCTTCATATAAATTATCATGATTGATTCTTTGATTCTTTGGTTCCCAGTTGCCTTCAACCCATAATCCGCTTACTCTTACTCCTTCTTCGCCTTTGGCTTATGTTACTGTCATGGGTTGCCAGATAGAACCCCGGACACGGTCTTCACATCAGCAGATGTACCGTCTCCACTCTAGGACTCGTCTGCACCATCGGCCATCGGTCGTTCGACAAACATGGCCGGCCCATTGCCACTTGAGCTTGCTTATTCTGCGAGCTATGTCGGTAACAATGGTTCTTTGTCGGATGACCTCATAATTTTGAGGCTCCAGTTGGAAGTTTTCGGACCCTAGAGCTATTTGGAGCGGCGTAGGTCGGAGAGTAGACCGTCTCATTCGGAATCTTTTAGCCTTAATATTGATATCCTCGAATAAGTCTATGATCACTTCCAGTTCTAAACTTGTTGATCACAGAGACGTCTCTAACTATGTGCTTACTGTTCGTGATTTTTATTATAAGGTATGCTACATGGTTGGACACACTACCGACTTCAACAACGCTGCTGAAGAGATCCTTTTGCACTATGGGACCCCATACACTCACTTAAATAAATATGGTGAACAAAACATACATATAAAAAACAATTCATAAGATCCAAATAAAACCTTGAAATTCTAACTTTTCCCGTAGGTATCAATGAATAATTTATAAAGTTCAAATCAGCATCGTGTACTAATTAATGCTCTGCTGAAATCAATGATTATGTTTGCCGCTAGTTTTGATTACGACGTCATCATAAGTGGTGAGCGTGGCCTTACAGAAGCGTCTCCTGCTGCACGTCCAGAATCCTTTTAATCCTGTACTCCTGTTGTTCTTGTTATATCTGTAAGCTCCCATCACAATCACTGGCTTCCCAAAACGGGACACTGTAAAGATAGCTGCAATAATGCATAATTCATTACGGAGATTTGCTTTCGAAAAGTCTAGACTCGCGGTCTTTAATATATAAGGATAAAGAATAGTAGAGGATAAGTGTAATAATAAATCGAATACATAGGGAAAAAGAAGAATCATTTCGGGCGGGACTCGAACCCGCAGTCTTTCCCTTACAGGGGGAATGCCTTGACCACATCGGGCGTGTCGAATTGGTCAAGGCATTCCCCCTGTAAGGGAAAGACTGTGGGTTCGAGTCCCGCCCGAAATGATTCTTCTTTTTCCCTATGTATTCGATTTGTATACTTAGCATACTTAATGCTGTAAAAATTCATATAATAATAAACCCAAAATGAATCGGAGTAAGACAGCAGGACCCAGGGCTTCAAGCTGCAAGCACGGCAGAAAGAACAGTGGCTTACTTATATAAAGAAAACCCTGAAGCTCCAAAAAGCTCCTCGACCACTAAACATACATACATATACTCAGGCGTGTACATTCCCGATTAGTAATTCCCAGTAATTTCGCGAAGGGGTAACCCTTCGCGAAATTACAGGAGTATAATTGTGAATGGGCAGAGTATGTGCAGAGGTGTATGAACACCTACATTTCGCTATGAGATTCGGTCCTACGAATTAGCGTCCCTATAACGTGGGACCGAAAGCCTAATGCCGTCAACTGGCCACTAAAAACGCTTTCTGCGCACAGTTGTTGTCCAGATATTTACCGTTCAATAGTGATTTCAAGTGCACTCTGTTTGAGACCCAGAGGATACTAAGACGAAATGTATAGCGCGGTAGCCCTAGTTTCAAAACTCAGCAACAACATTTAGGTATGTTAGATAGCAGATAAGGTGACGACAACGGACCACCTGGAAAGCGGTAGTTACAGAAACACTTGACCAAAACCAATTTAAACAGCACGTTATTTGCTCCTTCACTGTCACCAGTTCATAACATATTGTTATAATTTCAATATTCTAATATAGGCTTGCGTGAATAATACTATACTAGGGTATTGACAAAAGAATTTAATACTAATCAATTCTAACCTAAGATATCAGGCTAAATTGGGATACATTTCATCAATTGTGTTTTACTGTAATTTCAACAAACGTATTAAGTTAATAATTACTGAATAATTAAAAAAAATAGAATTTGCAGTCAAAACCGTTTATTTAACACCTTTCCCCTAAATTACTATACCTACTTTATATACATTTGGCAGTTCGGTAGAAATGTTGGCATAAACATAACAGACGAAAACTGAGACTTGTTCTTTACATTTATAACAATTACATGAAATTTTATTGCAAAGCAAAAAAGCACAAAATAAGATAGGACTAACTTTTTCATCCAATATATATTATGTTTGTATTGTGTGTGCATAAATCTTAAATAAATAAATAAAATAGGAGAAAGTGAAACGAATCAGGCGGAAGGTATGCCCTGACGGCTGTCAGGGCATTCCATCTGTAAGGCACTGGTCGGGAGTTTAAGTCCCGCGTGAGTCATTTTTAACATCTATACAAATAAATAATATTATTAAAATGACATCTATTTAATAAGCACCATTTAGATTTCGCAGCATTTCGCCTAGTTGTTCCAGCGACTCCGCAACTATGACGATGTCATCATCGAACCGAAGATGTGAGATGTACCTATTCACCGTTTATATTGATCCCCGCCCAGTCCAATCCAGAGTCGCATAGTGCGAGGTCGGCCCATATATCTGTATCACCTTCAGCGAACGGCTGTTCGTGATTTTTAACCCCCGACGCAAAAACGACGGGGTGTTATAAGTTTGACGTGTCTGTGTGTGTATGTGTGTGTGTGTGTGTGTGTCTGTCTGTGGCATCGTAGCGCCCAAACGGATGAACCAATTTGGATTTAGTTTTTTTTGTTTGAAAGGTATTATTAGTCGGGAGTGTTCTTAGCTATGTTTGAAAAAAATCGGTCCAAGATGGCCGCCGCCATAACATGTCCGAATACATATTTCTTCATAATTCCCTCAATATGGGTATCAAATGAAAGAGCTTGACTAGTAGATTAATTTAAAAAGTATAAAATAAAAATTAAATTAAAAATTGAAAAAACCCCCGTCACAAAAACACTTCCAAAAAGTTGAAAATAAATTAATAAATTTTGATTCAACGATTGCCATGTCGGGGGACCTTGAATTGTTCCAATAATATAACGGAAAGCTTAACCAGTTAGGGTCCCCCGACATGGCAACCGTTGAATCAAAATTTATTAATTTATTTTCAACTTTTTGGAAGTGTTTTTTGTGACGGGGGTATTTTAAATTTTTAATTTAAATATTATAAGTTACGCTGCACGGTTCGGCACTCTCCTAACTTCAACAACGCTGCTAATAGGGTTCTTTTTCTCTATTTAACCCCATACACTCACTTAAATAGATATGGTGAACAAAAACATACATATAAAAATTAATTCACAAGTTCCAAATAAAACCATGAAATTCTAACTTTTCCCGTAGGTATCAATGTCTAATTCATAAAGTTCAAATCAGTATTGTGTACTAAATGCTCTGCTGAAATCAATGACTATGTTTGCCGCTAGTTTTGATTACGACGTCATCATAAGTGGTGAGCGTGGCCTTGCAGTAGCCTTTCCTGCTACACGTCCAGAATCCTTTTAATCCTGTACTCCTGTTGTTCTTGTTATATCTGTAACCTCCCATCATAATCACTGGCTTCCCAAAACAGGACACTGTAAAGACAGCTGCAATAATGCACTAATAATTACATTTCGCTATGATTTTCGGTCCTACGTAATAGGGACGAGACTAATGCCATCAACTGGCCACTAAAAACGCTTTGTGCGCACAGTTGTTGTCCAGATATTTACCGTTAAATAGTGATTTCAAGTGCACTCTGTTTGAGACCCAATTCCACCGATTCCCTATTCTGAAATAGGCTTGCGTGAATAATACTATACTATGTGATTGACAAAAGAATTTAATACTAATCAATTCTAACCTAAAATATCAGGTTAAATTGTGATACATTTCATCAGTTGCGTTTTACTGTAATTTCAACAAATGTATTAAGTAAATAATTACTATTTAATTAAAATTTTGTTGAATTTGCAGTCAACAAAATTTTACAAGATTTTTGGTAAACATTTTCAAAGTTACTACCTATACACTGAAGGGTAATATAGTGGGTACCGGCTAATGGTTGTGTTCATGATTTATCTTGACGACTATATCATTATACGTGATGATCCCAGCCCGGCAGCTAGCAGAACTCCACTTGACACACCGCCAGCTGTTTTTAGCATTGGCAGTCTTAGGCGATGAAAGCGATGTCCTATAAGGTACGTATAGATTGTACCGGTAGTTGTTGAATATTACGGCCGGCTTGCCGAATCTCGAAGTGGTGAAAATGACCCCTATAAAACAATACAACCATAGTAAAAGTATACATAAAAAACTAGTAAGAAGCCTTATCAAGCTTTCCTTTAGACAGTATGAAAGGCAAGCAATCAAGGCAAACATATTGAACTGTCAAAATATATCTAAGATTTTAACAACATACTCGTGTTTGACCACTATTTCACATGTTAGTAACTGATGATATGGTTGATATTAGAGCAGGCTACCTGTTCGCTCTAAACGTGAAAACTTCTAGATTATAGCTTTTTGGGAGCCATTCCATTTTTAGCAATATGCCAACAATTACCGAATAACGTTTTGTACTTATGGGTGGGATATCCAGTACATCATATTTTATACTCATTAATATGAATTTGGAATGTTCTACGGAGCAGGCGAGCCCTAGAGTGATGCCACGAATCGGTAAACGGAAGGTGAGATGTCGTCCAGCAAAACCGTCAGTCGAATTGAAAACGGTGGCTTGGATAGACTGGATACAGAAGGCAGAGAACTGGGTGATTTGGCACACTTTGGGAGAGGCCTACAACCAGCAGTTATTGCAATAAACTGATTGATTAAAAGGATTTTGCATTAGCAGACAATTTATAATATTTAATAAATAAAGTCTACTCATATTTTAAAACAGGTACTAAGATGTAGCCTATCAAGATTTTTGCAGTCACAACCACAATGCATTTACAGATTCTAAGCGGTTTTAATACGTATAAATAATTGCTACATAACATCAGATTAATGTTTCAACGGCTCTCCCACTGATTTTCGAAGTGTAGGCACCGCGTGAAAAAAAAACTTATCGTAATCTTATTAGGCACAGTTTTGTTGTTTTACTGAATTTTCGCAGTAACGTGCATCGCGATGATAAACATTCGACAATGTGTGTATCGATTTTGCGATCTTTCGCAGTAACGTGCAGCGCGATGGCAAACATTCGACAATGTGTGATATGGTGATCTTTCACGTTAACGTGTATCGCGATGGCAAAAATTCGACAATGTGTTTCTTACCGTACTTTCACGGTAGCGTGCATTGCATTGACGAATGCGTGCATTGATGTGGCGTACTTTTCGCTAACGTAAGTCTCATTTCCGTACTTTCGCACTACCGTTCATCGCGACTTTGAACTTCGAAATTCAGTGGGACAATCTGTTTTAACAGCTTTTTCTTTATGTCTCTCTATTAAAATTGGAAGAAAAAAAATAGTAAGTATGCTATCATTTATATGCAATTATTACACAATTTAGCAAAGCAAACATAACTGAATATACCTTATATAAATAATTCAATACAATTACCAATTCTACGTTTCGGTTATGTTATGCTAATAGTATTTAGATTTAGAGTTCTTATATTTTGAACCTAAGAATCATTATTGATTGCGATTACCTACATTTTTACTACATACATATATCATTTTACAAGACAAATTTTATTTCATAAAAGCAATTTCGATTTAATTAAGTACGAGCATAATTCCTTATTTACATTTATAAATAGGTATTACAAACCACTAAAATATCATGCACAAAGTTGATAATACGAGTTATTATATTCCCCTCACTTCGCACAACGCCAGTGTTTCTTTTTGGCGTCCAGTTTTTTCTCGGTGTAATATGGTGGGAGGTTATACCGTGAGTTTTTAATAATGGTTATGATAGTCATTGTCACGACCATATCGTCAACTGTATATTACCCCCGCTCGGCAATTAACGTTGTTGCCCCCCTTCGCACATCGCCAGTGATTGTTCTTGTAATCTAGTTTCAACTTGGTGTAATTTAGTGAGAGGTTATACCGCGGGTTTTTAATAATGGTTATGATAATTAGTCATTGTGACGACCATTTCGTCAACTGTAATTACCCCCGCTCGACAATTGACGTGGTTGCCCCACTTGGCACACCGCCAGTGTCTCTTCTTGGCGTCCAGTTTTTCCCTGGTATAATATGGTGAGAGGTTGTACCGCTGGTTTTTGAACAGCAACGCCGGCCTTCCTGATCTTGTAGTTGTGTACATTACATCTGAGGAAATATCAAAAATGTTATCTAGTGGCCGCTTGACTATTGAATCACTGAAGATATAATCGGCCTATTCCCTGCAGTCTTACCAGTTGGACTACTGGGAATTTCCTTCCCAATAGATTTAATAGTAAGAACATTGGGAATTTTGTGCCCAGTAGACTTACCAGAAAAACAATATTCCGAATGGTCCTTACATATGAGTCGACACAGACTCAGGTTATTGATAGACAACCTACATAGTGAACTTGAAACAGGCATAGTATTCGCACAAATTCATTTTGAGTCGACACAGACTCAGGTTATTGATAGACAACCTACATAGTGAACTTGAAACAGGCATAGTATTCGCACAAATTCATTTTTAAATCATAACTAGAATCCAAAATGCATTGATCTACAGACAGAGTTTAAGCGGTTTTATGTAATTATAAAGAAAAAATCTTGGACCGAATTATAATCAATTTTAGTCATAACGATTTTAAAACAGTAAATATCTTGAAAATCAAATGTCTATCTTGAAATAACAAATTAGCTGAAGCTAGCTATAAATTCAACAACAACAAACACACGTTTAATAAAACAGGATGGATGGTTAGATTAGATCATCCATAATTATATCATTGATTATGTTTTTGCTATACCGAGGTACCCAAGTCTAAACCATGTTCATGACAATAAGAGAGAAAAAAAATATTTTTTTCACAAAAGCCGTTTAATTAATGATACTTTTATTGAAATAATGAGTAAAGAAAAAAAATCAATTATATCGATAACAATATGATGGCCTTACTTTAAGAGTATTCTATACATGAATTCACTCAGCCCTCCTTACAAGCAATTGTTGGAGAATAGAATGATGAATGTATCGGATCACACGTATTGTGACTTTTGTCACAGTCATCAACGTATGTCACAACAAATTGCCACTTGTCTAGAGGGCTGGTGTGTCCAAACATAGCGCGTGGCAGCAACATGCGGCATTCGCAGTACCTAATCATCATTTAGGTTGCAATCCATAATGAAAGGGAAATACTCTATATATTTTGAATGAAATTTTTATAGCATTTATGCTAACTTTTTAAGTTCGAAATGCATAGGGGAAAAGAAGCGTTCAAGTGGGACTTGAACCCACGACCTTTCCCTTACAGTCCGTCCTTAAAAGAAGGATATAAAGAGAAAGAAAATTTGAAGTGATTCAGGTGTGGCTCAATAGCACAGTCGGAAGAGTATACCCCTGTAAGGGAAAGGTTGTGGGTTCAAGTCCCACTTGAGCGCTTCTTTTTCCCGATATATTTCGGATTTTATACAGCTCAAGATAAAATACAAATCTACCACACGACTTCTTAAGATATAGGTACCCCAAAAATATGGCGCGCGCCACATCATCGAGTTACAGAGTGACCATTGCCGCGCTGTGTTTGGACATATATTTATTACATAGGTACTTAATAGAAAATATACGATAATATTAAATTATTCTAAAAAAGCATTTCAAGAGCATGATTATTTCAATCTCTTCGTGTAAAACGTTAGTCATATTAGTAAATAAACCTGATAGTCGTTAACTGGTTTTTACATATAATGACCGGCAAACTCCTTGACAGTCTACTCTAAATCAATGATAGATTATTATACTGTAGATTGATGGCGCTTGGTGGAATCTGCTACACATATTGAATAACACACTTGTACTTTTCCACTGAGTTTAATTTATTTCATTTCTAGACCTGACCGGTTTCACCTTACAGCATTCTCAAAGGTTTACATTGATGTTTCAAGAATTGTTATTCCGAAACACTAAAATTTTGCATTTTTTCATGTGTGGGTAGTTTTAAAATTCGGTATAGATACCAGTGAATTGTATTAAGCCAATCACGAACTAAGAGGTCATTGTTCGATCTGTCATTTTATTGGTTGGTCAATGCTAACTCGCAGGCGCTAGTGCGTTCCGGATTAGCAAGTTTAGGAATGATCCATGCACATGCGCGAATGTTCAAGGAGTTTTCCGACACTTAAAATAGTGGTATAACAAGCACTCTAATTAATGATTATGCTCGTTAGTTGACTTGACAATCGCTCCATCAACTGTGATAATGCCCGCTCGACAGTTGCTAGTGCCCCACTTGACACATCGCCAATTCTGCCTGACATTGTCGTACACGCCTCGAACCCGCGAATAATGCGGCACGTACAAGTTATATCTATGGTTCTGGTACTCTATAGCTGGTCTTCCGTATCTTGACATCGTATAGAACGCTCCTGAAACAATAAAAAACAGTTGTTATTATAAATTCCTTATAAACCAAAAATGCTGAAGAAAATCATTTGTCAGTTTAAAATTTCAGCAAAGTTGAGAGATAACTATTTTTAACGGATTATATCGCGATTTATTTTCGGTTTCAGTTGGTTTCCAGCTGAAAAGCAACTGAAGTAAATATAAAAATAGCTTTATTTCAATGTGTAATATCTGCGTAAAGTGCCGATCATATACACAATTCAGTAAAGTTATTCACAAAGGATCCAAGTTTATTATAAAATAACATTCAAAAAAACACCAAAACGTATTTATTTTTCCAGTAATACAATATAAGTATATAGTATTGTTACATGAAAAATCTATGAATACTTTGTCTAGTCCATATACAGGGTGTATTTTTGAAACGGGGCAGTAAGGGCAAGTACCTTAACCGTTGCAGTTACAGCAAAACGTTCTTAAAAGACCTTCCCTAACTTTTTGGGACATTTTGAACTGCATTCACAGATTTTGTAAAAAACTTACAGTTAGCAAAAAAAATGCAAAAAGTTCAAAATTTTTTTTTATGCCAATTTTTTATAGACCAAAAAACTCTATGGGACCATTTTAGCTTTCAGTACTAGAAAAGATAGAAATCGCCAAAAACGTTTCCCATACATTTCGTACGGAAATATGATAAATCAACTCGAAACTCATAGGTCAGGTAAAATTTTGAACTTTTTAAATAAAAAAAATCATTTAAACATTTAAGAAATTGGTTTATGAAATAAATTGCTCAAAATGATTTCCATTTTCACGAATACATAAGTCTATCCTTTTTTGCACTGAACGAATGGCGGCTAATAATGTTCTGGGATGAATATTACGTTAAATGGTCATTAATGCATCCTTGAGCTCTTGAACACTGGCGTACGTCGTCTTATACACCTCGTTTTTCACGAAGCCCCATAAAAAAAAATCAAGTGGTGTTAGATCGGGGCTACGAGGTGGCCACTGTGTTGGACCATGTGTACCTATCCACTGTGTACCGAATAGGCGGCTCAAACATTATTAGCCGCCATTCGTTCAGTGCAAAAAAGGATAGACTTATGTATTCGTGAAAATGGAAATCATTTTGAGCAATTTATTTCATAAATCAATTTCATAAATGTTTAAATGATTTTTTTTATTTAAAAAGTTCAAAATTTTACCTGACCTATGAGTTTCAAGTTGATTTATCATATTTCCGTACGAAATGTATGGGAAACGTTTTTGGCGATTTGTCTTTTCTAGTACTGAAAGCTAAAATGGTCCCATAGAGTTTTTTGATCCCCACATGAAATAGAATCGATTGGCATAAAAAAAAAATTGAACTTTTTGCATTATTTTTGCTAACTGTAAGTTTTTTACAAAATCTGTGAATGCAGTTCAAAATGTCCCAAAAAGTTAGGGAAGGTCTTTTAAGAGCGTTTTGCTGTAACTGCAACGGTTAAGGTACTTGCCCTTACTGCCCCGTTTCAAAAATACATCCTGTATATCTATGCATTATATAATATTTCTTAGACGTAAACACATAATTGTAAAATACTATACTTACAGAATACGTACTATTTGTAATAACGACTGGAAATCTATACTACTTTTATCAACAGCAGTTGAACCAAGTAGGACAAGCATTCTGTTATCAAACACAAATTCACTCATAAATATAACACTCACAATGGTACTCCATAACAAGCAAGCATATTGCTTTTAATATCAGCTCAACTAATTCCTAATCCTGCCTTTTACGTCGTCTATTAGACCCTCTGTGAACTCGTCCAGAATATTTACCATGTTCATTTACATTTTTAAAAGCCTCAATAATTGGCCCATTAGAAATGCATAAAGTCTTGGTGAAAAACTCTTTGCAAACTCGACGTGATATGTCATTTAAATTGAAGTAATATCTGTAAGTAGCAGCTCGTTTTTTTTGTTATTGGGTACCTTTTTGTTTTCACAGGCAAAGCAGTAAAATGCTGCAGTCTGAGGAGGGCCAGACCGTAAGGGATGGCCCTGGGTCAGCCGGGGTGCGAGGGATATGTCTTTGACAACCTCACCTCCGGCCTAGCACCAAGACCCACAGTCGGCGTGCGGTTTTAGTCGGTTCGAGTCCGACATAACCTCCCCTTCCGGCTCCGGCAGGGGGGGTATCCGTGGGGATTTCCGCACGAAAAAAAAAAAAAAAAAAAAAAAAGTAAAATGCTGCAGTAATGCTTTTTTAATGAATAATTTGTGATACTCCAAAACTCTTTGCAAATATTTTGGCGGTCACCTTCTGTGAATATCGTGTCACATTTAAAACGACATTTTAAACCGCACTTTGTGGATTTAGGTTGTTTAGCGGGCATTACCTTACCGCTTTCAACAAGATAGGGCAAACAATTATGTCTATTAGCCTTAGCTAAGTTTCTTTTCCATTTATTAGGATTACACATTTTTCCAGACCCGGTAGTCTTTGATGTTTCATTTACATTTTGGTCTGGACATGCGTGAGAGAGGGTTTTATCTAATTCGGTTGAATGAGACTTCACTTTAACTGCATTCTCATTAGGAGAATTTGATTGAACTGATTCTATTTCTAGGGGTAAATCTTGATACGAGGCCGACGTTTGTTCTTCATTATACGTTCACTACTGTTACTGTTGCTTCTGTTTTTCAATTTTATTACTGAAACAAATTGTAGTGAATGTAAGCGTCATAACCTACTCATAACACCCATATTGCATCTTACTTGCATTGATCACACATAGTTATTCATTTCATCAGAAGTATTCAGACAGAACTAGAAAAACATAGTGTCAAATACAACCTTATCATGATCATGAAACATAAGATAGTCGTGAAAATTACAATTATTGTTTATGCATTCATATAAAAATATATCACCTTTAATTTTACGAGCGAGTCAAAAATACTTACATATTCAAAATAATATTCTTTTTCTATTTAATAGTAATATAATGACAAAATTGTATGACACACAGATACCCGTATTATATAAGTACTTAAATGACTAGTATTAGCTATACAATCATTTTTTATATATTTACTATCATAAATTTGACAGTATAATACACAAAAATATATTGTCTTCAGACTTCACACATTTAAATCCAGTATAAATAGGTTTAGATCTTGATTTAGTAGAGCTAAGACGACGATGCACTACTATTTCAAGATGGTCGTCATTAACGTTACCAACTAAGGACACGCTAATTAATTCATCTCAACTTAACCCCGGTTGCTTCTAAAACTTGCAAGGATTCGCTGTCCTGATGTGGCTTATCTTGACTTTCCGGTAGGAACTGCCTCTCCAATCTCGAGAGGATAGCCTGTACCAGAACTTCACGCGTTAGCTAACAAGTGTAAGTACACAGCCAATTTCGAAAAGAAATCGTCTCGTGGAAATATAGCCCAACGAGTGACAAATGCTTATAACTTATATGAATTACATCAGCACAATGATCAGCTAAATTCTTATGTACAGATGTCTAATGTACGTGCATAGATTAATATGCAAATAAAAAACATGAAACCATTCAAGCGTGGAACCTACATCGTAAAAATGGTAAATGAAATCCTACCTAGATGACAAACGAACATTTTCAATATAATTCATCATACACTCATTACTAAAAATGTTAAATGAAATGAATGTCATCATTTTTCTTCAATGATTATGATTGTTCGTACCGCTCACTACAACCTCATTGTACGTGTTAAGAATTGAAGTGCATTTTTTTGTCGGCCATTTTGAGCATTGCCAGGTTATATTAGGACCTGAGCTCGAGCTGCTTTTTCGATAGTAACGATATTCACCGATTTGTATCATCACTGGTCTGCCAAATTTGGACCTCGTTATTTTTAAATCTGAAACAAATAGATGTTTACTTACCTACCTGTTAAAGTAAGTAATTTTATGACACTTACACATCATGTTACAAAACTACTCTACTTCTAAACTCTTCATCACCTTGGCATATCCAGTTACATCTGAAGCTTACCCCTCGGAGCTCAGGGTGCTTAATACACCCCGAGCTCCGAGGGGTAAGCTTCCTTTTGGTTTTTGTGGCAGCAGTTGCCCTCTCACCCCACAACCCCGAGAGGAAAGTGAGCACCAATACCAGCTCGCAGGCGAGGTTGCCATATCAATAAAAGTCTCCCAAAGTATTGATTGATGAAATAAGAAACGTCGTTTAGCCAATAAAATAATGATGCTGAACTTAAATGGTCGTACATAAAGTTAATGGCAATTATTTTAAACTATTAAACTTTCCGTAGTTAGCTATTTTTGATAACGACGTCTAGTGCTAATGATAGAATTAGAGCGCCATAAATTAAAGAACTCGTATTTTTTTCTGTTATTTTTTTTTCCTTTATATACGTAACATGCGGATATAATGTTCTACTTAACTATGAGTACAATTGGTAATTAATATGTTCTTTGCTAAAACTCGGGCGAACTCCACTGAGCCAATTCTACCTTGGTATAGGTATCTACCCGGCACTGCCCGCGTTCCTTAAGCTCGGCTTTTCCATAAATGGATCTGAACAACACATGGTCCAATTTTATCCCTATATAGTTTCCCATGGGTTACTAAAACGCCATCAGAATTCCACGCAGCCCACAGGCAATACTAGTATATGACTAGTCATAAACTCAGTACAATGCCTAATCCTCGTTACTCTACGTATGGTTATGTTCTTCATTACTTTTTACAACTTCGCTGTCAATTGTCATTATGGATGCCTTGCATCCCATTGTTCGAAACTTGATGCACATCCAGAGGCACTTTGGACCATTTCTGTAGCGGTTGTGTTGGTAATAGCGAAAGGGCCCTTTTTGTATCATCGGTTTGCCTCGCCGGGACCTGATAAGGATCAGTTCTGCAAAGAAATATTATACTTTAGAGAAACAAGAAAAAGAAGAAAATATCGGAAACTAAACCGAATATAAAGAAAATTATGGTGAAGGTGAGAGTTTTAACAGGTTTTATTTACATAAATTACAGATTTTTTTATTAATACCATAATACCATAATTTCTTTTTTTTATATTAAATAACAATAAATAAATAGCCCATGTCATATACTACTGCACCACCCAGACTTAAACTGTTAAGCCATGCTGGCTGTAGCATAGATTCTAGAATGCAGATGAATAAACTAACATACATTTCATTAAACATATAGGTCTCCGAACCCTAAATAAAATCAAATACTTACCTAATCTGTAACAGACTCATCTCTCGGAGGAAAATTGAGAATCAGCAGCAATATGTATATATGATATCAAAGATGATTGTGTTCTTCTATATTTTTAGTTATTTCATTACCCTCCATAGTCATAGAAGATCGGCAGCCGTTTTGCCGCCTAATGCAAAGCCACACAGATTTAGGCTGCTCTGCTCGTTTATAAGTATAATGTAAATAGTAACGATAATGACCTCTCTGCAGCAGTGGCTTACCACGCTGTGACGTGGTCCATATTAGAGCATCCTCTGTAATAAAAATATTAAACGAATAACAATTTATCATTGTCGCGAAATAGAGATAGTATTGGATTTTGTATCGATTTACGGATCACTCTGTCAAAAGCAATGGTTTTTATCTAATGAGTAGCCAATTTGAAAATTACATCACACGCATCCAAATAGATATTCTATTTAAGAAAAAACGCCGGGCAATAAGCTGAGGTACCTATCAGTAGTGAAGAGGCGAAGAATTGCATTTATGGAACCTTCCACGGTTAGAGATGGGTTTACTCTTGGTATTTCTTTTGATAATCTACGTTATCGATATTGTTTTACGCCATAAAACGAGGGTTATTTTACAAGATACTTACTTACATTTTTGTCATATAGAAAAATGTCGTCGACACACTATCACATGACCGTATGCTATGACACACATTAGGATAAACCTATGTCTCGCAGTCGACTGCTATAGGATTGACGGCGTGATCAGAAATAATCTAATACTATACAATCTGTTTAATGAAAGTCCTATATATTAGTAACAACATTTTAATTACACGGACTAGTAATATCTATTAATGGTTATGTTTATTATTCATCTTAATAACTTCATTGTCGACAGTGAACATGGAGGCACGGCATCCTGCACACCATCGGATACAAATCCAAAACACTTTAGGCCCTCCTTTACGATAGTTACTATGTTGGTTGTATCGGTATTGTCCCATTTGCAACATTGGCTTGCCCATTCTTGATTCAGTCATCCTTATAACTGTAGGAAAATTAGATTTTTAACACACTGCCTTCAATTTAGTTGCCTATACCGCTGAAAGAATGACAGTTTGGGTTCATAGGAAATAAAACAAATATTACAGATAAATTATATCCTATAGGAACAGTTTCTATCGCATAACATATCATTATGTAAAAAATCAGAAATTTAAAAAACCCCCGTCACAAAAAACACCTCCAAAAAGTTTAAAATAAATGAATAAATTTTAATTCAATAGTTGCCATGTCGGGGGACCTTAACAGGTTAAGTACTCCTTTATATCGTAAGGTCCCCCGACATGGCAACCGTTGAATTAAAATTTATTCATTTATTTTAAACTTTTTGGAGGTGTTTTTTGTGACGGGGGTTTTTTAAATTTCTGATTTAATTTTTATTTTATACTTTTTAAATTGATCTACTCGTCAAGCTCTTTCATTTGATACCCATATTGAGGGAATTATAAAGAAATACGTATTCCAACATGTTGTGGTGGCGGCCATCTTGGACCGATTTTTTTCAAACATGGCTAAGAACACTCCCGACTAATATACCTTTCAAACAAAAAAAACTAAATCCAAATCGGTTCATCCGTTTGGGTGCTACGATGCCACAGACAGACACACACACACACACACACACAGACACGTTAAACTTATAACACCCCGTCGTTTTTGCGTCGGGGGTTAATAAATCATGAACAATAAAAAACTTAGATGATATAATTAATTAAGCTTAAACAAATGTAAAGCATAAACAAATATTAGCAGCTAGCTAATATCTGTGTAGGTATGCTATGAACTTAGACTTCTGACTTACACATTTTACACAACACTCTTCGAGCTATGTGAACAGATTCTTTGGAATAGATTAAAAAACAAAGGATATAAATCAAAGTGAACTCAAGCCGTTGTATTATCGCCGGCACTTGCCATGATCATGATCGGTTTTCATTTTAAGAACTTCATAATTGTATGTCGTTATGCACGCACGACATCCAGAGCTCCATTTGAGACATATCCACAGAGCCCTAGGTCCCCCGTTACGATATTTGCTATGCTTATAGAATCGGTGCTCACCCATCTGTAACATCGGCTGGCCCCTGGATGATTCAATCATTTTTACTGTTGAAAAAAGTAAAAGATGTTTTGGATAGAATAACAGTGCTTAGATGTGCTACGCTACTTTACTTTAAGCAGTTAAATTTATGACAAAATATGTAAAATTATAAGCTTAAGCATACTTTTATCAGTAATTCACTATCTACTTGAAAAGTAGTACGCTACTGGTCGTGGAAGAAGCTACAACGACATGAATAATGCAGGTGCTACCCTAGCCGTAATATAGGTGAACGAAGCAACATGTCTACTTAAGAAAAAGAAAACTTCTGCTCAGTTTACCTTTTTTTTATAGTGTGGAAATCCCCTCGGATGCACCCCTTCCGGAGCCAGAAGGGGAGGTTATGTCGGACTCGAACCGACTAAAACCACACGCCGACTGTGGGTCGTGGTGCTAGGCCGTAGGTGAGGTTGTCATCAACATATCCCTCGCACCCCAGCTGACCCAGGGCCAGGGGGTCTGGCCCTCCTCAGGAGTGTCCCCGACTCACCCCCAGAATGGGGAGACGCACCCAAAGATATACCATACCAAAGAAAGAGGTAAACCCCAAATAACAATACATAAGTAATGAATTGAATATAAGGTGGGAAATTTGAATCATATCGGGCGTGTCTCGGTAGCCGAATTGGTCAGGCATTCCCCCTGTAAGGGAAAGACTGCGGGTTCGAGTCCCGCCCGAGAAGATTCTTTTTCCCTATGTATTCGATTTGTATAGTTAGCATACTTAATGCTATAAAAATTCCTTCAATTGAAAATATTGTTTATTCAGGCAATTATTAATCCAATACATATATATCGTTGCCATAGAAAATGAATGTGGATCATCTAGTAAAAAAAGCAATATCACCGATCATTGCAAATCAGACAATTGCTTTTCAGAACTATGAATATTAGAGATATCTGGATATTTATCGTTATCGGGAGTTCCTCCATGATCATGGTATTTGCAAAAGCGTCGAAATATCGGACTATCGAAAAATTGGTAAATATCCCGATATCTCTAATATAATGTGAGTGATCATGATAGTTTAAATACCTAAATTCTTTTCTAAAGGTGCTAACACATGTTTGGTAGCCAATTAAATTGCAGGCAATAGATTCATAGAAATTATGTCTTGTTGCGCAAGAACATCAGATGGTAGATCCAGTTGTGTGATTATGATTATTCTTGTATTTAACGACGGTATTTTCAACTGTAGTTATTGAAGCACGGCATTTCGAAGATGATGACTTGATACACATCCATAGGACTTTAGGTACTCCTTTCCCAAATGTGCTATGTCGACTGAAACGGTGCAAACCCATTTGTATCATTGGTTTGCCCTTAGTTGATTTAATCATCTTTATATCTGTAATTAATAACATTGAATTTACTAGCACCATGATAGAAAAGATTGTTAAATCCTCCGCTAGGTGTACGGTTTCTGTAACAAATGCATTAGATTCAACGTGAAATGGTTAGTAGCTACCGTGGCCATATTAAACTTCGTGTTATGTTCCCGGCGGTGAGTAGGGTACCCAGAGCTCACTGGAGAGTTTGTGTGTTGTCAGTCGGAAGATAAAAGGCTTGTCCTGCTCTATCTTCCACACTGACGCCACAAAAACTTTTTATAGGTATGTTCTTACGGGGTTGGCAGTACGAGTTTGACTCCCCTGGTATTGCACAAATCCATATGCCACGGTAACCACTTTCCATCAGATGAGCCGTACATTTATCTGCCACGTAAGTGGTATTAAAAAGAGGTGTATGATTAGAAGAAAGTTACGGTCCATAGTTGATATTTAATTGAGCTAATATTGTTAAATTATTTATTATAATATTTTGCAACAATAAAAAGAGACACTTTCTTTACATTACATTATCTCCTTCACACGACTTACCATCATTATGAACACATTTATGCATGATTATGAACACTGTTCATTTTAACTACTTCGTTATCTATCGTGGTCACCGTAGCGTGGCATCCAGAACGAAATTTGGCACATGACCACACCACTTTTGGTCCTCCCTTACGATAGCGGCTTTGTTTTGAGAAGCGGTAATGTCCTATCTGGAGCATTGGGTGACCCATTCTTGATTCGATTATACGTACTTCTGTAGAAAATAAATATGGAATAAATGTGATTTATTATTGTTCGGTTTGGTAATAGTTTTATTTTTTATGTTTTTATATATTCGGGAAAACAAACAGTTACACAATGTTCTTGATCCAAGGTCTTAACATTAACTTGTTGTAATTATGTAACCTTATCATTATATAAATATTCATATTAAATTGTGAATCTTGTTCTACCAATCTATATACAGGGTGGGCCATGAATTAGTTAACATTTAAGTTTGAAATCCCGCGCAAAACGGAGCGTCGCGGGCGGCGGGGAGGGGTCTAGCGTGTGGCTAGTTTCTCGGAAATTTAGTCGCAATGGATCGTTTCACGGGACCGCAGCGCGCTTTTTGCGTAAAGCAATTTTATTTAAACAATGGTTCTCTCGTTACTGTGAGGCGCTTATTTCGTGTTGAATACAAGTTACATGACATAAATCAGTGTCCAAGTCCAGTTTTAATAAAGAAATGGGTAAAGAAGTTCGAAGAGACTGGATCGCCACTAAATGTGAAGCAAACGGGCGGACCACGGGTTTCAAGAACCGAAGAGAACGTACAAAGTGTTTCGGCTTCAGTTCGACGGGAACCTGATTTATCGACACGCAAACGTTCTGCTGAATTGGGAATATCGCGCACAACTTTACGCCGTATAATGAAGTTGGATTTGAAATTGCATCCATTTAAGATACAGCTAGTGCAAGAATTGAAGCCTAACGATTTAAATTTACGCAAATTGTATGCTGAAACAATGTTGGAAAGCTTTCGTAACTTTGACAACATCTTGTTTTCCGACGAAGCTCACTTCCACCGCAACGGGCATGTTAACAAACAGAACTGCAGATACTGGAGCAGCGAAAATCCCAGAGCTAAACATCAAAGGCCATTGCATTCACCGAAGGTAACTGTATGGGCAGCAATTTCAGCTAAAGGAATAATTGGACCCTATTTTTTTGAGAATTCTCGCGGCCGTACGGTCACTGTCAACTCTACTGTGTATGTGACAATGCTACGGGAGTTTTTGACACCACAACTTCAGGAATTTGCTGGATATAATCGAAACACATGGTTTCAGCAAGATGGAGCTACTTGCCACACTTCTAACGAAGCCTTGCCAGTCATCAAAGAGATGTTCCCCGAAAAACTCATTTCTCGGAGGGGCAATATTCCGTGGCCACCCAGGAGCCCTGATTTGACGCCAGCCGATTTCTTCTTATGGGGACATCTTAAACATCGTGTATATACCCATAAACCAACTTCATTGGTTGAATTAAAGGCTGGGATCAGGGAAGAGATGTCAGCGATTTCTCGGTCTTTATGCAGACGAGTACTCGAAAACTTTCGTTCTCGTTTAGAAGAGTGCCGAAATCGCGACGGTGGTCATTTAAATGATGTTATTTTTAAAAAATAAATTCCTGTTTATTAGATATCTCAATAATAAATTATTATTTTAATACGTCTATTAGTTTTTTTATATATTTTTTTTTAAATATTAACTAATTCATGGCCCACCCTGTATATAAAAATCAATGCCCCTTTTCGTTGTAATGTTATACTTAACTCAACAACGCCTTTACCGATTTGGGTAATTTTGGTCTTGAATTATTCGTGGAAGTCCAGGGAAGGTTTGTACGTAGAGAAAAATCTAATAATTGCCGGGAACCGACATCCACGCGGGCGGAGCCGCGGGCAGAAGCTAGTAAATGCTATAAAGGTAGGTAGGTAATGTATGAAACATTTGAATGTCCCCGAATTTCAATAGGAAATGTTTAAATAATACAAAATAAAACAATTTAAATAGGATTTAACACTGTAATATTGCTAATTTCATCATCAATCAACAGTATAAACAATATTAATTATATCTATGTGTATGAGCATTTTTAGTTCTAATTATTACGTTATCGCACGTGGTTACCGACGCGCGGCACCCAGCAGTATATTTGACGCAGACCCACAGCGCTCGCGGGGAGTTTTGCGGATACCCTGCATGTCGGTGAAAGCGGTATTCTCCCAGCTGTAACATAGGCTTGCCTTTCGTTGACGTCAGCAAACGTACTTCTGTAATAATATAGTAATATTCTAGAACGTACTGCACAATAGACCGACTAGTTAAGCTGTGACAAAGTCCATAAGATTTGCGTGACATATAGCATACAGTGATAGCGGTTTTTTTTGTTCATGTAGCTAATTAACAAACGCATCAACCAAAGCACTTCGGGGTCCAAGTCTACCTATATCTGACGGACAACGCTCGTGTGTATTTTTTTTATATACTACTTAGGTGGCAGACAAGCACACGGCCCACCTTATGGCAAATGGTTACCGCGGCCTATGGACGTATGCAACACCAGGGGCGCTACACTCGCGCTGCCTACCCTGAAGAAACTTTCTAATGCCCCTCTTGAAGAACCCCATATTATAGTTGCTTGGGAAAACCATGGCAGGGAGATCATTCCACAGCTTGAGCGCACGCGTATGCTATCCTCTTGAAGTTAAGGGATACGGAAAAGTCAACTCAAGCTTCAGAGATGTGAAGAGAGAAGAGATCCGGCAAACGAAATAAAACAACCGCATTATACAAAGTATTGTTTACGTACATTAAAATATTTTTTTTTGGTATACTTGACTTACACTAGTTAAATATTGAACTTTACTGTATATGTACCGAATATGCAGGTACACGTTATATCGGGTCGTCAGAAATTGACCAAATAGAGGTGATAGAGGGTGTTGTTTTCTTAGGCCGTGATATATCCTCTATTACTAACACTCACGCGAAGCTGGCTCTGCTGTGCCACCCCCCTCTGGAGTCATGACCCACGCCTTATTATATAAATTGTTTATATGCAGGTTATTTTTTCATATCGGCGGTATACTGATAGCGATTCGACTTGGTAGGTTTTTTTACATGATTATGAGCATTATGTATCTTAACAACTTCATTATTGAATGTGGTAATTGACGCTCGACACCCATTGCTCCATTTGGTGCAGAGCCACATAACTCTTGGCCCTCCGTCCCGGTATCGACCATGTCGACTAAAGCGGTTTTCACCCATCTGAATCATTGGATTGCCTAGTCTTGACTTGATTAACTTTATTCCTGAAGCAAAAATAATATTATTAATAAGGGTAATATTGTCCAAATTACTATCGTAACATGCACATACCAGGCGCAGTGCCCACTTCTGATCATAGCAAGGTGTTCTTCAGTCTATTAATGGACCAATACAGGTGATGAAAAGGATGTGAATTAAGAAGTTAAAGGGGTATGAATTAAGCACGTTACCCAAGAATAAGGGGTTTCCCAGGGTAGCGAGTTAGTTAGGTAAACAACCAGCAGTGATGGCCAAGACCTACCGCAGCCCGATGGGATGGGAGCCCGATCGCTCATCTGTCAAATACCAATAATATTTTAATGAGTTCATAAAGAATTGAATACATGTAAAATATATTAATATTTTCCTTATACCTTACTAAGGGTGCCAGGCACAATCTTATGCTCCACTCTAATGAAAACCTTAGCACCAATGTCAAACTTTAACTAATTAACATGAATAATAATCTTGTCTCGTTTTCCTCCGTCATCATCACAGCAGTCATAGAATCATATCAAGACCAAAAGCAGAACTTTATGGGTGATTATGCATTCTATTGATTTCAACACTCTGATTTTTAACACGGGTTATAGAAGCGTGACATCAACTTCGACGTTTGCCGACCCATAACACTTTACAGCCTCCCTTTCTATATCGACTGTGTTGTGAAAAGCAGTATATCCCCTACTGCAGCATCGGGAATCCCCATCATTATTTGATCATTTAAACATCTGTAGCAGATAAGTAACACAGTTCTATGTGTTCACAGTTATTTAAACATTTGCTAATATGTCGTTCTGACTATTAGATCACAGGGTCTACCTATATAACGTTCAACCAAAACTCAGAGTCTTATTAGGTGAGTCGGCCTAACCCGCATCTGAAGAAACTTATCACTGAAATCTTGAACCAATAACTTTATGTTTAAACATTCTGGAGACCTATTGAGATTCTGATATCGAGGCACTTATATCACGAGGCTGCACAAAGGAAAGAAAAACCAGCTTAAAAGCTGCCCGCAAAACAAAAATCCAATAGTTTCCATAACCTAAATGTAAATAATACTACATTTTGAGATATCAATACTTTTAATATAATATCAAAAACAAAAATACAATATCATAAATCTCATTAAATAATACAAACAGAAATTGTAACGTTGACAATTTTGTAACAAAATCCAGCTTTGCAATTCAAAACACAAATAATTTTAATACACGCACGGCCACGAGAATTAAGGTGTTAAGAAGAAACCCACGAGTTAACGTGGCCGCATCCTGTTAGTGAATACTCAAACTAGTAAATAAGTAACAAGCAAGTAACTACAGTTAGTATTAGTGATTGTGTTCAGTATTCATTTTAATAATTTCATTGTCAAAAGTGTAAATCGAGGCACGACATCCTGTGCAACATTTGACGCAGACCCACAAGACCTTGGGCCTACCGTCGCGGTATTTATTGTGTACGTAGAAACGGTATGTGCCCATCTGCAATATCGGCTGGCCTCTCTTCGATTGAACTACAGTAATTCCTGAAACAAATATAACTTTTAGACATTTAAATACCTGCTACGTACATACGGGGTACACCTCATATAGTAGAACTTTTGAAGTAATAATTTTATATTGCATAACAACTAATAGCATAAACCTTTTTGCGCAGAATATCGTTTGGCATAAACTCATTTTGCATACATTGGAACCCATAATTTTGTATGTCAGAATCATCTGTACGCATAATTTTTGTATCCATAATAATCACAATGTATAACCATCACATCGCAGAAAGTTCAAAACCAGATTCATCTTTTGGTATATATTTCTTATCCATAACTATTTAAAAGTAGAACCATCATTTCGCATAACCTAACCTATCCGAGTCGGGGTACTCTGTGTCGGGGTGTAAACAACTATCTATTCTGGCGCTTCGCCGGCCGCTGCCGCGGCACGCTCGCTTCGCTCGCTCGGCTCGCGCTGTTGGGGTCACAGTTCTAACCTAACCTAACCTATCCGAGTCGGGGTACTCTGTGTCGGGGTGTAAACAACTATCTATTCTGGCATAAGAGGTCACAGTTCTAACCTAACCTAACCTACCCATTTTTAAAGAAGAAAGTAACCCAATCTATATTATTCTAATTGAAATTCTATGCTCTTTATAGTATGCCTAGTCAAATTATGCCAAATAATCTTTACTCTAAATGAACGTTATGCTAAATGAAGTTATACAAAATTTAAACTATGCCAAAGGTAATTATGCCAAATAAAATTCTACTATCTTAAATGTATGCTATTCTAAATTCGGTCATAAGCACATTATGCCTAAAAATATTTATGTCAAATATTTTTAATGCCTAATAAATGATCGATTAAAGAAGTTTCTGCGAAGTGAGTTATCCCAAATAGGTTTCGGAGTCTCAAGTTTCTACCAAATAGACGGCACCCGTTCATACGACAAAGGATATACGTATACAGTATACACCCATCTACGTATCACCTTCGTCAATTTGGCCCTGGGTCAGCTGGGGTGCGAGGGATATGTCGATGACAACCTCACCTCTGGCCTAGCTCCACGACCCACAGTCGGCGTGCGGTTTTAGTCGGTTCGAGTCCGACATAACCTCCCCTTCCGGCACCGGCAGGAGGAGTATCCAAGGGGAATTCCGCACGAAAAAAAAGTATGTGTGCAGGTAATGCAGATGGTGAGACTATTCTCCTGAAAGGGACTTGTGACTGACGGGTTGAAATCTCAACCTGAATGTTGATATTCCGATCTTTAGATCGGTGGTGTTTCTTTACCACAGATCTGATTTATCAGATCTGTGGTAAAGAAACACCATTTATAGCTATGAAACACATTCTTTTACTGAAGTTTACTTTGAAATTACTATCCAAAAGTTACCTGGTAGAAATCGCTCCAAGCGATAAAGCTATTGTACTGCTTCTGTTCCCCTTTTGAGTTTTAGTTTTCTAATTGTTAAATTGGTGTACAATGAAGTTCCCTTTCCCTATCCTAAAGGTATATTCTGAGCCTGAGCCTTTATTTGTACTCTCCTTTCTTAAAATGTCCGTAGGTTCCAAATATCCCTTTCCCAGAATGCCCTTTCCCGAAACGTCCATTTACACATATCGATAGAGCCTAATATTGCAAGAAAGAAAACAAACACACTTCCAGTAACACATTTTACTACTTCTATTAGGATTATAATAATATGACTACTATAAATGTTTACATGACTTACATTTTGATTATCTTACCTTTATAATAACTTACAACAACTTTAAATTAATTTCTACCTTACACACAAGTACTTGAAAGTAGAATTGAATTTGAAAGGAAACAGATTATCTAAGCGATTATATTATCAACCAATACTGTGTACAGTTTTCTAATCCTGTGGAATAAAATTTATCTAAAAACCTTCAGAAATAACAATCAATGACTCACCTAAAACATTGTTTTCATCGCCGGGGGAGGAATTTTTCGACGCCTGAATATATTGACCTCTTTTATATTTTATTAATCAATATTCTAGTACAATAGTTTATTGTGAAGTTTTAGTTTAACTTTAAAAGCAAATCTTGTCATTCATATTTGTATAAATTCAATCACTACATACTGTTTGGCTAAAAAAGAACGGTTAGTTTTGATCTGTCAAATTATATAATATTTGCAATAAAATGTAGTGAATTAAACATTATTTTATTTATTTTACTATACGAAATATTTAGTGGCTTTACTTCCATCGTCCGACCAAAAGGCAGCTCAATTCGGATCGATTTTTAGAACCAAACATCGTAATGTCTAAACTTCGATATTTTCTGCGAAGCTACTACCAGAAAGCCAACTCTTCATACAGTCTCAATATCTCAAATGACAACGAGTACGATTTCAATGAAAAAATTATGTTACGATAATATCGTTTTAGAGGGTTCAGTAAATTACAACCTATTCCCAAAATGCCTAAGACGTCAATACGCCTAAAATTCAAATCACATTTATACCAAAACGTCTGAAGCCCAAGACATATGCGTGATTAAGGTTGGACCGAGACTAATTTAGAACAACTTTTTAAAACGAGAATTGGCCTTCTAGTGTAACTCGAACTCCCCACAGTCGGCGTGTGGTTTTAGTCGGTTCGAGTCCGACATAACCTCCCCTTCCGACTCCGGAAGGGGGGTATCCGAGGGGATTTCCTCACGAAAAAAAAAAAGTGTAACTCGAACTCGGATGGGTCTCGGTCTATCTCAGCCATGGACGTAGGATACGCATCTTAGCGGACGAGTGGGTCCGTCACCATTTATATTTACTTATTCATGATTATGAGCGTTATTCATCTTAACAACATCATTGTGATAGGTCGTGATGTGAGCGAGGCAGCCATTACAGCTCTTGTTGCAAATCCATCGCACTGTGGGCAGGTACCGCCCATTGCGATACCGGCTGTGTTGGCAAAAACGGTGTTTACCCACTTGTAACATGGGGTTACCCATTCTTGAGAACACCTTCTTCACTTCTGTAAATTCTGCAAGAGATTTAATCGAGATATTAGCACACTTTAGACATATTTAGGTTCTTTTATTATACAACCATGTTTTTTTCTGAGAAGAGTAATTTACGCGTCAATAGCTCAGCGGTTAAAGAGTCGATTTTATGTATTAAGAGGAATAAAAATGATGAATCTGGTTTTTAGGCGTATGTTTAGAGAACAACTTCTTTTTTATTTGTGGACGTATTTGAAAACTGTTAACACTATTTTATTTGTTGGTTTCTTGTCTACATTTGGTACATTTTTAGTTATTCTCACTTTTCAATTACTATATGAAAATCATTACCAAAGCAAAAAGGTCACTCGAAAGAAAACTGGCAACTACTTCTAAACAGAAAGTAATTTTTACGTAATTTTTGAACTAAAAGAAAGACAAAGATCTGTAGTATAAGTGGTACATTTTTTCGTTCAATACATTGACTTTTGAAGTCACAGGCCACGTTTTTGTTACGTTCTCGAGAGTTTGGCTTAGCGGGTGCCTATGCGGGGGCCGGGCGGCAGTGCCGTGATGGCTGTTGGACGGGGAGGTTGTGCTTCACGTTTTCGCAGCTTTGACAGCAACACAATTCGAGATTAATGCACAAGTGAACAGACAAGACACTTCTTTGAGACGCCGAAAATAAATTCGGTAAAAAAGCTAAAGCTACTCTCAAGAAATACATGAAAATGTTGTATTGATTATTGTATTGATTGTATTAATTATGTTACCAGCTGTTGCCCACGGCTCCAGACACGTAGATTTTGGATGGCGTTCCGGATGGTGATCCTCACTCATAGTGTACTGATATAAAACCTATGACACTGATAAATAGTGTGGGTTTCTACTGGTGAAATATTTCTTAGAATTGGTTCTGTAGATCCAGAGATTAACCTCTATAACGTCACAAACTACTTCTGTATAGTAATATCTGTATATTAGAATACTATAGATAGCTATAGATATGTAATCTATAGCTACATAGTAAAATATTATAAAAACGTGATCACTACAACATATCATCATTAGTATAAAATAATTCACTTCCCGCTGTCTGTTTGTCTCTATGTATGCTCAGATCTTTAAAACTACGCGACGGATTTTGAAGCGGTTTTATTTGATAGTATCATTCGAAAGGTAGGTTTATATGTACAATACAATCTATATAATATAAAAATGAATCCCTATTGGTTTTGGCTAGAGTGGGTGAGGCTGGGCCAATTTCGCTTTTTTCTTTTTTTGTTGTGTTTCTTATTGTCTGAAGAAGGTTTTTATGAAAGAAAAAGTAAAAAATATGCGCGGAAAATAGAAACATTTAAGTATATTTAACCATTATACATATAAAATATCTGACCCGAAAGACATTTTATGTCCTATTGGTGTCAGGATCTCCGTGGGCGTATGGAATCCCTGTCGTAAGTGCTTTCTGTTCTCAAAATAATTAGGACAACTTAATACAGCCAATTGAGGTAAATTCTAATTTTTAAGGCGAAACGAAGTTTGCCGAGTCAGCTAGTGCATATTATAAGAGGTTTGAATGTGATGTCTTATATAAACACATTTTTTGGGCTTACGCTGCAAACGACGGCACTGTGAGAATGTGTAATGTGTGTGAATTGTTATGCCTATAGCATACTTATAGCTTTCATATTCACCTACCTAATAATGTATCTATGCAATAAACACCCTAACCAAGGGAAATATATATGATGTGTCCACTCTGTACCCTTTTTACCGACATCATTTCCCATATTTTTATATTATAATCACTTTAGTGACATGTGTGCGGGGTGGTGCGGGGCTGCGATTATTACGTTCGTAGACTCCACCCATTCGCTCTAAAGCATCGTCTCTGGTAAGGACCTTAAGTGTTAGAGTTCTACTACTATAGACGTGAATAAACTCCTAACGTAAGCAATTTAGCTTAACTTGAGGGGTTAATAACCATAATACGAGTAATATCGGTTACCAGTATTGTATAAAAAATACTATGTAATCTAAATATCCTTAAAATGAAGATTGAAAAGAAAAAGTTCTCTTTCACGTTCTTAATAATTTTATTGAAAATAACAGCTTGTAGCACTTTTTCATTAATTTAATAAAATAAACAGTAAACAATGAAAAGGGCAAAACTCTAATTATTTGATATGTAACGAACTTAAATGTCGTATTGTAGATAATGTACATTCTACATAATAATTCAATTAGTATTACCTAATATCGTAGTATTTACCTGCCATATTTATACATGCAAAGTTAAAGGCTTTATGACAGAAGATGGAAGCTCGTGAATAATGTAAAGATAGAAGCAGGTGGCAGGCTGCTGTATCTGCCTACCTCAGGGGGAAACAGGCTTAAGCATGGCATGTACGTATGTTTGTTTTTTCAACTAAGTACAGACAGCGTCATAAATATCTTGACGACTAAGTCTCAAAATGATTTTAAAACTCGCGTATCAAGAGTAAGGGGACTGAAGGGGGCCAAAAAACGAAATTAAAGATAAGAAAAGAAAAGAAAAGAAAGAAAATACCTACTGCCACACACAGCCAAGTTATCAGCGGCTGGACAGTGGGTGTGACTTGATTAGGATCATTTTGAGTCCTTTGTTCGTCAACATTTTTCTGATGTTGACTGTACATACATGATAGTGGCACAAAACAAAATATCCCGATATTAGCAATGCTACTTGTAATATGAATGACCAAGTCGTATCGAAATTATACCATTGTTAACGGATAATATCACGATTTATTTTAGGTTTTATTTTATTTTTTAAGTATATATTGATCCCGACGTTTCAGTTGTTCTTCAACAACCATGGTCATCGGAATCTCCCTGTAATTAAGTAAGGCTGCTAACAATACCAAACAAATTGTGATACAATCCGTTCAAATTATTCACTATACTATTAATGATTGTGACAAAGTTTCATTCTAAGTACTTTAGTGGCAGTTTGATAGTTGTACTCAGTTGTAGTTATGGTGGCCCGGCATCTCGTATGGCTTCTGATGCACACCCATCGAACGCAATTTTTGGAACAACTATGTTGGCAAAAACGATATCTTCCCATTTGTAACATCGGTTTGCCTCTTGATGACGTAATCACACGTATTTCTGTAAAAAAAGCAATCATCGATATAAGTAAATATAAAATTTTACCACTCTGGATGATAGGTTTTTTTAAAAGAATATTAGAACCGAAGTTACTAATATTCCCTCTTACCCCTCCAACTAAGCTAAATCACTTGTGCTAGGAGTGGGTTCATGTCGGTAGTGTAATGGCTAGGATTCGAACCCGGGACTCCATCGTAAGGCCGACTCCTTAACCACAAAGCTACCGACGCTTGTTATGCCTTCCCTTTCTTTATTTCCTTTTTCCTACCAGGATCTTTTCTTCAAAATAGGTACTTGTTATGACTCGCTAACGACCAGTAGGTTAAACTACCTAGGTGCGTGTGCTATTTGGATGGGTGACAACTTAGTTAATATCACTTCCGTGCGTTGTAGGGTACGTTAAACTCAACCCCAGCTATGACTGTTGACAAACAGTTAGGTCAAGAGGGAGACTTATACGGGCGATCTAGACAACTGCTTGTCCACTTACCATAACTAAGACTGGGAGATCAGAGGGCAGTCGCTCTTAACATAACCCAAGACCTAATCAATCGTGTCTTTTTACGTGCGGAAGCATTCTATTGCTTCACATCAGAATAGCCTGCTAATGATGAGATGGGGATACCGACCTTGAACCGCACGGTTTCCTCACGTCAACAGAACTAATCTCGCCCCTAAGAAAAGCTAGTAGGTAACCCATTTTCCAAAATAACGAAGCTAAAAAAATTAAACTCATCACATAAATTACATAGTATTTTTTATAAAATAACAATAAAGATAATAATGTGTTTTAGCTTTCACAGTCTTCCTAGGACATATTAGGTAATAAATAACAGTAATCATTTCAATTAGCATAACAACACGTATAAAATATTGTTTAGGTAATTAAATAAACAAGAACTTAATGATATTTTCTAAAGTTTACGCGAATGTCAGACATTGAAATAAAACCACTTTTTACGGATTCTATCGCGATATATTTGTTATTATTTACTTTTTACGTTACGTTACGTTTAAAAAGTAAATAATAACAAATATATCGCGATAGAATCCGTAAAAAGAGGTTTTATTTCAAAGAACTTAATGTTTATGTACAGCATTCATTTTCACTATTTCATTCTCGAATGTGGTCATAGATGCGCGACATCCGGAACTCCACTTGACACAAATCCACAGCACCTTGGGACCTCCCTTACGATAAAGACTATGCTGATTAAAGCGATATTCGCCCATCTGTAGCATCGGCCTACCCATTCGTGACACTATCATCCTTACTTCTGAAGCAATAAGATAAGGCAGGCATTACGATTATTTCGTAAATCGGTTCTGTTATGCGTAGTTTTGTTTTGCGGGTATGAAGTAAAATAGTATTTTTTTTTAATTCTTCTATTTAATTTCTTTTCTTTTCTTTAAAATCTTATAATCGAATAGATCGGGCTTTCAACATTATGAGAACCAAGTTATAAATATGACACAAGATTATATATTT
Organism: Eilema sororculum; assembly: GCA_914829495.1. NCBI lineage: Eukaryota > Metazoa > Arthropoda > Insecta > Lepidoptera > Erebidae > Eilema > Eilema sororculum. The sequence goes on along the minus strand of OU618545.1, from coordinate 18,697,328 downwards.
CGCAGCAAAAAGTGATGCCATTTTGTAGGTACTTCTGTTGTACCAACCAAGTACATAATTATAAAAATTCATTCACGTCTAGAAGATAAATTACAAATTTAAAATGAGAAATTATAATTTAACAATAGAAATAAATAAAACATATAAATTATCTAGATTATGGCAAAATTTAAATAGTAAAAGTGTAAAAGAAAATCGTTGTTCATTAAGAATCTCGTCGTCATCATTATTTTCATTCTAAAATTATATAGGTTTAATCAAATTATTTCTTGTTTGTGATTCTACATGTGTGTGAGTGTTGTAAAATTTTACGATAGCTCCATCAATTGTAGTTATCGAAGCGCGGCATCCTAAGCAATTCTTGACACAGATCCATAGCACTTTAGGCCCACCCTTCCGATAAAGACTATGTTGACAGAAACGGTATTCGCCTACTTCTAAAATAGGTTTGCCCCTTCTTGAGGTTGTCATCTGAATTACTGTGAAATAAAAATTAGTTAAATAGTTTTTCCAGTTGAGAAGATTACTAATAAATATTTTATCATTGATTCTCTTAGGCAATGGCCACTATGTTTTGTTTATTGTTATGTTTTAATAATAAAGAGTGTTATCGTATTCGGGTCCCTCCGGAACGGGTGCCTCAGGAACTGGGGCCCTCAGGTACGAACCCGTTTTTATACGTATAAAACTTTGATACGGAATAAAACACAGGTGATGTTTTGAATTCACCTGAAATTTACTTTATTCGAAAGATAACCTAATCTTCTGGCATTGGTCCCATATTCGATGACTATTTCCAAGATCGTGGTCGTATATCGGCAATAACGCGGCGAATTTTGTCCCCCAAGTTATCAATCCTATCGGGCTTATCGGCGTAGACTAGCGACTTTACATATCCCCACAGAAAATAGTCAAGCGGCGTTAAATCGCACGATCTTGCAAGTGAATTCACGGGGCCAAAACGTGAAACTACACGGTTACCAAACGTTTCCTTCAATAAATCAATTATGACACGAGCTGTGTGACATGTTGCGCCGTCTTGTTGAAACACACAGCTCCTGCACATCATTGTTGTAATGTTAATGAACGATAAAGGCTGTAATCATGGTTCTATAGCGGTCACTATTGACTATAACGTTCTGGCGAGCACCGTATTTAAATAAGTACGGATCAACTATTCCGTCAGCCTATACGCACACTAAACAGTTTTTCTGGTTGTAACAGTGTCTTAACATACCTACACTTGAGGTTCATTATCACTCCAAATACGGTGGTTCGTTTATCGACATATCCATTAAACCACGTAAGATTCATCGTTAAACAAAATTCGCTTATAAAATGGACGGAGTGCGCGAAAAGTACGTATTGCGTAAGGAACCGTGATTTTCAAAATAAATTATCACAATTTTATTTGTGAGCGTTGCTCAGACGTCAGTCTATATTCATATTGAATTAGCAAACCAAACATAAACATGAATCACTTGATAGATGACAAAATAGCCGCCAGTTATAGCAGCCGCAGGGATAGCCGTGGTCGTATGCCACTTACTCTAACAAAACAATATATTCCAAGGATAAGTGTCATACGACGACGGCTATCCTTGATATTTTCTTGTTTGTCACTTTTTAGAGCGTGATTTTTCGGTAGTCGGGTTTTAGTTTTTAAATAATAAATAAATAAATAAATATTCAACAACATTCTACACAACGCTATCTAGACCCATGGTAAGCTTTTTATAGCTTGTGTTATGGAATCTAGAATGCGGATAAACATACTTATATACTTTTTTTTTGTAAATACATACATATTATACATAGAAACACCCAGACCAATGCAAATAGACATATTCATGCATACAAATATTTGCACTGAGCGGGAATCGAACCTGCGCCTCCTGCGTGGCAGTCGCGTGCACTACCACCACGCCACAGAGGCTGTTTTAAACTTTATTTTTCATTTAAATTATTTTGGGGCAAGGTAAAGCTAATTTATAATTTATACATATTTGAAATGTGCTCATTAAGCACTTTCATTTGATACCAAACACGGCATATTTATCTCAAATTTATTTTTTAACACAGTATCATGAGCGCTAGAGGGCGCCACACAGGATTGAGTGACTCGTCATATAGCCTTTAACCATCGGACGATCAAGCCGCTTGTAACGATACCTCATTTGTCCAGTTCTAATAAATAGTTGAGGAGCTATGAGGGAACAAATGAACATACATACATACATACATACATACATACATAGCCTGTCAAAATCATAACCCTCCTTTTGGCTTCGCCGTAGTCGGGTAAAAAGTATTGAAAGTCTAAAAAAAACACCCGCTATTTTTTTTTTGCTAAAACATTTAATAAAACTTTAATTTTACTAGGTACTGATTCATTAGACAGCACCAAAACATTATTATAAGGCGGTCCATTATGAAAAAAGATACGAAGGGGTTGACAAATATTTACTCGATAAAAAAAATTTGTATTTGCTTTTCTGATTTTCTTTTTCGGCTGTTTCGTTTTTCTTCCCTCCATTTTTTTCGCTGGAATTCAGCTTCCCTTTCCGACATTTGGGATATTTTCTTTTTTTTTTCTTTTATTTTCTTTAAATTTCTTTTACATTGAGCTTCATACTCGTCTGGTCGTTCTCTTTTCAATTTTTCTCTATATCGCCTCATCCTATCAGCACCAGTGAGAGGCCTCTTGTACTTTTTACCTAAAACAAGATTCCCCAATTATCAAAAAATCTACCCCTTTTTAGTATTAGTACATACTTTCTACGTAAAACTTTGTTACAATTAAACTTCTTATGGCCTGTCCTATTCTGTCTCCTGCGTTGTCGGCAGAGAACAAAAATAATGTATTTTATTACGTTATTATAAAAAAATATTAGGCTTATGCACTTCTCTTCCGTATTAACTATCAATAGGCCAAATTTCACCCTCCTACGTGCTCACAATTTTCGTAGAAAGAGATCCAAAATTTTCCCTTCACGTTTTCGATTAACTAAAATCGTTATTTTTAGACTACCGTGGTGTAAACTACCGTGATAGTTTAAAAATAATAATATTATAAAGCTATTATAGTCACTATTAAATAAAAACAAGCAACATTATTTTTCACTATTTATTTAATGGTTATGAGTTTTGTTTAGCTTAATAACTACACTATCATGCGTGGTAATTGTGGCGCGGCAACCAGATGCTGCACTTTTTATACACATCCATCTGACTTTAGGTCCGCCATTGCGGTACGCGCTGTGTTGGAAAAAACGATTTTCACCCATTTGTAGCATTGGTTTGCCCTTGGTGGACTTGATCAGGACTATACCTGAATAAAATATAATTAATATTATTTTAATTTTCGAACTGCTTCGTATAGGTATTAGAATCATTAAACTGTTAACAAAAATGTAAGCGTAAAAAATTAAATAAAGCAACAAATACATTTAACTAAACTGAGTTTTCACGTTTTACTCAATGAAATGAAAACATGTTTTATTCATCAAATCGTCGTGAAATGCAACAAATAATTTTACCAACGTTAAAAAGAATGCATAGATTCAAACAAGAGAAAAACATTATGGAAAATAAAAAAGCAAAACAGGTGACGAAATGTCCTGCATTGTCAAAATTTGTTTTGGAGATAATTAATTTACTAAATAATAAGTGCTAATAAAATATTTATTGAACAATAAAATTAGCATGCGTTCTTTTTAAATGAGAATGAATAGTATTAATCTTAATAACTTCTTCGTAGTAAGTCGTTATTGAAGCACGGCATCCGCCACTCCATTTGCTACACACCCATAAAACTCTAGTGGCGCCCTCTCGATAGTTACTATGTTGATAAAACCGATATTCACCCATTGCTAACATCGGTTTGCCTTTTTTTGATTCTATCATTCTTATTTCTGTAAATAAAATAGGTTCTTTACTTAAAAAATACCATCAAATTGATGAAAAAATAGATAAAGATAAGAACAAGGCTGGTATCCTATCAGGTACTCGAAAGACATTTCAGCAGGTGCCGAATTTATAACATTAAGAATTATTGAAGATACTGGTCTGCTGCCAGGGAGTCTAATGGGACCTAAATAAGGGATGAATTTACAACTTTTATTCCGAAAAAAATATTTTTCGGAATATTAAGGGACCGGACAGAACATTGATTACAATATCCCGTCCTTAAGATGAGTATCAATGGCGGTGTTGACTAAACTTAAATACTTAATTAGTTTAAATTTCAAAACTCATGGAACATTTGAACAAAATTCGCATATCAATTAGCCCACCACTATCCACTGCCTCTCCCAATATGTGAAATTTCACCCGGTCCTCTTTCGCATCCAGTCTGTCCAAGCGGCCTTTATCAGGTCTCCACTCTAGGACTCGTCTGCTCCCGGCGGCGGCGCGCTAAGAAGTGCGCCTCCCCATTCCGGGGGCGAGTTGGGGACACCGTTGTCCCCCCTCCTAAGGAGGGCCAGACCGTAAGCCGTAGCTCATTGTCATTTCAATTTTACAGTGAAGTCAAAATAAGCTTAGGCTATATTCACCGCCTGTCTCTGAACCACCATCAACCAATATTACAATGAATCCTTAGTGCCCTTAGTCGCGCCGCAGCTTGAGAACGACTTCATTGAGTTAACTCATCTTTTTTTAATTTTTCTAGAAGTTTCTTACGGAGAAATAAATTAAGATAAATGCGCATAAAAGGCAGAACCGTGGGCAAAGGCTTGTTGATGAAAATTAAACCTCTGATCGTATTCACACCAATTGTATAATGATTTAAAGTGTAGTTCCTTAATTTGCTGTGCAGATGAAAAATAATGGTGTTTCGAAATATCACAAACATCACTCAAAATTACATACATTACACTGCAGTGGAAAATTACCATTAATTATATTTTGGATCAAAATGGCGTTTGGTTGAAATTATCTGTAGAACATAATATTGTAAATTAACCTAACTTAAAGTTACTTTTATTACTAATTGTTAATAAATTATCAGTACATATAACTTAGTGGGTTTGATTTCCACTTAGTGCAAATATTTGAATATTAATACATTGGTCGTTTCTCTGTATAATGTATACGTCTTTACAAAAGACATCTAGACCCGTAATAAGTATATCTTATAATATGAGTTCTGGAAAGCTGATAAAATTGCTATCACTACTAATCATGGTTATGTGGTTTATTCATCCTCAGAACATTATTTTCAACAGTGGTGATGCTGGATCGGCACTGTCCCCAGCGCCATTTTTTACAGCGCCATACTGATTTCGGCCCGATTGTCGAGTGTATGTTGTAAGTATGTTTTCCTATGACCAGATTCGGTTTTCCCATCCGAGTAATGCCGTATAGAGGATCTGAAATAGTAGACCAAGATTATAGTTTTGACTTATTATTATTAGGTGTGTGCTTACCTAACGTAGTTTTGATTTTACTTAATCATAATATGAGTTTGTGTCCTAGTTAAGTTTAAGTTAGTACTGCTTCGGTAACACATTGGCGCGAACAACTTTCCAAAGAAATTATACCGTCGGGTAAGTTCATAGGGTGCTCATGCACGGTGAGTAATGCGGCAAAAAAAAACAAATTATTAAAAATTAAAAACCCATCTGATCCGCCTGCTATCAAACTTGTTTCAACATTTTCAGTTATCAGTCGGGTTTTTTATTTTTTTATTTGAGATATCTATCATTAATAGTGGTTCTGAAGATACGCGCGAGAAACATGACCCTTCTTGACAGCCGGGTAATAAAAAGCATTCGAAATATCGGGCTCAGTGTAAATAACAAAAAAACGCGTCAAAAATAGAACCTCTTTTATTAATTCGGTTAAAAATAATATCAAATATAATATTAACAATAACAATGTAACGTAACCGTAATAATGACTCTTGAATATATGTATATTTTTCTTATTACATTTTTAAGCTACATATTCAGCGCTTTTATTATTTTTATCACCTGTATATCAGTACTAGTAGATAGATAGGTATGTGCTATTGGTGACGACAGCAATTTTGGTATCATGAATGATTATGACTGTCCCTAATTTGAATAATTTCGTTTTGATACGTCCGTATACAAGCTCGACAGCCCTTGTAACTCCTACTGCACACAAAGTAGCCCTTCTCTCCTTTGCTGCTGCTATGTTTATTAAAACGAAACCCCCTATATATGATCACAGGTTGTCCGTACATGGACGTTGTTAGTACTGCATCTGAAATCATAACATACTGAATGATGTACATACGGCAAAGGAATTAAGTATACATACATACATAAGTATACTCACGCCTGTAAACCCTGGAAAGGGTAGGTAGAGGTATATTTACACCCACGTGTCGCCATTTATGATTTTCGGTCCCACGTTTCAGTTTCTTTTTTTTTTTTTAACCATGGGGGAAGCTAGAAAGCTGTGCTAATTTGGGTCTAGATAGCGCTGAGTTGTTTGTTGTTTGTGTCGGTCCCCTAAAATTTTATTGTATTATCGTGATAATGAATCTCAGAGGTGAAAAAAAAGAAACTATATCTTCACCTGTAGTTTCACTCACGCAAATAATAATAGCCCCCGGTCATGGAGGCTGATGGTCTGCGGAACTCGGACTCGGACTGCTGGAGACCATGGCTCGCACCATGGTCTCGAGCGAGAGGGTGCCCACGCCCAGACCCGCTACGAGGACCTGGCGCTGTTGCGCCCACGCCGTGCACTCCACCAGCGTGTGGAGCGCTGTGTCATCGCTGCGGTCCTCACAGTGCTGACACTCGGCCGTGGTTTCCCGGTGTCTTCGCCACAGATACCTACCGAAGCTACCATGCCCGGTAAGCATCTGTGACAGCCGGTAGGAGAGAGCACCGTGTCTCCTCTCCAGCCACTCGTCCATGACCGGTCTGACGGCCGCAATTGTGGCGAATCCCCCCTTTGGTTGCTCAAGTCGCACCTTCCATGTCTCCACGGTTTCCTGGTAGAGCTGGGACCGCTGGGCCTCGATTTCTCGAGACGCAGGCCATTGGCCCCGCTCCAGCGCCTCCTTTCGCCATATAAATAGAGACGCAAGGGCTCTCGCTTCCAGGTCCCATGGAGGGGTCCCGGCTAGGAGGCATGCCGCCTCACCTGAGATCGTGCGGTATCCCCTTATCACCCTGACGGCCATCGCCCGTTTCAGTTTGTCTTTGGCTGTATGTTTACTGACGGATAGAGAACAGCCCTATCCCTTAGTCGCCTTTAACGACACCCACAGGAAGAGCTGGGGTGGTCCTATTCTACTACAACTTTAGGTACAAAGGGCGTTAAATGTAAGGGCGTATATTTATTTCCTTTGCCGTGTGTACAGTCGACAAAGAGTTCTACGAAAAGGTATATATTTATTTCCTTTGCAGTATGTACAAATTAACAAACCTATATTTTAAAATAAATAGACCTAACTAAATAAACTTCAATAAAATGTATTTATTGTATTTTTTAAAATTATTACCAAGTAAAAAATGCACAAAATATATCATTTTTTTTGGAAAAAGAACAGTATCAATTTAATTTAAGTATAAAATCATCATCATACTAGAGGTAATCTTATGATACAAATACCTATAATATTTATTTTTTTGGAAATAGTAAATTGAGATATATAACCGCACTGTGAGATAGTTGCGCACTCAGGCCTTTGTGAAGACTCTACCTACATAACGTAGACCCCTCGTAAAGGTCTGAGTGCGGCAAGAATTTATTTTGAGCAATATTCATAATCTGTGTTTCTCTCAACTACAGCAAAAACTTCCAAGTTCAAAAAACAATAAACTTTCCATATTACAATTCTCAACTCTCACATCTTTCTCATTTTAAACGATTATTCTTAAACACTTAATTATATTTTATTTAACTAAGGCGCAAAAGTTCATTAAATTTATTTGAAAATTATTTTTCTCCAACATTCTACAGATCCTTTTGAGCCATAATCGCCATGAGGACATGAAACGGCTCACCATGTCCAGCCACCCTAGACAAGCGGCGAATAGTTAGTTCGTTTTTCTTGTAGAATAAAATGTTTTTATGGGATATTGGCGCCTGTCCTGAACGTCAAAATACGTGTCACGTTTATGACAGGCGCCAACGTATATCAATCCCACACCTTGATATTTCTACTCTATTCTACAAACTTATGACCACTTCAAATCGATTTAAATTGGGAAAAATTAATGCTCAAACGGGATTGAACCCGCCACCAGTCCAATCTTAATCGATTTTAATAGTTAACATACTAATTACTTCAACATTTCATTAAATAATATTGCCACTTATCTAGAGGGGAAAACGCTTCTACGTTTAGATTGCTAGCTTGCGATTTCATTAAACAGAGCCAAAACAACAAACAAAATAACTCATCAAGGTTCTTTTAAAGACTTCTATAATAAGTGGTAGGTACTCTCATAGAAAGAGTTTCCACGTGGAGGTGATAATCAGGTCACTGGTACTTCTCGACTTGCTTCATTCGATTACCAGCCCGAAATTGGTCACAGCTCGAGAATCTTTTTTCCGCAGCAGTTCCGAAACAGTTTCGGAACTACTCGAGCCGTGACCAATTTCGGGCTGGTAATCGAATGAGTCAGCCGGAGTGCGAGGGATATGTCGATGAAAACCTCACCTCCGGCCTAGCACCACGAGTCGGCGTGCGGTTTTAGTCGGTTCGAGTCCGACGTCACTTCCCCTTCCGGCTCCGGCAGGGGGGTATCCGAGGGGATTTCCGCATAATAAAAAAGAAAAAAAAAAGGTAATTGAATGTAGCACATAGACTTCTACTGCCAATTGCCATCATTGTTTGTAAAAAAATGCAAAGATTACTATCAGTTTACTATCAGTTCAGTGAGTATGTCCGTCTCTGTACTTAGTAATATACCCGTCAAAAGTTTCGAGGAACGCTCTACACTTGTAGGAGGAAGACCACTTCACACATCGCCACATCTTCCTGGTTGCATAGGGGTTCTGCAGGTTATACATATTCCCTTTGTAAAGCACCTTTGGCTTGCCGTATCTCGATGTTGTTATGTATAATCCTGGAAATTGAAATAACGTATAAACAAAAGTTATGTATTTTAAAGCGTTAACTTCAAAGAGTCTTGTCACAGGCTGACTGCCGTCCACTGCCGGTGAAACCTAGTATGTACCTATACCATGATCGCGGTAATTGCCGTTAACATTATTGTACATATATATAACTTTAAAGTTCTTCTAGCTGAATTAGTAAGTTTTTGAGATGTTTTATTATTTGTTAAGTTCAGACTTCAAAATATTCGTAATAAATATAGGGGCGCCATGATATTGTTTTCCGTTTATAGTACTTGTAGTAGGTAATAGTTTTAAACCCCCAAGGAACCTTTTCTGCCTTCGCGTTCTGCTTGATATATTTAATAGGGTTAAAAATATAGAAAAAATCAATTTAATATATCATGTGACGTTCACCCAATACTACACATTAGGTTAAAAATGTCATTTATAATAAAATTGAGAATACAAGAGGCACTAATATTTATTAGATACCAATTTAATATTTTTCACATTCATTTTTAATTATTAGTATAAATAGCGGCGCAAGGAATTTGATTTAATTTTACACCTAATTATATTGGTCGATATACACAGTTAAGTATAAAAATACTGATGTATTTTGACAAAAGGGAGAAATACTATTTTGAACAATCGTTAAATGATTTTTTTAATGATATTTTTTGCCAGTAAACGCATTTTACTTATATTTCTAAAAAAACGAGTTAATGACTTGGTTTATTAGGTATATTAATATATCAATTTGATGTAAAATTCAATTTGTATCAAATTTTGCACCACTTAATATATTTACAAAACAATAATGGAATAAAAACAAAAAAAAACACTTAAAAAGTATACACACAATCGTCTTAACTGAAATCGATTCAAGACATATTTTCCATAAATATACATAGTTACCTGAACTGTACCAATATGAAGAAAAAAACAACTGAAGGATCCTTAGCGGTTCCAATCATTCAACAAAATTTCCAAGTCACATAAAAGTCTTATGACAACTTCAGAAAGACACTAATACCACAGTCTAACGATTCATACTACATACAGTCGGTCAACGAAGCCGTCTAGACAGAGCAATCGTGCGGGGGGAGAGGGGTGGTGGGGGACGGGGTATTACTCGGTACGCCCATAGATTTTACTCGGTACTAAGGATTCAGGGCTGTCTCATTTTTGTAATCACACTAATCACGTGATTTTTTTTCAAGGCTCGTTTTGTTTGTTAAAATTGTTTTCTTTTCGTTTTCTATATTTAGCTATTCAAGATGGCGGACACGAAATTTTCACAAAAATCGATATGGGTATCATTTTCAGGGTTTTTGGGGTCGCTGATTGCGAATATAACATCCATTTGGTGATCCAAGATGGCGGACTTGAAATTTTCACTAAAATCAATATGGGTATCGTTTTCAGGGTTTTTGGGGTCGCTGATTGCGAATATAACATCCATTTGGTGATCCAAGATGGCGGACTCGAAATTTTCACTAAAATCGATATGGGTATCGTTTTCAGGGTTTTTGGGGTCGCTGATTGCGAATATAACATCCATTTGGTGATCCAAGATGGTGGACTCGAAATTTTCACTAAAATCGATATGGGTATCGTTTTCAGGGCTTTTGGGGTCGCTGATTGCGAATATAACATCCATTTGGTGATCCAAGATGGTGGACTCGAAATTTTCACTAAAATCGATATGGGTATCGTTTTCAGGGTTTTTGGGGTCACTGACTGTGAATATAACATCCATTTGGTGATCCAAGATGGCGGACTCGAAATTTTCCCTAAAATCGATATGGGTATCGTTTCCAGGGTTTTTGGGGTCGCTGATTGTGAATATAACATCCATTTGGTGATCCAAGATGGCGGACTCGAAATTTTCACAAAAATCGATATGGCTATCGTTTTCAGGGTTTTTGGGGTCGCTGATTGCGAATATAACATCCATTTCGCGATCCAAGATGGCGGACTCGAAATTTTTACCAAAATCGATATGGGTATCGTTTTCGGGGTTTTTGGGGTCACTGATTGCGAATATAACATCCATTTGGTGATCCAAGATGGCGGACTCGAAATTCTTACTAAAATCGATACGGGTATCGTTTTCAAGGTTTTCGGGGTTGCTGATTACGAATATGTTATTCATGTAGCAATCCCAGATGACTGGATGGATGATATATTCGTAATTAGCAACTCTGAAAACTGGGCGAAATGTGGGTGCTAGCACCTCTGCCTACCCCTTTGGGGAACACAGACGTGAGTTTATGTTATGTTATGTTATGAAAACCTCTAAAACGATGCTCATGTTGACTTTGTGGGAAATTTCAAGTCCGCCATCTTGGATCGCTAAATGGATTTTATTATACGTAATTAGTCACCCCGAAAACCTCGATTTGTTTTTTTTTTAAATTTCAAGTCCGCCATCTTTGATCGTCGGTAACATGGTCGTCAAGCCCGATAGCAGACAATTGCCGGCAGGCAATCATACGATGGGAAACTGTCGACTCCCAACTGATCGTGTGTAGCCGCAAAACTGACAGCAGGGCATGGCCACCAGGCCAAAATCGCTTTCGTGTGTGGGCGCTGTCGACTTAGGACTGCAGGCCGCCCGATACGATTTGAAACTGCAGGCGAACTGATCCTTAAGAATATATCATCAATTTAGCGATCCCGGCGATTAGCGAAATTCGAATACGAATCCGAATCCAACCCCGAACCCGAACCCGAATCAATATCCAAATTCAAGTCGGAATCGAAATAGAAATTCGAAATCGAAAACGAAATCGAATTTGAAACCGAAATCGAAATCGAAACCAAAATCCAAAAACTCAGACTTAAAATATTTGGTTTGCTTGATCATAATTGGTTGAGTAGAACCGGAGATATAACCAAAAGTCGCAATAGCCGACATCCATGCGAGCGGAGCCGCGGGCGTCACCTAGTAATATAAATTAGCATGAGTTGATGTGCCTTGACAGAACAAAGAGAACGAATAGGAGTTATATATAGAATATTATAGAAAAATTATATATAAAAACTGAAGTGACAACCCTGACAAAACTGCAAAAGGCGGCATTTCCGCAAACATCAAACGCGATGAACTACTGTAAGATCTCTCGTTATACTGTGCTAATACCTTGAGCACAAGCACCGAGTGGGGTTGCGAGACAATGCACTTGGCCGACAGCACTATCACGCCACTTCACTCAGTGCGTGTGATCAAGGCATTAGATATTAGTTTATATATTTCGTATCTTCATATTCAATCAATCAATCAATTAACCTATCACAGCCCACTGCTGGATAAATGCATTTTAAAATAACAAACATATAAACAAGTACCTACAAAGAATGCGAAAAATCGTTCTTCAAGAGAGTTTACAGAACCCACTCTTCACTATTAACTACAGATAATATCACGTCAAGTCGATAAATCACTCTATAGGTCAACACAGACTAAGCGGCAAAATGCTCTAACACTTTTAAGTATTCATTAAATTCCATTTAGATCAGGATGAAAATAGTATGCAGTACTACGACTATAGCGTCTTATTGCATTATTATTTTAAGCTTTATTTGAATTAATTAGAGTCGATATTTAATTAACACCTAAAGCGCTTGAGCATTTTGCCGCTCGGTATATATTGAAGACACGACTTCTTACTTAACAAGCTGTTCAGATCGAAAATTGTTTCATAAATGGTGGGTGAGACAAGAGTGAATTTTGATTGTCGATACTGGAACGAGATCCAGTAGCGCCGTGATTGTGACAAATATTCGACCTAATAATCTTGTTATCTACGGTGGTCATAGTGGCCCTGCATCCCTGGATCCAACGGCTACACCTAAAGAGCTTCTTTATAGAATTTCTAGAATCATGTTTGAGCAAGAATCTGTTTCCTCCGTACTGTATTGCTGGGAAACCTTGGCGAGTGAACTGGAATACTGCAACTGAAAACAAAATTTATTATTATTATTTTATATTGCAGACAACATATTAGAAAGAACTATACTAAAATACATGCACTTTTTTATGGAGCCTTCCATGTATACCTGTGAGTACTTATATAGATCAATAGTAGTGGTAAGTATGTACCTTATACAACAGATAACAACAGAGTAACCGTTACTATTCCCTTTAAACCCTTCAGATAAATTGCGTGTGTTAGTAGGTGCACATCGGTAGTGTAATGGCCAGCATTCGAACCCGGGATCTCTACATCGTAAGGCCGATTCCTTAACCATGAAATTACGCGTGGTACACTACCATTTCCTTGGTTCAATTGAAAACTGGATGTTGTGAGAGAGATGGGCCATCACCGAAAAAACAAGGAACAAATGAACGAATCACTCAAATCCACCGTTTACTGGTGGGACCACCAGGAAACCATTTTTCCCGTAGTACCATACCCACTACACTACGCTAGAAATAAATAGATATAATATAATAGAAAAATAGGTATGTTTAAAAATGCACATGAACATAGAAAATGTTATTTTAATTCAATAAACAGTTCTCTATTCTATGATTACATTGATTACAATACAATATATACATATAAAAAATGTAAAGGCGAAATGCGTGAGTATTAATGTATGTAAATAATAAATAAATCGATGGGATTAAAAAAATATAAACATATTGAAATGCTTCCTCAGTACATCAAATCAACTGGGTCAATCAATTGAATTGAAGATTTGTTGCCCCAATTAGGCATGCGTCTGCGTTGACATACAGCTAGGCCTAGACAAGTGGCTCAATCGTTAATAGAATAGAATAATTCGGGTGTTCCATTTAGATCCCCTATTCCGATTCAATCAATGTAGGTATCGGATTGACATATTATTATGTCCCTCCCCATTCCGGGGGCGAGTCGGGGACACCGTTGTCCCCCCTCCCGAGGAGGGCCAGACCGTAAGGGATGGCCCTGGGTCAGCCGGGGTGCGAGGGATATGTCAATGACAACCTCACCTCCGACCTAGCACCACGACCCACAGTCGGCGTGCGGTTTTCGTCGGTTCGAGTCCGACATAACCTCCCATTCCGGCTCCGGCAGGGGGGGGGTATCCGAGGGGACTTCCGCACGAAAAAAAAAGGATTGACATATGTTTTCGACTTGTGATATATTAGTCAAATAAATGGAATTATACGATTGCGTCACTTGTTTAGCACTGATCTACCTTAATAACATACTGACAATATTTACAACTATACCTTACATCAAGTTCCTAAACACATGAGTTTCACGATCACGATACCGATGGTCATGGACTATTCTACACTTGATAATGTGCTGGTCTATTGTAGTGATGGTCGCCCGACAGCCTCTGTCCCAATAACTACATCTAAATGTCTTCTTAGGGGTGCTGTTGCGTTCATTCTTCAAGAAGAATTTGAATCCTCCACACTCAATCACTGGATTACCATGACGAGTCACCGTGAAGAATGGAACTAGAATATACAAACGTGTTAAATGATAAATTTACTAAGAATATAAATATATTACTGACACCTTATTCATTTAGGTATTGGTGAAGTGTAGCTATACAGGGACGAGACTCCATAACCAGCGTAGCGATTTTCCAGTTGCTTCGAAGTTTGTACATTGTGGAACCTCATGATCACTTATTGTTTTTGATTGGTACACCGAGGAGCGACTGCAATTTGATGTCCCTACCCTTAGAGAAAAGCCTAATGCTGCACTTAGAGATTACTCAGTGAGTATGATATTCTTAACTTGTTAATAACGTGATACTTATAAATAACATGATCGATCATCGACAACCACCACTAGCCCATCTTTTTTTTTAAAAGAATATTAGAATCGAAATTACTACTCGTAATATCCCCTATAACCCCTCCAACTAAGCTAAATTGCTTGTGCTAGGAGTGGGTTCACGTCGGTAGTGTAATGGCCAAGATTCGAACCCGGGACCTTTCGATCGTAAGGCCGACTCCTTAACCACTAAGGTACCAACGCTGCTTATGAATAGCCAACTCAATTTTAAACGTGATAACAATCTGCGTGTCTACCGGAGACGGTCTGTGTGAATAGATATTTAACAACCATACTTTGTCCCCTATCTGGGGAGTAAGATGAATCCAAAAAATTGTGTGATGATTGTCTACAAGGCTACTTAGGCTTGCATAAAAGATTTAGAGGAAGCACGAGAAGTATATAAGGATAGAAGCAATCTGCACGTGAAGTATACAAAGAGTATGTAAAACGGGCTGTTGTCTTTGATATGAGACTTAATGAGACTAGAGTATGAAAATCCTAAGTTTTTATCATATAGTTTTGGAAAGTAGTAATAAACGCTCTACAGCGACGGCTATACCACTTCGTATCCATAACTTGCGGGAGCTCACTTTTCGGATCGTGCAACTATATTTATTACTAACTTTTGCCCGCGGCTCCGCCCGCGTGGATGTCGGTTATCGCGACAAATCATAGCCTATGTCCTTTCTCAGGGTCTAATCTACCCCTGTACCAAATTTCATCAATATCGGTTCAGTGGTTTAGGTGTGAAAGCGTAACATACAGACAGACAGACAGACAGACAGACAGAGTTACTTTCGCATTTATAATATTAGTATGGATTTTTGTATCAAA
This sequence comes from Eilema sororculum, assembly GCA_914829495.1. Taxonomy (NCBI): domain Eukaryota; kingdom Metazoa; phylum Arthropoda; class Insecta; order Lepidoptera; family Erebidae; genus Eilema; species Eilema sororculum. Next base: position 18,681,651 of record OU618545.1, on the reverse strand, counting down.
CTATATAGTTCTCTCGATTTGATGTAATGTAAATAAGCATGCCTGTAAATTTATTAATGATAGCTTTTGCCCGCGACTCCACCCGCGTGGATGTCGGTTATCGCGACGACCAAATCATATGTCCTTTCTCAAGGTCTAACCTATCCCTATACCAAATTTCATCAAAATCGGTTCAGTGGTTGAGGCGTGAAAGCGTAACATACAGACAGACAGACAGACAGATTTACTTTCGCATTTATAATATTAGTATGGATAATATATTATGAAACGTGTGAGCTGATTTTACAGTAATTGCAGTGCCTTTCTGGAGATAAAAGGGAAGCAGGTAATCTAATGCGTACCTTATAGATGGGTACGTTTTTGCCCTACCTACATCATATCAGCTATTTGTTCAGCTAAGGCTGTAGTAATTATCATAATTATAACACTGTACAATGTCAAATATTTACCCTACGCCTTTGGCCTCGGACTATTTAACGTGTTTCTTATTTGGGAAGGAAAATGAAACAAAAAAAATCATGCAAATGTTTATATATCAAAATTTTTATTACGAAATATCACGCACTAATTCTGGTACAAATATTTAGTTTTTATATCAGCTATTCGCTTGGTCTACTGTTCAAAACAGTCGTGTTGCTCGTGTTACAAATTAAAAAGTGCAGTGTCAACGTAGCGGACGCCGCGCGCCGCCGCCACGATGATGCAATCGTCACTACAACTGCAAGGTAAAGTAAACAATTGTTAAGGCGAAGCTATCCACTATCATTAAAATGTCAAGTAATACACCAAGCTCAATACGGAGAATGAACATTTACTGTTCAAAACGTACGCTGATGAAAAAGAAGAAAATGGTAATCTTCGCCAAATTATCCAAAAAATGCAGGCTCAAATTGATGAACTGCAAAAACAAATTATGAGTCTCATTCATGAAAGAGAAGCTACATCATGTAAAATCCAAGCTACTCCAAAAGAGAAAGAGAGTTCGACCCATTGCTCGGAATATTGCACAGACGAAGAAGATTTGGCGAAAGAAACCGAGTGGATACGGGTCAAAAGTAGAAAGAAAAGGAAAATGAGCTCGTCACCTACTCAAGCGGAAGAACCCCAAAAAACCGACTCAATACTTACCAAAAATATTAGAACTAAGAAGGTCCCACCTCCTCCACCTATAATAGTAGATGGTATTGAAGACTATCAAATTTTTTTTGATACCATAGCAGCTAATCCTTATGGTGACGCATTTACCACTAAAATCATGAACGGTAAATGTGTCAAAATCAATGCCCACAATGAGGACTCATACAAATCCTTAAGGGACATAATAACCCAGAGTGGCCATTTGTGGCACTCTTATGAAAACAAGCAAGAAAGGCCTATAAGAGTAATGGTTAAAAATCTGCATTGCACATGTAAGCCAGAAAGAATCGTTGAAGACCTTCAAAATAAGTCTCTGAAAATATTAAACGCAGCTAACAAGATCAGCTGGAAGAAGAAAGAGCCCCTTAACATGTTCATGTTAACTTTTAGCAATGACGAGGATATCAGTAAAGTCTACGGCATAAAGTCCATATTAGGATGCAAAGTTGAGGTTAATCCTATTAAAACATCTAAACTCGTACCTCAATGTAAAAGGTGTCAGGCGTATGGCCACACGCATAAATATTGTTCTAAAGAACCGCGATGCGTGAAATGCACTGGAAAACACCTCACTTGAGACTGCAATAAACCTGCAGAAGAGAAGCCAAAATGTTTGCACTGTGGTGAAGCACATCCAGCTAACTACAGAGGATGCATAGTTGCCAAAGAAATGCAAAACATGAAAAATAAAACAATAAAAAATGCATCTGCATCTACTCAGCAGCAAGTTGTTCCAAAGAAAGCAACAGCACGTCTTAGAAGTGAAGGAATAACTTACGCACAAGCCACTGCTAAACCAGATCACCCTATCAACAATTTGAATAACTCAAACCAATCACAAACTAACTTGTCAGAAAAATTGGACGAATTTTTAAAATAATGTCATCATTCGATGGCCGACTACAGAAATTAGAAAAGGGAGCCATGACTGGCCTTGCTAAAAAATCAAATAAAAAATGAATAACACACTTAGAATTATGGCATGGAATGTTAATGGACTACTTAACCATCAACAAGAACTCCAAGTAGTCCTAAATATCGAAAATATTGATATATGTCTGGTGTCAGAAACTCACTTCACCAGGCAATGTCACATTACCTTAAAAGGTTATAAAGTATACCATGCATTACATCCTAGCAACAGTGCCAGTGGTGGCAGTGCAGTAATAATAAAGGAAAATCTCTATCACCACGAAGAAATAAAGCATGAATATCCAGAAATACAAGCTGTATCAGTACGAGTCAAGTGTAACCTCTACCCTCTCACGATAGCTGCATTGTATTCTCCTCCAAGACACTCCATAAAAAAAGAAGAATATATAAACTTCTTAAGTCAACACGGGCAAAGATACATTGTGGGTGGTGATTTCAACGCCAAACATAAGTACTGGGGATCCAGGCTTATTAACACCAAAGGCCGGGAATTATATATAGCCATACAAGAATTAAACTGTGAAGCTGTATCTACAGGCAAACCAACCTACTGGCCCACGGACCCTAACAGGATCCCAGACCTGATCGATTTTTTCATCTGTAAAAATATGTCTAAAGGCGATTTTATTATAGAAGAAGGTCATGACATGAACTCGGATCATTCTACTATTCTACTAACATTAAGTAGACGTTTCCTGCATAGTGAGAAACAACCCATATTAGTCAATAAGTATACTGACTGGGATAGTTTTAGACTAGACTTAGACAATAGAATAGAATTAAGAGTTCAGCTTAAAACCCCTGAACAACTAGACGCAGAAGTTAGTAAATTTATCATAAATATACAACAGGCAGCTTGGAATAGCACTCCTGAGAAACCAAAATTGATAAAACGATCGGTGTACCCAGCACACATAATGAATCTCATTAAGCTAAAACGAAGGCAACGGGGAAGATGGCATTTAACCAGAAGCCCTCAAGATAAAACTGAACTTAATAACTTAACTAAACGTCTCAAAAGGGAAATAATAAGTTATAATAATTTGTTAACAAACAACTATCTACGCCAGTTAACAATTGACTGCAAGTCAGACCACTCGTTATGGAAAGTTACAAAGAATATAAAAAGACCCATCACACAAATTCCTCCTATAAGAGAAGAAAATGGGAAATGGGCTATTAGCAATCAACAAAAAGCTGACAGGTTCGCTCAGTACCTGGAGTTCATATTTCAACCCAACGTGGTAACATCGAACTCCGCTGAAATTATGAATTTGTCACCAAAAACGCAAAGTGACATCTCAGAAATAAAGCTCGCTACTCCAAAAGAAGTATCAAATACGATTAAACGCCATATAAATTCGAGGAAATCACCTGGCTACGACCTAATAACAGGTGAAATCCTACAAAATCTAAATCGCAAAGCAATTGTAAAACTGACCACGCTTATCAATGCTGCATTTCGATTAAAGTATGTACCTGATCTGTGGAAAGTAGCTGAAATAATCATGATAGCAAAACCTGGGAAACCACCAGAGGAACCAACTTCATATAGACCAATATCCTTACTACCAATAATAGCAAAACTTTTTGAGAAACTACTATTAAAAAGACTCAAACCAGTGATAGAAAATAGCAATCTTATCCCAGATCACCAGTTTGGCTTCAGAGACCAACATTCAACTATTGACCAGGTTCACAGGATTACTAATTTTATCGAAACAGCCCTAGAAGAAAAGAAAGTATGCTCCACTATATTCCTTGATGTAGCACAAGCTTTTGACAAAGTTTGGCACGAAGGTCTCATATATAAACTAAATGTTATGCTACCGAGACAGTATGCGGACATTCTTGAATCATACATATCAAACAGAGCATTTTGCATTCGTTACGGAGATGCTTATTCGGAAACTAAGCCCATCAATGCTGGAGTGCCCCAGGGAAGTGAATTAGGTCCGATCTTGTACCTACTGTACACTAATGATATCCCAGTTACAGAAAATAATCCTATTGCCACTTTTGCCGATGACACGGCTATTATGGCGATAGGTAATACTCATGAAGAGGCAGTGGAAAAAGTCCAAATAGCGGTTAATCAAGTTCTAACCTGAACTAAAAAATGGCGAATTAGGCTAAATGAAAGCAAGTCGATTCACGTCGACTTCACCAATAAAAGATCACAACATTTTCCTGTATTTATTAATGGCCAGCAAGTTCCATACTCTAATACAGCTAAATATCTTGGTATGACTCTTGACGCTAAGCTGCGCTGGAAAGAACACGTCAAGAAAAAGAGATCTGAACTGAAAATACGCTACCAGAAAATGTACTGGCTACTTGGAAGACACTCCCCGCTATCAGTACACAACAAAGTCCTATTATACAAACAGGTATTGATGCCAGTATGGACTTATGGTATCCAGCTCTGGGGCTGTACCAGTAAGAGCAATCGTCAGATCATACAACGATTCCAAAACAAAGTACTCAGGGACATAGTTAATGCACCCTGGTATATTCGAAACTGCGATCTACATCAAGACTTAAACATGGATGTTGTAGACCGAGTAATACAAAAATATGCAGAAGCCCACGAAAACAGACTTCATCATCACGTGAATGTCGAGGCTATTCAGCTTCTTGACATCACTAATATAGTAAGAAGACTGAAACGGACGAAACCGTTCGAGTTAGTGTAGTGTTTTAGCGACCAATAAACTTATGTAGTGATTAGTGCTGCTTACAAAGAACACATGAACAAAGTGTCTTCGCCTTAATAAAAACTAAGTAAGTGTTAATGGACGCATTCTTAGGATAATGTTTACGTAGTAATTTAGGTGAAATTTGTTTACTAATTGGCCAACTAGGCTAGATCGTAATTTATTAAATAAAGTATATAAACTACTTTATTAGAAAAAAAAAATATCAGGTTTCAGTAGGTAAGATAAGACAAAAAAACAACTGAAACTGAAATTCCTACTGAAACCGTCAGTAACATTTTAGGGCGTGGTTGCACGAACATTTTTGCTACAATATCTAGTAGGAATGAATTACTCACCACACTGCTTGCAAGCGCTTGTATAGTTTTCAACGATAAATTCGATATTAACTCCTGAATAGTTTCAAGCACCTTTAAAAAGTAGGTTTTATCTCAATCTACCTCTTTAACTTAATTTTTTGTACAAAATATGATCATTGCTTTCTTTACGCCATCGCTGTAACTCAGCTTTTGAGACTAGTTAGTGTGTATGTAAGTCATCACATTTGACTTTAACACCATGGAAGGTGATGATAGACGCTCGACAGCCCCTGCTATTCCACTTGGTGCAAACCCATCGCATCCTTGTCTTCAGATGTTTATTCTTGCCCTTGCAACTGTAATCACGACTCGTGCGAGTTAACATGGCACCTGGCTCGGGGCTTTGCGCGGGGGAGCGGGAGGCGTGTACGCTGACGCTACTAGCCTCGCACGGCGAGAGCGGGGTCGCGCGCCGGGAAGCGGGAGGAGGGTGTCTTCGAGGCAGGTGCCATGTTAACTCGCACGAGCTATATTGTTTTTAACCCCCGACGCAAAAACGACGGGGTGTTATAAGTTTGACGTGTCTGTGTGTGTGTGTGTGTGTGTGTGTGTGTGTGTGTGTGTGTGTGTGTGTGTGTGTGTGTGTGTGTGTGTGTGTGTGTGTGTGTGTCTGTCTGTGGCATCGTAGCACCCAAACCGATGAACCGATTTGGATTTAGTTTTTTTTGTTTGAAAGGTATATTAGTCGGGAGTGTTCTTAGCTATGTTTGAAAAAAATCGGTCCAAGATGGTCGCCGCCACAACATGTTGGAATACAAATTTCTTTATAATTCCCTCAATATGGGTATCAAATGAAAGAGCTTGACTAAGAGATCAATTTAAAAAGAATAAAATAAAAATTAAATTAAAAATTTAAAAAACCCCCGTCACAAAAAACACCAAAAAGTTGAAAATAAATGAATAAATTTTAATTCAACGGTTGCCATGTCGGGGGACCTTACGATATAAAGGAGTACTTAACCAGTTACGGTCCCCCGACATGGCAACCGTTGAATTAAAATTTATTCATTTATTTTCAACTTTTTGGTGTTTTTTGTGACGGGGGTTTTTTAAATTTTTTATACAAGATCATTGGGTTTCCTCTTTTCGATGTTGTGAAAATAAGTTTGTCTGTAAAGGATTAATATTAAGACTGTTTATACTGGAGATTGCTGGCACTTGGTGGAATCTACTACACATATTGAATAATACACTTGTACTTTTCCACTGAGTTTAATTTTATTTCTGAACCTGACCGGTTTCGCCTTACGGCATTCTCAAAGCCTCAAAAAAACTTTACTTTATAGCTACCACAGATGAGCAACTTACCCCCTCTACACGTCGGCGGATGCCTCCGCCGAAGACGTCTGCAGATGCATCTGTCAACGTGTAGTGCCAGCATAATATGTATTAGTAGGATTCATGAAACCCAGCACGTGATTTGAACAATTTTTATTCAGTGCATATGATGATCATTACATTTCAAAATAAGATCATCAATAGTTATAATAGAAGCTCGGCAACCGTGCGCCCATTTCGTGCACAGCCATCTCTTTCTAGGAGTCCTATTGTTCGTTTTGTTGTAACTGAATTTGTTTCTCCTGTATAGAATCATCTGGTTGCCTCTACTCGATGTTATGAATAATGGCCTATCTGGAAAGAACATAACAAAGTTAACAAAGTACATAAACTGTTAGGTTCCGATTTTTTCCTGCGACATTTAAAATGTGTTGGGAAATTTCTTTTGATTGAAAAGCAACGAGGAGTAAAACGAAGCCAGATCCACAGGCTCTTTGGATGAAAGTTTTAATTTAGAGGTCTGACTATTTAAGTTTACCTATGTATAGGTATAATACAGTTGTCATTCCTGAAACGAACTCAACACTGAAACTCCAATTTTATTTATTTGTCTTAGTATACATAGATTCTGATTTCGGTGACACACGGGCTTAAAATATATGAAATTTTTGTAATTGCTTTATATATCCACTCTGTATCAAGGTAAAGTTGGTGCCAAAACAATTAAAATCCTAATTACCAACTAATGAAAGACGGTTGAACTCACATGTGTATCAGAACTGGACCCGAATCCCTTGCAGTAGGAGACATCATATAAAATCATGAACGTTACTAATGATTATGTTCATTTCTATGTACAACTATTTCATCATCAACGGTGAGGAGGTTTGCACTACACCCCTTGGTCACTTTCACGCAGATCCACCTCACCCTTCGACCTTTACACCGGTGATATTTGTTGTATCGATACTTCCCTATCTCTATCACCGGCTTCCCGTAACGAGAAACTGTGAAAATTGCTGAAAATAATAACAACAATAATAAAAAATTGCAACACAAGACACAGCTGCAGCAGCACCTTTATATTTTTGACTTCACGTCTCACTACACATGAATGGTGGAAAGGAAAAACCTGGAGACAGTGTATTCTAGTCTAGCATTTATATGTCTAAGATTCTAAACCTCACCTGCAATCCTGTGGAGTTTCTGTTCGACGAACAAGACTCCGGCGCTGCTGCTGCTCATACAAAGCTTTGGGTACAACCGGGGTCCGATTATTATTATAATGGGAAAGCCAAAATACATCGCATTGTACAAAAAAAAGTTTAATAATTAAAAAAGATATTCTTTATCATCTTTTGGCGACAAAACAATCACGTAATATATCAGTCATTTATTCAATCACCTACTTTTGGAACATTGAAGCGCTAGCGACATTTGCCACGAAGATCAGTCAGGAGTTTTGACATTCCGTTTACAGTCAGTGATTATTGCCGTTTACTTTTGGGCCTGACGTCAATCGAAGTCTCGATGACGTTACATACCTAGACGTCAGGTCTAAACTAAAAGTAAATGGGTTGTAGTTCTCAGCACTGACATGATGAGGATGTTTATTTAGATAACCAAATAGAATTAGTTTGTATTGGCAAAATAAAATTGCAAAAATGTGAGTACATTGTAAGTACTCGCAATTTTAGGTAAAAATACAAAATACATAACTATAGAGTGAGTACTGAGCTTGTAATGTTAAGTGTTTAACAATTTTATAGGACACAAGACTCAAGATGTAGTGATAAATAATAATAAACAATAACCTATCTCTAGTACAGACCAAAGAGCCCTTACTTACTACCCCCTTATTATAATCAAAGTCCTTTTACAATTGTTACAAAATCAACAGTAAATCGAAGGTTTTTTAATAGATCCCTGAATAAGGACTGCCTTACCCCGGATCGGGGCTTATTATATTTTTTAATATACTTAATGATGATTATGTTCACGTCTGCACCCCACGATCTGCTTATCAACCGTGATGATACTTGCTTTACATCCAGAGTTAGATTTCGTACAGACCCAAGTAACCCTAGGGCCTTTACACCGATGGTATTTGTTGAAACGGTGATTTCCAATCAGGAGCACCGGGTTCCCGTAACGGGTTGTTGTAAAAAGCACTGTAATATAAATTATTTAATGGTTATAATTTACTTTATTCATTTGTAAGTCCATCCGGATAAATTAGTGTGAAAAAAACCATATCAAGAGAAGGAAAAATTAGAATAACGCAGCTTGGAGTCTGGGGTCCGCTTTACTAGCCTAACTGCGGATTTGGCTGAACTTGATATTTTCGTGTGCGTGAAATCAAAACTAAACCTTAATTTCTGGCTACTTGAAAATTAATTATTGAATCAAATGGATCGGAAGACATAATATTTTCATTAGATATTTTCTTCGCGGAAAATATCCAAGTTCAGCTGCTCGATTAGAAAGCCGACTAAATTGGGGAAAAGTCTCAGAGATTGATGATGATTTTCTTAGAACTGAAATGACGAAAATCATAGTTCTTAGAAAATAAAACTAAAATGAATACTTTCTAAACAAATAATTTAATATATTATTAGTCTTGAAGTCTCATTTCTTATCACCTAAACATCTACATCCTAGAGTCGATGTATATGATCACAATTAGCTTTCATGATGACATCGTCTATTGTGATAAGGGATGCTGGACATCCGGACCTCGCCTTCACACATAGCCACCTAGCCTTCGGGCCCTTACTACGACAGTATTTATTGAACCTGTATTGCCCTATTTGAATCACCGGTTTCCCGAATCTTGAAGACGTGAAAATAGGCTCTGGAAAGTACCAAAAAATATAAAAGTATTTTGGGAAATACATTGTTAGTAAACGCCTACTCCTCAAAGGTAGGCAGAGTTAACAATATCTTACGAGCTTTACTGTTGCCAAATAGGCGACAGTAAAGCTCGTAAACAGAAATCCATGCCTTCCTACGACTGATTTTTAGGGTATAAAGTAGAAAAGGAAAAAGCAATAAACATTGGATATTATTTTATTAGTTATTTGTCATGTACCTACCTATTACTAACAAGAGTTCAGATGCTAGGCTAAAAGCCCAATGTTAAATTTTACATGAGAATAATTAATTATCTTTTACTTTAAGTCGCAATAATACCTATACATAGTTTTTCATACAAAATGTCTAAGAAAAAAATCGTCATTTTCAATTTTAAAAGAAAATCGGAGATTCGATAAAATACTCATAATTTTGAGTTTGAGTCATTTACACAGCTAACAATACCTAGGACAGGCGAAGGAAGAACTAGTATATAAACTTTAAGCTGGAAGAGTGGGTGAATAATTTGCTGTTAATGAATTTGAGCTCGTCCACCGCCGCGCCGTAGCACCCCATGGTATCCCCAAAAGATACCAAAGAAACGTGTACTGCGTGTATAGAGCACATTTTAGGTCCAAGATATATATCTCACTCTCGAGATATGACCTTTTTTAGATCACCTGTTTATCTGGCTATTGGGTGTCCCACGTATCTACTATTGGTCTAGAGCAAACAGCTACTGACCATCGATCGCTCAAAAGCTGATGCCGCTAAAAGCGTGCTCCCCGAACGTTTGAGCCTGATGAGCAAGAGTATCAGTGTGAATGGGTACCACTGATTGTGACGATGAGGTCGTCTATAGTGACTAGCGTGGCGGGACATGGGCCAGACCTCGCCCTCGCGCATGCCCACCGCGCTTTTGGCCCTAAATTATTGCTGCGTTTATTGTATCTATATCCCCCCAATATAATCACCGGTTTGCCGTACCTTGAAGTCGTAAATTCAGCCTTCATTTCTGAAATAAAATAACGTGTCTTTTTAGAATCTATTTTTTTTATTAGATATCTATTAAAATTATCACTAATTTACTTAATTTAATTTTGTGCTTCGCTTGGCCCATTTGTTTTCAAGTAGGAAAAGAAATACACATTCTCGTGTATTTATACTTAAAATTTAATAACATAAAGTTATAAACACTTACGTTATAACATTTACTTCAACATTGGTAATTATAAACATTGTTTTTTTTTTTAATTGATCACATTATAATAATTCGTTTGTTTGTCCATTACACCTATAATACCTATATACTACTATTAATATGTAAAGTGGTCGTGTCTGTATACATTGGTGATATAAAAATACTTGGTTATGTTACAGATTTTAATTGACGTTTTTTTTTGGTTGTCAGATCTTATTCAAACTTAAAATCTTCCAATGTTGTTGGTTTGATCACTATCGGTAGAATAGAATCGGAGAAATTAGCAAAAGTCGCGCTATCCGACATCGGCGCGGGTGGAGCCGCGGGCGGAGGGCTAGTAGGCGGACGTTTGCTATTTTTTCGTTTTTTGTCGTGTGTGTGTTCATGTTTCATCTGTATAATTACATTTTCGAAGGTGGAGATGGTTGCTCGACAACCATTAGTGGACTTGACACATTTCCATAGTGCTCTAGGACCCTTGTAATAAGAATACTTGTTAAATCTATGTTCTCCTAGCTGGATAGCTGGTTTACCATTCTTGGAAGTCGTAAATATGGGAACTGAAACATAAAGTGGGATCCATTATATATATTCCTATTTTGTAAATGATTAGATTTGTTTTAGTTTAAATTAGCATACGATAACTTAACATATCCGCAACTTAAAAAAAAATAACAAGAGTAACAAATTTTTCATTGTGTATTATTTTACTTTGTGTACAATAAACTGTATCTTAAAATATGTATAATAATAAAATAATAAAAAAAATAAGTTCATGTTAAACCAAAACGGTTATATTTTAATCAATCAGTCAATTAGCCCACCGCAGGCCACTGCTGGACATAGTCCTCATAAAATAAAATTCATTAAATTTTAACAATAGACTTTCTCTTAATATGTGAATGCCTGTTGGCAATTTTCGAACGCTGGTTAGATAAAAAAACATGTAGATAGCAGATCCTCGAATTAATTAACATTTGAGCCTATGGCATGGCAGTTCCCTCCCGGACATGGGCCTTACCATATTTATGCCTTGATCACACACACGATGTAGAGTGGCGAGACAGTGCACTCGGCCGATGCTCGCTGCGTGTGAACATAGCGCCGAGTACTTTGCACATATGCAATCGGCCGCCAGCACTGTCTCGCCACTGTACTCGGTGCGTGTGATCAAGGCAGACCTCGACGTCCTGTCCTCCACCTTTTCCACACTTTCAATCTAAATCTTTCGAGGGCCCATTCAATGGTTGAGTTCATCAAAAAACTTTGAAATTATCTGTTCAGTCAACTTACCCTCAAGAGGATGGACTTCGGTGCAATTATGGTCGAGTTATAAAATTATCATATTTTACAGTGGACTACAGAAGTCCGTGGCAGCTTTATAATCCTTTCAGGACCTTAGTCTATTTTAACAGAATTAAATATGAATGATGTTACCTCTATTAACATTACCTCTATTAGCATTTATTTACAGTTATTACATTGGTGGTTACCAGTGTATTAGTTACATTTTTTCATTTATACACTAACACTACATACAGTTTCAAACTGTCCACGAATTTCTACAGCCCACGTTACCTTTCAGTGGGGATGGTAATGGTTAGCTTTAATGATGACGTCATTGAACGTGGTTATTCTCGCACGACAGCCCACACTCGCTTTTACGCACGCCCAGTAAGCCTTCGGACCCGTACTTCTGTAGTATTTATTGAAACGATAGCGACCTAGTTGCAGCACAGGGTTTCCGCATCGCGATACAGTGAAATAAGCTGAAAAATAGGAAATAAATAAATGTAAAATTATTATTTAAATGTTGCAAGTATTTTTGCATCGTTACCGTGTTTTGTCGTAGACTATACGACACTTTTTTCATTATTTCTTAACGAATAAAAGCTATGCTGTGCAAGTGTGCATAAGTTTTAACACGTACCCAAAAATGATAGCATTCTAAAACATCCAAGTCCTGTCCGAAATAATAATATAATTTGATAATGCAGAAAGTTTTTAGCTTAGCTGTTTTATCTTTCTTGTTAATTGAATGTCACTAAGATTATTTGTTACTTCTCTCATTGGGTAGCTATGAGTTCTACAAGGTTGCACTACCATTCTTGTAACATAAACAATGTAAAAATTATACTGTCGAATGCTTTTTTTAATGAAGGGTACTGATGCACAAACTTCTTTCTTCAAACGTGTTTTTACATATGATTTCAAAAACTACTTATAAACTAAAAAATAACCCCACATGTGGAATTGCTCCAATAATATTCATAGACACGTAGATATCCATGACTGTCATGACAGATTTCAAGGAACAACTTGACGCACCGAAAGAAATCTATATATATAAAAATGAATCCCTATTTCCCTTGGTCACGACATCACGCCTGAACGGCTGGACAGGTTTCACTAATTCTTTTTTTGTTGTGTTCGTTATTGTTAGGAGAAGGTTCTTATGAAAGAATAAAATGAAGAAAATTGCGTGGAAAATTAGAAAATTTAAGAATATTTAACCACCATACAAAATAGCTGAACCGACATACGCCATGTCTAAATTTTGAATTTGGAATACGAATTGGAAAAAAATGTGTTTATTAGTCTAATACTGCTGTATGATATTCTTCTATATTATCTGACGTTTGATATAGAATTCACATAATGCATAATGCAAATATCGTCATAGGGTGATTAGTAGATATTCTTCTGAATTAACAAAATGCCCGTTGCTTGGGCCGCGAAAATATTTATGGAGGCTATTTTTTTTATTTAGGTTGAAATATTGATGGTTTATGGTAGTATGAACGCCCTTGAGCGTGTATATGGTTGTATGGGTACCATATGATAGGTATATAGGCTCCGTAGGTGTAAGTATGGGCCCCGGTGACCTATTATTGTCGGGAGCTCCGTGGGCGTATGGGGACCGAATCGAAATGCTTTCCGTTCTCAAAATAATTAGGAGAATTTGATACAGTTAATTGATTCTAATTTCTAAGGCGAAACAAAGTTTGCCGGGACCTCTTGTGAAGAAATAAAAGAGTCTCATTTAAGACCAATCTGTTGTATCCAAAATGATCAGTTTTATTCAATGATTATGTGGAGTATGTTTCACAATGACGTCATCAACCGTTACTATTGTGGCCGGACATTTCAAACCTTTGACCTTCACACAAATCCAGCGAGCTCGACACCCTTGGCTGCCAACCCACTTGTTGTAACGATACTCTCCTAAAATGATTACTGGTTTACCACGTCGCGATACGGAGTATACCGGCCCTGAAAACAGTGAATAAATAAAGATTTTAAAAAGACAATGAAAGAAAAACATTTGTTCAATAATTTTTCAAAGAACTTTTTGATATAATATCACTCTCTCAATTTTTTGCTTAAAATAAAGCGTGGGTTATATGCTTTGTTGGGTTGGATAAATAGATAATTCTTAATTGTACACGAATAGATTTACAGTAGAACAAATAAGTAGCATGTATATACAAAGTTCAATGTACAACGGGCAGCCTTATCGCTGGAAGCGATTTCTTCCGCAGGCAACCTTGGGATGGTCGGTAATATGGTCAAAATTTATCAAATAAAATGAATACCTACAAGGTTCCTATACCCTTTTAGATTCTTCCGTTCTCCACATCCCCTTTATATTCCCTTTTTAATCCCACTAGCAATATGCGGATAACCCATTTGGTGATATATAAACGATTATAGGATACAGTTACCAGATAGCATTAGGTAAGTCATATCCACAGTAAACTTACAAAAACTTATAAAACAGAAAAACCAATGGCAACCAAACCATTTTCAATAAGAGCAAAATAGTCATTGGTTTAGGCAGTTAATCTCCTCTGAACTGAAACTAAGAAAGCACTCGCCTGGATGTAGCAGAAAAAACTCTTCTCATTTTACCTGACTGCTAAGAAGGGGTATGTTTATGTTATAATCTATAAAATGGCAAAAATAAAATAACTTTCGTAGAATATCAACATCATTTTATTTACACATAACATAATAATAAGGATGTATTATATAGGGACATACAATACTAAATTATTCAAATAAACTAAAAAACAAAAAAACAGTCGGCCTTACGATCGAGAGGTCCCGGGTTCGATCCTGGTCATTACACTACTGACGTGAACCCACTCCTAACACAAGCAAGGTTCTAATATTCTTTAAAAAAAAAATAACTCTTTATTTATAACCTTATACGTTATTAAAAAAAAACAGATAATCCTCTAACAATATTAATATACTGTGTGTAAGGGGAACGCTCCCGAAGTCGAAAACCCCTAGTAGTACTCCAGGTACATAACACATTGGCATAAAAATAAAATCGATTAGGACAAAACAAAAATATTTTTCGATTTTTTTTTTATTTTTTTTTTCAATTATTTGCTCTCCATCGTGTTAGTAAAGCTAAATGAAACGGTAATTTCATAAAAAGCACATCACTACAAAGAAAAAACAACTAGCGCCAAGCGCGTGCTTTTTTGTAGTGGTATTTTTTTATGAAATTACCGTTTCATTTAGCTTTACTAAAACGATGGAGAGCAAATACATCAAAAAAAATTATTAAAAAAAAAACAAAAACATTTTTTTTCTCCAAATCGATTTTATTTTTATGCCAATGTGTTATGTACCTGGAGTACTACTAGGGGTTTTCGACTTCGGGAGCGTTCCCCTTACACCCGGTATAGACAGAATAATCTTTAGCAATAACTGTTTTTTTTTTCTGAACCATAATATTCAGTAATATTTTTTATTAATTCTTGTCCAAATGCGTAGACTTTGCCATTTCAGTCGGCAAAGTGCGAACAAATATTAGGTTTTGAATAAATCATATTTATGACTGGTATTGTTAACACCATTTGAAGACGTGAGTGGATGAAGGAGTTAACTAATTTCTAAACATGGAAATAATCGACTTCAAAGTTTGAACATTTCATTTGCAAATATTATGTTTTCTGATTATTTATGTCTTAATATTATGGTGTCAAATGATTGTAATTGTTCATATTTATTATCTGGGAAGCATAAGGATAGAAATAATTGGATAGAAATTAATTTATTAGAAAAAATGTGCATAAATACATTCTTCATCCACTGACAATGTAATAAGACATTAGAATATTTAGCATGGAAGAAGGGAGTATGTGACATAAAATATTTAAAAAATGTACATATTTTAACATTTTGACAATATTAATTTATGATAACATAACATTGTTGGCCAAGATTGTGGCCAACAATGTTATGTTATCAATATTACAAACATACATACATATACTCACGCCTGTAAATTTCTAAAGGGGTAGGCAGAGGTGTATTAAGACTCACGATTCGACAACTATCATTTTCTATCCCACGTAATAGAGGGCGAGCCTACTGCCGTCTAGCGAGCATTTTATCTTGCGCTGTATGTTTGCTGTCAGGTGGATCACAGTCTTTTAGACGCCTTAGTCAGGAATTTAATGTTTTTTTTATATTAACTTGCGTTTTGTCAGAAATAAAATCTTCAGTATCTGCTGTTCAACCTTTTTAACACATCATCATCCTCTCAGCGTTGAATCACGGTCACATCCAACTTTTTTATGTAACTTAGAACAGTCAAGACAGTCATTCATCATCATCTTTGCGTTAGTCCCGGTCGCATCCAAAGCTTTCACCTCGGAGTCCGTCGCCCGGCTTTCCGGATTTTACTTTTCCACATTGCAATGTCTTGGGTACCTATAGAGACCATTGTCACGAATGACATCCTCCACGACGCCAATGCAACACCTTTTCTGTCTACTCCTCTTACTGGGGCTCGGTAAAGGCGTCATGGTCAGCCACAGCCTGGCGATCGCTGCAGAACTTGGCCGCACCATCGGTAGTGACTTTCCTGTATTATAGCCGCTATGTCACGGAAATGAAGGCTGCCCCGGACGCAAGAGTTCCCACGCGAACCTCAAGCGTGACTCCACATACCCGCAGGCATAATTTTTATTTTTTTAAAGAATATTAGCAACCGAAATTACTAATATTCCCTCCAACCCCTACAACTAAGCTAAATTGCTTGTACTAGGAGTGGGTTCACGTCGATAGTGTAATGGCCAGGATTCGAACCCGAGACCTCTCGATTGTAAGGCTGCCGACGCTTATATCTGTGGCACGCAGGCCCTGCTGGTGTTGCTCCAGCTATGGCCATGCCTTGCAGCCGTGTAAATGGACCGGATTCTCACTTTTTTGTATATGTTACACCCAAGGACTGTGTAGTTGGAGTCCGTTTTTACCTTTGGGAAGGGTTTCGGTTTGGAGTGGAAAGTGAAGTATGTCGGTATAAAGTCGAAGTGGAGTCAGCTTGGAACCGGAGTGTAGTCGGTTTTGAGCCGGAGTGGAGTCGGTTTGGAATTGAAGCTGGAGTGGAGTTGGAGTCGGTTTGGAGTTAGAGGAATTCCGAGTGGATTTTGAGATAGTTAATTTGAAGTTGGAGTGAAGTCGGTTGATGTCGGGGTAAAGTTCATATGGGGCCGAAGTGGTGTAAAAAGACAAGAAAGAAAAAAAGAAAAAGAAAAAAAAGAACAGAAAGAAAAAAGAAAGAAAAGAAAGAAAAGAAAGAAAAGAAAGAAAAGAAAGAAAAGAAAGAAAAGAAAGAAAAGAAAGAAAAGAAAGAAAAGAAAGAAAAGAAAGAAAAGAAAGAAAAGAAAGAAAAGAAAGAAAAGAAAGAAAAGAAAGAAAAGAAAGAAAAGAAAGAAAAGAAAGAAAAGAAAGAAAAGAAAGAAAAGAAAAGAAAGAAAAGAAAGAAAAGAAAGAAAAGAAAGAAAAGAAAGAAAAGAAAGAAAAGAAAGAAAAGAAAGAAAAGAAAGAAAAGAAAGAAAAGAAAGAAAAGAAAGAAAAGAAAGAAAAGAAAGAAAAGAAAGAAAAGAAAGAAAAGAAAGAAAAGAAAGAAAAGAAAGAAAAGAAAGAAAAGAAAGAAAAGAAAGAAAAGAAAGAAAAGAAAGAAAAGAAAGAAAAGAAAGAAAAGAAAGAAAGGAAAGAAAAGAAAGAAAAGAAAGAAAAGAAAGAAAAGAAAGAAAAGAAAGAAACGAAAGAAAAGTAAGAAAAGAAAGAAAAGAAAGAAAAGAAAGAAAAGAAAGAAAAGAAAGAAAAGAAAGAAAAGAAAGAAAGAAAGAAAGAAAAGAAAGAAAAGAAAGAAAATAAAGAAAAGAAAGAAAAGAAAGAAAAGAACGAAAAGAAAGAAAAGAAAGAAAAGAAAGAAAATAAAGAAAAGAAAGTAACGAAATAAAAGAAAGAAAAGAAGTATTTTGTTACATTCAGCCAGTCTAGCAGTATACATAGAAGAACAGGAAAGAAAGAGCTTAGTCGTGATACAATTAAAGCCTCGTAGCAGTGCATTTTCCTGCAGTTAACTCCTTCTTCCATAGACGAACTGCGTTTAATTGACCGATTTCATATGGAAGAAGGTGTTAAATCACATACCTCCTTCTTCCATGACACTTTTGCATTTTTGTTGCAGTTGAGGTATGGGTATTTTTTTACCCGACTACGGCGAAGCCAAAAGGCGGGTTATGATTTTGACAGGCTATGTATGTATGTATGTATGTATGTTCATTTGTTCCCTCATAGCTCCTCAACTACTTATCAGAACTGGACAAATGAGGTATCGTTACAAGCGGCTTGATCGTCCGATGGTTATAGGCTATATGACATGGCACTCAATCTTGTGTGGCGCCCTCTAGCGCTCATAAAGTACTGTGTAATAAAATTAATTTGCGAGAAACATGCCGTGTTTGGTATCAAATTAAAGTGCTTAATGAGCACATTTCAAATATGTATAAATTATTAGCTTTACCTTACCCAAAATAATTTAAATAAAAATTAAAGTTTAAAACTAAAACCCGACTACCGAAAAATCACGCTCTAAAAAGTAACAAGAAAATATCAAGGATAGCCGTGGTCGTATGCCACTTACTCTAACAAAACAATATATATTCCAGGCAAAAGTGGCATACGACCACGGCTATCCTTGATATTTTCTTGTTACTTTTTAGAGCGTGATTTTTCGGTAGTCGGGTTTTAGTTTTAAACTTTATTTTTTTTGAAACTAAGCTTTAATTGCGGAGTTTTTTGATCTAACATAGTTTATATACTCCTATAATCATCAAATAACGCAAAAAATCAAAAAATCTCAAAAATGTTAGATGCCCCCTTCATCCACTCACGTCTTTATTTATTACATACATAGTTTATGTATGTCTTATAAAAAAAGTAAGAAAATAATCATTATATTACATTACAGATTCGTTTTTGGTACATTCTCCGAGCATATAAATCCAATCATATGTCCAAGATTTTTTTCCATTCAGAGAAATATTTTATTCATATCTATTGCTTTCTTTTTATTTCTATGTCTATATAAAGTGCTACATATATTTTCGAATAAAGGGACTTTAGATACTAATTCAGAATCGGCACTGAAAAATTCTTCGACAGCTTCAGCATAAATTGTGCGTAGCGAAGTAGTTTCTTCTTCCGCTCGTTGTTTGCATCGACTTACTAATAATTTTACTTTATTTTTAAAGTCATCTTGCTCACATTTATGAATATCCTCTCTGACAACTGTTGTACCGCTGATGAGTAAATAAGCGTTACAAAGTCTCCTATTATGGCAGCGCCACACCTTATGTCCCTTAGAATTGACACGCACTAAAGAATATCGGAATCCATTTCGCATTAGAATATCTCCGCCTTTTTGTGATGGTATAATTTGGAATGTGTAAGCCTGCCGAGTACTGGTTGATGAATTAGTTTCTTCTTTCATTTCTGATGAATATACAAACAAATAATGTAGTGCTTTCAAGTCACAGAATAATTGGATATTCTACTAACTAGTCAAATAAGTTACTTTTTACTAAACGTCAAAACAATAAGTTATAAGGTAACTTGTATGAAAAAGATTTAGTGACGTCATAAAATTGAATAGTCAAAACAGTTACTATTATAGGTTGGGTGGATGATTAAAAATAAATAAAAACTAAAATAAGAACTGACGCAATTTTTACCCCTATTTTTACCATTCATAATTTAATAAGCTCGGTTAGATAATTTATTTTAACTATAGGATAATACCAAATTATACAAATAAGTATTTTTATACCTGTCAGTTCTCTACAATGCCAAAGTAATTTTATGAAGAAACCTAAGAGCATTTTTTTTTCAATAATCAGTTTAGTTTAGCATTACTTCTAGTATAATCATAAAAATTTGTCATCCCACTAGCAATATGCGGAAAGCCCATTTGGTGATATATAAACGATTATAGGATACAGTTACCAGATAGCGTTAGGTAAATCATATCCACAGTAAACTTACAAAATGTATAAAACAGAAACAAAACAATGGCAACCAAATCTTTTTTAATAAGAGCAAAAATAGTCATCGGGTTAAGCAGTTAATCTCCTCTGAACTGAAGCTAAGAAAGCACTCGCTTCGATGTAGCAGAAAAAAACTCTTCTCATTTTGCCCGACTGCCAAGAAGGGGTTTGTTTATGTTATAATGTATAAAATGGCAAAAATAAAATAACTTTCGTAGAATATCAACCTCATTTTATTTACGCAGAACATAATAATAAGGATGTATTATATAGAGACATACAATACTAAATAATTCAAATAAACTTTTTATTTATAACCTTATACGTTATTAAAAAAACAGATAATCCTCTAACAACATTAATATACCGGGTGTAAGGGGAACGCTCCCGAAGCCGAAATTTCATAAAAAGAACATCACTTCAAAGAAAAAACAACTAGCGCCAAGCGCGTGCTTTTTTGTAGTGGTGTTTTTTTATGAAATTACCGTTTCATTTAGCTTCTCTAAAACGATGGAGAGCAAATAATTCAAAATTTAAAAAAATTTAAAAAAAAAACTATTTTTTTTTTTTGTTCAAATCGATTTTATTTTTATGCCAATGTGTTATGTACCTGGAGTACTACTAGGGGTTTTCGACTTCGGGAGCGTTCCCCTTACACTCGGTATAGACAGAATAATCTTTAGCAATAACTGTTTTTTTTTTCAGCACAATTAAATTCAGTAATATTTTTTATTAATTCTTGTCCAAAGGCGTAGACTTTGCCATTTCAGTCGGCAAAGTGCGAACAAATATTAGGTTTTGAATAAATCATATTTATGGCTGGTATTGTTAACACCATTTATTACATACATAGTTTATGTATGTCTTATAAAAGTAAGTAAATAATCATTATTTGCCTACCAGAAAGACAGTATTAAGTTGAAGAAGCTGTCTGTGATTTTACCATATTTTACAGTGAATATATTTACAACTCACCTTTTTTAATCTGTCTTTCGTTTCTGTTACCTTACAATCACCACTGGGGGCGCTGTTTCTTCTTACTAACGATGAAGCGCATCCCTATTTGTCATAGCGTTTTGTGATTTTTACCGCGTAAGGTGAAAAAATTTTCAAGTCAAGAAAAAAGTTATTAAAAAGTGAATTACATAGTAATTACATTGTTTTTACCGTTTGTATGTGTACAGTGCTACATAAATAGGTGCAAGGTATCTTATTTAAGTGTAGTTTCCTTCCGAAAGCTTCGGTAGGTAAGTAGAGATGTTGTACCATACTAATGAGGAAAGCAATGGTGCTCCAAATCGTTGCTCCGGAGGGAGAGCGAAGCACTAATAAATTCGAAAGCAGTTCCTTATCTTCGGAAGATCAGGATAGCTTAACCTCATTATCCCCGAATAAGAGGTTCAACGGTCGAATCACGTCGAAACGTGTTCGAAAGTTTGGTCGGAACTTTGTCTTATATTCCGCAACGCAATAGGTATATTAGAAGGATGAATATTTAATAATTTTAATAATAACCCAGTGCATTTAGTTACTGATGTAACAAGCTTGTACTTCAAGCTTATTGTTAATAAATATGAAATAAAGGTTAACAAAAAAAAAAAAAATAAGTACGTTCCTTTGCTAGCCCCTCATTGTTTAAAAAGATTAAATTGTTGGAGGGTCCATATTATTCATCAAGGCAATACTAGCCTGGTGAAAACCGGCCTATAAACTAAATAAGAGTTGGTCACCTCAATAAAGGTTAGGGCATGTACTGATAAATAAATAAATATTCAGTCGATGGCATGCGTCTATAACACCAATTAACTCTAGAAACTGCTTGCAAGATGCTATAGCAATCCATGCCATTCTAAAACCTTGTATGTTAATAAACAACAAACCCAAGTGCCCGATGACTGCATTTTTACAGTCCTGTTCCATCTGTAGAATTCTTAGGATGTCCCAAGGTGGCATAGTGTTTTAAGTTGTAAACGGAACTAGCTAAATAAATAATAAAATACTAATGTAGGTAGGTACCTATATTGTAAAACGAAAAATAGTACTAGTTATCAGTGTTATCACTCTATAAATTGACTCTCATAAATCTGAAAGAAAGATTACTAAACATTAAAATTTAAATGTATTTCTTAAACATTGTATTTAAAATTGATATCAATATATAGTTTAAATTTTATTGTACTAATTTGACTTTAATAATAAATCGGTAATCAGATATTCGGAATAGTCCGGTAAATGAGTACTGAAAACATTAATGTATGATATCTTAACATGCAAAGATTTTAACATTATTTTTTATGACTATTATATTTTACATAGGGATGGCAACCCGCCAGGCCTAAGACCTGATTACCTTGCCTAAAAAACTCAAATAGGAATTAATTCAATAAACAAATTTTTATTACATTCAATTAGAGAACAATAGGAATTAAATTAAATACGAGAAACAGCTATTTCTCATTCAAAATCATGTTTAATGAAAAGGGTCAGGTGAGACATATCCCATTTTCAACCTCAGTCACTGAGATTAATACATTCGAACTTAACATATCAGTTGATCTCCCAAATAGGTGAGGTCAGTTCCTATAAAAGGAAGACGGATGACAAGAATTGCCCCAGGCATTTCTACATTTATGCATAAAATAATCTCTGTGAGATTAGGGCTCCTGCGAGTAAAACCTATATGGAAAATATTTTTTCCCGCTAAGAGCCACTCTTTCAGCCTCTCATCACAGCTCATACCATTGGAGCTGCAACTAGATGGATTGCAGAAATCCTCTGGAGACAAGTCATGGTCCTTTTGTTAAATAAATCTTTAATATTTTTATTTTATTTTGACCTTGTCAGTTTAATGCTATCTTATTGGTGTCATAACACAGTTTTTGTCCTTAAATATATTAATGACATTTAGTGGAGGTTGGATTGATAAGTGAATTCACCTTATATCACTAGAAATGTAACACAGATTCCTGTAAATAAGAGATATATTTACCAATTGATTACCGGATATGACTTGCCTCCATGCGGTACAGTCAACATCAAAAGTCCGTTAATCCAAAAATATTAAAATTTAATAATAAACCTACATTGGATTACCTAATAATGTATCAATGTTTTTTTGGATGTTTATGTAGTTTTATAATCTTAGAGAACAAGTTGATGTATTTAATAATGTTTAGTATTATATGAAAAGTTTGAGAGATAAGATAGGTATCCGATAAATTAAACTACTTATTATCCTACTTTTGCTTTTGACTGTACGATAGTTACAAGGCACTTAAGGTTAACCTGATGACTAAGATGATCAACTTTATTGTCTCAGGATGCATTTTTGTTTTTGTTTTTCTAAATTACTACAAATAGAGCAATCGGAGATGAAGAAAGGCTCTGCATTCCCCTAGTGAGGTGCAAATTACAGTGGTTGCTCTGGATTGAGAACCACAGCACACGAGATACATAGACAAAGTAACTCACCTTCTCACTACAGACGCGGCGGACGCAGGCTGGGGAACTGCAGTGAACAACACTGTATCTTGTCAAACAAATGGAGTTAGTCCAATAGAGGAAAAAAGGCTCTGCTTCCCCTAGTGAAGTGCGAATTACAGTGGTTGCTCAGGATTGAGAACCACAGCGCACACGAGATACACAGGTAACGTGACTCACCTTCTCACTACAGACGCGGCGGACGCGGGCTGGGGACTGCAGTTGAACAACTTTATGTTGTCAGATAATTGGAGTTAGACCAACAAAAGTGGTACTCCAATGCGAAGGAATTGGTTGCAGTGTATGCAGCAGTTTCGCTTAGGTATTGAATGTGTTACTGGTTCAGTCAGATAGCCAATTGGAACTAGGGTTGCACTCGCCCTTAACCCGTCTAGAGGTGTCCAGTAGACCTTCCCAATTAGCCGAGCAGATTAATACTATACTGACGGCATGCTACCTCCCAGAGAGGTTAAATGGATTCTTAGACACGCAACATAAACCCCTTCACATCAAGGTACTCACCCATCGTCCACGTCCACGTGGTACAGCAACCTCTTGTAAGGCTTTCAGTCAAATTGGAAGTATCAGTTGGGAGGGAGATTTTCCCCACCCTATTTAATACCTCAGTCCATCTAAACAATGCCAAGGGAACACACATTCAAAATAAGTCCCACAGTGGGATCAGTACTTAGGCCCGTCGATCTCAGATTGAGAGCCCTAATAGACCCTTACCGATACAGGATCTGCGGAAGATTCTAACCCCTCAAAAGGGACATGCCCTTCACAAATGAAGAGGTTATCCTGCTTGAAAAAGGGGGGGGGGGGGTCAAACAAATAATAAGTACATTGGGCTAGTCGATCTCAGATTGAGAGCCCTAATTGACTACCAATAAAGGATCTGCAGAAGATCCTCAACAGATACATGGCCCTTCACAAGTGAAGGGAGTCATTGAGTTGTAGTTGGTAGTTACCGGACAACCACTCTCTAGACGTATATGCTAGTATGAAGGAAAGCAAAATATTTTGTTCACGTTCCTTACAGTGCATCTCACAATATATAAGTTGAAGTAGAAGTAAATATAAATATTTGTAACAGTTAAGACTGGTAGGTGTATGT
This sequence comes from Eilema sororculum, assembly GCA_914829495.1. NCBI lineage: Eukaryota > Metazoa > Arthropoda > Insecta > Lepidoptera > Erebidae > Eilema > Eilema sororculum. Next base: position 18,657,217 of record OU618545.1, on the reverse strand, counting down.
AGGAAATATAATTACTTTGACTATATATTTTAACAAAATTCATCGCACAAAAGACGGCTTCATATTGCCCATTAACTGTCGTTGTGTGCATGTTATAAAATCTATAAAAATATATCTAACTTCATTCAAGTAGTAATCATTTTTACTGTGTTGTAGTGACCTTTACTGTGTCTAAATAGTTAATGTATAATCTAAGCATTCAGGGTACCCATGATAGTATATGACATTATTATGGCATTCTTTATGTTATTGATTTAACAAGTTAGATCTGCAGCTTTTTGTATTGAAATCTGCAGTATATTGTGCTTGTGCTACAAGTGTAGACAATTGTTCTAAAGACTTTTTCATTCAACATATCCTAAAAGCTACCGCTTTAGTTAAAGCCCAGGCCATAAACTCCCCAAAATGGGATATATTATATAGAAGTGTATTATTTGACACTCATGCCAGGTTTTTAGGCCCACATAACAGGTGAGGCCAGCCTGTTGCTTTCGAGGATACTCATGGGCTGATACTATTGAATGGATAACAACTGTATCCCTTAGTAACCCATACGATGAGAAGATATGGGATGCCCAAATAATATTTGACTGATTAGGTTCAGTATACCTACCATAAAGCAGTCCTCCTTTATTATGCTTGCAATTATTATGCGTCTAGTAAAAGCGGAAAGTACGAATGTAAGTAGTCGTTTTACTTCAGATTGAGGTGCTGTAAGGGCTGCTACCAGGACACAGTTTGGTGAATGATTAATTATATTTTAAATGCAGTACACATTGATGCGGCTTTAAATAGCTTCCAAACCGCAGTGGCCTTCAAAGGTTGGTTTATAAACATGCCTATAGCATCGATCTTTTGTCGATAAAACTGGAAGTCTCAATTAGGTAACTCAATTTAATGTTATGAATATGATATAGCATACGACATCTTTGTTGTTGTTTGGTTTAAAATTTCTATTGTGATTAATTGTTATACTTAATAACTAATCCTTTTTACATCATATGCTTAATAATACTGTTTTGTATATTAACAGTTATCACATAGCGTTATAGTTACCATCACCAGCAGAAAACAAACAGGTCTTCAACTTAATACTGTCTTTCTGGTAGGCAAATAATAGAACTGTTTTACATAAAATAAAACAGATATTATATGCCGAAAGAAAGACAGTATTCGAGCAAGGTCCTTGCTGGCGAGAAGACCCTATGACAAATAGGGATGCGCTTCATCGTTAGTAAGAAGAAACAGCGCCCCCAGTGGTGATTGTAAGGTAACAGAAACGAAAGACAGAATAAAAAAGGTGAGTTGTAAATATATTCACTGTAAAATATGGTAAAATCACAGACAGCTTCTTCAACTTAATACTGTCTTTCTTTCGGCATATAATATCTGTTTTATTTTATGTAAAACAGTTCTATTATATTGCATTACAGATTCGTTTTTGGTACATTCTCCGAGGATATTAATCCAATCATATGTCCAAGATTTTTTTCCATTCACGGAAATATTATATTCATATCTATTGCTTTCTTTTTATTTCTGTGTCTATATAAAGTTTTACATATATTTTCGAATAAAGGGACTTTAGATACTAATTCAGAATCGGCACTGAAAAATTCTTCGACAGCTTCAGCATAAATTGTGCGTAGCGATGTAGTTTCTTCTTCCGCTCGTTGTTTGCATCGACTTACTAATAATTTTACTTTATTTTTAAAGTCATCTTGCTCACATTTATGAATATCCTCTCTGACAACTGTTGTATCGCTAATGAGTAAATAAGCTTTACAAAGTCTCCTATTAAGGCAACGCCACACCTTATGTCCCTTAGAATTGACACGCACTAAAGAATATCGGAATCCATTTCGCATTAGAATATCTCCGCCTTTTTGTGATGGTATAATTTGGAATGTGTAAGCCTGCTGAGTACTGGTTGATGAATTAGTTTCTTCTTTCATTTCTGATGAATATACAAACAAATAATGTAGTGCTTTCAAGTCACAGAATAATTGAGTATTCTACTAACTCGTCAAATAAGTTACTTTTTAATAAACGTCAAAACAATAAGTTATAAGGTAACTTGTAAGAAAAAGATTTAGTGACGTCATAAAATTGAATAGTCAAAACAGTTACTATTATAGGTTGGGAGTAGGATTAAAAATAAATAAAAACTATAAAATAAGAACTAACGCAATTTTTACCGCTTTTTTTACCATTCTTAATTTAATAAGCTCGGTTAGATAATTTATTTTAACTATAGGATAATACCAAATTATACAAATAAGTATTTTTATACCTGTCAGTTCTCTACAATGCCAAAATAATTTTTTGAAGAAACCTAAGAGCATTTTTTTTCGATAATCATTTTAGTTTAGCATTTCTTCTATCTACTTTAATCATAAAAATTTGTCATCCCACTAGCAATATGCGGAAAGTCCATTTGGTGATATATAAACGATTATAGGATACAGTTACCAGATAGCGTTATGTAAGTCATATCCACAGTAAACTTACAAAACGTATAAAACAGAAAAAATACAGTGGCAACCGAATCATTTTTAATAAGAGCAAAATAATCATCGGGTTAGGCAGGTAATCTCCTCTGAACTGAAACTAAGAAAGCACTCGCCTCGATGTAGCAGAAAAAAACTCTTTTCATTTTACCTGACTGCTAAGAAAGGGTATGTTTATGTTATAATGTATAAAATGGCAAAAATAAAATAACTTTCGTAGAATATCAACATCATTTTATTTACACATAACATAATAATACATCCTATAGGGACATACAATACTAAATAATTCAAATAAAAGTAAAACAAAATCAACATTGTATTTATAACCTTATACGTTATTAAAAAAACAGATAATCCTCTTACAACATTAATATATAGACAATCTTTAGCAATAACTGTTTTTTTTTTCAAAACGATGAAATTCAGTAATATTTTTTATTAATTCTTGTCCAAATGCGTAGACTTTGCCATTTCAGTCGGCAAAGTGCGAACAAATATTAGGTTGAAATAAAACCTCTTTTTACGGATTCTATCGCGATATATTTGTTATTATTACTTTTTAACCCGACGTTTCGCGCGCTGCAAAGCTGCAAAGCAAAGCAGCCGAAAAGTGGTTTTATTTCAATGAGTGACATTCGCGTAAACTTCTGAAAATATCAAATATTAGGTTTTGAATAAATCATATTTATGGCTGGAATTGTTAACACCATTTATTACATACATAGTTTATGTATGTCTTATAAAAGTAAGTAAATAATCATTATATTACATTTCAGATTCGTTTTTGGTACATTCTCCGAGCATATAAATCCAATCATATGTCCAAGATTTTTTTCCATTCACGGAAATATTATATTCATATCTATTGCTTTCTTTTTATTTCTGTGTTTATATAAAGTTTTACATATATTTTCGAATAAAGGGACTTTAGATACTAATTCAGAATCGGCACTGAAAAATTCTTCGACAGCTTCAGCATAAATTTTGCGTAGCGGTGTAGTTTCTTCTTCCGCTCGTTGTTTGCATTGACTCATTAATAACTTAATTTTTATTTTAAAATCATCTCGCTCGCATTTGTGAATATCCTCTCTGATAATTTTTGTCTGGCTGGTGACTAAAACAGCATTACAAACTCTCAAATGTAGACAGCGCCACACCTTTTGTCCATTAGACTTCACCCGCCTGAAAGTATATCGGAATCCATTCCGCATCAGAGTTTCTCCGCCTCTTTGTGATGGTATAATTTCATATGCAGTATCGTGCTGCGTACTGGTTGATGAATTAGATTTTTCTTCCAATTCTGATAAAAAATAGAGAGACATTTTGTAGTTTATATTATCTTAGTACCTACAGAATAAACTACGCAAATATTTTTTGTTAGTTAGGTATATAATTTTATGAAGAAATTTATCTTAGTGCGCATTTTGGGATATAAAATTATTTATTAGGATAAACTGCATTTTTTATGATTAAGAAGTTACCTGGTCATTGTTTTTTTGTTCACTATACTTAAACTTTCTTTTTCTTGCGGTCCCGAAATACTGCCCAAAAATAATAAATGATTTTCAAAGGGGAATATTAGACCACGACCCCGGGACCGGTCCCGAAAGTCCCCGTCTTTTCGACATTGTGAAGATTATTCTCGTTTAGGACGATCTTAATAATTATATTGTGTTTTTAATCTGACGATGTAATATGGGGAAAATAAACTTGTGATACAATATGCCAAAAATAAAACAAGGTTGTCGGAAAATCAGCATTGTATTATTTAAAAATATTACGTTTGTACAAATGCGTTTTACAATATTAGTTCTATCTTCACCGACTCTTCATCTAAATTTAAACGTTATCCTGATTGCATCCGAGGCTAAGATGCCTTCGGAGCTCAGGGTTTGCCTTCCGGCTCTTTCTTTTCCACTTTAGATACTCATTCAGAATCGGCACTGAAAAATTGACACGATCTTGGGCGTCCATGATAGTTAGACCATTTACACGCATGCCACCCTGCACGACGTCAAGCCAGGACTTCTTGGGCCTAACCCTTCCACCTGGACCCGGCGGGGGCAATCTTTGCCGACTAAATTATGCGAATTGAATTAGTTTTTCTTAACAACGACCTACAGGTACTTACGTTTTCATTGTTCATTCTACATTATTTTCTATGGTGGCTCTCTTATTCTTACTAATATTTGACATTTTACATAACCCGACTTTTAAAAAGCCGACAGTAGGTAATAACTTCACGTTCGCACTTTGCCGACTTTCCTAGATGTTCTTGTGATCAGATTCTAATAATACTTTGAGCCACACTGTGTATAGGAAAACGATTCACGTCGATAGGTACTTTCATATTCCATCTCCATCCTAATGCCATATTACATCCTAAACAGTAAGCTATATGTAAATAATAAGAAATAAATCGCGATACAATTAATTAAATAATGGTTTTATTGTAATGAGTGGTATTCCCATTAACTTCAGACAGAAATATTATGTTCTTGTCGTTGGTTTTCTTTTTATTTCTATATTTATATAGAGTTTTTTTAACGTTTTGGAATCGAGGTATTTTCGATGCTAATTGAGAATCGGCACTGAAAAATTCTTCGACAGCTTCGGTATAAATTTTACGCATTGGTGTAGTTTCTTTTTCCGCTCGTTGTTTGCATTTAGACATGAATAATTTTACTTTATTTTTAAAGTCATTTTGCTCGCATTTATGAATGTTCTCACTGAGAACTGTTTCATTACTTGTGACTAAACCAGCCGAACAATCTCTATCAATACAGCGCCACACCTTTTGTCCATTAGACTTCACATGCTTGATAGAATATCGGAATCCATTCCGCATCAGAATTTCTCGGCCTCTTTGTGACGGTATAATTTTAAACGCTGTATCCTGTTGCGTACTGGTTGATGGATAAAATTTTTCTTCCATTTCTGTTAAAATTACAAATAAATGTTATAGAAATGATTAATGCGATACATAAAAATCTACACAAATAGTTTTTTATCAATTGTCTACTATGGTAATGTTACCTTAGTCATCAACAGTTCTGTGCACATTTTGGGAGTTATAAATAGACATTGAAATTGAGCATGTCGCAGTTCTTTTTTCGGTAAGTACCTACCACAAATTTCACACTAGATACTACCTAAAAGACAAAATATCGAAGATTCTCTGGTACAATTAAAGAGCATTTATTAAGATGAACAGTTAGAATTTGTGTATGGTTAAGAAGTTGCCAGATCTTTAAAAACATGCTGGGTGTGTTTTAATTGTGTAAAAGAAACTTGTGATATATTATTTAAATCAAGTTTTTATTTTAATAATATGTCAAATATAAATTTTCATTGCGCTGGTTTTAAAAGCAAGTCCTTTTCAGGTGTTACAAACAGTAATATCCAGGATATTATTTCTAACTTCCAAGTAACTCACCAACTTGAAGGTTAGGTGAAATTAAAAGTCAGGGTATAGTTTCAATTTCCCCTACACTTCAAGCAATATTATTTTCGTTTTCCTTTTTGTCTACGTGAATATAAAGATGATTTTATGCTATCGTATGTGGGGAATTTAGCTACTAATTGTAAATCAGTATTCTGTAATTCTTCAACTGCTTCAGCATAAATTGTGCGTAGCGGTGTAGATTCTTCTTCTGCTCGTTGTCTGCATCGACTTATTAATAACTTTACTTTATTTTTAAAGTCATCTTGCTCGCATTTATGAATATCCTCTCTGACGACTGTTGTATCGCTAATGAGTAAATATGCTGTACAAAGTCTCCTATTAAGGCAACGCCACACCTTATGTCCCTTAGAATTGACACGCACTAAAGAATATCGGAATCCATTTCGCATAAGAATATCTCCGCCTCTTTGTGATGGTATAATTTGAAATGCAGTATCCTGCTGAGTACTGGTTGATGAATTAGTTTCTTCTTTCATTTCTGATGAATATAGAAACAAATAATGTAGTGTTTTCAAGTTAGTATGCATCGATAGCTCAGTACAGAATAATTATACAAATAAGTGTTTTTATACCTGTCAGTGTTGTCTACAATGCCAAAGAAATTTTATGAAGTAAACTTAACTCAACAGCATTTTTATTTTTCAATAATCATTTTAGTTTAGCACATCACATTATTTCTACTATTTTATGAAAATTAGTTAACAAAAAGGTTTTGACAGAAAAGAAGATTGTCAAAGAATTTCTTGTACAGTCACCTCTATAAATATGTATACACGGTAGGATTCCAGAAACAAGTGACCGGGGTTAACTTCAAATTTTTGTTTACAAAATATATAGCAAAATAATGTAAACTCTTAATATTTCATAAAAATGTAACCATTACACGCCTCATTAAATGTATCAACTAATGCTTGCAAAAATATATCCACTACTAACGGGTCAATTTAATAGAAACATGCTATAGTTCATATATATGTAAACACGTACAATCAAGATAATATAAAATATACTTTCAGTGAAGTTAGTCTCTTTATTCTCTCAAGGCACATCAACTCACGCTAATTTAAATAACTAGCTGATATCCGCGGCTCCGCTCACGTGGATGTCGGCCATTGTGACTTTCAATCATATCTCCGTTTCTACTCTTAACCAATTATGATGAAACGTAATATTCTAAGTGTGACTTTTGTATTTGAGTCTGAGAGTCTGAGTCTGGGAGTCTGAGTCTGAGAGTCTGAGTCTGAGTCTGAGAGTCTGAGTCTGAGAGTCTGAGTCTGAGAGTCTGAGTCTGAGAATCTGAGTTTGAGAGTCTGAGAGAGTCGGAGTCTGATTCTGAGAGTCTGAGTCTGAGCATTTGAGTCTAAGAGTCTGAGTCTTAGAGGCTAAGTCTGAGAGTCTGAGTGAGTCCGAGTCTGAGTCTGAGAGTCTGAGTGTGAGTGAGTCTGAGTCTGTGAATATGAGTCTGAGAATCGCATCTGAATCTAAGTTAGAATTCAATTTGAAGTTTCGATTTTATAGAAAACTACATATTTTAGACTACAGACTACATAACTGTACTGAAAGTATATTTTATATTACTTTGAAAGTACGTGTTTACATATATATTAACTATAGCATGTTTCCATTCAATTGACCCGTTAGTTGTGGATATATTTTTGCAAGCATTAGTTGATACATTTTATGAGGCGTGTAATGGTTACATATTTATGAAATATTAAGAGTTTACATCATTTGGCTGTATATTTTGTAAACAAAAATTTGAAGTTAACCCTGGTTACTTGTTTCTGGAACCCTACCGTGTATACATATTTATAGAGGTGACTGTACAGTGAAAGAGCTTATGTAGCTTAATAGCAGGTAGAGGTAGGCTTTTCTTTACTCTAACTAGTACTTTTATTTGGACTGCGTATCCAAATAAGACATAGGTAAACATATTTAAATAACAACTGTACATCAGATTCAAATCGATTTAGAAAGGAAAGAAAATGTGGTCGGTCCAGGCTGCCGGTGCCGGTGCTTTTGACCACTAAGCTAACAGACTTAATTAGCACACTAAATGCTTGAAATTCATTCATCAGGTTCTCAAACTTTTGCTTTTATTCAATGATTGTGAGGTGTTTGTTTTATAATAACATCGTCGACCGTGACCAAGGAGGCTGAACACTTCAACGTAGTGACCTTTCCACAGACCCAGCGAGCTCGGGGGCCCCGACTGCCTGTCCATTTGTTGTACCTATATTTGCCCAAGATGATGACCGGTCTTCCACGCTGCGATACAGAAAATTGAGGAACTGAAATCAAGGAGCACATGATAAGTTGACAGATAAGGAAATAAACACGTTTCGTTGAAATTCACAATATAGCAATGATGAGTGATGGAACTATGTACGTCGTGTTAAATATGAACATAATTAAATGCTTCTCATGTTAAAACGGTATACCGCTGTGTTCGTGCCAATAAAAAAAAACTAACTAACAAAATATGTAAGACTGTGAAGTATTGGAAGGAGGTAGGACACGACGGTGTTCCCGTCCCAATTGAGCAGTCTGACTGAGGAAGTACCCTAAAGAATACCGCGGCCACTATAACCTCGTGTTGTGCTCCCGGGAATGAGTAGGGTACTACTGTAGAGATTTTTGTGCTGTCAGTGGGAAGATCAAAGTTTTTTCCTGCTCTGTCTTCTGCACTAATGGCACAGAAACTCTGTTCTTACAGGGTCGGTAGCACGAGTGACTCCCCTGGTGTTCCACGCGTCCATAGGCCACGGTAACTACTTGTGGTAAAAGTGGTAAAATAAAAATGAATTTTATGAAAAGTCATGAAAGTCAAAGACGCCTTTCGATACCTGTTTAAATACTTCTTGAGTTTTCCAAACAGTAATCGCAGCAATTCAGCAAGTCTAGCGATCTAACAACTCTAGCGATCTAGCAGTCTAGCTAGGCTAGTCTAGGTGCTACAAGAAGCGTCGGTAGCTTAGTGGTTAAGGAGTCGACCTTACGATCGAGAGGTCCCGGGTTCGCTCCTGGCCATTACACTACCGACGTGAACTCACTCCTAACACAAGCAATTTAGCTTAGCTGGAGGGGTTAGAGGGAATATTAGTAACTAAGGTTCTAATATTCTTTTAAAAAAAAAAAAAAAAAACTTCGCCTCTCGGTATAAAAAAGCAAGGTTTTAGAAGATTAAAAAGAACAATTAATAAATTATGTATGTAATTGTTCTGTCATTTAAAGTTTTCGTCAACTTGATTACATGTCGTAATCATCTGACCACTCCTTCATTAATAACTGATTTAATAAATAAGTATGTAGGACACAAATATCACATGTTGTCACATTTAATAATACAAATAAACGTACTACAATTAAAGAGATCTCAATGGTTATGATCATTCATGCACTTGACTATTGTTTCATCTATGGTGACGATCTTTGCGCGACAACCGTGATGATCCTTGACGCACACCCATCGGACTTTAGGACCTTTGCTTCCACTCCATTTATTGAACCTATAAGGGCCTATTTGAATGACTGGGTTGCCGCGAATAGACACCTTAAAGACCGGAGCTGGAAATGTTCTTGAGATGTTTTTATTTTGCATGTCTTCGCCTAATGTATCATTAGTAGTAAGGGTATATGATGTAATTAGTAGTATGGATATAAAAAAATAGAAGAGTCATGAAAATAAACATATAGGTATCATACCTATCAATTCAATAAATATGATTTCTTTCTTGGAATCCACTAAATAACTGTCTTAGGTCAAAAGCAATTTAACAAGATAATAATAATAATGTTTTATCAGTAGACTTCAACTGTGTAGGAAAAAAAATAATTTAAGATTTCATTCCATTTTAGCTACAGTAGAGTCTTTGCAGAGACAAATATTTTAACAAAGAATGCTTCTCTGATGGTAAATAAATAATTTAGATATCAACAAATATATTTAGGTCACTTTAATGGATAAGTGTTGTCAAGGGATATTTTTATAAAATAGACTATCGCGCATATATTTTAAAAATATTTAATAAGGCACAAGTAGTAACAAATAAGAATAATAGTAAGTATAAACAAATAATAATTGTATAACATAAGTACTATTTGTACATAACAATGTCACTATTTTAGTTGAATGATTGTAAGTATGGGTTGTACAATTGACGACAATTCGCCATAGCTACTATATTAATATTGTAAGTAGAAATGTATTTTATAGTCCTTTTATTTATTATCTAGAATAAAAAATATCTATCACTCTCTCTCTGTCTCTAATAACTCTTAAATAATTAAATAATGAGAATGAATTCCATTTTTTTTGTCTTGTTTAACAAAATAGCTACATTAATGTCATATCTGTGGCTTATTATATAAAGTAATATGAAAATACGATTTAAAAAATGCGTCAGGTTAATCCTGTACTATTTAAACCACAGTGACTTTGAATAGCGTAACAAAAATCCTCAGCTCGAATATATTGTGTAAAGAATTGTACTACAAAAAATAATGATTTACAACTAAAAGATGGAATCGGGTCAGTGAGTATGTTTATGCTTGTACTTAATAATTTTGTTATTCACTGTGACGACTGTCGCTTTGCAGGAGTTTTTCTTGACACACAGCCATCTCGCACGGGGGCCTTTGGAGAAACAGAATTTGTTGTACCGATATTTGCCCAACAACATTACTGGTTTCCCAAATCGAGAGGTTTCAAACGCCGGAATAGCTGGAAATATAAATATAAAACATTTGTATCGATTTATATTGGAAAAAGTGAATGCTCAGGACTTGAACCCGCGACCTGTCTTTTACAGAGGGAATGCTCTGACCCACTGAGCTACATGAAAAAAACAATTTACTATGTACCAAATTTACCCAATTGGTTATATCTAACATCTGAGGATCTTCAAAAAGTACACATCAATATAATGTAAGTGTTGATGTTGCAGCATCAACAATATTTTAAAATGTTGATGTCGACTAGGTATCTAAACCTTTGAAAATGAACAAGAATAACGAATTTATTTATCGTACAAGATATAGTACAAGACTAAGTGCATAATCTTATTAATATGGATGAAAAATATTTTGAGAAAGTACATTAACCATCACCTTATTACTACCCCATATTTAAAAGCACCACCGAAATCTTCGAGCCACTTGCTGACACCGGCTGAGTAACGGACGAGGCTTTGACGCAGGCTTTCTTCACGAAGGTCAGATAGCAGTTGCCCCCGAAGTTAAACCCCATCAAGAAAGGAAGGTCTGCTTCCTTTCTTCCGGCATTCAAAATGGAAACTTTAAATGGAAGTAGGACTAACGTTGCGATGATAACAGTTTTGTCACAGTGAACTATCTCCTAGATGAGTTAAATGCGAGACTAAACCCGTTGTGGTAGGTAAATAATAAATTCAGCACAGGTATGTATTTCAATATATTGTTATATTTAATGTACCTACACACTCTAAGATACACATCAAAATATAAGCTTGTATGCTCAATCACTTTTGTTACATGACAAAAGTAATCGAAGGTTACAATACAATAAATAATTGTAGCTTGTCTAAGCTGAACTGAGGCCAACACACACAGTCAATTGGCTATTCTACCGACTAATCAAATTAGTTACTTTTTACTAAACGTTAAAACGGTAAGATGTAAGGTAACTTGAATGAAAAAAAATTTAGTGACGTCATAAAATTTAATAGTCAAATCGTTTACTATTATAGGTTCGATGGATTATTAAAAATAAATATAACGATAAAATAAGAACCGACGCAACTATTACCACTCTTTTACAATTCTTAATTTATTGACCTCGGGTAGATAATTTATTTTAACTACAGGAAAATACCCAATTGTTTCATGAACTCGATCGTCACAATTTGCTCGTGAGCGTAAGCACCGAATAGAGAATATTCCACAAAATTGTACACAATGATTTCTAGATCCATGGTAAGCTTAAATACATACCTACATAGAAAAATCCAGTCCAATGCAAATAGCATATTCATGCACACAAATATTTGCACTGAGCGGGGATCGAACTCGCGCCTCCTGCTTGGCAGTCGCATTAACTACCACCACGTCACAGATAGGTGGTAGAGACAGTCATTAGGGCTTAGACAAGCTATAACAGCAACCGGTGTAGTACACACATGTTATTTTCGCCGTAAAAATTAACGGGTAACTCGCCGGCAGAGTGAAAAAAAAAAAAGAAAAAAGAAAGAAAGAAAATGCGTTTATTAACTCACACTGACGTTCACACTTACACACACACTGACGGCGAATTAACCGTTTTCACCCGACGCCGTGAATCGCGTGTATAAAACAGGCCTTACGGTACTATATATAGTACTATGTATACATGTTTATTTCCCTATGCAGGTATATGTGGCACTTTGGTTGCACAAATTATAAAATTATATTACTATAATCTAAGTATTTCTGTAAACTGATGACATCATCCAACGAATTAAATTATCTTCTGATACATTAAAAACGTTTGAATTTTCATTATATTGCATTGAAATCTATTTCTACGTCTAATATTGCAACAACAGGAAGTAGCAATATAGCTACCACACTACCATGAAATAAAACGCAAACATTCATTATAAAATTAAAATAAATATTAATTTACGGAATTAAACATAAATGTAAAATGAACCAATAATACGTATTCAATTCAATACACTTGTCAAAATAAATAAACTACAGACTACACCAACGTGTTGATATTTCACGTTTTAAAACTAGTAAGCGTACTTTTACCGATTTACGAACTAAGTATGGCATATCTACGAGGCCTCTACCATACATAAATCGTAATATTAATACTGTTCACACAGAGCATATTTTTTCCAATATTAAAATAGCAACGATAAAAATATTGGATAGCTGCCTTATTTCCAAAAAAAAATTATTATGCCCAGATGACTAATAGTTTAAATTAATAATAAAGCTTCATTTACATAACACAGAAAAAACCTTTCATATGGCGAAGTATAAATAATAATGTATCATAATCACTATCACTATCATCACAACATAGTATAAAACAAAGTCGCATTCCACGTCTGTCCGTCCCTATGTATGCTTATATACTACGCTACAGATTTTCATGCGGTTTCTTTTAACAGATAGAGTAATTCCAGAAGTAGGTTTATATGTATAGTACATGCTTAATATAGTAGAGTGGTCAGCGGGAACCGGAATGGACGCCACGCGGGCGGAAAAAATTGGCAGTACGAAGTTCGCCGACTAAACTAAGCTCACGGCTTCACACATTTTACTAAATAAAAATAATATGTATTAACTAAATGTAAACATAGCTGATGAATTAGGTTAAGCTATTCAAAAGTTTTAGTAAAATAAAGAAACTCATAATAGGGAATATAAGGGATTAGAGACATTATGGAAGTCACTTGAGGACATCAGATTATTGTAAGGGAAGGTACCTTACAATACATATTAACAAGTATCTCCAGCCTATGTTAGCCCTTAATACACCTCCCTGTATTCAACTAATCAATCATAATATTGGCTGGAGGTGAGGGTAGGTAACAAAGTTGCAAATAATCGATGTCTGAGTTCACTCGAGCGCACACGGCCTTTTATTTTATTTTAGGGGAAATCATACTAGCAGGAATAAAAATATATAAATAAAGCCAAATTAATAAAACACGGTAAATTAAAAATACATGCAATATCCAATTTCAAAACAAAAATAACTACATATAAGGTCCAATATCATACGATATTCGACTTTATATACAATTTGAATTAGATAGACGCTTCCTTCGCCAGTTAAAATGGGAAATTTATAAGACCTATCATCAAATCTAGCATGCTGCGTTAGCATTAGCACTTACAAAGATTCACACATGTGTATGGAAGTTTTTAGTTCTGACGATGATGTTATCGATAGTCGTGATAGTGGCCCTACATCCTTGCTGGTTCTTTACACAGGTCCACCGCACTTGAGGACCTCTGCTGCCACTCCACTTGTTGTAGCGGTACTTCCCCACCACTATCACTGGATTTCCGAAACGGGTCTTTTCAAACTTACATGGCATGTAGCCTACAAAAATATAACCGCATTAGTTTAAAATACCTCTTTGATATTTAAATCTATTTGAAGAATTAGTTTTACAAAAATTACTTAATTAATCACGTAATAATAATATGCAACGCAAAAAAAAGTAAAAACATTTGGTAAGACTCATTTAAATCAGTATTACAATAAATTCTATTAATACAATAAATAGGTGACGACCCTTGATACTATTACTATAAATAACACTATATGTATATCCTTCACTATGTTACCTATGACTACGGTTGGTACAAACAAGTGACTGTAATATCAGCAGACAGTAGTGTTAAAATAACACATAAAAATTAACCCCAAATCGAGAGGTTTACTAACATTCTGACTCCAAATCAGCTCAAGGGCGTCAAATTACTATTACATTACTATCCATTTTCAAAATAACACGAAATTAAGAAGTCATTGACTGCCATAAATAGATCAATACTATGAAAAGTAAAAAAAGCTTGTAACATAAAATAATTCCATCAAATATTGCACAAAATTATCACTTAATCACATTATATAAATATGTTATTAAAATCATTACCAAATTTATAAACTTATATAGTTTATAAGTTATTGCGTATGGTTATGATAATGAACCTCTTCTTGGATACAACCATCGACGGTGTATATTGTAGCCTTACAGCCCACCGCCACCCTGACACAGACCCACCTAGCTCTTCCGTTCTTGGCCCCTCCATAACGCTGGTTAAAACGATATCCTCGATATTCAATTGCGGGTTTACCGAATCGCGTAACCAAAAACCTCGGTGCTGTGAGTGTTAAATAACGTTAGTTTATTAAGCTGTTGAGTAACTACACAATGCCATAGCATTATTTACCAAAGAGATCATTAAATTGGACATTCTATACCAATAATAAAAACAACGTTGTACGATGAGACAATTAATGATTATGGTAATTCAAAATTCTGTACAATTTATTATCAAGCAATACAATAGTACACCTGCAGCCTCTGCCAGCTTTAACGCAGTACCACCTAGTCATTGGGGGTCTGCTAGAAATATGCTGGGTAAAGCGGTAACCTTGACAACAAAGAATCTTATTCCCGTAGCGCGATGTTGAGTAGTAAATACCTGGAAACACATATTAACAAACATAATTTATCATTAGTATACGGAGGCATCTAATTCATTGGAGTTCTAAATACCCATGCAAGATCTATACTATCGTAAAATAATAGCACAACCTGATGGGAAGCAGATCAAGGACGTGTGCAACACCAGGGGCATTACAGCAGCAATGCCGGCCGATGCCGTAAAGGCCTTAATAAACTGGCTGGTGGTTGTTTAGGAAAAGTACAACAAGGATTCCGTAGTCTAAACGTGAGCGGAATTAAGTGCTTTTCGTACCTCAATGTGCGCATCGTTTAAGGTTGCAACGTATTGTGTAGGTATCTTCTTACAACCCTACGAAGGTCTTCGTGGCCCAAGCCGGATGGCCTGCGCTATAGCTTTTGCGCTATAGATTAGCGATGACGGACAAAGCTATAGCGCAGGTCAGTTGGCGGTAGCTCGCATTAAAAGCTGTAGAAGTCAAACCATAGTGAGAAAAAATGCTTGACCCTCAGATGCAACCGGGCACCAAGCTAAGATGATGATGCTAATTGCGGACGGCAATAGGACATGAATATAAGGAACAACCACAGTCTAACGAATCATACTACATACAGTCTGTCAACGAAGCCGTCTAGATAGAGCAATCGTGCGGGGGGAGAGGGGTGGTGGGGGACGGGGTATTACTCGGTACGCCCATACATTTTACTCGGTACTAAGGATTCAGGACTGTCTCATTTGTAAGCACACTAATCACGTGGTTTTTTTTTGTCATGAATCGTTTTGTTTGTTAAAATGTTTTTTTTTTTCGTTTTCTATATTTAGCGATCCAAGATGGCGGACACGACATTTTCACAAAAAACGATATGGGTATCGTTTTCAGGGTTTTAGAGGTCGCCGATTAGAAATATATCATCCATTTCGCGATCCAAGATGGCGGACCCGAAATTTTCACTAAAATCGATATGGGTATCGTTTTCAAGGTACTCGGGTTGCTGATTACGAATATATTATTCATGTAGCGATCCAAGATGACTGGATGGATGATATATTCGTAATTAGCAACCCCGAAAACCTCGTAAACGATACCCATGTTGACTTTTTTGGGAAATTTCAAGTCCGCCATCTTGGATCACTAAATGGATTTTATTATTAGTCACCCCGAAAACATAGACTTTTTTTTTTAATTTCAAGTCCAACATCTTTGATCGTCGTTAAAATGGTCGTCAATTCCGATATCAGACAATTGCCGACAGGCAATCATTCGATGGGAAACTGTCGACTTCCAACTGATTGTATGTAGCCGTAAAACTGACAGCAGGGAATGGCCGGCAGGCCAAAATCGCTTTCGAGTGTGGGCGCTATCAATTTAGGACTGCAGGCCGCCCGATATGCTCTGAAACTGCAGGCGGACTGATCGTGGATAGGCTCCTTAAGAATATATCATCAATTTAGCGATCCCGGCGATTAGCGAAATTTCATCGAAATTAGAACCCAAACCCGAACCTGAACCCGAATCAAAAATTTAAATTGAAATCGAAACCGAAACCAAAACCGAAATCGAAACCGAAACCGAAATCGAAATCCAAAAACTCACCAGTTAAAATATTACATTTGCTTGATCATAATTGGTTGAGTAGAACCGGAGATATAAGCAAAAGTCGCAATAGCCGACATCCATGCAAGCGGAGCCGCGGGCATTAGCTAGTAATTTATATTAACGTGAGTTGATGTACCTTGACAGAACAAAGAGATCAAAATAGGGGTTATATATAAAATGTTACAGAAAAATGAATTATAGGTAAATAAACACTGAAGTGACAACCCTGACAAAACTGCAAAAGGCGGCATTTCCGCAAACATCAAACGCGATGAACTACTGTAAGATCCCTCGTTATACTGTGGAACAACTATATCTTGGTGTGAAGCGCTAATCAACTGCGAAATCGGGATAAATATGTAATTTTAGGGATGGCATTATCGATAAACTAACAGTCGTCAAAATGACGGTCTTAATACATCTCTGCCTGTGTTTAAATGAATATAAAAGTATGAGTAAAATTACCTATAAGAATAATTACGCATAATATGAGAATGAAACGTAAGGGCTTAGGAATAATACAATAAAATAATAAAATTTACAATATAATAACTTTTAATCGGGATGAATTCGTTTACATGTCGCAGCCAACTAGCTCAATAAGCCTTTCAATAAACAGCGTCCAAATGATATTCAGCTTTAGCATTTGTAATAACTTTTAATAAACAGGGTGACTTAAGCCATTCGTACGATATACGATTTAAAGTTAGTGACAGGTTTATTGAGAAGAGTAGCTCAATTCGATTTGGATAGGTTAGGTTAGAAGGCTAATACGGGAGCGGACTAGGCTAGGCAAGTAGTAAAACGTAACGAACCAAGACATTTGCCTAGCTGTTTGATCAAATGGCTGAATATCATTCAGGAAGCTCGTTGAACGGTGCTGTTTAGTAAAAAAGGCCAGGCTGTTGATTGAACGGCTGATTGAACTAGTTGGCTGCGCCATTTGAATTTACAGTTTTATGCCTCAGAGGCGTTTACATTTTTGGAACCTAGATCCTTCTCTGATTCTGCAGACTACATTTTCTGAGCAGTTAATTTATAAGTTTAATTAACAGTAATAATTCTCAAAAATAATTTTGTTTAAAACGTCTGTAATGAGGTTCAGGATGTCATCTAAAAATATCTAGAGTGCGCATTCCGTTCCGCTTCTAATAGTTCTCGATCATGGCTTATTTTAAATCTTCGTGTACGGTATCATATCAAATTTGGCTTTTGTGACCCAGGACAGAGCAGCGTGAGACCCTAAGCAAAAAGTGTTCAGAAACATAAATTTGCATACTTGTAATTTATTGTTAGAATTCATATCACTTGGAAGAAAGTAATGGAAAGTGTTATCACGCCTAGATTCATTACAAGTTTTTCTTCGAGATACGTCAGTCTGTTTGACTAATCCTGTAATATAGACTTTTCTCTGGTCCCAGTTCAGATTACTCCAAAAATGTTCAAAAACGACTTCACGGGTCTCATCACTTATTTCGTTACAATGTCTGTTCTGGCTCTTTTCGCAGAATTTCGATCTGCACCTCTCACCTAACTTCCTTTGAGATCTCATTTTGCCATATTTCACTTTTCTGTCTCTTGTTACTGTATATCCCAAATATTCCTTGCCTTTCATTCTGAGTTGTTTATTTTTTAGCCTTGAGCAACTACGTATATTTTTTACTTTTCGGTGCTTTCTGCCTTCATTTAAATCGCCTATGTTTAGCAATGTAGCTATTGGATCTTGTATTAAGTCGTTATGACAATCATCACTAGATGAAGATGATGGCTTGTAGAAAGCAGAAGAATTGGACGCTAATTCTTCCCCGTCAGAGGTAGCACATATTCCTTCATTTTCTTTTAGACTAGAGATCTTTTTAGACCTGTGAGCTTGATATTTGGACTTGTTAACTGAAAAGACATAGAACGCTACTTAAAATAAAGTACTGACGTCGCTATAATTATAATTTACTTAGAATTGTTTATATGTAGATATAGACCAGTACATACTTATTCATTGTTAGTAACTCTCTGGACATAGTTAAGGGCAATAAAATAAAACCAAATTGACGTAGTTCGCAGAATAAGGAAGCCAAAGGGGAAAACCGCGAATGGGTATAATTTAGGATAGGTCTAGATATAAATAAAAAATCTATATTGTCACATAAATGACATACTTTACTGCTTTTATAATATTCTCCATATCTTAAACTTAAATATATAAAACATTTGAGCTATAGGAAAGTATACAATTATTGAAATTTAAAATTATTATTTTTTCAATATGAGCGAAAATAGTATTGTCTTTAACTATTGCTGTTTAATAATTTGTATTTAAGGCCCCACTATATTTATACTGGCAGCCCTATCTTCAGATCTGACTCTTTTATTTTCAATCACATCGTAATCAGGTAAACAATTTGTTACATGACAAGATTTTCTTATAACTTCATGTTTAAATAATGTAATTGTAGCAGTGCATTTACATTTCTTTACATTTACGCAAACCCAGTTGGTAGATCCATTCTTATAACTTCTTTTCTTGTGATATAAGTATCCATCAAATACCACTAAAATGCCTCCTCTCTGGCTGCTTAAATATTCAATAGGATAAAATGGTAAAATCTTGTACCCTAAAAGAGAAATCGTTAGGTTAAATAAAAATTGTTACAGGTACCTCGAAACTAGAAAGTGTTAATCAAATATATAAAATTGCCTTCGTTTTATCACATTTGTAAAGCGAGAATTATATATAGGTATAAATAAAAATTACGCCCTATGTCTTTCCTGTATCATTCACGAGGGCCCCCAACTTTAACTTGATTAAGTAAATATACCTACATTTTGTATTTTTTTATTTTACAGTTTTATAAATTTTCGACGAACCCATTTATTAGGGAAGTTGTGAAAATAATGTAGGTAATTTGCAATTTTCTGGTAGCCATATGGTTCTGCTAGAATTGATTTGAATTATATTGGCGAATACTACAATTCTATTGCTTGTATAGAAATCAGCTAATACAAAGTTTTTAAATCTTTTAGTGATTTAAACCACACCGTTCTCACTTGTGACTTATTACGATTTTGGAGTTTGTTTTATGAGGACGACTCCTTTACTATTCAACGTTGAAACAATCTATCGGTACCGCATTTGATATTTGAACTGTGTAGTCGTTTGTTACCTTTTCCATGCTCTTGTAAAAGATCAACTCCAATTCACGCCGCCACAAATTCTATTTCGCATTTGTGTTTGTCTTCTCTTTTGATGCTATTATCGTCAGCCATAATCAATCTCGCGTTGCATATACCTCTTCTCACACACCTCCAAATGATTGCGCCGTCTTTATTTGTTCTCTCTATATTATATCTACGTCCTTCACGAAGTAGAACTGACTTTCCTCGCTGTGATACTGTGATTAGTTCAGGTGCAATTTTATTTGTAGATGGACCTGAGTGTAATCCACTTCCTGAAAAGACACAATCATACAATTAAGATCACTTTTCTCTCTCTCTCTCTCTCACTCTCTTCACAGAACAGGAATAGTTGGAAAAAGTTCTTGCAACCTCTCGGCACTTCGCTGTCTCTCGTTTTCCTTCAAATGATGATAAAGACTTTGTCCCATAAATATACATAATGATCCTCATATCGATTTCCAGTTGCGACACAAGTAGTGGTGCCCGAATTAAATTTTAATATATTTGTTGCAAGTGAGGTTAGGAGCTGTATTTTCTTTCAACTTTGTACTATATATATTATTTTTACAGAACAATGATAATATTGTTGTTACGTCAGATTTATTTTACATACATAGGTTATAGGTTATAGGTACCTGCAAGAATTGAAAGAATCCTTAAGTATGTTTTAGAATCATTTCTTTTTATTCATCTTTCTCTTTAAAAAAAAAAAAATTGACATTGAAAGATTTGTTTTAATAATGTTATCTGATATCTTACATTGTTTAGAGTATCATTCCTACTCTTTCTTTTTCCTCATTTGGCTTTCTTGAAAGGCGCTGCTGTCTAATCTCCAAACCCGAAAGGTAATCCTGCACCAATGTCCAGAGCACCTCTTCCGTTGATCAGCGGTATTCCACTCCTTGGCAGTACGCATGTATAGTCATTCGTTACCTTTTCCATGCTCTTGTAAAATACCAACTCCAATTAACTTCGACTCAAATTTTAGCTCGCATTTGTGTTTGTCTTCTCTTTTGATGCTATTATCGTCAGCCATAATCAATCTCGCGTTGCATATACCTCTTTTCACACACCTCCAAATGATTGCGCCGTCTTTATTTATTCTCTCGATATTATATCTACGTCCTTCACGAAGTAGAACTGACTTTCCTCGCTGTGATACTGTGATTAGTTCAGGTGCAATTTTATTTGTAGATGGACCTGATTGTAATCCAATTCCTGAAAAGATACAATTAAGGTCAATTCTCTCTATTTCTTCACTGAAATAGCAGAGGCCAGTATTCGTAATTATGAATAATTGCCTGAAAGTTCCTTCAGCTTTACGGCGCTTCACTGACTCTTCTTTTCTCCTTCAAACGATTATGAACTTTTTGTTCCGTAAATAATATCATCATCCTTATATCCATGAACTTTGTAATGGTTTTTTTTAGATCAATTATTGTATTGTTAATATGTCATATTTATTTTACAAATTAATATAGGTTATACGTACGTAGCCTAGTGGTATGGGTAATGGACTGCTGAGACGAGGTCTCGGGTTCGATCCCAGGTTTGCCATGGCGCACACCAATGACTTTTCGATGCTTTTCGAAGTTATGTGTGTATTTATCGCAGGTTTATAAGTGCCCGGATAATGGCAATAGGCTCGCCACCTATTACATTGGGACCTAAACATAAACTGTCGAAATGTGGGTGCTAGCACCTCTGCCTACCCCTTCGGGGAATACAGGCGTGAGTTTATGTTTATGTTACTTAAGCATGTTTTTACACGTGTCTTTCAATTCAAAATTTTATTTTTCCAGAGAGAATGATGCTCATTGGAAAAATAAAATGTTTGACATTAAAATATTTGAATGAATTTTTTATAGCATTTATTATGCTAACTTTTAAGTTCGAAAAACATTGGAAAAAATGAAATGCTCAAGTGAGACTCGAACTCACGACCTTTCCCTTACAGGGGGACTGCTCTTCCAACTGAGCTATTGAGCTCACAAATTAAAATATTTGTTTTTAATAATGTTATTTGATCACTTATATTGTTTAGACTATATTTTTTTCTTTTTACTCATTTTCATTTTTCCGGGATCGACGGCTCTATAATCTCAAAACCCGAAAGGCAATCTTGCATCAGATCCTAGTAACCAGCGACATTCCACTCCTCGGCAGTGCGCATGATAAATGTATCGCTGAAGCGTTGAGTACCAACGTATGAGTGGAATATCCAGCATCTATCCATGACGCATTCGATGGGAAAGAATCGATTTTTAAATAATAATAACCGTTTTAAAAAAGAACCGATTATTCGGAAGTTGCCAACACTCGCGCGCTCAACAGTTCCACACTAAGGAATTTATGAATAATAAGAATAGAAAAGCGTCATGTAAAAATAAAAATCTTTAATTAGTTCATTTTACATAAAAAATCTGGATTGTCTCAATTGTATCACAATATTCATAGCTTACATATAAGTTGTAACCATTAATCCCCGTATAATAATATTTATACACATTTTTTATTCTTACAGTTAATTTTGAGCCACCTTACATGTAGAACCGTGTAAAAATAAATCAGTAGGTATATTATATTTTGTTTCTCATTATTATCATATTATATACCTATCCAAGAATGAAATCACCCAGATTTCATTCACTCTTGGTCTTGGTAGTATCGTAGTACCTGTCTGTGCTGCGTGATCAATTTCATTATTTCTTTTTTTAAACAGGACACGTCAATTTGACTTCACCTCGACTGATGTTAAGCTTAAGGCAAAGTCTCGGAAAGAGGGTCACCATCGTAAACATTTACCATGTTAACAGTGGTGGCACTCAGCTTGACGGCCTCATTAGATGCCTTTTCACGCCCCGCTTATAGGACCCGGGACTGTAGGAAGAAGGAAACACGTGAGCTGGCAGGGAGTTCATGATTGTCCATGGGCAGTATGATCGTTGAGCACTCTAACAATCTCATCATGCATGGTAATAACTGTGGCGCGGCACCCAGAAGTCTTACTGGTGCATATCCAGCGAAGCTTGGGCTCCCTGGAGCCACTGTGAACGCTGAACCGATATTTCCCCATGACCAGAATCTTTCTATTCTTCCACGTTTTGTCGATATAATATTCTGTAAATAGATTAATATTATACAACAATAATAAATCGTTTGCATAAAACGTGATACGATTCTGATTCTGTTGTGTATATCAATAAGTTCCTCTATCCTCCTTGCGTTAATCTCGGTCGCATCCAAGGTCTGCTTTCCGGGCTATTTCCCCACTTCTGAGCTCGATCCTGAGCATTCATGGTAGTTATACCATTCGCACGCATGTCACCTTGCTCGAAGCGCAAAGCCAGCATTTCTTAGGCTTACACCTCCTAAAGGGACCTAGCGGGGGTGCTATTGCCAGACTTTTGTTACCCACATATTGTTTACGTTATTAGCATTAAGTATCTGATATACCTATAGATTTAATGAATTTTTGTTTCATGAAAAATCCAGATGTTTTTGTCTAAAACCCATGAAGATAGCGTGTTAAATGAATAATCCTTAGTTTATAACATAGACGTGCCAATAAACAAGAATATACAATAAAAAATACTTTATTTCAAATGGTCCCACATGAACGTTTAACAAATGTAACCAAATTATCAAGAAAATAAAAGAAAAAATCAAACTTAACTAAACAAACAAACCAAAAAATGTTTTCTTATTTTAAAATTAATTTTGGTATCATACCTAATTCATTAGCTACTCTTTGATGCACTAAATTACGTGACCGCAAAAAAGGAACACGCATTTTACAATCAATAGTATAAAATGTCCAAAAAAAGTACATTTTCAATGACACTGATAAACTAGATTGCAATGGCATAGAAAGAAGACTTTAAATTACCTAGCGGCCATCATATAAACGGTTATAACTGCTAGTAAAGAACTTAAACAAAAGTCAAAAGACAAGGCAGTCCGCGCATGTGCGGTGTCACTGTGCGGACTAACCAAGAAACCAATAAAAGAATTAATCAACCAACGTGAGCTCTTTAAGGCCAGCCGCATACGCACGGTTTTCCGATTAGGTTTTCCGAATCCGATTGGGTTCGAACTTAGATTGTTGAAAATTTTGTATGAAGCATTCGGATATCCGAATGTCATCTAATCCGGATCGGAAAACCTTAAGTGTGCGGCCGGCTAAACCTGTCATTGGTTGAATATAAACTAATCTTTAGCTTATATTCAAGCCCTATATGAAATATGTAGTCATCCCATTAACATCTGTAAATGCATTCTTAAAAAATAATAATCCAAAACCAATAAGGATTTTAAACCCTACTGTTTAAGGCAGAAATTCCCTAAAATAAGGCACAGAGAAATCTTATTTAGTACCTACACATATCAAATAGTACTACTTTTGATAATAACACTTGAATAACAAGTACAGTCAACCAATTAACTCTAAGTGACGCTTATAAGTGAAAATTGTATGAACACATATGCTTGTGTTCAAAAAATACACATGCATAAAATTGGTAAAATTTAGAAATGTCCCTCATTAAACTCTAATCAACAATCAAAGATATAAAGTTACAAAATATTCTTAAAGTATCACAACATTATAAAGTTTACTTATCAATAATTATAACTAATGAAGTCACTTCGGTCGCTAACTGTATTTAAAATTTAAAAATCTATTAACTATCATACTCCAGTATATTAAATGACTACGTACGCTTAAGGAACTAACCTTTCAAATTATTACTGAATTATATTTGAGTATGTAGAATTGCCGGGAAATACTTTGAAAAAAGTTGGAAAATTCGCACCTAGTATGGGTACGTAAAGTAAGGCCAACGAAGCAAAAGAAAAAAGATAAACAAAGTTTTAGCGGTTCCAAACATTGATCACTTGAAGTGCATTCTAGACAGCAATGAAATTGCTCATAAGATGGCGGACCTGACAGTTTAGAAACGCTTTACTGACAGCTTTCCTGTACTACGAAACACGCAACGACACGTGTCGCTCGGCAATTGTCGCGTACGTGTGACGTCTGCGACAAGGACAGAGAAAATAATCGCTAGTTATCGCAACGTAACTCAGTAATGGTCGCATTGTTTACCTTTTTTCTCTCGTCTCGTTGGCTTTATTTTAGTAATACATAGTGCGCATTTTAATAATCGCCCTGTTCAACCAAATGACATAATGCTTTCTACTCAGCTATATTACATTGTCGAGTTGTGTGCCGGTCATTGCAGGTATTGCTGGAGACATATATCTTGGACCTAAAATGTGCTCAAAATGTGCTCTATACACGTGTATTTTGAAGACAGCACCAGGTGCTACTGCGGTACACGAACTCACATTCACCAAGCATAGATTATTATAAAACAATTCCGCGATCATCATCATCCACATAAAGACGTTAGTCCTGATTGCATCCGAGGCCACGGTGCCCTCGGAGCTCAGGGTCCGCCTTCCGGCTCTTCCTCCTCCACTTCGCACGATCTTGGGCGTCCAAGGTAGTGAGACCGTTTTCACGCATGTCACCCTCCACGACGCCAAGCCAGCACTTCTTGGGCCTACCCCTTCTACCTGGACCGGGTGGGGGCGCCATTGCATTTTATCCACGTAGCTGGGCGGTTTCCGCAAGACGTGGCCGCACCAGCGGAGGCGGCTCTCTTGCATTTTATCTGCGATGTCACGGACATGAAGGCTGCCGCGGATGCGCGAGTTCCTCACGCGATCTTTACGCGTGACTCCACACATCCACCGCAGCATTTTCATCTCCGTGACACGCAGCATCTGCTTGTGTCGCTCCAACAGCGGCCACGCCTCACAGCCGTGTAAGAGGACAGGTCTAATGATCGTTTTATAGACCTGCCCCTTCAGCCTGACTGGCATTTTAGTATCGCAAGTGACGCCAGTCATTTTCCGCCACTTAGCCCACGCGACGACATAAAACATAAAACAATTCCGCGATGTCAGAGCCTTTTATATCTCGCGATTTAGGTCCAAGATATATGACCCGACCAATATATTCATCCATACTTCCATACTAATATTATAAATGCGAAAGTAACTCTGTCTGTCTGTCTGTCTGTCTGTATGTTAAGCTTTCACGCCTATACCACTGAACCGATTTTGATGAAATTGGTATAAGGGTAGATTAGACCTTGAGAAAGGACATAGGCTATGTTTTGTCGCGATAACCGACATCCACGCGGGCGGAGCCGCGGGCTAAAGCTAATACTTATAAGTGCAGATAATAACGGGTACAAGGTAGTAGACGTACTGGTAGATATATAGCAAATATAAGAAACCTAAGCTAGTATGCCACGAGATGATGTGCTCTTTTTCAAGAAACTTGTTAAACATGCAACTTGTTTTTCCAAAACTAAATCTTTGTGCTTTGTAGCGCATTTACTTTAGAGAAATGAATTAGGGAGAATATTTTAGACCTAACTACACAATCTTGTTCAGTGCCAGTATTAGCAGCAAGTCCTATCCTTAAAAAACAGTTTACCGATAATATCTAGGCATTCGATTTTACTGTCCAAATTACATGCAAACATTACTAAGTAGCATCCATCCTATGAAATATCTAATCGCTATAAAATATAACAACGCAAGAAATACATACGTAAGTAAACAAAGATTATTTTCTTAATAAAATGTAAAACAAAACTTCAGTTTCGTCATTTTAACTTAAATGCGGCTTATAAGTTTTTAATAGTAAAACATAACATAAGATATAATATTTCAAAACTATCAAAAATAAATATCTTAATATGAAATATAACAACTAGTAAATAAGGGTACAGAAGAAATCCACATAATAACTAATAAAAGATAAACAATGGTGTCGATTCTATTCTTCATTTGCACTAAACTAAACTAATATCTCTTTTTTTTTATATTAACCGATAACGTGAAATCACTCCTAACACAAGCAATTTAGCTTAGCTGGAGAGTTTTAACGGGAAAATTTGGATTTTCGGTAAGAATATTTAAAAAATCTGTTGCTGTTTCTTTTCTAAAATTGACGAAAACTAGCAGTTGCACGTGCAAGTAGTAATAATACACTCTGAAACCAGCAAAACGGTATAAAACCGAAATTTAAATATAGAAATTTTAGTAAAAAAGTAGAAAAGAATTGACACCAGTAACAATAAACAAAAATATAACGAACTAAAAATGAAAATGTTTCATTTATGATTATGTTCTCCGCCTGTTCTGATAATAATGTCATCTTTAGTGAACAGAGCAGCGTTGCATTTTCTAAAATTGCATATCCACCGTTTTTCTTTGCTTTTAGACTTTGCCGAATTCATATAAAACTTATGATGCCCTACTAAGATTACAGGATTTCCGCTCCGAGTTCTCCCAAACACAGGCACTAAAAATGTAACCAAAAGCGTAATTTTAACTAATGCTAGCGAACAAGTGAAAACATTACCCTCCTTCCTTCAGCAGTCGGGTAAAAAGACTAGCTTTCACCAATGAGATACCATTTTTTTAAATGGAATTCGTGTAGTATATAACGCGTCTATATTCATCGGTGAAATCCAGTCTTAGATGATTCTCTAAAATTAGTATAAAATCATATTGATTTAACAGTGCAAAGTTCCCGAAGACATAGAAATGTGTACATTTTTATTTACATTTTGTATATAATTCTTTTGTATACGAGTATGAACCGCGTTAAGCTAGTATTCAAATAAAAGATTATTATAATAAAAAAAATAGTAATTTACTATTTTCGAAACTAAAGAGGAACATTAGAATTAGACTTAAAATTAACGTAAACCTTTCATTAAAAATTCATGACAATAATATCACCTGACATGAAAATTTATTTATCTTCAAGTCGTACAAGCTCAAGTTAAGTAAAAAAAAACACAAAATCAATCATACCAACGAAAATAAATTCAAAATGAACTAAAAATCTTAAAAACATACGGAAATTATAACAAAAATGTTCTATAGTTATCAGATTGTTAATTTTTATTTTTATGATATTTGGCCAGTCAGCGGTGGGTAGTGTAAAAGTTAAGTACTGCTCATTATTGAGGTATAGCTTGACCTAAATCTTGGACCTAAATCGCAAGATATAAAAGGCCCCTGGCGCGCTCGGATTATTTTGTTATAATCTATGGTTGGTAAATTTGAGCTCATCCACCGCAGTAGCACCCCGTGCTATATTCAAAATACATCTAAGAAACGTGTACTGCGTGTATAGTGCCACATTATGAGCACATTTTAGGTCCAATATATATAAATCAAGCTATACCACAGATGAAAGTGGGTTAACTCCAAGATATTACGAAATAGAACTACATATTATAATGCAATCTAAAAAAGATATTGATAGACTTTGATATGATACTCATCATTTATGACATTAACATTAAAAAGATAATAAGATTATCTTGTATATTCAAAGAGAAAAAGAGCTCAAAAGCCCCCAAAACCATCACCGGTTACGATTGATACGTAACCGGTGATGGTTTTACCATAACCAGCCAGTCCGGTATACTCCTAGCTTCCTAGCATAATGATAACCTATTTAACAATAGCGGTTCCCTATAACCCGATTCCTGCCTGCGGCTTGCTCTACAAAGAATTCCATACAAAATTGCTAGCTCATTCTATAACAGCTAATATTTTTTCCACCAGCTTCCCTTTTTTAATGCTGATGCTCATTCGAAGTCTTGACAATGACGTCATCTAGCGTTATAATCGTCGCCCGACAGCCTGAACCAACTTTAGAACATTGCCACCGCCTGCGCCGTCCGCACCCAGAGACGGATGCCCGGGTAAAACGGTACGGGCCCAGTTCTATAACAGCGTTGCCGTACCGACTCTCAGTAAACACGGGAACTGAAAGAAAAGCAGGTTAATATATTATCTGTGTGCTGACGGAAAAAGAATAGAAGTACCACCACCTCATGTTATCCGAAGGGTGTCGTAAGGGGCGACTAGCGGGAAAATACGCAGACGATATCACTGCAAGCGAAGGAACCAACCCGTCAGCCAGCGTGGGAACAGTAGGCTTCCCAAAATTGGGAGAAGCCTGCGTCCAGCAGTAAAACGCGCTAGGTTAAATTATTATATGTACAAATTACCTACCGTATTCTTCAGTTTTTTTATTGAGGGGAATACCTATTCATCAGTTTAGTACATTTTTATGGTTTTTTTAATATATAACTTCCTTTCGAAGGTTTAGGATGTAGAAGTCCCTACTGCTGCTATAAGGATCAAGTCATATAATTAAGTAAGATAGTGCTGAACGATCATTTTCAAACAAAAATTGATATAAACCTATTTAAGAAACTCTATGAGACAAGACAGGTTATGATTAAGTGAGAATCTACGTAATATAGGTACAAATATATAACTAGTATGCTATATCTAAGAACTCCACCGTCGCCCCTAGATGGTATTTCGAATATTCAAGGCATCACTATACAGCTCAGTTGGTCAGAGCATTCCCACTGTAAGGGACTGGATGAGTTCAAATCCCGACTTTACGCTTTACATTTACAATTTTTTTTAGAATCTAAATCGATACAATCTGCTACAATAAATAGCAGAGAAGGTCAACAGATATTATGTCTCGGCCGTCAAATATATAAAATACAATCAAACGAAACCAAGCCGTTTGGAAAATGGGTTCGAGAATACAGATAAATAATATCTAGTTCCACGTTGTTTAGTCAATTGTAACTACAATATATTGGTTCCAGTTTTGTTAGTGCAAGTAGATGCAATCATCAGTATTGTTATTTAATTAACGCGATCATGATATAGATACATAATGTAGAGTTCTTCGAGTACTTCGAAATAATTATTTATAGTAATTTGTCGAATAAATTATTTAATTACGTACCCTTAATTAATCTTCAATTGTTTTGTATGGGCTTGTATTTTATTAAAAATACAATGACTTTTCATTTTCATGTTTCAGTTCACGCATGCAAAAGACATCAACGCGTTAGTGGAACGTAGACAAATGTGCAAAATTATGATTATACACATACGTCTTTGTTCGATTTGCTACTGCCGTCATACACACGCAAACATGAATGCAATGTTGTATAAAATAAAAAAAGCTTGTAAATGTACAAAGTCTACTTTAATATTGGAATCTCTCCTTATAAAAATACTGCTTACAAAGGTCCTAAACATTTATAATGTAAGCATCATAGTAAATTATGACTATTTATATGCGATTTTATATTAAAACGACATGAGGTAAACACTGCTCATATAATGCTTATTTAAAGCGTTAGTAAGCATAACGTATAATAAGTACATAAATAATAGTACAGTCAGCGTCAGAAATATCTTTAGAACGATTTCTCAAGTTTTTAAAACTCTCGTATTAAGAGCAATTCAAACTGTTTTATTGATTTAAATGATTTTTTTGTCCGAACTAAAGGTGTGTACCAAATATCAGAACAATCAGTCAACTGGAAAGGGGTAAAAAAATACAAGATCATTTTGAGCACTTTGTTCGTCAAAATCTTTCTGATGCTGACTGTACCTACATTTACGCACGTGCGTAAGTACAATACAAAAGTAATAAATACAATATGCATTACATTAAGTATTAAATACATTGTGATTTATGAACGTAGGTGGCCGAATACTATAAATTAATCTTTGCGGGTCCAGTGGGTACTTTTGTGAGAGGGTAGAATCTTGGAGGTCGAGTGGGTACGTAGCCACTGGCTAGCCGTTCAAGCTCGCACAGTCATTAATCTAAATTCCTTTAATGTTAAATTAAAGATCCTACAATTACAAAATAGTTATGTTTACAATATATCCACAAGCGTTATATATTCACAACTATTTAAGTACATATAATCAACATGAAATAGAAGCAATACATACAGTAAATGTCTAACTTTTAACTACATCTATGACTGCATCGACTAAAATTGCAACCTTTCAGGTAAAATCAGTAGTAGCATATCTTACTTCACACCAAGAAAAAAATAGGTATAATATAAATAAGAAAATACGTGGGTATACCCAATTAGCGGCTTGTTGTAGAGAGCCAATCTCTTGCAGGGAACCATTGAATCAGATAATAGGTCACATTACGTAAATCACAAAATGTTCCCTCAGTATTGAAGAAAAGTGAAAAAGCCAATGCGAATGAACTAAACTGTACTTTTATGAGTGGCTTGTTCATTGTTATGCCGAATAATAACATTATCTACCATGTATATAGTCGATCGACATCCTCCAGAAAGTTGACACAAGTTCAGCGTGTTTTTATGAATGGCAGTGCCCATTGTTGTACCGAATGATGTTATTGTTCACCGTGTATATAGTCGATCGACATCCTCCAGAAACTTGACACAAGTTCAGCGTGTTTTTATGAATGGTACTGTTCATTGTTGTGGCGACTGATGATATTATCTAAAATGTATATATTCGCTCTACATCCACCCGGAAACTTGACACAAGTTCAGCGTGCTTTTATTAATGACAGTGTCCATTGTTATGCCGAATGATGATATTGTCTACCATGTATATAGTCGACCAACATCCTCCAAAAACTTGACACGAGTGTAGCGTGTTTTTATGAATGGCAGTGTTTATTGTTATGCCGAATGATGATATTGTCTAACATGTATATAGTCGATCGACATCCTCCAGAAACTAGACACAAGTTCAGCGAGTTTTTACAAATGACAGTGTCCATTGTTTTGCCGAATGATGATATTGTCTACCGTGTATATAGTCGACCAACATCCTCCAAAAACTTGACACGAGTGTAGCGTGTTTTTATGAATGGCAGTGTTCATTGTTATGCCGAATGATGACATCGTCTCCCGTGTATATAGTCGATCGACATCCTCCAGAAACTTGACACAAGTTCAGCGTGTTTTTATGAATGGCAGTGTTCATTGTTATGGCGAACGATGACATTGTCTATTGTGTATATGGTCGATCTACATCCACCCGGAAACTTGACACAAGTCCAGCGTGTTTTTGGACCCTTGCTGTTACTAGCACGGTTGTACCGATATGGTCCATAGTTAATAACCGGGTTACCAGCCTTCGTTGTACCGAAAACAGGCACTGAAAGCAGAACTTAAATATTAGTGAATATATTCGAATTTTTTGTCTATTACAAAAACTATTTTGTCGTGTACTCAATATGTTATGTATGTATCTATCTAAAATATACAAAAAAAATTAACAATAAAAAAACATTTATTCAAAATGTTCTATTTAGGTACTATTTTATATTATACAGAGATTTTAACTCAACAACACACAATGTCAAATTCAAAGATATAGGAGATATAATTAATCGCTGTGCTTTTTTAGGGTTCCGTAGCCAAATGGCAAAAAACGGAGCCCTTATAGACTCGTCATGTCTGTCTGTCCGTCCGTATGTCACAGCCACTTTTCTCCGAAACTATAAGCCCTATTGTGTTGAAATTTGGTAAGTATATGTATTCTGTGAACCGCATTAAGAATTTTACATAAAAATAGAAAAAGAGCAATAAATTTTGGGGGTCCCCATACTTAGAACTGAAAGTCATAAATTTCTTTTTCATCAAACCCATACGTGTGGGGTATCTAAGTATAGATAGGTGTTCAAAAATGCTTTTGAGGTTTCTAACATGATTTTTTTCGAAACCGAATAGTTTGCGCGAGAGAGACTTCCAAAGTGGAAAAATGTGTGCCCCCCCCCCCCCCCCCTCTAACTTCTAAAATAAGAGAATTATAAATCTAAAAAAATATATGATGTACATTGTCATGCAAACTACCAACGAAAATTAGTTTGAACGAGATCTAGCAAGTACTTTTTTTTTAATACGTCATAAACAGCAATTTTCCCCTTCCATTCAATTAAGTCAAAAATAATATAAGAACTTTTATATTATGTTACTTGCTGCTACAGAACCCTTCATGGGCGAGTCCGACTCGCACGTAGCCGGTTTTTTTAATTCTCTCTGAGTGAAATAGGATTTGATTTTATTACGACGGGTACTATAACATATGATACTAAAACAATATCGAAATAAAACTAAAACTAAAAGAAAAAATAAAAAATGACCAGTTCTTAATTCATTACCAATATTCTAGCCACAATAATACGAGTATAACCATCTTCACGTTAATCCCACTTAATCAATGATTGTGTTCACTTCTGTGATGCAAAATTACATTATCAATAGTTATAATGACAGATCTACATCCCGCCCCGGTTCTCGTACAGACCCATCGAACTTTAGGGCCTTTAAAACCACCAGCGTGTCGATTGTAACGATATCGACCCAGTAGAATAACAGGGTTGCCAGCTCTCGTTGTGCCAAAGATAGGTTCTGAAAACAAAATTAATTGGCCAAATATTTTTACTAGTTCTGATCGCAAAGAAAATATTACTAACTTAGAATAGGTACTAATGTACTCCCAATACACTAATGTACACTCTCCAGTGGGATACACATTACTTTAGTTTTTTTATGAGTTTTTTCCCAACTACGCTGGAGTCTTTATATTTTTCGTGAACCAACTGACATCAGACCTCTACAACAGACAAAGTACTTGGGGAATTTCTGTTCGGAAGGTAGGTAGTATAGGTAACCCGCGCCTGCCCTTGAGAATTAATTAATATAAATAAGAATTATATTAGAAAATGTAAATGAAAAACTTAATCTTCGTAAAAAATGTTTCTTAAAATCTCTTCTTCGTATTAGAATTCTTATGAGAATGTAAATTATTTAAAACCTAGGTCAGTTGAATGCTGACCTAATCAATGATTGTGTTCAGTTCTGTGTTGCAAAATTACATTATCAATAGTAATGATCATAGATCGACATCCTGCCCCGGTTCTCGTACAGACCCATCGTACTTTAGGGCCTTTGGAACTACGATCGACATGGCGATTGTAACGATATGGACCCATTAGAATAACAGGGTTGCCAGCTCTCGTTGTGCCAAAGATAGGTTCTGAAATCAAAAGTTAACAGTCAAGTATTTTTACTTACTCGGGTTGTTTACGTATTTTTTATAGAGCCAAAGTATATGTATACATTTTTTTGTAAATACATACCTATATGTTCGATAGTGCTTGATGGTGAAGATGGTAACACTATGTTTAACTAAGGAAGGAACGAAGTGGGATGCAAACAAATATAGACCACTTTGTATCTGTTAAATACTGTTTTTCAAATTTTAATAATAACAAATCTACCAAACATGTACACTTCGCAATGTACAGACATAAACAACAGACGACATTAAACATTGCAACTTTCAGATATGTACATTATTAATTTCTTAATGATTATGCTCGTCTCTGTGGCTATACACCACATTATTAATAGTCACTATAGTCGATCGGCAGCCCCTCGAAACTCTCGAACACACCCAGCGTGCTTTTGGACCCATATTGGCACGAGCTTGATTATATCTGTATTGGCCTATTATGATAACGGGATTACCAGTCCTCGATTTGCTGAAAACGTAATCTGAAAATGAAACTAGATCAATTAATTTTCGACAATATATTATACCAACACAAAATGTAGCAAAATATCCTTGCTATATAATATGTTTTTTTTATGAAATTATGTTCCTTGTTTTGTCCTACTTTCATCCAGTACAGGAACAACCGATCAATGTGATTATTATGTATTATGTATATAAAATTGATCTAAGGATGGCATAGGCTTTTTATCAGACATGATATGAGAGCCAAAGCCTTAATTACTAGTAGGTGGAGGCGTGGGCAGAACCCGGGCTAGTACCTGCTACATAAAATCAAAATAGTAACATTAAAAAGTATTTATTAAACTAATATTATACATATATTGTCACACATAAACTAGCCTATGGAAAATTATATCCTCGTAAAATAATTCATGTAGTCATATTTATATTATATTTATTATTTATTACATCCTAAATTATAATTATACATAATGCGTTTGAAATAAAAATAGAACCTAGTATAATCTCGTGATAACTTCAATCACATAATGTACTTACTCGTATTTTTTGTACAGTCTGCAAAAATAAATAGATACTTGTAATACATTTATACTATTTTATCCAATCTGAGTTATTCAGATTCATTTATAGACGTGGATGTGTGTAACACCAGGAGCATCACACTGACGCTGCCGACCCTATAAGAACCTTCTGATGCACTTCTTGAAGAAACCCATATTGTAGTCGCTTGAAAATATAACGGCAGGAAGTTCGTTCATAGACAATCACTATATTATTTGTATCACTATATTATTTGTAACAATAATATAGTGATTATCTATCTATTAGTAAAATTAATGTTTCTAAAGATATAAAGTACTACAATGTTTTAACTACCGATGGCTGTGTTCATTTCTATGCTGGATAACTTCATCGTTGATGGTTATAATAGTGGATCGACATCCCAGAGCTGATTTAGTACAAACCCACCTTGCCTTTGCACTTTTGTTGGTAGCGATACGTGCCCGATTGTAACGATAAGGACCTATCATAATAACTGGATTACCAAGCCGCGTTGTACTAAAAACATAGCCTGAAAATAAACGTGAATTTAGTGAATTTACAGGTATTTAAAAATAGTAAATTTAGTGAAAAATAATTCAAGATATCGATGATAATATATATTCGGTGTAATTTAGCCAGTGTCTCTAAATCTAGGCTGAATCTGACATAGGATATATATTTTTTTTTAAAAAAAAACAAGGATCAAAGTTTACAACGAACTTATTTTAATCTTCAGAAAGAGATAGACTTAGTAAAATATGGATAATATCGATTTAGGAATTCAATGAATAGGTGCTTTACTGCATTAGGTGTGCGAAACGAAAAACTAATTTTGATTTGCGAAGTTATCGCGATTTATTTGTTTTTTTTTTTTTTTCAAATTACAATTAACTAACGTTTAAGCTTCTTATCAGCAGCAGTTACTGATACTAAATCGCAATAGGAACCTTTCAAAGTATTTTTATTTTCAAAGATAAATTAATGATTATGTTCGCTTCTATGGGTTACTATTATATTGTTATATGTTACAATAGTTGAGCGACATCCTCGTGGCGTCGAAGTGCAGGTCCACCGTGCCCTAGGACCCTTACTGGAGCTAACACGAGCACGGTTGTACCGATATGGACCTAATATGATTACAGGATTACCAGACTTTGTTGAACTGAAAACTGGTACTGAAAATAAAGTAAAAAATAATTATTAAAAATAAGAAACCCGACTGATACTGAAAACATCGAAATAAGTTTGAAATTGCAAATGGGTAGCGCATGCTATCAAACTTATTTCGATCTTTTCAGTATCAGTCGGGCTTTTATTTTTAATAATCCTTTTATAAGCACTTTTTAGTTAAATAATAAATAAATAAAAACATATAAACAATTCTTGACAGTTAGGTAATAAGTAACACGGCATCTCCTCTGTCTGTAAATGGGATTAATGTCGTAATTTCATCATGCTGTATATGATTACTGATCTGCACGGTATATGGTTACTGATCTGCACTGTATATGATTACTGATCTGTGTTGTATATGATTATTGAAACGAACTCCAATAAAAGTCGTTTTGAGTTTGCTCTGTCTTATAATTTAAGGTAAAGTCTTATTCCTCAGTGCTATCACTTTTATTGAGAAGTAAACAATACATCTTGACCGTCAAACTATATTACCTACTCGTAACAGATTCACACACTACATCTATTAGCACTCAAACACTAAGGTAAGTTAACAAACACATACAGGTACTACACTAATTAATAATTCCCTACTAAACATGATTGTGTTCTTTCCTATGTTGAATGAGTGTGTTGCCAACAGTAATAATAGTCGAGCGACATCCCAAGGAGGTTCTACTGCAGACCCATCGCGCTTGCGGCCCTTTATTGCACTTGGTACGATTGTAACGATGAGGCCCTACTATTATAACAGGGAAGCCAGCCTTTGTCGTACTAAAAATAGGCACTGAAAATAATAAAGTTATATTTTTAGACTCTTCTAATAATATTTTTTTTTTTTTTTACACAGGACACGTCAATTTGACTTCACCTCGCCTGATGTTAAGCTAAAGGCAAAGTCTCGGAAAGAGGGTCACCATCGTAAACATTTACCATGTTAACAGTGGTGGCACTCAGCTTGACGGCCTCATTAGATGCCTTTTCACGCCCCACTTAAAGGACCCGGGACTGTAGGAAGAATGTAACAAAGAACATCAAACTGTACGTTACTACTAATTCTTTTACTTATCATCGCGTTTTTCTTTTTGTCTAAGTAAGTTAACTTATTTTTATACAAATTTTAATTTCATAGGATTTGTATTTTTATCATACTTTTTCTATTACTTATCAAAACGACTATCATAAACGTAAATTGTTTTAATTCCACCAAAAAATAACTCTCTAAGCCTCTTACAGTACATTACAGTTTCGTAGTCTCGTAGCGTAGCTGCCTAGTCCAACTGTGGTGAAAAGGCAGCTTTAGGAGGGGTACTTGGTGTAAAAAGCTTTCGTGTCGAAAATAAATTTAAACCAGAAATTAAGGTATTCAAAAGCTCTGGATCTGAAGAATTTCAAGCTATTTGTATAAACATATTATTGAATGTGTGAGTATCCACAGTGACTGTGTAAATGTTTATGGTGGATGATCACATTGTCGATAGTGATGGTTGACCGGCATCCTTTAGGCGTCATAGTACAATTCCATCGCCCTTGTGGAGCTTTCGTCATTCGAGCTCGGTTATAGCGGTATGCACCTATTATAAGCACTGGGTTGCCAGCTCTTGTTGTGCTGAATGTAGGCTCTATAGGCTCTGAAAACCATAATTTGATCTGGAAACTAAAATGAACCATATATAATTTAAAATCCACTCACGTACCGACTTAGAAATAAAAACATCAAAAGAGATCAGGTAGATATTTATTTCAGGCTACTTTTTTTTCGTACAAACCCAGATCTTCGGCAGTGGTAAATGAATTGGCACTGTACCAATATTACCTAGAAGCTATTCCAAATTTAGTTTAGCTATTTACTGCATTAGAAGCATAAGAAATAACGTATTCACGTTCTCAACAACTGGTTGTTTTCTAAAGGAGGTTACTACTTACTGTAGAATTTTATTTCATATAGCTCAAGCCAATAGTTCACCTCGCCTGATGGTAAGTAAAGGTGAAATCTCAGGAATGAGGGTCACAAACTTTTGCTAGGTTAATTGTTTGCCCTAGTAAATAACAAATAAATGACATAATTAATGCATGCTAAGCATTGATATTTACTTCAAGCACGGAAGTCTAGTCGAAAACTACACGTGCAGAGTTTAATATATGTAGGATTTTTTTTATCTTATAAAAAACTTATTGTCTTAAAGGCTGTAGCAACTCGCCTTTTACGACACCCATAAGAAGAGCTGGTACTAACTGGTACTACCACCGGGAACTAACACGGTCATAATATATATTTGTATTTGCATAAGGGCTCTAATTTTGATATCGGATTTTTTAATAAATGTGAAATTGCAGTTGACCATTATCCGCCTGATATTAGCTATGTTGAAGTCAATAATTAAATCTTTTCTTTAATTGCCTCGTGAAATATCTTTTCGCGCCTCTTTTTCACATCTCCCGACTTCTGCCGTTTCCTCATTCATTTGTCGTTATTTAATTCTTTAATTGAGCATATCCATACATAGAAATAAATATCGACTAGTTTTATTTTTAGAGCCGCCGCGCCGGCGAATATTTATTTATCAGTACCTGAGAATTTATGTAGGTAATTAATTTTAGTCCAATTTCAGTTCTATCTTTGCATATTTAGCTGTGCTATGCATTTTTGATATGATTTCGCAGCGATTGTAGCCTGTTTGCTCCACTAAATGCCTGCTTATTGTCTTGACGCAATACCACAATCATGCCATAGTCCGGATATAAACAGACGTACAGTGTACACCAAATGTATCATGCATCACTAACACTCGTCCTCGAAGTTACGCCTCCAGGATAGTAGGCCTATTTACAAGTGCGTATTTCCAGATTGAAGTGACTAATGTGTTAATAATGATTATGGCTTAAGTAGGCCTTCACTACGCGATCCCCACTGGTGGTGATAGATGCTCTGCATTTCGTCCTAGTTTTGGTGGTACACTGCCACCTAACGTTACTTTTCATTCGACCGGACTTTGTAAATCGGAAATTATTCACAAAAAGGGCTTCAACGCCTTTTTCTGTTTTTATTTTGAGCACTGAAATGAAATAAATGTTCAACTTGAGTTAAAGTCAACATAACATTCAATATATTTACAGAAACACACATACACGTACTTATACATACTTTCAGCCTCCGAGAACGCCATACAGGTGGCAGCACACTGGAAGAAGATAGTATTTTTTTTTTTTTACAGTGGGGGAAATCCTTCATGGATGTTATGCCGGACTCCTACCGACTAAAAACCCCACGGTATCGCCCAGCAGCCTATAGTTGGGAGCCCCGGGTAAGCCCTCGGAAGGATGTCCCAGGACTCCCATCAGACCTACGGCTACAATTGCGGCCTCACCTTGGGGGTGGTTCGGGTGCTATCCCGCGTCCAT
The DNA here is from genome assembly GCA_914829495.1 of Eilema sororculum. Lineage (NCBI taxonomy): Eukaryota > Metazoa > Arthropoda > Insecta > Lepidoptera > Erebidae > Eilema > Eilema sororculum. The sequence goes on along the minus strand of OU618545.1, from coordinate 18,617,703 downwards.
GGGGGGGTTTTCGGGTGTTATCCCGCTTCTTAGGGGAGGGGGGGGCGTGAATCCCTCACGTCACGCTGCCGTCATGCACGCTCCCAACAGACCCACGGCTTCTATGCGGCCTCGTCTAGGGGTGGTTCGGGTGCTATCCCGCGTCTATGGGGGAATGGAAGAAGATAGTTTGAGGGCCGAGGCGCCATCGCCACGATAGAAGAAGTAGAGTAGAGAGGGTTATAGATTTTTTCCTTCCTGAGTAATCGCTTTCTAATGTCAAAAATTCAATCGACAATATAAAGGTATTATTGCAATATTTTATTTAAAGTAACTGATAAGTAATAATAAACTCATTTTCTATATTTTAGGATGTTACATGTGGTTGTGAACCAAGAAATATTTAATTACTTCACCATAAACTGTGGTTACGAACGCTTTACATTTGGTGCGTGTTTTGGTCGAACACTGCCATCTGCATCTACCGTTAACAGTAGTCGTCTTACTGAACCGACGCCCTTCCGCTATTATCACGTCACGCCCTTTAGATGTTCGAAGGTATGTGACTGCAAACGTCATTAAATGGTTACTGAGTAATTTGATATATTACTAAGTATATACTATAATACTATTTTCACTTTCGTATATTCAATTCTACAAATAAAACCGCAAATTTTTAGTTTCAATCGTAAACAATGTATTAAAAAAATATATCATTTTGTCTAATCAGAGTGATTATGAACTAGGCTGCTTCTCAAAATGATACCACCCTGGGTGATTAGGAACGCGGAACATCTTGTTCTTGTTCTGGTTGAACACTGCCATCTTGTCTTTCTGCCATTTGCGTAAGATCTGGAAAACCGAAATCCGTCCGCCATCAGCATTTGTGTACCTCTGTTCGTAACCATTTCTAGAACTGAAACTAACAACAAAAAGAAACAAAATGCAAATTAAAAAAGGCGTTTTCAATTCATTTTCATTAAAACCTAAAAAATATTTTAACATAAACTAAGAATATACAAATATGTTGACAAATTAAATACTGAACTCAAAATATAAATATTTAATATAAAACATAAATAAAAATATAATACGTTAGACTAGGTATGATTATGGCAGAAATTACAATTCAAAATGGTTCCGTCAATATGAGTGGTGATAGTTGCTCGACATTTAGTTTTCTTCTTCATGGCACATTGCCAACGAGTCCTTGCCACAGAAGTATGAGAATGCTTGTAAAAACCGAACCCACCCGCGAACAACATTTTTGTACCTTTCACAGTTGTTAGTGAGCACACTAAAACAAAATTAATAGGTACTTAGTAACTAACGAAAAATTACAACAAAAAGGAATTCGACAAGTTATCGTAGAAGAACTGTATATATTGAAGTGGTAGTATAATTATTGAAGTGACACGAAGCGTTGAAAGCTTAGTGTTTGAAGAGTTGGCCTTAAGATCGAGAGGTTTCGGATTCGAATCCTGGCCATTACACTACTGACGTGAAACCACTTCTAGCACAAGCACCTTAGCTTAGTTGGAGTGGTTAGAGAGAATATCAGTAATTTCGGATACTAATACTCCTTCAAAATGGTACTACAAGCCAAAACAAAATCGGGAGTGAAAACAGGAAGCATCGTGTGTCGTGAACGTTATCGAGATCGTGTTCCAGTTTGTAGTGAAAGTGAAACCAAGGGTGGGGCTGATACGTGTAGTAAAAGAACTCGAAAGAACTCCTAAAAATATTTTTACTGCTTACCGCCAAAACTCAGTTCCTCAGTAATGCTTGGAACAGCGGCAGCGCCAAAATATCGGAAACTTAAAACAATACATAGTAAATATCCCGATATCTCAAATAGTAAAATAAGAATCTTATTTGAAAGTGCATTATTTAATCTGAAATACACACATATATATTAAAGCACACAACCAACCTTCAAATTCGGTAGATATACCCGCAAAATAAGCTATTCTGTGGCTATAGAAATAGTTAAAAATATGCCTGGACGGAAAAAACCTGTCTTCAATTGAAACTTTCGTAAAAAATTCTCAATTTTTTTGAATAAATTAATGATTTATTTTTTAAGAAAATTGCACATTCAGATCTTTATTACTAAGAAAATGGTACATCGAGATGTTTAAGTAAGTGAACAGAGTTGAGTTGTCAGGTTTAACAAATATATTATTAATGTGAATATTTGGTGAAGTGCATTCGAATCGCATGTTTCAAACTTAACTATTTTAGTTTTATCGCCATTAATATGTAAGTTGTTGTTTTGTAGCCATTGTACTATCTACTATTTAATTCTTGATTAGTTTCGTTACTATTTCAGATTTATTTTTACGTTTAATCATGAAAGTCGTATCATCAGCAAATAGTATACAGATATGCACAACACTCTTACTGTCAGTCATTTCTGTAAATGAGAAACAGTAATGGCCGTTTTCAACAACATCCCCTAAATTTTAGGGGCCACCTAACGTAAGTTAGGTAACCCTTAGTGACATTTTCGTTTTCACCAAACGTTAGGTAACACCTAACTGCTTAGGTGACACTTAAAATTTAGGGGCCCGAATGTTCACCCCCTAACTATCCCCTAACTAAGTGACAGAATAACTGTGCGCATATTTACGTACATATTCTTAAAATTATTAAAATGGAGGATTTATGGGATTTTTTAAATACTGCTGAGATTGTGGAGATGATAAATAATACTGGTTTATTTAATAGACCGAAAATTTACCACAATAGACCACATTCATTTACAAAATATGACGATAAACGATAAACATTTTTTCGTAAGATTCAGAACTAAGGAGACCGTTATCTTTTTACTAAGTAAAATTGAACAATTACATATGTTTTATTGGTCAAATTTGCAACGTGCAACTAGATTTTAGGTTATGTAATATTTGTTACCTTATGAATTGAAAAAAAAAATCATATGTTAACAATTATAATACTGCAGTAATAAAACTAGAAATAAATCAGTACCTGGTACCGATTTATTTCTATAAAAGCACAAAGTAACTGTTTTATAGGGGTCCACCTATAAAACAGTTACGTAGTACTTTGTGCCTTGAGGTTCTATGCCTCAGGTAGTCATTTACAAAAAGTATCTCATATGGGCGGCATAAGTGTCAGCACTGCACAGTCGTATTATTATGAGAGTATCTGAAGCGATAGCAACTTTATTTGAGGAATTCGTAGTATTGAACACAAACATGAAACATATGATGATTTGTCAGCGTGTTATTTATTTGACAGTTGTCAGTTTGACATTTTCTAGCAAAGGAATTCACATATTCAGCCACTAATCACATCTTTTTTTTACATAAATTAAACCTGAAACATACAAAAAAATATTTTATATACCATATATATTTCTAACTAAGTAATAATAATTAATTTAAAGCTTAAATTTTGTATAAAACATATTTTGTAACCAGTTACGGTTTTCGCCAGCACTATAAAATAGGTGTCCCTTAGTTAGGTGTCACTTAGGGTGGTGAAAACGAAGTTAGGTAAGTAAAATATTTAAGGGCTACCTACGTTAGGGGACTCTTAGTTAGGAGGTGATTTAAGTATATTTGGTGAAAACGGGCATAAGGGCCCTAACACACTCCCTTGAGGCATACCACAACTATTTATTTTTAATGTCGATGTAAAAGTTACCTCTGTGTGTTTTATTGTTTTTGTAATAATGGTGCACTGTTGATGATTTGAGAAATAACTTTCTGGCCAATTGTAAGCTTTACCTCTTATTCCGTATCTTTCCAGTTTGTTTAGGAGGCGGTTGTGTGGAACAAGGTCAAATGCTTTGCTCATATCTAAAAAAAATGATAGCACTGTCATCTTCTGGTCAAGAGCTTCGGTGACTTGCTTTACAAGTGAAAATTCCGTAAAACAGTTTTTTCTGAATGCAAATTCATTATCTATTAGTATTTTATTCTTCGTTAGGCAATTATTGATGGTTTCACACATGGCTTTTTCAAAAATCTTTGAGATAATGGGTATTACCTTTGTCTGGTCGGGTCGATTGTCGGGTCGCCTTTATTAAATTGTAGTTTAATCAATACAAATCAATACTAATATTATAAATGCGAAAGTAACTGTCTGTCTGTCTGTCTGTCTGTATGTTACACTTTCACGCCTAAACCACTGAACCGATTTTGATGAAATTTGGTATAGGGGTAGATTAGACCTTGAGAAAGGACATCCACGCGGGCGGAGCCACGGGCAAAAGCTAGTTATTGATAATTTCAATTTGTTTTTTTTTTTTTTAGCCGTGGGGGAAAATCCTTCATGGATGTTATGCCGGACTCCTACCGACTAAAAACCTCCACGGTAACGCCCAGAAGCCTATGGATGGGAGCCCCGGGTAAGCCCTCGGAAAGATGTCCCAGGACTCCCATCAGACCTACGGCTACAATTGCGGCCTCGCCTTGGGGGTGGTTCGGGTGCTATCCCGCGTCGATGGGGGGGTTTTCGGGTGTTATCCCGCTTCTTAGGGGGGGGGGGGGCGTGCGTGAATCCCTCACGTCACGCTGCCGTCATAGGCCTGCTTCTGTAAAGACGGTGAGCAGCCAACTCACCGTCCTCAGGCCCCCGGTCATGGAGGCCGATGGTCTTCGGCGAAGACACTGCGGAACTCGGGTGGGAGAGTTTTCTCCCGCTCTCGCCCCGCCGCCTCTTTCACGAGCATGACCTGCTCACAGAAAGAGGCGGCGCAGTCCAGTGCCCACGCCCAGACTCACCGCGAGGACCTGGCGCTGTTGCGCCCACGCCGTGCACTCCACCAGCGTGTGGAGCGCTGTGTCATCGCTGCGGTCCTCGCAGTGCTGACACTCAGCCGTGGTTTCCCGGTGTCTTCGCCACAGATACCTACCGAAGCTACCATGCCCGGTAAGTATCTGTGACAACCGGTAGGAGAGAGCACCGTGTCTCCTCTCCAGCCACTCGTCCATGACCGGTCTGACGGCCGCAATTGTGGCGAATCCCCCCTTTGGTTGCTCAAGTCGCACCTTCCATGTCTCCACGGTTTCCTGGTAGACCTGGGACCGCTGGGCCTCGATTTCTCGAGACGCAGGCCATTGGCCCCGCTCCAGCGCCTCCTTGCGCCATATAAATAGAGACGCAAGGGCTCTCGCTTCCAGGTCCCATGGAGGGGTCCCGGCTATGTTCGATTAATTTCGTAGTTATATCGTCATATGCCGTAGCATTTGTGTCATTTATGTGACCGTATAATTTTTATAACTTCTTCCTGACTTACCGGAGTTATAAACATAGTTTGCACATTATTACTCGAAGATATGTCAATTATATTACTTAATGTTTAAGTCGCTTTACATTTATTTTATTATCACAAAATCTTTTATCACCGTAAATGTTTTCAAAAGCCAATAGTCGCATATATTGAATCACTTTCAACATTAATAGTATAACACCAGGAGGGTAAATAACATGGTAAATATATCGGTGAGTATATATTATTGGCAATCTCAGGCCATACACTTTCAAAATATTAGCCAATTAGTTAGTATTCGATAAGTGATTATGATTTAAATTGGATTTAATAATGTCCTGTTCATAAGTAATAATAAACGCGGTGCACCTAGTTCGAGACTGGACAGAACACTGCCACCGGACCTTGTCTTGATTAACTGCCGAACTGTGCCGAGAGAACCGAAATCCTCCGACTTGAAGCATTACTCTGCCAGATCGCGAGTACAGCTTTGTGACTGAAAAAAATATATTCGAAAAAATTGTAGAAGTTTCTGTTTAGTGTAGATTCTAAAAGTAATATCACAGTTACAGGTTAAATTTTACCTCTTTAATAAAAGGAAGACATCAAAGGAACAGCATGTATACTATGTTTCTTTTGTAAACACCACCACATCTTAAGAATCTTAACCCATTTATACTTTTAGTAACCCAAAAGCGTAACTTTTAGTAAACTTAAAAAGCAGTAATGTGGTCTGACATAATATAATTAATATTGTTTAGAAAAGGAAACCAGTAGTTTAAATATAATATTTTATTCAACTTTTTTAAATTAATGTAAGTTATGTACCTACATAAATAAATTTCTATCACAATTCAAAGTTGTTTGCACCATTTATTCTTGGAACGTATTTCATTTTGCACAACCATGATAATTTTGTTCACGTGTAATTACTTTGCGAATGATGGTTATGTTTGAGGTCAGTTTTTATTATATGGTCTTCAAATGTGGTAAGGAATGCTCTACATTTAGTCCGTGATCTGACGGAGCATTGCCATCGAGTTTTATAGCCGTAACTCTTCTCCTTAGAAAACCGGTATCCTCCAACAAGTAACATCACAGTGCCTCTTCTGGTTGTGATCTGTGACACTAAAGACATTATAACTTTATTAACTCATTACTTAGCCGGAAAGATCTTTAGCATACAACTTATTACGCTCGCCCTTTACAGTTTAGGTAGGTATTTGATGACAAAGTACTATTATTTATTGTGGTATTGGGTTGATAAATGCATTGAAAAGAAATGCACATTCATTGTAAAATAAACTGGAACTGACTGCTTTATTTATACCTACAGCACTCGCTTAAGGTTTTCAAAAAGCAGTAAGAATCGTAAAATTTCCAGTTACAACATGTACCTACGTCTTATAAATAAAATCGACTATTAAATGTTTAATATTTCTCAACAAGTAACTTCCAAGCACAATAAAAGCCATGTCAAGCCAAGTCCATGATGTACAGTGATGGTTACCACTCAACTGGAATGCACTTGACTTGAATGAAGTGGACCAGGTCAATAGTTTCTTCCAGGTTTATTTTTGAGTACATTAGTGAATTTAATGCTATTCAACCACAGGGTAATGCAGAGCTAAAAAAAATCACATTGTGGTCACAGCAGGCGGGTGATTCAGCAATCGTGTAACCTTTGCCGTATGTGCCTACCCACCTACACTAATGTAAGGAAATTGTAAGTAGCTTAGATTTCTTGGTCCGGTAATATCAAAAACTGTTATGATGAACTAATAATTTTAATGATGATTGTGTTCAATATTACTCTTTATTACAGTATCCTGAACGGTTGTCAAGAAAGCTTTGCATTTGTAATGACGCCTGTAGCCACACTGCCATCTTGTTTTGTAACCGCTGGACCTCTCCTTGTAGAAATTGAAGCCACCACATGCAAGCATCGAATTACCCCTACTCGAAGTAATCACCTTCACTAAAAGTAAAAAAATACACTAAAGAAACCTGTAGACGGTCGTGTCTGTGATAGTAAATAAGGGTACGTATATTCTTCATTATTCAGTAAGCTCATTAATAAAGTTCCCTTTATTGTATTCTCTATTTACATTGCTCAATTTTTTTAAATAAAACAACCTACATAATATTAATATTTATGTTTTATTGCAACAATATGCTGAAAATAAACATAGTATTACAGATCTACACCTTTTTTTACATAGGCGGAGACAACAAATTTCCATTTGCTTTTTATTCCAGTTATAAGTACAAGTGCCTACCTATATGGCACTTACTAATAAAAAAAAACACAGGATATATTTTTAACAAGGTCAAAATTTCCATACAAAATTTTGACATAACAGCGGTAAATAAATAGCCTGTTATTCACCGTTCTTGATGCACAGACTATATTTTGTTAGTTATTATACCAGTTACTTAAAACGGTGACAAATCGCGGGTGCGTAGTCCTTTTCGACAGATGATTATGTTCGAGCTTCGTTTTCACAACCTCGTTGCCCACTGTGATGATGGCTGCTCGGCATTTTAATTTCTTACCAGCACAATGCCACCTTGTTCGGACACCAAAATCCTTGTCTTTATAAAAACGATATCCACCAGCCACTAACATAGGCGTACCCCTATTTGAAATATATTTTCTCACTGAAAAAGCAGATAAACGTGTAAAGTAAAGCCAACGAGACGAGAAAAAAAAGGTAAACAAAGCGACCATTACTGAGTTACGTTGTGATAACTAGCGATTATTTTCTCTGTCCTTGTCGAACATATCACACGTACGTGACAATGGCTGGGCGACAACTGTCGTTGCGTGTTTCATAGTACAGGAAAGCTGTCAGCACAGCGGTTCTAAACTGGCAGATCCGCCATCTTATGAGCAATTTCATTCCTGTCCGGAATGCGCTTGAAGTGATCCATACTAATATTATAAATGCGAAAGTAACTCTGTCTGTCTGTCTGTCTGTATGTTACGCTTTCACGCCTAAACTACCGAACCGATTTTGATGAAATTTGGTATAGGGGTAAATTAGACCATGAGAAAGGACATAGGCTATGTTTGGTCGCGATAACCGACATCCACGCCGCGGGCAAAGGCTAGTGCGTAATAATTTTCAAATAAAAATGTTTGGAACCGTTGAAACTTTGTTTAGCTTTTTTCTCTCGCTTCGTTGGCTTTACTTTTAACAAAAAGACTTCTAATGTTGTCAAATATGTAAGTGAACATTTGTTTCACCCAACAAAATCTGAGCAATATCATCTCCAACAAGTCCGCGCCGCTATTGCCCGGATCGATTCAGATTTTGCTGTCGAAGATCTTTCGCTCAAAAACGACTATAAAATCAGTCAGTACAAATTATGTGACTCGAGATGGTATACCTACAGATTGTAATGAAACCAAATAATCTAAGTCAGTTCAGCGATTTAATGCTATTGGAGAATAAATAAACTAACAACAATACATGAACTTAAAAACCCTGGAGGAAAGTAATTTGGGCTGTCGTGGTTAAAGTTGCCAGTTTATGGGACGCCTGGGCCGTTTAATAAACACTGGTGTCCAACGAAATGACTAAGTCGATAGTTAATTGAACACGAATCGCTCGACATTTAACAACAGGGTGTACTAAAACTATCTACCCAATAAAGATGGCTGACCAAGAATTAGCGCAAAGATTTGAATTTAATAATGTAACATTCACTGGGATATTTACCATGATTATTGTTTTTATTAGGTAACCGACCCCGAACCTGTTTACCACCGAGGCTGCATGGCTTGAATTTAGTTCAGTTAGTCAGCTCTTGGAAGGTTTTGCTGACCAATACTTAGCCATGTGATTCAAAAATATGTCTGTATTATCACTGGGGCGCTAGCAGGGCTCTCTTGCCAGACTCACATAGCGTGATATGGTTCGCGCGGGAACAGCAAAATGCCGCTCAGCTTCCCGTAACGACATTTGTTTGGTAGCCACAGCTTCGCAGGCAAGCCTCAATGTTTTCTTAGTATAGTTTTTATATGCTCGACCGCCTACCGCGTACTGCGCACATCTCGATCTCCCTTTACCAGACATTGCTTCTGAAATTAAGTTCGTAATATACTGCCCAATACTATTAAATTAAAATGGGAAAATTTTTGATCAAAGTACCAAAAGATATGTTTTTCGAAGAAAATCTGAACACTTTTCATAATATGTCTATTTTCATTTCACTTCTGACTTCATAGAACGTATGGGTTACTCTTTTGCCTGACATCCGCTTAGCGTTAAGTTTCGGGACGCCATATATACAAAAATTGTGTAATATTAAATAAAGTCTGCAAACTTTTGATATACACAAATTCCACTAGGACTACATCATGAACAGGGTAGTCCGAAACAGTGTGATACCTAATGGGGCCTAATGGAATAGTTGTTAAACTAAGTGCAAACAAACTACAATACAAATTATAATTATTTTTTAATCTTATGTTCTTAAATTTACATAAACGAAATGTCGCAACTAAAGTGTTGTTGTGATGAACCTTTTTGTAACATATTTAATACAAGGTTACTCACGTCTGATGTAATGTAATTGTAAAATGTAAAAATCAATTACAAATTCACAAACACCTTAATCAACATCATTTTTTTTATGTTTATCTGGAGGGATGATTCCACCGAATTCACCAAATTCAATCTAGTCCAGTTACAGTGATAGCACATTCAATGTGTTAACTGCTTATTCTTATACTGTCCACCGACAGGCTTCAAATGGCGCTTGTAGATCTTATTCAATATGGTTCGCCGAGGAACACCAAAATACAGCTCAGCTTGCGGTGACGACATTTTTTTGGTTATCACAGCTTCACAAGCAAGCCTCAATGTGTCAATAGTATAGTTTCTATATGGTCGAGATTGAGTGCCTATTTTACACCTTGATTTCCGTTTACCAGACTTTGGCTCTGAAATTAAGTAAGTAGTATACTGGCCAGTAATCAATTTTAAATTATTTTATTGTCTGATCAAAATACCAAAGGTTTTTAACGCAAAGTGGGCACACGTTTCCTCCCCTTTTTGTTGCCCACTAAATGCAATGCCTTCATCGCCACTGTGAAAAATGATAACGGTTTTACCGTATATAAGAAGTACTATATACTGTAGAACCGCATTTAGTTGTCAAATTTAATGTAAATTTTTTTTTTTTAAGAATTATGACTCGATTAAGAGTTCAAGTCTCACTTGAGCTTTTCATTTTGCCGATGTTTTTCGAACTTTAAAGTTAACTTAATAAATACTATAAAAAAATCATTCAAATTATCACTTAAGTAACATTTTACTATCCCAGTTTTATTACGTCTAATCAGACATTTTTGTCATTACTCTTTAATAAAACTATTGTCAAAGTTATGATAGTAATAGAAACAAGGTTAAAATGAAACAGCATTATTAAAAATCATAAATTATACACGTGTAATCTATATTAAGTATGTAGTAAAATATTGAAGATAAACATTACTTATGAATAAATACTGAATAAAAGATTCGCTATTTTATCCACCACCAAAACCTAAGTAATATTTACGTTAGTAACTTGAGTGCGAGAGCATTATGTTATGAAACCTCGTTACCACATTCATAATTTTAAGGAACATTAATTGCGCAACTACGTCACATATGTCCCGCTTCATTAGCCAATAATGATAGAATAACTGTGTCGATTACTCTTTCGTGCCCGTTTACCCACCATATGAACACCACAAATAAGTAGTGTAGGTATACAGTCAATAAGTTTCAAATGAAATTGCTAATGCTAAAAATAATTGTTTCAAATAATCTGGGTTATTTGTAAAGTTTTAGTCTCGATTTGATCTGCTGTCAAAATTAAAGTTCGAAAATGGAATTTTCAAGAAATAGCGTTGAAGTCATGATCTTCTTTGACATTTAATTTGATTTGATTTTGACAGTGAATGAAATCGAAACGAAATATTTATTAATTAGCAGAATTGATCTTATGGTATAACAGTTACCTATATGGTGCAACGTACATACAAGCTACCTTAACTAAATTTAAAGACAATAAAAAAATGTGAAATGATAGACTTCAATGTCAAAAAACATGTTGCACGAAAAATGTTGCTGAATGGATACGAGGCATGAAGTTAGTCGATGCTACAATTTGATCTTACACCTACGATTTAACACTTACAGTAGAACCCACCCTAAAACTTAATAAAATACTGCTTAGACTAATAACTTTTATTTCATATCTATTTCTTTCACCGAAAAATTCAAGCCTCAATGTAAACTCTTGCAACAAGCAACATTTATGGGGAAAGCACCTTTTGTCATGATTATGTTGAAACAGTAGTTTCGACGCAACTTTTGACAATACTGAATATGCCGTGTCTCGAATTTAAATATTTGAGTATTATTACTATAAGCGCACACTTAATAAAAAGTTTGTAAATAACTTTATGTGCGTTATACTTTTTCAATACGAATATTTCATAATTCCCATCATCTATTACGATAAAATAGAAATCGATTGTAACCTCAAAATCCTTAGTTGATAGAACTGCTGTTTCACACATAACTTTGAAAATATTGTCATTGAGGTTATCATTTTAATACATAACAACAGCGCTGATTGTCACGCAACTGCTGCCGTTCAAAAAACTTGCTAAGGCAAAGAGCGAATAACCGCTTCTCTTTAAATAAATTTAATCAGCTATCAAAACCAATAGAAAATGATTCAACATTGGAATGTTTGCAGCAGGATATAAGGAATTCTTATAGCTACAGACATGTTATACCTACGCTAAGAATTTTATTGCATATTTAATTGCAAAAGCGAGACATGTCAAAATTCTAGCTGCTGTGATTTAAAATCTGTTTGCACTTGTGTGAGCTAAGGGATCGTGGAATCCCCATACACGAACGATAGCGTTGTCCATCGTATGAAGAGATGCTCTGCAGCCCGCTTTAGCCTTAACACAAACCCATCTGGTTCGACAACCATACTTGTTGACACGGTTGAAGCGATATTGGCCGATCATTATGACGGGGTTACCACGCTGAGATTGTGCGAATACGGGGTTCAGATCTGAAAAGAATATACTGATTAATACCTGATCATAAATAATTAGAAAATAAAAATATGAAATAGAATATCTTAGTCTTTAAATCACGTCATTACAGTGATTGGAATTCAAATTGGGCCGCTATAATACTGTATTTGCCAGCCATCTTTTTTTATATAGGACACGTCTATTTGACTCCACCTCTACTGATGGTAAGTTAAAGGCAAAGTCTTGGAAAGACGGTCACCATCGTAAACATGTACCATGTTAACAGCGGTGGCACTCAGCTTGAAGGCCTCATCAGACTATAGGAAGAAGGAAACAGGCAGGGAGTTCCAGGTCGTAATGGTGCGGCATAGGAATGAGTCACTGAAACGCTTGGTTCTAGCAGGTATCTCCCTTAAACACGCCAGGTATCGCCCTTTCAGTTCACTTCGCTAGTATAACTCTCTTATATTTATGTCTAAGACAATGTATTAACAGTAAATCAGATTTGTATACGTAAATGAAATTGTCTGTTAAGATGAATCCTTTATTAGTCATAAAATAAAAAGATTATTGAATAATTTATTACATCATTATTTTAAGATTACTAAAGAAGTATAATTACTTAATCTAAAATTAAGTTTAAAGACGTAGTACAAAAATATTTCATTAGTCACACAGGTTGTTGTTATATGCAAAAACCATTACAGTCTGGGATAGGCGTTGCATGCAGGTGATATAAATAAACAATCTACTTACTTATTAGCTTACTATATACATAATGCAACCAGGCATTATGTAGACTGTAGTAAGTCTTAGGAATCAAAATGGTTTTTAACACGCTGAATGTAAGCAGTTAATCACACACGATATAATTCATTGGGTGATTGCCAGCTGGAAGGCGGATCCATGCCTATAGCTTCGGATACCATTAGAAAAAAATAAAAGTTACATTTTTAAAGACTTTTTTTAGTGGAAGTCTTCCTTTGTGATAAAGTTTAGTTACTACCCTATGAATACTGAGCAGACTAAATCTTAGGATATCTCGCGAAAGAACGAGAAACATTAAGTGAAGTAAGTTTTTTTCAAGTACTTTTTTTATACCACTAAGGTGGCAAACAAGCACACGGCCGTCTGATGGAAAGTGGTTACCGTGGCCTATGGATGTAAGCAAGACCAGGGGCGTGCCGATATACACTTTTTACAGATGTTAGTAACTAATCATTTAAATACCTGTGCGACTGTTGAATTCTAAAAGAAGTTTATAAACTGTTTATGAGACAACAAAAAATGTCTAGCATTATAGTTGAATCACCTTACTTATTGGATATTGAAAAAAAAATTACCACAGTAAAACAATACACTCAAGTAAAAGAACCACGACCAAATTTGATCCAAAAATCTATGCTCGCAGTTTCTGTGTAGCTATGGTACATTTTTCTTTGTTTTATTTTATGATTACGATATTATACAACAATTATTGTTCCGTAAAATAATCTTGTTACCATGTCGTCGTGGTTTAAAACACATTTAGATTTTTTGATTAATAATAAAAAGATACTATCTAGGAACTTTTGTGATCCAAATAGGGCACTACATTTTCTACAAACTACACTTAAATTAATTATTTTGTCAAACCTTACTTTACTGAGAAAAAGGCTACGAAACGATTAAACATTGCTTACTTATAATATGAGTTAAATACGAGTATATGCTAGTAACTACATATTTAGCAAATTACAGGCTTAAAAAATTAAACCTAAGCAATGAAGTAATGTCTAGTGTCTAGATCTAGATAATACTTTAAATTAATACTTTTTTTCTCGGTTTATATTTCTTCTGCATATTCAAGCCCCATACTGCTAGGGTATCCAGGATATTCAGATCTTTAGGAATATGACGAAATGAAAACTGATGTCCTATCGATAAAAAGCAGTAATGGTTTTATATGAAAGTGAAACGCCGAAAATAATGAATACAACAGAATGGCCAGAAGTTTCAAAGAATTTTTGGAATGGTTTTAGTGGCAATTTAATGATTCCACTTCTTAAGGTACAATTCATTATGTTATCTTACAAAATACACATTACATATCAAATTAAGATTAATTACATTACATTACATTATGCGTACGTATATACGATATTATTTCACTAATGATTTTTTTGTACTTTTTTTGCTAGTCTTTATGTTAAAGTGCTACTCACTCTAAGCTTTTGTATAATTCTATTTCAGTGAATACATTATGATATAAATACAAAACAACACGACTTTGTACTAGGACTACAAAATGGAAGATAGAACGTTTCATTCTTAACTTACTAATTAATTAATGCATTGATTAAACAAGTAGCTAGTATGTAGCTGCTAATACGCACTACCAAGAGTATTACGAGCTCAGAATATTCTGATGGGCATAGGTGCCAATATCATTACACAAGGAACCGAAAAAGTATCTACTTCTTTCTTACTTTTATTTGACCCCATATAGATCTGGGCTACAATCTAAATACGTATATCAGATATTTGTGAGGATGAGTAAGGGATTATCCACATTACACTGATGCCTTTAAAAATCTTCTAAATCCAATAACAAATGTTTCAAAGATTAGAACCTCTACGATTAGACAGAACATATTTAAGTGATGTCGTGACGGGTATCGGATTGCTATTGACTCAAATAAATCGAATATATCAACACAGCGTTCACTATTACTTGTTTCTCACTATTCGAGGTAGAAAGCTTGAGGTATAGACCACCACTCCACCTCACACCTCACTGTCGTCCTAAAGACGGATAAGAAAGGAAATTTGAATCGCATCGGGCGTGTCTCGGTAGCGAGTAGGTCAAGGCATTCCCTCTGTAAGGGAAAGATCGCGGGTTCGAGTCCCACCCGAGAAGATATTTTTTCCCTATGTATTCGAATCTAGATTCACACTAGATTAGATAGATCTGATGTGAATAATCCCAACTCTTACAACGTTTAACTTAACTAATGATTATGTTTACCAAGAGTCTTCACAATAACGTTATCCACTGTTGTGATAGCTGCAGTACACCCATATTTCTTCTTGATGCAAGTCCAGCGCACCTTAGAGCCCCAACAGGCGTGCTTATTGAAGCGCCATTCTCCGATTTGGACGACCAAGTTTCCACGTTGTGATAAGTCGAATTTCGGTTCTGAAATGCATTATTTTTGTTAGTAAGTTTATTTCAAAAATACCCATATATTAGTAAGTATATTTAGTATGCATAGAGCATGCAATATACCTCCCATTGTTCCCACTTTTGTTCAGTAAAAGATATTAAATGTTACCTGTTTTACCTTAAAAAAAATGAATATCCTTAGTTACTGGTATCGTGTGACGTCATTATTGGGGATTTGCGACTTAATTTATAAATAAAAACGACAAAAGCCTATTAATTAGTGCACGTAAGTGGATATTTTTAATATTTTTAAATATACAAATGGTTCGTATGAATATACAATTTTAATTAGAATTAATCCTAACTTCTTGTTAGTTTTTATACGCTGACTAAGTTTTATACATTTTAGCAGCGAGTCTATTTTTTTGTACATTTACTGGCTAAAGCTAGGAACTAACTGATATTGGTTCACACAGTAAACTATATTTACAATAATATATCTTGACATTAACAAATATTTTTACAAGGTATTTTTACAACTAAAATATTTCGGATACTTCTGGCATTGTGGATACGATGTGTTTTCTTAATGTTTCCATTCATCAAGCAGTTATTTTTTTTCATATGAATATAATTCGCTTAATTTAGTATCTAATTATATAGGAATGGGACCATTTATTTATCAAATTATCATATTAGGAACACGGATTGGTATAAAATTTAATTGTATTTAGGTAAATTTTAATAGACAGTTTTCTAAGGGCAGTATCAAATGTTTTTATAGGAAAAATAGGAGTTGGTTTGAATTAAGAATAGAAAAATATTAAAAAATAGCATTAGTTAAAAAAAAGAATAAAAGTGCAATGATATAAGAATAAAAATCAATCAAAATCAGAACGAGTTATTTATGGTACGAAGAAGGTACCAATATTTCATAGTCCAGTTTGTTGGCGAGACCACAAAGCTAATTCCCGATAGATACATGTATATTTGATATTAACATTAACGAATATTTAATTTACTTCAATTTGGACTCAAATCAAACAAAACTTGATGAAAGTTAAATATTTAATATTACACTGTACAAAAGACTATCATCAATGTCATTATAATATTTCACAATCACTAATTGTCAGACTTCTTCATCAATAGTATATTTAATACTCTATTTAATTTACATCATTTATTTTTATTTTGATAAATTTATAATTCGGTGAAATTTAAAGGTTCTTTTCATTTTTTATTACTATCAGAGACTGCACAATTTAAAAGTAACACTCTTTTGTAGTGGATGGGGAATAACGTGACCCCGCCCTAGAACTCACCATTGCATTCTAACGAAAATCACAACACAGCCAAAAATCTCCTTGGGAAGTTATATACAATAGTAAACCAACCGTTTACGAATAACTACGGCGCATGAGAATAAGATGATAACGTATCTTCAAAAAAGTAATTAAAAAAAATTATAATATAATTATTAAAGACGTTCGAAATAAATGGAAGATGTACAAGCCATTTCCCATATGAATACGCTGTCATCTAGGTATCTCAGATGTAGTATATGTAAATAAAAGCTCCGTGCTACACGCATGTCCGTCACGTCAGTATGAATATGTCGTTTGTCAATTAGCTGGCCGATAGAAGGGAGTTTGCCCCTTTCTCTATGCAATACTGGGTGATTTATAGTCGTTTTGGACAATAATTAATACTTCCAGATGATTTTGCTATCGAAATTGTACCCAAATTAAGTAAACAAACGTACAGGTGTTGTAGTGTGACAGTTAGTTACATATACTACATTAATGGTTATGCCACCCATTAAGCTTCATCAGCCGATCGTTGACAGTGACGGCGACACACCGACATCCAGTTCTCTTCCTAGATGTACATTCCCACCAAGTCTTCACTCGCCGACTTAGCTTTTTGACAAATCGGTAATTGCCCCAAGAGATAATCGGATTACCAAATTTCGTTTTACCATACGTAAGTGGGGTAAGTCCACACACTGAAAATAGATAGTACAGTTAATCTTGGTTTAGGATTTAAACAGTTTCAACAGTTATTTTAATTGTTTAACATTGTATGCACCCATAGGATATATTATAATGTTATTTGTAAATAAAACAAAGGTTTCAACAGTTCAAGGACAAAATAAGGACCAAAGACCAATGTTTATGATCTTCAAATTCCACATTAATTACAGTTCATAAGACCTGAAGAAAAATAAGATTCCATGATTTTGTCTCCCATCTTATGAGGTAGAAAATATCTGTAATAAATAGGACACATTCAGAGTAAAATACTTGGTAGTTTCATTTTATTTGTAACCACTATATTGTACAATATTGCAGTACAGTGGCGACGGGCCCTAACCTGATTCCGAGGGCATATCTTTATCCCGTCGTTATCCTGCATGTAAGTCATTGATCTCTATACATACTACATCGATGCATTTCATTTATTACGTGTTTGATGGTAGCAGATGTAGAAACATCTGCTGGAAGGTAGGTACAGTCAGCATCAGAAAAATGTTGAGTACTTTAGTCCTTTCTGATGCTGACTGTACAAACCAATGGATCGCATGGTGCGTGATAAACTAGATCGAGGTAATGGTCTTTTTCCACGGGCTTCACTTTTAATTTTCACCCTATGCCACTTTTATATTTTTTCATTATAAAATTTAAATTCTCCTAACAACATTTTCAGCACAACAATAGCAAAAGAATTAATGTGTATGAGTAACATTCATTTTAACAATATTTTCATCTTCAGTAACAACAAAAGAATTACACCGTTTTCTAGTCTTGATACAAATCCATCGTTTTTTATTGCCATATGCCTTCATCAATTTGAACCGGTATCCTGATACCACAAGCACCGGGTTCCCTCTCGCACTGGTACCAAAATAGTATTCCTCGGACTTTATCGACCCTTCGGATTCAGACCCTAAAATTAAGGCTCACGATCAACAAAACAGCTGCAATTATGGAGTCGTCAGCGATGGTCCAGTGGATGCTCTATAATTGGAAAATCGGGCTATTTTAACCGAACACTGTCTAAACATTTGAATGATTTTGTATAGCATTTATTATGCTAAGTTTTAAATTCGAAAGTCCCACTTGAGTTCTCCTTTTTCCCGATGTATTACGAACTGTCTAAACATGATTAAACTTTGCTATGATTGCCATTTTTAATTAACTGGACAGCTTAACATCTATATCAATTGACCGAATATACCTACCATCATAAAATGTACTTTCACTGTTCCGTAACTCAACATCACAGAAAGGTTTTATCAAAAATGCTCTCAACTTGTTCCTAAGGCTAGTAATATTCTTTTTAATAACCTTATTAATTAAA
Organism: Eilema sororculum; assembly: GCA_914829495.1. Taxonomy (NCBI): domain Eukaryota; kingdom Metazoa; phylum Arthropoda; class Insecta; order Lepidoptera; family Erebidae; genus Eilema; species Eilema sororculum. Next base: position 18,598,914 of record OU618545.1, on the reverse strand, counting down.
CATCACAGTACGACCCTTCAGAGACGAGCAATAAGAATGTTAAGGTCAAAAAGCCCCAGGAATGAGTATACCAAGCAGAGCCCCACGGCAGAGCTTAGCAAATTGAAATCCATATCCATACTAATATTATAAACGCGAAAGTAACTCTGTCTGTCTGTCTGTCTATCTGTCTTTCTGTCTCTCTGTCTGTATGTTACGCTTTCACGCCTAAACCACTGAACCGATTTTGATGAAATTTGGTATAGGGATAGTTAAGCCTTGAGAAAGGATATAGGCTATGTTTGGTCGCGATAACCGACATCCACGCGGGTGGAGCCGCGGGCAAAAGCTAGTGTATTATAAGTAGACTGGTGCATACAGTTTTTTCCGGATCTTGAAGAAACATGTCTCACGTTTTAGTCATAGGTAAGAGATAATAGTTCTCGCATGAGGCCTTTTTTATAACTGTGATATCAAAAATACAAAAACTATATAATTGCCGCTGTTGTAACACAAAAACACACAAAAGAATCCTATTTGACGATATCATGGTCTTAATAAAAAACTTAAGTTGTAATAAAATACCAACATCTTCTTTAGTACTAACGAGTGTATATTATTTTCAACAGTGCAATCAAGCAAATAATTAACCTATTGCAGTCCATTACTGGATATAATCCTCTTCATGCGCAATAGCACTCGATCCACTCCTTGCGCATACAGTCTATCTCCGCTACCGTCTCCGCCACCTTGCTAAAGAGCGTCCCCTTTCAATGATTATGATTGCCGAACTGCCGGACAATGACATCGTCTACAGTAGTAACGGAAGCACGACAATTCATATTATGAACTTTGGAACATCTCCACCTGATTTTGTAGCCATTTACTTTTTCACGTCTAAAACTGTAGGCCCCACATTTTAATATTCTGTTGCCATGTGACGATAGAGTGAATTCCGGTATAATATAGTCTGTAACATATAATAAAAATGACCAATTTAACTTACGAGTCTTCCTGTTAAATACCAACAAATAATTGTTACTTAATAGGAACCCATGTTCTTTTTCAGGTTATAAGCTATCTCTATAGAAACTTGAACGAATAGGGTTCAGTAATCAATATATATAAAAAGATAACAACAGACAAAGTTACTCTCGCGTTATTAAAATTCTACTTTCAGGATAAAATATATATTATATTAAAAAAAATGTAAGGCCATTTAAGACGCGTGCCGTCATATACACGCACGCCTTATCGTCAAAATTTCAATAAATTCAGCATTTCTGGTTTTCTGCATCAGCAAAATACTTTAAAATCTCTGGTTTTTTTTTTCAATTACCATCACCAAAGCGCTGCAAAATGACGTCATCCACGGTAGTGACGAAAGCTTGTCAATGACTATTTTTAGAGCAAATCCATCTGATTTTAGGACCAATAATTTTGTCACGTCTGTAACTATACGACCCATAAACTAACATTCTGTTGCCATGCGATGATAGAATGAACTGCGGAATGATTAAATCTGCAAAAATAATAATTTACTAGACTAACAAAATACAATATTAGGAAATACGAATCTTCTCGTGTCGTGGCGTAGTAATGAGTTGTGCAACATTTCGTGAAAGTGATGACGGTCTACAGAACAGTTGCACATTGCATCTTATGGGCCATCAGTGCTACCACAGGCCACATATGTTCGGGAGATATAAAAAAATGATATAGCTTAGCTATATTTTATTTTACCTTTCATTGTAGTATTGTAACACTAACGTACCTAATTATATTATTTAACATCATATATGTAAGGACGTCATAGACGTCACATTATAGTATGACCGCGACCGCTGTACCGTGCCCAAGGAAAGCGCGGCGTTGCGGGAGACGAGGTAACGAAAGAGAAAGAAAGAGCATGAGCGAGCGAGATACCGTCGCCGTGAGCGTTGGTCGCGGACTGACCAAAGGAGATGTCCACTTTTATATGAACCTTGTTTTTTTATTCCCAATAAAATACATTATGGTTCAAATTACACTGATAAATAGTAGCTAAAATTAGGAATTGGGAAGTAGATAAATAATAATTTTTAAATTTTGAATTTAGGGCAGAAACTAAAAGTTATTTTAAGCTAGTAGATTTTTTTTTTTTAACAGCAATACTTAATTACAACAATTACAGCCTTAATTTTTCTAATAGCAATTATCGTTGTGAACTGTCACTTTTTCATCCCACTTTGGTAGGTATTTACGTTTCACGTATTCGTTGATTTCGTTTATTTTGCCACATAATTTGACTTTGACACTTAGTTTACCGCAACGGATTCTTTGGTTGTGCACATGAATTAGATGATGATAGTGGATGAAATTATAACTCTAGTGACTTGACTTATTTACAAATTGTATCCATCAAGAATGTATCACCTGTTACTGATCTACTGATGGAACTCAGTAACAAATAAAGGCATTTTCAATAATTTTTTTGTAGAAATCTCACCCGCATAGCATATTCAAAGTAAACAAAAAATCAAACAAAACAGTCCAGTTCACAAAAGTATAAACAGAACTGTCATCTATCTGTCACCTCTGTGACGGGTGACGCATTGGTGACAATTTGACTAGGAGTTTTGGCGGGAAAGCGTAGAGGACGCATCGCGGTATTATTTTATATTCCGAAATTGGTGTGAATTCGAGTTTTTATGTATAAAAATGGTGGATTTTTAGAAATAACGTCTTGGACAACTCACACGCGTGTAGGAAAGTGGCATATTACAGTGAATTGTGACTCTACGTGTTCAATCCAAATCTCCCCAAAAGCTTTTAGTAAAGTCCCCACAACTTTACTGAGGCAGCAATCATCTCATTCATCGTCATTATCATCATCATCAACATCATCAACATCATTAACCCATTATCATCATCGTCATCAATCATTTTAACTGAAGTTATAATAACATATACTTGACATTGGCTAAATGCGCAGCAAGAAGCCAAGAAACAAAAAAAAGACAATTTGACTAACTTATCATTTAGTTTTGGGCACAGGGAGCAAAAGTTTTGTTCGTCTTCAGCCTAAAAAATATACCAAAATAAAAACGAAGTTTTCTCAAAAATGCAGGATCTTAAAAATCCAGTTTATATACTCGTATTAGTTGTATGTAACACTATACAAAAATATTTGGTTCATCGCTACTGGATTTTTTCAAGAATAAAAAACCATTTCTGTTTGAATGAAATTTTTATAGCATTTATTATGCTAACTTTTAAGTGTAGTTAAGTAACCTTAAAGACGGATATAAAGAGAGGGGAATTTTGAAGTGATTCAGGTGTGACTCAATAGCTTAGTTGGAAGAGTATTCACCCTGTAAGGGAAAGGTCATGGGTTCAAGTCCGCCTTGAGTTCTTTTCCCCAATGTATTTCAAACCATTTCTGGACAACTCCTTTAATCGATACTCCCCGTCTCGCCGCGCACATACCATGGCGCGGTACAGCACGGTCAGTATAATTAATGGTTATGTACATCTAACTGTCGTATAACTGAATTTTCCATAGTGATGACTTTAGCTCGACAACCTCGCGCTTGATTTGTGCATCTCCAGTTGATTAGAGGTGCTCGTCCACCGTGCTGACAAAATCGATAGCGTCCAAGACACAGTTGAGGTTTTCCAAATCTCGATATACAAAACAATGGTATTCTTTCTAAAAACCAACATCTTTCTTACTTACAAATGTGCAAAATACTTCATTATATTCGAAATTGTTCACATAATAGGTATAAAAAATAAAGTTCTAATATGATCGGCTGCTGTCATCGCCATGGAATAAAATGTTGTTCGTTTTAAAGTGCTAAGTGTAGTTTAACCAGCTATCACCCCAGCAGAAGCAGGCCACGGTGGTGACGCACATCGCACGCCTACCCATACCGGGGCCGAGTTGGGAACATCGTGGGCCCCCTTCCTGGGCCTCCCCAGTCCGATAGGGATGGCCCAGGGTCAGCCGGGGTGCGAGGGATATGACGAAGACAACTTCACCTTTTAATAATCTTTTCAACTAAAAAAATATCACTTCAAAATGCTGTTTTTTTGGTGCAATACTCATACAAATAGATAAAACACTATGTATTATCATCATATTTAGAATCAGTTTTGCTGTGTTGGTTCCCGGTGGAGTAGAATAGGACCAGAAGGGCAATAGACTCGCCCCTATTACGTCTTGGGACCTAAAATCATAATTGACGCAACGTGGGTGCTAGTATACCTCTACCTACCCCTTTGGGGTTTTATAGACGTGAGTATATGGATTTAGCGTTGTTCCGGATTACATTCTACACTTTTACCTCAGAGTACCATTTATTCTACCGTTTAGGTGGCAAAGAAGCACACGCGGCCGTGCGTGTGCTTTTTTGTAACTGCCGTAAACCTGTTATCACTGTGGACTTGTGAATACCGAGGGCATCACAGTCGGCTTATGCGGTATTTATAGGATCGACTGCCGTCTGCCCTAGGAGGACTCCGACAGGAAAACCTGAGCCTAAGCCTTATCTGTCAATCAGTAGGTGATGTTGACTGGTACCCTAATGATCTTAGAGGGTTCCCAAAAACTCCTTATAAAAAGACGTTATGATAAAAATGGCACACTTTATTTTATGTAAAAGAGATCAATCAGAGTACACTTATCTACTACATTATATTTTTACGATTTTCTATACAACACCAATTTTTGTTACAAAAGATTAAAAGAGTATATTGCATAAGGGTCTATTCCAGTAGGTAATGTTCTGTATAAAAAGTTCAAATAACCACAAAATAATGTACTAAAGAGAGACGCTTATTTGTAACAAGTGTGACTCAGACCCATACGATTTATCAATTATACAATACATAATACATACAAGGATGTACAAATAAAGAAGAAGAAGATAAATTATAATTATAACGTTTTTTAGTTTCACCTGTCTCGGAATAGCGTGAAATGCGTAAAAAGTGGCAGATGCTGTTTAATCTTGATTTGACTGATTTTCAATGAAAAGAGATTCACAGATGGTTTAAAAAATTATAAAGTACTGGAAGAGCGCCTTAAAACTTATGTTCACTTCGTCGTCCTTAGTCTAAAAAACTTGATATAAAAGTACACATATCACAGTTGTTCTCTTCGGTATTGATTCATTCCCTAAAGAAATATTAATACTGACTAAAACACAGCATTTAGGATACACAAAACTTTCCGTCTTAAATATCAAAATTGACATGGTTGTGTCGATTTCTAACCATTACTATTTCTTGGTTAAACGTATTGATCCTCGCGAGACATCCCGATTTATTACACCGCCAAGATACTCGTTGACCATTCTGATAGTTTTTAGAGTAGCGAATTCCATTGTAAATAAGCATGGTCGTCCCTTTTCTAGTATGCAGAAAACGAACTGCAATGAAAGAAATTTCAAAATGATTAAATAGAGAGAAGAGAATATTTTAACATATTGTACATTTTTACGTATCGTAATAGATTTAGAGATAGTTTACTCACAACACATACAGTCTTATCGCAGATTCAGCAAAGGATATTAACAATCGTAGTAATAGTTTCAGCAAATGTTGCCTATAACAGGAATAGAAGGTCTAACAAATTCTGTTCCCCTTTATACTTTGGAAACGACATCGTTTGAACATAAACCGTGGTAACCTCTATCATAAATTGTATTTCACCTTGCGTAAGTGAAAAACTTTTTATTGACGGTTGACCAAAATCACATGTGGAAGGGAGGGAAGGTAACATACAAATTTCCTTCCCTCCCTGTTTCTACTTCTTAAAGCTTTTTATTATAAATCAATAAACTTCAAATTCATCACGAAGTTGGGTCGGTTTGTCAATCAATGCCAGGCAACACTGAATTAAAATTCATGGTTTAATCATAACTTACTATTTACTCAATCTTATCATCCCAATTTCATCAATTTACAAAACTTGAATTATTAACAAATGTTAATAATGCAATAGAGAATCAAGAATTCAACTAAAAATCTCGTAGAGGTACGAGATTTTTAATCACCACCAATATTATCAAGTATTTTATAGAAGATATGAAGAAATATACTTATTCTTCATCACATACTTTTACTAAAAATACCGGCGTTTGCCAAAAAATCCTTAAAGTAGTAAAAATATATAATATATTGCTGGTTCATAACAATCATAACAATTCGTTCCGGATTTAAATCAGTTCTAGGAACTGATAGTGTCGTCTTGGTATATATTTGGTACATAATACATTAGTTTTTATTTAAGGAGAGTCAAATTATTTATCAACACGGTTATATATGAAACTGTGTGTAACAGTTACGTACCTTGTTCAAACATAGACTTTGCATTTAACATACATTACTAGCTATTTTTAACCTCCGACGCAAAAACGACGGGGTGTTATAAGATTGACGTGTCTGTGTGTGTGTGTGTGTGTGTGTGTGTGTGTCTGTGGCATCGTAGCTCCTAAACGGATGAACCAATTTCGATTTAGTTTTTTTTGGTTGAAAGGTATATTAATCGGGAGTGTTCTTAGCTATGTTTGAAAAAAATCGGTCCAAAATGGTCGTCGCTAAAAAATGGTGGAGTACATAAAAATTTCACAAGTCCCTCAATATGGGTATCAAATGAAAGGGCTTGATGAGTAGATCAATTTAAAAAGTATAAAATAAAAATTAAATTAAAAATTTAAAAAACCCCCGTCACAAAAAACATAAAATCCAAAAAGTTGAAAATAAATTGTGTTTGCCAACTTTGATATACTATTAATATTTTGTTTCAACCGTTACCATGTCGGGGGGACCATGTATCGTTCCGAAAATATGATGGAGTGCTTTAACAGTCAGGGTCCCCTGACATGGCAACGGTTGAAACAAAATATTAATAGTATATCAAAGTTGGCAAACACAATTTATTTTCAACTTTTTGGATTTTATGTTTTTTGTGACGGGGGTTTTTTAAATTTTTAATTTAATTTTTGAACGCATGCTTCCTGTTACATCTTTGCCGATCCGGCTTCCACTCAGGCCAGTGATGTAAGCCATCGTCAGCAACTTCAACTGGAGTCAATTTGAACCGTTGCCTCTTTTTGGTCATTCCAATATATTTCATATCTTGATTTAATAAACATCCTATTTTGTAAGAAGTTTTCGATAATGCATAATTTAACGAGTGACATTCGCGTAAACTTCAGATTTCAGGCATTGTTTCAATTGTTTATTGATTCTACGTTTTCATGAAATGATTCTAGTAGATAAAACATGCATTTCGAATATACCTACCGTATTTTTATTTATGTTTAACAATTTAATTTGATATTAAAATATAATTAAGTGAAAAAAGTTCGTAGAACCAATGAGTAGAATAGTAGATCATCCATGTCATCTGAGTCACATTCTTCTTCATTACTATTCATCTCTTCCATTTCACTATCTAAATCTTCTTCATCACTACCTTCCGCTGCCTCACTCACTTCACTCTCAGACACTCTATCTGCGGCCATGAGTGGGTCATTGCCATCATTGGTGTCATTTTGTACACCATGTCGAACATTTACTTTATTTACATTATTAGTTTTACTTTGTTGCTCTTTAGAACCACTAGTTTCATTTGGAACGTCATTTGAGTCTTCAGTTTCGATTCGCTCAATTTTAATTTCATTTTCAAGTTGATTGGAATTCACATCTAAAATTACACCAATTTAAAATATTACATAATATTACAATTTCAGTAACACTTTACTTACCTAAGAAAGGAAATGTTAAATAAAGTACTAGCAACTTAGAAATCTCATTGAAATTTAATGAGAATAACAAAGATAATTGTAGGCATATGATAAATCTTTTGTTGTGGGCAATAGGTCAAAGCAAATCTAATAAGTTAAGCCGTTCCATCTCATCATCGGAATCGCAGAACGTCTCATCAGTATCACTTCCTGCATCATCTTCTGCTTCTTCGACAGCTTTAGGCGGTTTCTTGTTGTAAATTTCTTTGGGACGAGTATCGTAATCTTCAACGAAAATTATGTTTCGGCCAAGTTTTATATGTCTTCCTCGTATTACTCGCATGTTCTTTGCATCTTTAAGTAAAAGACAAAATAGTAGTAGAGGGTAGACTATTTTTTTTTAATAATTCCTAAACGTAAGTTGGCAGCAAAGCTTTGACTGTAATAAAACTGCCTTTTCAGTTCTACAACGATCAATATCATGTTCATATTTTCACATATTAACATTCGTATATTCCTACAGTTCTTTTTTTATTTGTTGTAAAATTAATTTAAAAATCAAGTAAATGATGTGTGTATTAGCACGACTATATAACGTTAATATAATAGTAACCATGCAGTAAAAAGTGTTCGCTTAGAACATAAGATCGTCCATGTCATCTGAGTCACATTCTTCTTCATCACTGTCCGTTTCACTACTTAAATCTTCCTCATCACTGACTTCTCAGACAGTTTATCGGCAGCCAGAAGTAGGCCATTGCCATCATTGGTGTCATTTTGGACACGGTTTAGATCATTTGCTTTATTTGTATTATTCGTTGTAATTCTTTGTTCTTTAGAACCGATACTTTCATTTGGAACTTCATTTGAGTCTTCAGTATCGATCTGCTCAATTTTTATTGTATTTACAAGTTGATTTGTTTTGACTATATATTATTGCATTATTGCATTCTACATTATAATGTCAGTTTCACTTCACTTAGGCAAGAAAATGATAAATAAAGTACCACAGACTCAGAAATAACATTGAAATTTAATATGCATAAGAAAAACAACTGTACGTACATGCTAAATCTTTTGTTGTGAGCAATTGGTCAAAACATATCTAAAAAGTTAAGTCGTTCCATCGCATCATCAGAATCACAGCACGTCTCATCAGTATCACTTTCTGCATCATCATCATCTTCTTTGACAGCGTTAGTCGGTTTCTTTTTGAACTTTTGTTTTGTACGAGTATCAGAGTCTTCAACGAAAATGATGTTTCGGCCAACTTTTATATATCGTCCTCGTACTCTTCGCTTCTTGTTAACATCTTAAATTATAAAACGAACCAAAGTGGTATTCATGTTATCAATGCACCGTAAATCTTGTAATGTTGTCTCAAATTATTAAAATAAAACATGTTAAGTATAAACTTTTTATAATCATAATTATTCAATATTTCACAATAAATAAATTAAACATTTAATAACAGAAATACTTTAGACGCCGAATTCGAAATTAGAGTTTAGCCAATCATATAATACCTAGTTATTCTGTTCAGAAATGTTTAGTATGTCAATGGTCAAAATATAGGTTCGGGACCGTTGTTAACATCGTTGGCAAAATGGGGGGTTCATGCACTTACTCGTTCCTTACGCGTCGGTAGCTTAGTGGTTAAGGTGTCGGCTTTACGATCGAAAGGTTCCGGGTTCGAAACCTGGCCATTACACTACCGACGTGAACTCACTCCTAACACAAGCAATTTAGCTTCTGGAGGGGTTAGAGGGAATATTAGTAATTTCACGTGAACTCGAGCTCAGAGTTTCGTACTAGGAAATATCAATGCCATTATCTGTTAAAGCAAGGCAAGCTTCTGAGTGATCTTTATTAGAAACGGCTACAACGTGTGACCCAAAGGTTTTAACCCTACGATTGCAGATATTTTTATTGTGACAGACCCAGGAGACGATGTGGTCTTTTCCTTCATAGTTCTTGTAGAATCTCTGGCCGGCATACAGAATCGCGAGAGCTCCGCGAGCCGTGGTATAAAAATGAACTGTACCTAAAATTATATTTAAAATCAGTTCAAGTAATGTTACCTTAAAACTTTGCTAATTAACGTTTTGTCCTATAACTTCTGCACCCGTAAAGTATTTTGATTTTTTTCTTAAGAATTTTTACTAAACTGCTTTATTTTTGCATAAAAATCTTGTATCAAAATACCACTCCAATTCACAAACAATATAATCAATAACCATATATTAAATATAAAAATAAATGGGTATCTCTTCTCTGCTGTGCACTGACTACGCTACTATCAACATATGTATAACATTAGTCAAATATCATGATATTGCCTAAAGCCCAAGCCCCAAGCCGGATGGCTTGTCAAACATTTATTTATTTATTCAATTTTATTTCAACTTTAACCCATAGTCACAGATTAGTAGGTACGACACACGCTACGAGATATCGTTACGATTACAATTTACTGTTGTGTATAATACACTGTACGGTCCGATATTTTTAAGTGCATGGTTTTAGGTACCAAACAATTAAACTGCGCCGATGAATAGATGTCTATTCATCGGTATAGCTTGGTCCGGAGTCTCCACCTGGTGCACCCTGGGCAACGGAGACGGCAGCGTCTCCCCTGCGAGAGGAAGTAAACGGTAAATGCTCCTCCAATGACCGACGGGAGTCGTATCCGTGGGAATTTCCGCACGAAAATAAAGAAAGTACAGTGCTCTCGTAACGATTTCTTGTAGTGTGTGCCACTCATAAGACCCATAGACACGTCCCTCGTCAAATTATTGATATACAAAATATCACATGCATATCAATGTTTATGATTGTATTTACTACACACTAAAACTGTGTCAATAGTGACTGCGGTGGCCGGACAGCCTCTCTTGGAACACCTCCATGAGACCCGTAGCCCTGCGGCGTACTCCTTTCTGTAGCGGTAACCTTCGAGGAGCAGGCAAGGTGTGCCGAGTCTATTAACTGTGAACCGTACACCTAAAGTATAAAGGAACATAATTTTTATTACAATTCAATATGAGCTGTGTTAGTCTGCGCTAAATCCATATAAATATATAAACTTTAACTTTAACCACGACGTGTTTCGTTCCATCGCTCTACTTGACGTATATTAGACGATGAAAAGTTGAAATATCCCTGTATGTCAAATCAATCAATCAAATAACCTGTATGGAAACTTATTTTACAGCACAAAGAGCTCACTTGGAATGTGCTACCCACTAGCAAGGCATTATAGGGGAAATGGGTGAAATAGCCCTACGCAAGAGGGCGGATCACCCGTCCGGCTACGCGGCGTCCCCTGCTGGCTAAAGTAATCTATCTAACAGCATTTAATTGATACGGTTTGTGAGAGTGTTAGACGCCATACCTGGTTCTGGTCTGCTGTCCTCACATCTCGTGTAGGTTACACCGAAGGTATAGGCTAAGTTTGCCAATCACCAGGTGGAGAAGCCAATTTTCAGTGTTGCATGCTTTCCCAAGTTAATATTTCACGACCTACGCTAGACATTTTAGGAATATGTTTTATTAATCATCATCATCATCATCATCAGCCCGCAGCAGTCCACAGTCCTTGAGTGGAGACCGCGAACCGGTAAATGTAGTGTGGGGCGCCCTGCGATTAGATGGAGCGACGATATACGCAGAGTGGCTGGTGGGGAGTGGAGGAGGACAGCCGAAGACCGGGCTAAGCGGCGTGTCATGGGAGAGGCCTATGTTTTATTAATATTAGCATAAAATATTCAGGTTTTGAAATTAGATTATAATGATCAACAGCATCATGCCATGGCCATGGCGACCACTTCGACTCCTAATCGGCTCTGCGCTGATGCGCTCGAAGATGGCTAACATAGCCGATCTTATGAATGTCACAAATCTAATTAAATGTTTCGTGACGAGCCTGAACTTCGATATTCTCTGTGAAGCGACTGTCATCTTACCTCCACAACTCATTGACGATATCGAAGTATTGCAGTTAGACCAGTTGTTAGACTTTTTAGGGCTCCAACTACCCACAAAGACTGCCATAGATGTTCGTACGATAATTCGGACCAATGGCTTAACGTGTTCTCCCAGGCACGGAAATATAAAATACAAATATACACATTCAGGCATACAAATGTTTATACTGAGCGGGAATTGAACCCATGCCTCTAGTATCAGTTAACTTCACAACCGACACTGCACAGAGGCTGTCTGGTCTAATTTTTAGGAAGTAGTAGGGCTGCAATAACACTATTTAAATTAGATACTCTAGGTTCCAAGAGACATTTGACCACGAGCATTCAAACTGAGGATGTGATATATACATTATATATACAGATTGTGGACATTTATTGTTTGTGTAATAAAAGAAAAGTTTTTAAGCATAATATAATTCATAAAAGGAGCAGTCTATATTAAAAAATATTTTGTATATACAAACGAAACATTAAGTTTTAACAAGTCTATAAGAATTAACGTAGTTTTAATAAGGCTCGTATTATAATTATTTAGAAAATATCACCAAATTACGTATCGCGTCGAAATATCACTGAAAGCGAAGCTTATTGCTACAATTAAATTTTCATAATATACATAGATTTTAGAGATCAACAAATTTAAGAAACATCGTTTTCTATAACAATCTGACTCAAACTAAACTTAAGTAAGGTGTCTTGTCAACTGATGCGTATCAATCAACACTATACCATGGACCATTCGCGTCAATTGATACAGCCTTTATTTTTGGAAGATCACTGATGATTACTTTCTATACTTCATTCGGTTAGGTACTTAACTAAACGAAAATAATCTTGATGTAGGTATCTTTTTAAAAGTCGCTACATTTATTTTTCCTTTAGTTTAGTATCTAACCGAATGGAGTGTAGATAACATGAAGAAGACATACATACCAAAAAGCTTTTATATCAAAAGGCTTTTATGAGAACAACCAACGAGTAACATTATAAATCAATGAGAACAACGGACATCGAACACATATCATTCAATAACAAAGCAATATTGGCGACCGAATCGCATCAGTTGACAACAACATTTAACGTATTGCTACTAAACCTTAGTCTATGGATCCTTCTTCACTTCAGGATTTGGGGGCCGTAACCAAAGATCCGTTTTGGGTAGTATTCTAGGGAAATTAAGAGCACGAAGGGCTAAAGCTGCCGCAGTTGGGTATGTAATCGGCGAGGGGAGAAGTGGAGCTGATGTAGAAAGGCCTGCGAGACTCGGCAGACTTCTGGGACGGAGTTGGACGAACGCGCCGTTTCCACAACGGGCGTGTGATGGTGGCGCATGGTTGTGCTCGTCTCCAGACGCGACCAACTTGCCTGATATTAACCTAACTCTCGCTCGGCACCCCATATGTTTTGAAGAGCAGTAGAAAAACCGCCCACCGACCTGCGAGTAAGTATAGCCTCGGAGCACCAGAATGTACTTGCCCTTTTCCGTAGGTATGAACTGCACGTCTGTAATACCAATAACCTTTGTGATTAATTCTGAAAGGTATACCGAAAAAAAGATCACCATATCTCATCATTCATATTGGCTATTTAGATTTTCGCTTAAATATGAAAAACTAAAACCCGACTACCGAAAAATCACACTCTAAAATGTAACAAACAAGAAAATATCAAGGATAACCGTGGTCGTATGCCACTTTACCCTAGAATATATTGTTTTGTTAGAGTAAGTGGCATACGACCACGGCTATCCTTGATATTTTCTTGTTTGTTACATTTTAGAGTGTGATTTTTCGGTAGTCGGGTTTTAGTTTTAAACTTTATTTTTTATTTACATTATTTTGGGGCAAGGTAAAGCTTATAATTTATACATATTTGAAATGTGCTTCTTAAGCCAACCAAACATGTTTTTATTGTTGATACCAAACACGGCATATTTCTCTCAAATTTATTTTTTAACACAGTACCTTATGAGCGCTAGAGGCCGCCACACAAGATTGAGTGACATGTCATATAGCCTATTATTATTATTCATTTAATTCAAGTAGGCAATACTCATATTTTGTTAGTAGTACATTAGAACACTTAAATCTAGTTGGTTAGTACATGAAGGTTACCGCAATGGTTGACATAACAGCAGTCAACTCGGTCCAATAACCATCGGACGATAAAGCCGCTTGTAACGATACCTCATTTGTCTAGTTCTAATGAGTAGTTGAGGAGCTATGAGGGAACAAATGAACATACATACATACATACATACATACATACATACATACATACATACATACATACATACATACATACATACATACATACATACATACATACATAGCCTGTCAAAATCATAACCCTCCTTTTGGCTTCGCCGTAGTCGGGTAAAAAAGACGATCTTATGTAGGTATGAACTTTACTTAAACGTACTGCCGTGAAGGCAGGCTTCTACGACGGAAATCGACGAAACCGCCATTTCCACATGGTTATGGTTATGGCCATCTGTAGACATTTCCAGCTTGCCTGATGTTAACCTAGCCTTGGCTTTGCACCCTGTATGTCTGGAAGAGCAGTAGAAAAACTGCTCACGGACCTGGAAATGAGTATAGCCACGGAACACCAGGATGTACTCGCCTTTCTCCGTAAGTATGAACTACACGTCTAATATTTAACAAAAAGAATTTCACCGTAACACATCGTTTTCATTTTCATATTCGATATTTGGTGTATTTTCTTTGATCCAAAATTATACTGGGATTTTAGCTCAAATATGAAAAAAGACTATCATAAGTAGGTATGTACTAACTTTACTGAATCTTAATATTAAGTACAGAGCTTTTTTCTGAAGTTGGAGTGCAGTAGAGTTTATTTTTAAGTGCATGGTGAGTATAACAAAATTATATTACGAAGTCAAATCAATTCCAAAGCCAAAAATAATATGTAATAATAAGTTAGAGAGAGTTGTACTGTTAAATTCAATATGAGCCGGAAAAAGCATGGCTTTAATAAAATATCAGAAAATGTTCAGAAAATTTATTTGATCATCACTTACTTATAGGAACAATTCCATTTATCACACATAATCTTAAAATAATTACAATAGACTTTTTTATTACATATTATTACATCAACTCGTTTACGAGTAAAGTACAGCACCACGGTGACATTGTTTTTTTTTTTTTTTATACCTCTTAGGTGGCAAACAAGCACACGGCCCACCTGATGGAAAGTGGTTACCGCGGCCTATGGACGTATGCAACACCAGGGGCGTTACACTCGCGCTGCCTACCCTGAAGAAACCTTCTAATGCCCCTCTTGAAGAACCTCATATTGTAGTCGCTTGGGAAAACCGTGGCAGGGAGTTCATTCCACAGCTTAAGCGTACGTGGGATGAAGTTCCTTTCATACCGCACGGTGCGCACCGTATTCGGATGCAATGTGTGGGGATGAATTCCCTGTCTATGGCGAGCGGTGCGATGATAGAACCATGTATATTGAATGTTAACTTATACATAATATTGTGTTTGTCCGTTACATAAGCTTTATTGGTTATACTATAAGGCACTTCAAAGTCATAACTGTTACTGTCACCAACTACTGAACTGAACTAGAGGAGACACAAACAATGGCTTTACGTTTAATTTTTTTTTTTGAGTTGTCTGATTTGTTCAACTACTTTTGATCTTTACTTTTAATTTCCCTTTAGCCTTTCAGTTCAGTAGTATGTAAAAATGTTTCTCGTATTTTTTATAGCAACCAATGCTAAACAGTCTAAACACAAAATAGTCTGTGTAAATCTCTATTGTCAATTCGTGGACAATTGTGTTGGTTACATGATGGATAATTTGTATATGTTCATAAAATTATTTGTACCTATAAGACTTTATCATGTAACTGTTTTTTGTCCCAAATAAATAAATAATAGAATCATGGACCTTTGGTAATCGAACATAATTTTGTACTGTAAATGGAAATTATGGCGGCTGACGTTTACGTTATCAAGCAATAATAAAATGACTAACCTAATGAAATTGCCCACATATTTTTTTATAATAAGGTATTCTACAATGGCACTGCATCAGAAATACATCTACGTTCTCACATCAATCTATTTATAACACATCTCAAATGTTCTTAAACATAGCCAGACTAGATTATTAATATAAAAAAGCCACAAAGGTTTAATTATTTTTTAACAATTCGTATTAAGTTAAAAATTAAATTGAATTCACATATATCATGAAGAAACTGACATTTTCAGCACTAAGATCTACACAAACATTTTGATAACCGAATTCGGTACGTACAATTAGCTACTATCTAATTAGGACCTAATTGAAACGAAAATTTAAATTAGATTTACCAAAGAAACAGAAATAATAAAAAGAAAAGCCTAATAAACCAGTGAGGTAATTTATGCAACCTTCAGCAGGTCTTCTATATATATATATATATCCTGTATAGGATAGCATTACTAAGTGCGGTGGTGACTGCGCTGCCCTTCTAGACAAGTGGCAATTCGTTGTACTTGTTGTAATGAAATGATGAATCACATACATTCATCATTGACATGTATTTGGACGTCTCTGACGTTTATGACACGCGTCAACGTATGTCAATCCCATCAACATTGATCAATGTATTCGATTCTGAAGACGTTAAATCGACTTGCAGATCGACCCGATGACTTTCTAAGACTAAGCAAAATTAGTGTGATTTCACTTTATTCATGGTTCATTGATCTTCTATTTTATTATTAGATACATTTCATTTATTATACAGTTTTTCTTCCTGAGACGAAGTTTGTTTAATCGCTTGAACAGTGATGTAGTGCTATTTCGAGGTCATGAAATGAATAGGGCCTGGTGAGATACGTCTTCTCTCCTTGCAAAGCACAGGTTTTAGTTATATCTGCGAGACAAAAATAACAAAACAACTGATTCAAAAAAAAAAGTAACACAAAAAAGTTTAAATATATGTACGTACTAGCTTTTGCCCGCGGCTCCGCCCGCTTGGATGTCGGTTGTCGCGACTAAACATAGCCTATGTCCTTTCACAAGGTCTAATCTACCCCTATACCAAATTTCATCAAAATCGGTTCAGTAGTTTAGGCGTGAAAGCGTAACATACAGACAGACAGAGTTACTTTCGCATTATAATATTAAGTATGGATTTCTTAACGCATAAAAAATGCAAATAATAAATTCATCATTTAGGTCGTTCATTAGACTTTATTATTTATTCTTAAATATAAAATAGTAACAAAACACTAAACATTTATGTATATTTAATTGCATATAAAATATATTCATATTCTAATTCAACTATTAAATACTGCATAATTCACAATAACAATTTGAGCAGTTTTTACTAGATAAACAAATAAAAAATATTATAATAAAATAAACCTATCATAATAAAGGCATTCATTATAACAAAACCTCTAAATAAGTATACATATTTTATCATTTTATAATAATGTACTTTAAATTACAATATAATATTCCTAGATAAGGAGTAAACAAAACAATTATGTACCTAAAATTAAGTACCTACTACATATTAATATGTTTATGTTTTTAATTGTCTACGAGAATCGACCGATTGCTTCCTGCATTCAGTGTAAGGTTGAAGCATCATTAAAAAAACTAGTGGTGACGCTAAATATTATTTACAGTACTGTTATCAACAACCACATGTAGGAATATAAAATCAAGAGGAACTGCAGCCAGTTGTCGTCGGTATATCTACATTTACTACTCGTCTCTTAGGAAATTGGAGATATTTAAAAAAATATTTATTTCTATTTAATAATGGGTTTAGAATCTGTTTACTTACGATAGACGCAGTTCTAAAAGATACATTTCACATAAAAATCTGTTGCAGGTACTACAGTGGACTTGAAAGTGTATATAAATCCATCATGGATTTTAGTGGACAAGGGCTTTAACATTTAGGTTTCTTTTAGCCCTTGAACCGATTTTGATCAAAAACATTGAAACTTGTTGAGGTACAATGAGGTACAACAGGGATTAGATTATAAAATTACATTAGGGTTTGAGTTTAATCTCTTTTGAAAATTTAAATTAATCACGTCACGTAATAGATCATAAATATACTTCAAGAAAAGGGTGCTTGGGCAGACTGGACACGGAAGGCGGAGGATCGACCGAAATGGCGCCACATTGGGAGAGGCCATTGTCCAGCAGTGGACTGCGGTGGGCTAATTGACTGATAGTTCAAGAGGACATCCTCTTAGTTTTATACTCCTTGAAGTATACTACGAGTATAAATGACACCTGTAGCTGTTGCTTGGGCCTATTTTACCTACTTCAGGAGTCTTTTATCTTATCATGTAGGTGATAAGACACTACTATTCTACCTTATTTAGACACAACTATTAACTAGGTCACATATTTCAGTTAAAAAAATATATGTTTGCTTAAGGTACGGGTCATTATTCATTCTAAATTAAGTCTGATTCTGAAAATATTACTATAAGTCATTCAGATCATTCCTAATAAAGCCATATTATGCAGATAAAATCCTATATTTTGTTCAAATTTCAATTCAGTCTTTATCTACCACCATAACAATTACAAATATAAAGTATATATTTCATTATGATACCTATTGCACAAGGCTATACATACTTACATGTTAAGATAGACTTTGTGGGTAGGGTTACATTTAAAACTTTATACAAAATTTACAACCATATATCTATTAATTTCAATTTTCAAGAAATAAAATGTATTACTTACACAAGATACAAATGTAAAGTAAGTTAGGCTAAATATAAGGTACCTACTAGCCGTTGCCCGAGGCTTCGCCAGCTTGGAATTTCAATCCCTTTCTCGCAAATTGGGACCCTATTCCGGTAATAAACCACGTTAAGTAATACATATACCAGCTAATAAAATGTTATGAAAAAACTTCTTTAGCATTAAGACCATGAAGTATTGTAAACTATATGGAAATTTTCAGTCAATTTACGGAAAAGGTCAAGGTCGCATGCTTCAGCGTATATTTTTTTAAGATCGCATTTTAAATCAACGTGTTCGGCGCTCATCATGTGTAATTCATCATTTTATTCCTTTAACAATACGATGATCCAGTAAGAGCAATAAAAAATCTACTGGCATAAAAATGTTACGGTTTGTGTACACTTTACCCCTAGCCTTTAACCTTCAAAAGTTCTGCAGAGTTCTGTGAGCTTTTTGCCCCGATATACCGCACTCCTCCAGTGCTACGACAGAAGTCGCGGATTCGATGCCCGCTCAGTGAAAATATTTGTTTGCATGAATGATTTGCATTAGGTATTTGTGTGTACTAAAACCCATATTAAAGCTTAACTAGCTCGCTATGCTATGCTTACTTTAGGTTTGGATCATCATCATCACCAAAGCAATTTGCACTTGGGAATGCGGGGTCCGCTAACTATGTTGGCTTTTCCGGGAGCGACTGCCATATGAACCAGAAACTCGTTCGTTTTAGAAGGTGAGGTTGGCTTGGGCCCCAAAGGTGTTGTTAGGACTCTGCACACCCTACTTTGGGTCGTAAAATATTTTTATTGTGAAAGTACAGTATTTCAATTCCAAATGTAGAGTAATAAATTTCAAGGTAGGTTCTGAAGCGGAGCGGGACAGGGTGAGATCTCCCTACCCGCTGTACCCTCGAAAAGCGCACTCCGCAGCAGAGGTAAGTAGCTCTGACCTCGGAGACCTCCGTTCTCCATGAGCGTAGGCCTGAGAATGACAGCTGGTGCCTGTGACCCTAGCCGAAGCATGCATATTAATGTCTACAGAATCCTGTCTCGAATTGAGCATACAACCAATAGAATGGAGATAATGGATTTATTGTCATTGTCTCTATCTGTCACATTTATCTCTGTGTACTGTATAACTGATACTGCTGATACACTTCGCTGTTGAATGATTGAATCGTTTCAGTTGATACCCTTCATTATCTCCTGTTAGTAAGAATGAAATTAAAATGTAGGTAGGCCCTGATGATTACTACATATATATAGCTATAGAGGTATAATTTCTATAATTTATGATACTAGATTACTGTAACTTTACATTCTTAAAGGATTAATTCTCACACTAACCATCAGTTAAAAAATATTTATACCATGCTCTATTGTTGGCGCATGCGCTGTAATATTCAATTATTTAGTTCTGATACGACTCTATATTTTACCATAATCTTCAAAAGTATACCTACTTTGTATTTGTATACTTTCTCGCTCAATATAGTGCAGAATTTTGAGACATTAACTAAAAGAAAATCCATTGGTAGAGTTCACACTGAGTTAGCACTACCTTTAGGATAATATTCTTTCATAATGATATTGATAATAGAGGATCCTCGATATAATATAAGCAGATCTTTTTATTTTACTTGTGGAACACCACAATTTCCATTTCACCTAGGCTAGCGACTGGCTATTTCGGAATCGAACCGACTAAACTCACACAGTATTTTGTAACCCCGTAAGAGTGTTATAAAATGTCCTAGATCCTCTCCACAGTCTAGTCCCCTTGTCTCTAAAGAAGATAATATACACGTTTACCTACAACCTGCTGCCTGTACCCACCATGTCCGATCGATAGAATTTCAGAATATTTTAAGTTATTATCACGTATTTGGTTTCAGTTTTATCCTCAGAAAATTATAAAATTGAAACCAAATACAAAATTACCGAAGTTGTGTAGTGTCCACGTCAAAAATATCCTCTTCATTAAACCTAAAACTTTTTCAGAAAGAAGTCAAATGAGCTAAAATATGTTTCTAAATCTACTTTAGATCATTAAATTTAGATACGTAGCCTTAAATTTATTAATCGGAATGATTTTATCACACAGTCGTTCTCTGTTTTGCTTCCTTAGATATTTACTCTGAGCACCTACCCCTTAAAATTTATTGTTAAATTAAAAATGTACATTTCCTGTCGAAAATCAATCGCTAGCTGTGATTATGACAACCATATTTCTTGACGAGTACTCCATCATATGTAGTCAACGTAGCTATGCACTGCATTCGTCGTTTTCTGCCGCAAACCCATCTCGTTCGGAGCCCTCGGGACCTCTCCCTAATGAAGTTCATACCTTCGTGAACAATCATAGGGTTACCACGCCGGGACATGACGAACAGTGTACCTGTAATGTTGAGGATATAACAATGGAGAGCCTGGTCACATAAATAGTACTTACATACATTATTTACCCCTTTTGGTGAATTAATGTACCAAATACTTACATTTTATAGTTCCAAAAATACACGGTAATATACGCTATTTCATAATATGAAAAACGTAAATCATAAGTATTTTGATGCAAGTATAGACATCTGTTGGTAGTCATAAGAAGTTATAATTGTCGTCTCTACAGGGCATTTCCTATAAACGGATCATTATATAATTCTTGTTCAAGTATGTACCTCTATTTATTCGTACATTAATCTCTATTCTTGAACCATTATAAAGATTATCATAAAAGATTATATCTTAAACAGCAACAATACTTTTTCCTCATAAGTCATAAGACCTAACGCTACAATCTGTTTCTTGACGTAATCTTTACGTCAAAACCTTAAGGGCTCTGTGTATAACGCCATCTACACGAAAACCTTGAAGTTTCTCGGCTGGGAAGAGTAGAAGTATAAGTTTGTTACAAGATTATACCGCAGTGCGTCCAAGAGCGCTAGTGGCGCACATTCCTCTTTATTCCACTGGTATCCCGGTAACTGCCAGCAGGATATACTTACACCAAGATTCGTATCACGTGTATTGACAAGCTAGTAACATGTCAGCATGACAATGTAGTTATAATTATGATGTTTACGTGAGCAGCGTGTTTGCAAAGCGAGAAACAAGTCTAAAAAATGCAGTGTACCGTTAGATAGATTATCATCATAGCTTAATGCTTCACTTAACGACCGTCACAGATGCAGTTCTTCGGTTTCTATAATGGAATTTGGTGAACCGCATCTTTTCTCTGACCTGTTTCTGTTAGTACTATAGGCGCTATAAATATTTACAACTCATCGTTTATGTAGGCTGATGCTTTATAGATTTGATTTGGACTTGAATTTTGATCCAGGTGTATAACATTGAATAGGTAATATACAAGTATGACGCAAATGAAATGAAACAATGAAATCATGGCCTCATGTACAAAAAAATATGTCATTGTGTAACCATTCAACTTATTTTTACCTTCTTGTATTACTATTGACTAAAAATTTTAGATAATTTCCAGACAAGATAGAGATTTGCCATAAACCTAGAGCTCAGCTCAAAAGTTTAGCCCTTGAGAATTCCTTAGAATTCGTTAGGGCTCATTACGAGAATTAAAAGAAGGTAGTTCGTTTTAAAAACGTTTTAGAAGGAATCATGTCATGTCTTTAATAGTTATTTTCATATTCACATACTGTAGACGACATATGAAAGTCAGTGCAACAATTATGATGGCAAAATAATGTAACGGTGTGCGAACTAGTAGCGACTATAATGGCACACGCCCATTCTCACGGAACGATACACACGTCTACGCTATTTCCATGATACATTATTTATTGTTTTCTTCATAATGTCAGAATATATCTAGCAACTACGCAGCAACGCCATTCCGTTAGACGCAGAACAGAGACCTACATTGAGAATTCTTTAAATCATGTATTCATAATCTCTATCTGAAGCCCATCATAGTTCATAGTAGGTACCTGCCTGACTTATTGGGCCATCATCGTGTATTATCGGATTATTAATAATAGTGATTTGGATTTCTTTCAAGTATTGAATAATCTTAAAGATATTTCTAACTTTCATATTTATATTATATTAAGGAACTTCTAAATTATTAATGTAAATTAAACGACGTGACTTATAGACGATTAAATGTTAATGTAATGTAAATAGTGTATCTATGTATGAAAAGGCATTAATGACTTTTTTTGGTACTACTGGCCTTAAAATGTTAAATTATTTTAATTAAAGAAAAATAATTGTATCTTAATACTTACATCGTAACAATATGTCTGACGTCAATCCCATTAGGCGTTCTGCATATTAAGTAGGAGCCATTATTCTGTGGTTATAAGCAACCTACAATTAAAAAACATTAGGAAACAGTAATAATATTACGTAGGTACCTAGTACATCTATAACATAGTCAGATCACATTTGATTTTACTATGCAGTCCACGCAATTACTGCAGTAGCTTCGTGTAATGATTTTTCGTTTGATATCGATGGCAATATCGTCGCGTTTGTAACTCATATTTATGATAAACAGCGTAACTAAACGTATACCGATAGCATGATCCCCCCTCGCTCCCTAATATGAACAAAATATTGGGGCGCCCTCGACATGCCTAGCAACCAACGCCACCCGAAAAACACGTTGCAGCTATATCTATGTTGTATTGCTACGATACCCGGATCTGCTCTCCTGCTCCTTCCGACCTAGAAATAATGTTAAAATAAACAAACTTAGTAGGTCGTGAACGTTCTATAATTCTACATCAAGTTTTAACATTATTAATTAGGTACCACAAGAATGAGCATTTTTATTGTAATGAAGGTAGAGTTCTGTCACTATCAATTTGTACAATTTGTTTGTAATTTTTTGTGCAAGTACCTAAACTCTTATCTCTTCTTGCTTGTTTTGTGCATATGGAATATAATAACTATACGTCTTGAAGTCATCTACTTTTATCAGACAACAATTAATAATGATTTCGTTTAATAAACAAAAACTATTATTCAAAAGTTCATAAGATAAAATGCACTAGGTATCCCCCATACTTAATTCAACAATTCTAGTAAATTATTATCATAAAAAAAACCTTAATCGTCTTGTAACAAATTCATTATGTTCAAACTATTGCTAGATAAACTTGTACAATAATTAATACGCAAGAGGAAAACCCAGATTCGGCAGTGCGATGACTTCTAATACAAGCACATGTACATGTACCTACCAGTAACCTTAGTAAACAACTTTAGTGCATTAAACTTGAATCACAAAGCTAAATATGTTTGAAGGCCGACTAGTCGTTAGCTAGTAGTACATAACGACTAAAGTCGCGTTTAAGTTAGAAAGCAAGTCATCACTGTTACCGTCGAGAAAAAATGTAATCAAGTTAACATTTCAATTGAACTAAGCAAGTGGCTGCTGTCCAGTTTGTTCACCGTAACGGTACGTAGAATACCTGTGGTAGTACTCTTCAGGTGCTTACCAGTTGGTCGGGCAATAGGGTCATGGCGCAATCGCTTTGAAATTATACTCAAGAACTACTCGGAGAAGCAACGCTATTAACCTGCCCAACTGTACGTACTTAATCATTGAATAGCGTCAGCGAATGCCCTTATCAAGAAGACATAGGCACACGTCTAGTGTATTCCGGTGCACTTTCTAAAAATTCTTTCTCAGAGAAGGCGATATCTCGATGGCTGGCATACAAACCTGAGACAGTGTGAATACAGAATGCATTAGATGCTCACTATCTGAAGTAATCTGTGTGAGATTTACTTATTTACAATGATACAATGTAGGAACACAATGCTGCATACTTTGAACAATCTCAACAAGATTTCTACCATTTCTTAGTGAATCTTTGTAACATTCAAAGCAATAGATGTGCATTTTATTTATAATAGCGATTTTAGGAATTTGATAGTAGTGGCGCCCTACCACGTGTTGAAATACCGCCTTCCTTATTTTATTAGATAAATAAATATACTTATGTAATCAATACCTCGTGCCTACAAGGAAGAAATCACTTAAAGATCCATTATTAAATGTGCCAAATGGGTATTATATTTACCACTCTATAAGAGTGAGATTAAAAAAAAATTATATATAAAGTCGAATTGAGAACCTCCTCCTTTTTTGAAGTCGGTTAAAAATAAATTACGGATGACCCGCTCAACTGCAACGTGAAATGTTTTAATATTAGGAGCCTTTCCATATTTTGGCGCCTACCCCAGGCTCTCTAAAAACTCTGTCTAAGCCTAAATCTGCTCTTATATCCAACTATATCTGGCGATATAGGGACCTCCTGTGAATATTATTTTATTCTCAGAGACCCTAGAATAAAAAAGGAAATATACAAATACACATTTTATGTCTCATCCAATAATAAAATGGTGAACAAATATTTAACTCCCACCCAGGCACCCTCACAATAAAACTGTGGCTTTTATTTGGTCAGGGAAACACAGTGGAACTTACATGTATTTTGGTGGAAATTTGCAACTAAGGTTTAAAATACTGGACTGAATATTTTAAGATGCTTATAGATTGCTGCACAAGTAAAACACCGTTTCGAATATGCTAATTGCATTGTAACAATACAATGTACCCTCTTGTACCATCACCAAAGAACGATCCGACTTAAGTCGTCGAAACCTAAAACCGTTGAGCGACAACAATAAGGAACAAGTCAAAGGACTAGTACAAAAAATATCCCTTCAGAATACGTTAGGAACATTTGAATCTAACGAAAAGATATCTTTAAGAATAATAAAGTGCGCCGGTCTCTACCTGCAGCTGGCGCTAGAACATTGAAAGAAATCAATGTACTCTATAAAAACATGTTTTAATAGAAAAAGCATCAAAAGGCAGGACGTCTAGACATTCTTTTTTTAATTCCCAGAAAGGGCAGGTAGAATTCTATTAAATGACGTACCAATGGATCCCTCGGGATAGTGTTATTACGACTGGAAGGATATCTCAGTTTTGCTTTTTTTTTCATAATCGTGAGCTTCAACTTTGGGTGCCAACATTTTAGATTAGGCAAGTAATGACTAGAATAGTTTTATAATATAAGCCTTAGTTAATGTGTATCAGTTTATAATATCCTAATTAGTGTACATAATAGCTTATTGAGACATAAATACGTATTATACATACGTGATTTTAAGTAGTAGATAGAATTCAGTCCTCGAATGTTGACTTGAACAACAGCTGATCAATTTTTTTTTATCGTGAAACAGGTCATCACTGGCTGACCTGCGACCATTATGAGGAAACGATCTATTAGTTCCCTATTATATAAACAATCATTATTCACATGTGACATTTGAATGTCTGATCAAATAGTATATTTACCAATGTATAATACAAAAGAGACTAATGACTGTGAATAAATAATTCAACGTATATCTCTAATGAGTGTCCCCTACCAATAGCGCCCCTAATGAAAGGCTATTGGTAAAAAAATTGGCATTGATGATCGGCAGAGTGCCCAGAAATCGCGTGATTTCATCCAATTTATTCGACATCATGTCCTCATGTTTTCTGTTTTTTAAACGTTATTCATCAAATTTCAGATTTTAAAAGTAAAATCAACTCATTTCGTATTGGTTTGGGAAACTTTAGGCGGGTGTGTATGAATTGACGTCTGTCCGATAATTATGTCGTTGTACGTGAGCACCGAGGCGGGACAGCTTCGAGACTTTCTAGATGAACAGTACCACAGCAGGCGATTCTTGTCGTTTCTATAATTTGCGAAGAAAGTGTTGCCCATGTAGTACAACAAGCGCCCTCCTCGTACCGACTTCAAGAACTGAACACCTTACAATAACAAAAATAAAATATTTAGCTAGAGTCTAGTTAAAGGGACCGTTTGTAAAAATAATAACACTAATTTAAATAAATTGTACTTTATTCTTTTCATTACAACAACAAAGTGCAGTAGAAATCGTGCAGGTACAGTACCATTTTGTTTGAAAGGGAGAAGAACAAAAAATTGGTAGTTTCTAGAATGGCTCTATGTAACTATGATTAGTTTATTAAGGTATTCGGGGCTCTGGCACTAGACAATATAATACTTAAAACACTGTTTCAACATTACTGTTAATATTTATTTCTTATAATTATCTAAATTAAAGCTCTACATGTAAATACTTGAAAATACGATAATTTAACAGATGTCTTTTCGGACGGAGTTTTCTACTGTAACTATTTTAATGACTTCTATGTCTTAAATACTTAATCAGAGTATATTAGGGGCCGAGTTTCATAGTTAAGGGACACGCAAGTCCATATATAATTATGGAATTTAATGTAAGTGGAATGTTGTGTGAGCAATGTAGGACGGACTTCAACGTAACCTGACCGCCAAAGCAGGTTCTGAATAAAACGAGCTATCTGATAGCGGCACAGCGGTTATGGAATAATACTTAGCATTTACAAATCAATGACGCATAACTTATAACCGGAGATAACAGCTACGGCGCACTGTGATCAATATTTGCAATTTAGGATGACAAAAATATTTTAAATTGAAATTACAATAATCTGATACTATTATTGAAAATATTGCTATTAAAATAAATTAAACTTTATATAAATTCAGTTTTTGATATTCCAACGTAGGTACAAAAAAATTAGTGTGAAGGTTCTTCCTAGTTTGTATCAAAATTAGATTGTTCTAATAATTTTATGACTTCTGCAGGAAACATACCTTTCTGCTTTAGGGGTAAGGGGCGTAAAATCGATATCAGAGGATCTGATGACACCAATAATATTTATAATAAATCATCATTAGTCTGCTTGCCTGACATTTTTCGGGTATTGTGGTCTCCATAATATTTTACATCTTTATGGTGACATTCCTGTGCGTCTTCCCCTAATTGTCCAATAGGCAACAAGGAACGATAGAATATGTCTTTGCCATGAGTTAATGAAGTTTCATCTCAGCTGCTAGGCACAACTCTTCTTCACTTCTGGTTCTACGCTTAGTTCTCTCATTTAAATCCTCTACCTACAGACCCAGAAGTTAATGGCTGTTCAATATTATGATCTCCAGATCTTATTGTGTACTTAGACAACCAATCCTGATATTTTTTTCAAATTTAATAACATCTTTGCCGATTTTAATCCAATTTCTGGAAGCTGATAAACAAAAGCTATGTACTGAATTTCGTAACTCATTTTGTTGTTGTGTTGTACTCCAATGACCTCATAAATATAGTTGAATAACATATCTTTAGATTTCTTAGTTGCAGATTTAATTGGCGGGTGTTTTTTGCGATAATCAAACAAATCGGCATTTCTAACTGTACCACCGTTTCCTGTATAAATGAAAAGTTTGTTCAGGCAGGGGTACTTTGGGGTACTTTTTAAAATTGAATATCATACTATAGACTTCCAATTATCTACTAGTGTAAAAATCTCTATGTTCTAATATGTTCCTCGTAAGATACAGGCTTTAAAATATAAAAAAAATGGTAAATTTTAAGTTAAGTTTTGAATATTTATTCCTAAATTACTGTAACAATTAACAGCTCCTAATTGTTACACAAAATTAAGCACATACTTTTATTAATGTGTACCATATTTATTGATGCGCTATAATGCACTGTTAAGTCACAACAAATAGATAACTGTGCGCGAAGACAGGAAGTAAATTGAACAAATGAATACAATTAGCGAGAACACTGCATTCACTAGCTGATATCTCAGTAATGACTTACCTTCACCCGTTCATATTAAACAATAATATGAGGTAAGCACCCCCAATCACATAGAGATAATTTGTTTTACATATTCTCACAATGTCAAATTTGAATATTATCCACCTAATATCTAATAATTGATCACAGTGCGGCGGCAGCGTGGAGCCTCGGCACTCGGTATGTAGGTAACATTAAACCAGACTTCTAAACCCAAAAGTTAAATCGAAATCCGGTTTTAGAACTCAACTACCCAGAGTTAGAAAAATATGTATAAATGTTACAAAGCCCATCTGTATAACGTGTTAGATAGTTACGTAACATAAAAACAGGTTGGAAGCCCTTGGTAGTACTATAAAATGTTCGGAAATAATTTCATTGATAGCAGCGCATGCGTACTGGGCATTATCTACGCACTACAACCGCGTTTTACGCCTTCAGTTTTGTACTAAAAATAGAACATTGAACTAAGGGCGTGTAAGTGACTGGGCTTAGCCTCACGCCGCATCTGTATCACACGATTGTTGTATTATTATATCTCACTTGTGTTCACAACTCGTGCAACTTAACGAACGTAATTACCTTAAACCTAATTTGAACTTGTATTTGTGATTATGGTATGATAGGCGTCGAACTTTTTTTTATTACAAAAAAGTTGTTATCATATTTGGACGTATGTTTTCGAGAGATATCGACTCTACTTACATCATGAACTATTTTGAAGGTACATACTATAACCACGTAGTCAGCAACGCAGTGCGACTGCGCCCGAGACCACGTGGTTAATATCGTAACTTCCTCCTAAAAACGTGGAACCGTAATGATATTTACTAGGCGGAAATGAGATAGGTACTTGTAGTAGCTGTTTGCAGGCAAACACGTCAATATTGACATATTGTTACTATAACCACTAAGGTGCGTGTTATTATTTTTTCTAATAAACTAAGTGTAAATAAAGTGAAAGAAATAATACTGAAATTAATCCTTCAAACGCCAACGTTCAATATAACCGACATAACTTAAAATCATGAAGTTAAGATTCGATCTGTTGATAAAATTTGGTTAATCTAATTTTTTTTTTTATTGTACGTTGACGTTACAAAGGTTATAACATGGCGCTGAAAACCATTTGCACGTTTCATATGCGAGGTAGACATTTTCCGAGCAGACAATCGCACAGGTGTCTGTTGTGGACGGTGACGTAGCACGAGGACGCGTGCATCAAGGACACGCTGCGGCAGCGCCACGCCGGCCAGCTGACCCGCACGCGCCACGACACCGACTCCCACACACCAGCTACAACCACCAATCAACACAACTATACACTCCTCGTCACTTAATAACCATATACTTAGTAACAAAACATAGAATAAACAGAAACACTCGGCTGTGTTCCGAAACTTATAATTCTACATTATACAGTCACAAACTCAATGTTTCCTTTGAATATCTTCAAAAGTAAACATTACATTAATAATTCATACGCATATACAGAAACGATAGGCTGTTCTCTATTCTAAAAATACTGGAACACAAAGAAACAACGTTTTCTTCAAAAGATTCTTTATAGCGACTATTAACCATAACGGAAACATTAGCGGAAGCGGGAATGTAAAAACGACCTTATTACTACAATAGGATGTTATAATTTGAGGGGAATGGTGAGCCTAGGGTTGGGAGAGGAGAGGAGAGGGGCACTCGGAGTAAGATTCTGGGGCATTATCGATTGGGGGCCCCATCACCAGGATGCGAGTGGCGCGGCGCGCATGTCTGGCGCGGCACCGTGGGATCGCGTGCCGCGGGACCTAGCGCGACCTGCGACCCGTCCGCCGCGCCGGCTACCCCACCGGCCGCGCTCGTACCCAAACAATGCCACGCTTGCACTACTTAACATTAATGTAAATAAACCTCATTAAAAAACCTCACGCGAACATTTAGGAAAACCTAAAACTAGTACGAACGCATTCGAACTTCGTAAGGTCGTCGTACCGTTACTGCTCATTATATACGATTCATTCTTAATTAGTGTTAGTTGTGACCACTACTTTTCCCACAAGAAATACTTATAAGCGTGGACGTGAATACGCTATAGTAGAAAGCGTCTATCTATAAATAAATCATAGCAGCATTAAGCATCAAAACACGCTACGTCATGGGAGCCGTACTACGCAGAAATGTTTACTCACACACCGGCACAGGCGCCCTTCGGGGTGCGGGTGGGGTAGTACGTCAAATTAGGGCATACAGGGCGTAACTAGGCTATAGCGGGAGATGGAGGGCACGCCCATGCGATTCCCCGTGCCCTGCGGAACTTTCTTCTTTCATAACTTTGTAGGTATTGATCCGTCACAACTGCGCAATTCATGTCCTCTCGAATACATCCGATATTGCAACGATAATAACGCCCGCGTATCTAATACGTTACCAGTTTTATTGTAATGGGATTTGTCTATACTTTCGTGTTATACCGATTTACTGTAAAAGAAGTTAACAGTGGGATGTTTTAGCATTTTTTAAATGCATTTTAGTGTATTTCTTATTTATAGATATGGTTTCTATTGATATAGAAATAAAAAAAAAACGATTAAAAAATTCGTAAACATTTTTATACTTTTTTTATAGTACACGTCAAAATGACTTCACTTCGTCTGATAAGCTGAGCAGGAAGTTTCAGGAAAGAGACATTACAGACACCAACAATGATACAATAGTGGCCCTCTGTTTGACGGCCTCATCTGATGCCTTTTCACGTTCCGCTTGAAGGACTCGGGCGGCTTTTGCTTTGGTGTTTTTATTTTGTACCATGAATAATGTAATTGAAGTACAATAAATAAAAAAACAAAAAATGAACCCAATGCCCGCGCAGATCCTTAAAATGTCCAAAGGGTTTTGTATACAAATAAAACGTAACATGTACGAAGGCAAGATATTGCGTAGTAATCGTAGTAGTACGCTGAACGTGGGTGTTCAGCGTGGGGACGGCACACCCCGGCCCTCCCTCCCCCGGACAAGTTCGCAAGGCCCACAAAAACACTGTTCATTCATTAATACCCTTTAATAAAAACTTTCTAGTCTATTACAGAGTATTTATTAAATACTTAAGGAAATTATATTGTCATATTATTGTATTACATATTTTTAAAATAAAATTATAAGCGCCTTTTCACGTGTTTCGCGTACACAACTCATATTTACGTTCGCGTTTCACCGTACTTGGCGCCCAACGTGAGCCAGTTTTGTACCTACTACGTTTCGTAACTTAGTTTATATTTCGGATGGTCTGGAAGACAAACATTCTAACTGCAAAATTATATAGTCTTTTAGACCATCGATAATCAACAACAATGCTACAACAAATATAACAATGATATTGGTTTCAGTTACGTACTTCATGACATCAACTACCTACCTAACACTGATCTTAACTGGTAATGATAAAATATCTTAGTTATGTGATTTAATAAAAAAAAAATGATAAAAGTATCACAGTCATGCAAACTTAATAAAGATTGAATTAGATTATTTTCCTCCTCTTCAAAGTTCATCATCATCACGCGCGATTCACTTAGTTTACACAATTCAAAGATATTGTTACATACTTACGTGATATTAGAGATTAGAGATTTCTATAAAGAAAGATTGAACAAATTTAGCATGACTCATTTGAGTTATGCAAAATCTTTCCATCCAAATGAAACTATTAGATTCAAGTCACCAGTGGCGTTAGCGCACGGACATAGGTCATAATCGTACAAGTCTATTTTAGTTCCAAATTCTATCGCGATTTAAAGAGTTATCACATCACATGAAGAGGCACTTATTACAATAATTATTGTTTTAAAACAAGAAAATATATATGCCTCTCTGAAAACCAAGCTATAATTTGTTAGACGAGTTAACACTGCAAAAATATTACCCCAACAACCGGGACACACTTAACTTTAACATACTGACGTTACAATTTGTATAAAATATTTTATTCAATACAAACATCGTCCAGTCTTTCTTTTCAAAATAAATATGTTGAACAAGTACTCTCCAATGCATGGAACACGTTAGATAAAAATAATTTGTAAATTACCATTCGTATCAACTTTTTAATTGACTTTTGAAGTACATCACAATAATATCAACCATTAAACGCTGTAAGTACTATAAACACCTACGTGGCGTATTTTAGGAACTCTTCAATTTTATTATTTATAAAGACTATACAAAAAGCCAAAAAAATTACAAAAAAAATGTTACAAATAAAATACATAAAAAAATATTGAAAAACGATTCCTAAAAAAAACAAATTGTAAATCATATCGTGTTATGGCGCTATCTATACCTGTGGTATACGTCTTTCTTTCGCACATACTTGCCGTCCGGGGTGAAGTAGTAGCTTGGTGGCTGGTGTATGTGCCTTCCTCGGACCAGGAAGAGGACGTCGCCCGCGCCCGCGCGAGCGGGAGCCGTGATGACGTCAGCGCGGCACCCTGCCATGTCTCGAGATGAGCAGTACCACTGCTTCCTCCCGTGCGCCTGGAGATTCTTGAGGTAGAACGTGTAGCCGTCGTGCAGTAGGAGTGACTTGCCCGTCCGCGATGGCACGTACACTGCAGGCACTGCGTCAAATACCCAACATGTGACCACCTACATTCGGTCGATGGTGTCTTCACACCACCAACCGAATTTTATGTCAAACAATTTTCGACAGAATCCACAAGAACCATTCATTATGTGAAAACGCATGGTGCTTCACGGAAATGTATGGTCATTCGAATACGTCGCCTCAAGCGGAAATTTCTTCGATTAAACCGAGTGTTAGACTACTGTTAAAGCATTCAAGTTACGTGACATAACTACATTTCCTGTATCTACAGGTGAATAACAGGCGTGGATGTGTATAAGATTTAATCAATATTTAGACAAGTAACATTGGGTACAAACCGTAAAGCTGTAGAAAATAGAAGGGCAATCATACGTTTATCTTATTTTAAAAATATAACTGCTCTAGTTTAACAAGTATTCAAAAATATTTACAAATATGCGATTCATTTTATCGCACTAAACACAGAGAGATGATATGAATGTATACAAAAATTAAGTGCCATTTTTTTCCTTTGAGGAATTTTTATAGTAATATTGCTTAATTCGTAAATTGATTATACTATCACACCATAAAAAAACTATTTTTCATTAACACTACACCTGCCGAAGAATATACAGTTTTAACTTCTATTGCTTTTTGTTACATAGTCACTGTATATGCGAAGGGGTATCCTCACATTTTGCAAATTGCCTTGCCAGGGCACTTTTACCGACCATGCTCTACAGCTGAATTCACCTCAATACCACTACTCGACCGAGGCAGTCAGTTTTTGTAAAGGAATAATTGAAAGTTCATAGTTTATATACCGTCTAACTTGATAATTAAATATTATACACGATAGGAATTGATAGCTAACTATAAAATGCCGAGTCCTTTTACAAGAGACTGCACCTACTCCTACACAGCCACAGTGATTTTATACCGCAATCCTAAGATCTTTTACAGCGCAGCGTTTTGGGGTTGATTATTTCAAAGATCGCCATATTCAGATCAACGGATTACGTTAATTATTAGTATATCACTAATTTGACAAGAAATAACATGGCATCGCCTACAAATTTATATAAAAATTATACAAATAATGACTTTATAAATATACAATTTCACTAATAAATCTCAACAAAAATGTATTTTGTATAAGAATACATTTGTCTTTATCATACACTTTTAAAGAGAAATTTCGAATTATATTAAGAATGACTACTTAGACTTTATGCAGTATTTACTTTTACACTTTTCGCGTCGTATATCGTTTTCTGTAGAGCGCGTTAAAGACAAACTCTATTATTTATTGTATAGCAGTTTACTATTAAATAAAATAGCAACACTTGATCTTTCTATAAATTTTAACTAACTAAATTTTGTGACAAAAAACTTCTATAACCATATTAAGTAGATGTTATTATGTAATAATGTTGTAAAAATAAATCAACTCAACTAAGACTATTTATCAATCAACATAAAAAAAACACCTAGATAAAATAAAATGAGAATGTTATGTAAACATTCACATACCTATTAATACTTAGTAACACTAAAATTATTTCAATAAGTATGTAAATATTGTTAATAAAAAATAAAAATATTAATTATGAAGAATATTTACCAAAGGAATTGATATTGATTACATTTATTATTGTAATTTTTTTTCTTCAAATAATTAAATGAGTATTAGAGTGTTTTGCATTGTACCACTAAAATAAATCAAATAACGCGAAACCTACTGATTGCTTTCATGATTGCTTAAAGCGAGCCGATCGCCATACAGTTTAAACATCTGCTTAAGATGCGGAGACAGATAGCTCTTAGGCGGCGGCGGCAGGCGGGTAGCAGGCGCGGGCGGGCGGTGCGCCCGCGCATCCAGCAGTCAGCGGTCGTGGTTGTGCGCACCTGCGACTGCGATCACCTCGCCGTTGTACGTCCTTAAAGTCGCCGTACATTGGAACTTATTTCTCGCCGCACAATACCATAATATTCTAGGCTGGTTTCTGTACGCGTTGTGGGGGCGATACGTGTAACCGTTCAAGGACAGCTTAGGATACCCTGAGTGTGAATGTATTACTTTCACTGTAAAATAGACTCATTGTTAGATGTATTGCATGTAATGACTGCAATCGGAGTTCGTAAGGAATAAGTAACAATTACCTTTGTAACTGCTGTCACCAAAAAATATGTAAATATAGCAATTGTAAAAAATGTGTAAATATAGCAAATATAGTAAATAAATAGTAATGTTAGACCATTTATAATAACAGTAAAAGTTATACTCTGTGGATGTGTACAATTTCATTAATAAAAATTATATTCAAATTTGGTATTTTCAACTACATTTAAAATGCAAAGGAAAACAATACTATACAGACATAATAAATAGTATATTACCTGCTGGCACTGAATACATTTAACAATTAATAATACAAAATTGATGAGGACATGCACTATTTTATCTATATTTATTAACAATTATAGGCATTATTTTATCTAAAAATAAAAATATTTACTAACAGTCAAATCGTGTTATTTCTGTTTCTGCAGAAATGTCTGAACTCCGAGAATACGATTCTTTTGCCCACGGTGTGGAGTCGGGCGCCGCAGTCGCTCGCACACACCCATCTTCGTTTGGTCCTGTAGCATCCGTCCAGTTTGTACCAGAACCCTCCAATTTTCAGCAATGGTCCTTCTTCCTCGCCATATGTGTTCGTCGACAATAATACTGCCCAACAATTTTTACACGAGTTATGCAGTCTATATATTTAAAGTTGAAGAAATTAGATAAGGATCTCGGTTCGATACCGTACCTTACCATCCCAGTACATGCAAAATTAAACTATAGTTTATATGTAGGTATAGGTTATGATAACAGTACACCCACTAGGCTGTTCCGTTGCCGAGCAACACCGTGCCGAGGCCGACTTGATAAATTCGTAACAAGAGGTACTCTTTAGGCAGGGGCGGCTCTACATGCGATAATTATTGCCTGCTATTCCAAGCAGATTTATATATGATTCCAACGAGTAGTCATACTTAAACGAATAAAGCACCACCAAGACATCAGATTTGCTAATATTACCCATATTAGCAAATCTGTTTTTATTTGTGGATTTTGTTGAATGTTGTAGAAAATTCGTGAGCGTATGAATAAAATGTAAGAAAAAATACTGTTTATAGAATTGCAATGAGTTTTAAATAGGGCTAAAACACATATTCTAAAACTCAATTACTAATTACCTAGGCCTTCGGTCTAGTCACTCTACCTACATTAGTAATACACAATTGATTTGTCTAGAAATATACAGACGAGGCTCTGGCGTAGGCTTATGTTTGGGATTGGGGGTCAGACAGTAGTCGCCCCCGTATCCCGAAACAGTGTCCGGATAATCTGTAGCTTCCTTGTCAGAGTAATCATGCTGAAAAATAAGCAGATTCTGTTTTCGAAAATAGATTTACACCTAAATCGATTCAAAAAACTCGATGTCCGTAAATAGGTGCTGATAACAAATCAATTTTCTTTTTAAGCCCGAATAGAAGGAAAACGTCCCTCGAAAGACAGGAGTAGAAAATTAAAAATATCGTTTTCTGTATACGCGTTTATAAATATAAAAGTCTCAATAAAAATAAATTAATAACTTATAAAATAACTCAATATAAATAAATTCTCTTACACAATACAAAACAACATTACAAGTAAACTGTTCTAACATACTTTGGTATAGAAAATAAGATCATCAAAATGTACTTTTCAAAAAGCGTAATGGGTATCGAAATAACATGAAATAGTCTTAAGTAAGTCTAAATAAATATGTTTCGTAGATACAACACTACGGAACACCGGTTACAGTGCCCTACGAGCGCGCACTCTACTGTACGACTCAAGTAGTACCTACCTACGATATAATATGGTCGTATAAGTGTCTAATATAAAAACTATGCTCGTATTATATACTTCCTGTTCACAAGCCGGTACATTACTTCTACGGGCTACTCTACCGCTAAATACAAATCATATATATTGGAGTATTCCGTAACATCGTCTATCAGTCGTTCCGCACTACACTGCGGTCAATAAATAGAATTTTTATAAAAAAGCTTCAACAAGACGGCTACGCTATCATTAAAGCTATACAGTTTGTATACATAATTTCTAAACATTTTGATAAGAGAATATTGCACATTCACATAATACAATGTTTTATAATCTCATAATTGTGTAGTTTTCTAATAAATAGCCACTAAGGCATTACAAGGCGACCTTAAAGCGTCTATAGCCTCCTGTTTATTGATTCCATTAATTTTATACATATTAAGTACTTACATACATATATTTAAACATGTTCCAAAACCTAAACAAATGTTTAGTTTGATATCACACAAAACCCGAAGGGTTCCTCGTACTACCTACGTTTAATGGAAGATTGATGAATAAGAGATATCGGCGTCGCGCATCACTTCCTCGCGAAGTTACTATGACGACGCGCGACGCTGTGCCCTTTGATTGTATTCAGGACAAAATTCTCCAAATAAAGGAATGTCAGTTCACTCTACTAACTACTAATTTCAAAATGAAATTTATAATATTCATAGTATATACAGAAAACGGCATTACAAATGACCTTTGGCATATCTACGTAAAAATAATAAGGCGTCTTTGAATAAATTACGGGGCAACAACATTAAACTTTCAATCACTTAGTATTTGCTATCAATCGAAAGCTAAATTTTGTTCCTCCGTAACATAATATAGCAAATTTGACGTGAACATATTGCTTGAACACGAAAAGTATGCGACACTCCTCATGCGCGGTCAATGTCTACCATCCAGTAGGCCACGCACAAGAAGGTCGCGCCAGGCCTAGAGGAGCAGCGCGGCATGGGGCGCCGGCGGCACGAGCGGGGCGGGCGCGGCTATTAAACCCACGGCCCTGGGCGCTGGACTAGCTACAATCTTGTACTTGCCCATTGGATCCACCTGGAATCGCCTGGATTCATGTTTCGCTGGATTATAAGTCGCGGGATGATTGTGTGAGCCACGGAAATACACTAAACGCCCATCTCTCAAGCATAAGGCAACTTGGCACCTCTCAGCTTTCTGGTATGAACGAGCACACCTCCACGTGACGCGGCGAGGGTGGGAGCCTCCATCCTCATAAAATATGTGTCCATCGGCGACCAAATGTAGGCCCCCACGCGCTGAGCGAATGTAGAACCACCCTGAAACGAGCACTTTGTTAATCCTTGTTGCACTACTACTGAAATGATTTTTCTTGTAAATGTCCTCTTATTTGCAATCTAGATGGCTTGGCAAATATGGTAGACATTTCTAGATGGCTATTTAATGTATTGCATCTGAGAACTATTTGGCTTGATTTAGTGACAAGCGCGCTAGTTTATGACCTAGAGAGAGAAATTAGTTAGTAAAAAGCGTAAGCTGTATCTATTTACCAACTACTAGACTATTATTCATATGGGTGTTTGAATGATATGAATGTATTGCAGTGGTATTAAGAGAAATGCGTTAAGGAAAATTGTAAATGAAAATCAAAAATTAATTCAGCGCAATATAATCGTTTCTTTGTACCTATACATTAGAGACTCGTCACTGTACTACCTACCTGCTACACAGCATTAAACATCCTCTGACCGACAACTGCCGCTTATAGCTACCTTTATTCCATAATACTTTCACGACTAAATTTAATAATACAATAAAATATTCTTATCACAATAAAAATAATACTTTCAAGGTTAACATAATCGTATACATTTTGTAAAGTACCTAACTGGTACTGGTGCATGGTTAACGTTGAGGTTAACATACAGTTGTGACTACATTCGCCATAAGTACTACCAACGTTCAAATAAACGCGTAAGTACTCAATGTAAAAAGTAATATAAAATGTGTAAATCAAAAATCTTAAAATAGAATAATATCTCACTAAAGAAAAACTTACAACTACAACGTATACATGAGTATTATTATTTAGTCAATTTTCAATAAATGCAGTTTTCTACGTTAACAAGTTGTTACATTACATTCCTAATCGTATACAATGACTCCTTATTCCGCCCGTATCTATGGTGTAAGCGTACTCGACAACATAACCGTGACATTCGCATAGTCGCAACCAAATCCAACATTTCCGGAACATGCTCAGTGCACATTCTGATACCAACAATCGTAAATTTTATGTACAAATTTACGAATAAAATTGTAAAAAAATAAATGTATAAAATAATGTATAAAAATACTTAGGATATCATAAGAGAACTATCACTTTGTACAGGTAAACTACAACTAGACCGTCCCTTCGGAAGAGCTCCACTTTAGACGGACGATTTGATGCAGCCACTGGTTTAATTAGAACATCAAAGGGACGCCTAGGCCGTTCATTAAATGCCAATAAAATGACTAGGCCAATAGTTAGCTAAACAAAAACCAGTCAACGTGGACAGACTTGGTGAATATATAAAATCAGCCCGTTAAAGATGACTGACCAAGATTCAGCCAAATGGTTTCCATTTAGTTAGTTCTGTTTTTTTACAAACAGCGCATTCCGATAAGGATTGATTAACATTACCCTTCGTGCTTTCTTGTGATAATGTACGTAGTCAACATACCTCCACGAAGTCATAAGATAGAGACACAAACAGATTAGTCTACCAGCCATCCCTTTAAACAGTTCTGTCGACGACTTGGCTAATTGTTTTTAGTCATTTCATAGAATAGCCTAGACGTCCAATCAACCGGCTGATTAAACCAGGTGGCAGCAACAGATATACATCAAGAAAAAAAAAACAATTACGCGAGAGAGTCAACCGCTGTTACTCTTGTATTTCCTTTAATTGTAATTATTTAACTGGAGAAATAACCCTTCTAAATCATGTTTCTTTCAATATTAAAGAAGATCACCAAAAAATCTGAATTCCTACACATTCGTACTGACCGCAAGGGGTCAAATCTTTGAACGCAGACGGTCGTCTTACCTTATAAAATAGTCGTATACTTTACACAGCGCAAAAATATCTACCAAGTAAGTATCTACTGAATACAGTATAGATTATATATATATCATAATAATCTCTTTGGAGAATCAGATAATAAGAGAGTAAAGGAGCAAACTATAGTTCGCAAAATCTCAATTGCGTATACATATATTAATCGACAAAAGGCGTATACAATGATCAAGTTCTAAACCACCGGCAGAAAGGCACAAGAGCAATTTGACTTTCCATGTACGAGAGATTGAAATTTGAACCATTTCCATTCAAATTTCATTCAATAATACAAACACTTGATACATATCAACAGTACTCCAGGTCGCTACATTACGTTCAATTTTGAACTGAGATCAAAATCTGTGCCATAACCCAACATCATATTATAAGCCGGTGGTCGATTCGATGACATATAAATTGACTTCTTGTCGAATTCCGTTTGCGATCGACATAAAAATGTATCTAGAACATAGGCGTAAGTGGCGTCGCTCTCACACCGCATGTGTGCGCGCTGTTCATCTGAACGACGCGCAGTCCAAACGTATGGACCGCTGCTCTACAGCGAGGGTTGCGAGAACAACGCCACCACACTTTACCGCTAGCTGCGCGCCCATTGAAGCAAAATCTGTGCGCACCCACTTCAATGGCTGGCTTCCCTCTCTTGCTCAAACAATATCGGAATTGTCCAGGGAAGCAAGGAAACGGAAATGGTAGACCCAGCGTCGGAGTTGGTTCAGGGTTACCAGTGCCTGCAACTAATCACCTTACCATTAGTTTCCGCTCGAGTGAAATCACTTTCAGCTAAATACCATGAGCAGCCAGGATTAAGTGTAAAATAATCATGTCTGCCGCGTTACCACTAAAAAACTAAACTAAACTTATAAAATCTTTTTTACCTGTCACAAAATGAAACAACTTGATACTTAACAACTTTGTAATTATTGCATAAAATGACAAAAACAGCTACTGTTCCTGTACATTCATACCTTGAAGGTATTGGCTACTTTGACTAGAATTAAAGGATAAGCGAGAATTTTTAACATTGTAAAATTTTGGTAGTACAAAAATAGAAATTTATTACATAGACAAAAAGCAACTAGCAGAATTATTTTCTTAAACTCCCATTAACATGAGGTTTACGTTTACGACGTGTTTGGCGAATTTGCTTTTTGCGCATCCTGGTGTAATGTTCGTGTTGGTGGCCCATGCCTACAATACGATTGTTTATAGTAACGGCATAACACTTGCAGCCAGTGTCCGATTTATTGCAGACCCATGTGGATCGCTCACCCACCGCCCTTCCAGCCCGCCTGAATCGCCAGCCTTCTATCACAAGAACAGGGTTGCCGTACTTTGACACACTCCAGAACACTGTAAACATATTTACTACAAATCTAAAAAGGTTCTGTTTAGGTTTTATTGACCTTTAAAAAAAAGACGGTTATACAAAAATATCGTATATTTAGTTACGCCGCATTTACAAAATAAGTCCTAAAAATATTGAGTATACATCATTTTACATCAACTGACTGTAAGTCCTCAACGCAGAACGAATGACATTAGCACGTTACGTTAATGACATCGACAAAAACATGTCATACATATGACCATGGAATATAGAATCAATGGTACCCCTTAAACCTCGTACCTTAATGTGACTCTAGTGTAAACTCTTGCCGAACAATTGACATTTTTAATCAACCATAATATCAAACAATATGTGAATTCTTTTAATTTTCCACAAAGAGAAATAAAACGAATGCTAGTAGTTATGCAGGACACCCTTAATTTTATATTCCAGACTTTAGAGATAGGTACATGAAGTAGGTATATTTCAGGACCACTTTTACCATCTGCAACGTACTAAGTAAGATCAGTGGGCAAATTCGTGCAAAAACAACAACTAGATTCTACATTGACATTACAGTTACATTAAAATTTAAATTTGTGATTTAAGATTTGTAAACAATTTACTTTGGAAATTGATTTTATTTTTCCTATTGTGTATATATAGGTAAAACAAAGTAAATTATGATTTATTACACATACGTACTCGTACATAATCACGAATAAGTAAAACATTTAAAGCTAAGTAATAATATAAACAGCTAGAACCAACGACGTGACAGAGTTTGTTGGAAACATAAAACTTCACGCATTTGATCATATTACACTAAACACGTTTTACAATAAACGCGAATTAAATAAAATATCCTAAAATATTTTCCTTTTAGTAAAGGGCATACTTAAACACGGAAATATTTCTTAATATTACAGGAATGCATAGTAAAACTTATATCACCGATACTTTGTCATGGGTATTCACAGCCATTGAAAGCCACTAGGCTGATCAAATATGGCGAAAATATACGATTAATGTCAATTTAAAGGCATATATAATGTAGTCCTATGCACTAGGACCCTCGCATGTCCTTTAACACATACCACCCTCAAAGAAAAAAGCAAATGCTGATTACTGATGGTATTCAAAAATGACTTTTCACAACATTCTACACATTATTAA
The DNA here is from genome assembly GCA_914829495.1 of Eilema sororculum. Lineage (NCBI taxonomy): Eukaryota > Metazoa > Arthropoda > Insecta > Lepidoptera > Erebidae > Eilema > Eilema sororculum. Next base: position 18,556,640 of record OU618545.1, on the reverse strand, counting down.
TTTTAGCAATATGAAAGTAATGGAGGGTAGGCACACAAAAAATGTTTCCTGCACACCGCGCAACGCTCGCAGGTCAGTGAAGTCGTGACCACGGGTGCTGCTGCAACGCACGCGAAACGTCGGCAAAAGTAAGTTGTTCAAAAATATATCGCGTGAAGTCCCGAACATTATAAATATATTCTCATTACAAGAAGGTCTCAGACAATTTATAAAAGTTTCACCATCGTCATTTTCATATTGCTACTACCCCCGACGCAAAAACGACGGGGTGTTATATTATGTTTGACGTGTCTGTGTGTGTGAAACGGATGAACCGATTTGGATTTAGTTTTTTTTGTTTGAAAGGTATATTAGTCGAGACTGTTCTTAGCTGTTTGAAAAAAAACGGTCCAAGATGGCCGTCGCTACAAAATGGCGGAGTATATAAAAAAATCACAAGTCTCTCAATATGGGTATCAAATGAAAGGGCTTGACTAGTAGATCCATTTAAAAAGTATAAAATAAATTAAAAAATTAAAAAACCCCCGTCACAAAAAACATAAAATCCAAAAAGTTGACAACAAATTGTGTTGCCCTTTAACTTTGCTATACATATTAATATTTTGTTTCAACCGTTGCCATGTCGGGGGGACCATGTATCGCTCGGATAATATGACGAAGTGCTCTAACAGTTAGGGTCCCCTGACATGGCAACGGTTGAAACAAAATATTAATAGGTATAGCAAAGTTAAAGGGCAATCACAAATTATTTAGCTGCCAATTTCATCCCCATCACTATTTTTTTAATTAAATTTTGCTTTGCTCTTTGAAGCTCTATACGATAGGTGGTTGGAAACCGTGAGACCTTTAGCAGAAAATGCCTTTATATTCGTTAACATATTTATTCTCATCTTGCTTACAACTTGTTTTCGACATCGTCCGCGAGTACTGACGTATGCCACTGATTGAATTTATTGTTCACTAAACCACTAGACGTAAAATTATCAGGAGTAAAGTTGGGTTTATGAGTGTGGTTACCCTTCACACGGATGAAGCGACCCTCCATAGTGGTTTGAACTCTGCACAGGCAACCTTTGGAATCCTTGTCACGACATGCCCAATTCAACTTGTCCCGATATTGATTGTTAACCCAAAATTTATTGTTTCTGAATATCAAAACCATCTTGCCAGCTCTCGATGGTAAAAAGAACGCCTCTGTAAAAGTAAACTTTGCATTAATTTTAGATCGAGATGTCGATAAATAATTCAGTATAATAATCCGTTAAGAACGTGACAATATGCTTCAGCTACACATTAAGCATTTTTAATTGGCCCATGTAGTACACATGTGCTATTTTTCCGATTGTTGTTGAAGATATTTGCATGATGTACGCTGATATTAAAAGGGCGCTTCTGTGATTACACGGAATAATGGGGATGTTTCCGTAACAATGAATTTTCTCCATATCAAATAACATGCATGATCGCAATGATGGAGTTACTGGTCTGTAATATTGTCATACATTATATAACTCAAAGATCCTATGGTGCCATATGAGATACACCCTCATATAATTACACAATTACATGAGCCATTACCAGCAATAACAATTGTACAAAATGTAATTAGTGCAACAAATACAGTGAGGAATATTTTCAGTGTCGCACCTTTGTAAAAAGAGGTTAAATGAAACAAATCTAGTACTATAATAAACGCTGTATTTTTATGTAATTATTCATTAACCAACATTAGGGAAATCAAATTAATTTTCAAGGAAATTACGCTGCTAACATAAAGACAAATTAAATCTACCTAGTAGCTTTATGTGAATCTCTAAAATTAAATCAGACAGCATCAAGTCCCCCTGTAAACCCACAATAGTCCCTCTGTTGAAGGATTTTTTTTTCTATCATTCAAGGAAGTTACCTGGATATTTTGTCTAGAAAGTTACTATCGCGAAAAAGTTAGCATACCTATAGTTTTAACTTTTCTATCAGTGAATATAATCTTATAACAGCAGTTCGATTGAACAAGTTTGTTAAATATTAATAATCGACCACAATTGTCGAATAACACAGCAGTGACATTTTACAAAACCAAAGAAGTGAGGTGTATCCAGTAAGGATTTTATACGTTCCCAGTTTACAGCTTTTAACATTTTGACCGGCCATAAACACTATTAACATCATTAGATATATCACTGCCTTAAAACAAAATCAGTTACACAGTACAAGGTAGGTACAATGCAAAACCAATTGCACGAGCCAGTACAATACAATTTCCCTAATCTGAATCGGCTCATTCCACTTTTCCCCGTCGACAATCCCCGTTGATGGGGATTTCTGAACTTTTTTTGTGTTCACTATTTCCCCGTTGATACAAAATTTTTAAATAATGGGGATTAATGAACTTTTTAGTTCAGTTCATGATAAATTCTATTATAATTAGGAAGTTCAATAATCCCCATTAGGTAGGTACGTTAAAAATAAAATACTATAAATGAATCATCTACTATTTATTTTTTATAAGGTAAGGGCTGAATTATTCATTTTAGTTTTTTAGTTCTTAGTTCTAATAGAATTTATCATGATGGGGATTAGTGAACTTTTTAGTTCACTAATCCCCATTATTTAAAAATGTTGCCTCAACGGGGAATAGTGAACAAAAAGATCAATAATCCCCATCAACGGGGATTGTCAACGGGGAAAAGTGGAATAAGTAATCTGAATCATCTATCATCTATAATGGTTGGATTATGAACATAACTTCTTAAAATAAAGATTGTAATTTGAACAACTAGGTATTTCAGAAAAAAATCATACCTTTACAAAAATAAAGATATTGAATAACACACTTGTACTTTTCCACTGACTTTATTTCTAGACCTGACCGGTTTCGCCTTACGGCATTCTCAAAGGTTCAAAAAAATAAAATAAAATAAAGATGTTTGATTACGGCATCTTAAACTGGCTAAATAGTAATCATTTTTTTAGTAGTTTTACTATAAAACTTAGGTTTCTCGTGGTTATGATTATTATCGTAACGGATCACCTCCCCTTTCTTATTGGTGCGGGCTGACGCCCTGCAATTCAAGTTCTTGCGACGGGAACATATCCAATACGTTGGAGGACCTTCTGTGAATGAGAATCCGTCGAGTATCAAGTTTTTCTTCCCTCTCCCAGTTGGAATATATGCTGCTGATATATTTCCTATAAAAATCGTAAAACTACAAATAATAAAAAATGTCGTACCATACAATATACAATATGGATGTGGCAGAGGCAATGCACGTTAGGAGCTTTAGTTGGAAATGGAAGGTAATGACCTGATTGAACGACAAAAATGACACCAAAACATATACTCATAGTATATCTTTAATGTTCTTAACCATACTCGAGTCACAAAGTCTAAATATGTGAAAAATGTGAAGACAATGATTCAGATTCATAAATGCAAAAATGGTAAAAAAACACATATCTATGTACCTAATATTCTAATAAAAGTTATACGTTATTGATATTATAAGATTATTCATGATCATGTTTATCATAAAAGAGAATCACATCAGTATCAATAGTGTATATGTTAGCAGGGCAGGTCCCATTTGTATTGGAACACTTCCACTTGGTCTTCCCATTTGGAAACTCCCGCTCTTTGACGAATGTAAACTTTCCCGTAGATATCATAGGATTCTTCCCGCGAAAATTCTTGCCTAGCTTGAATTGCGCCTCCTTTTTGGAACCTGATAAAGCTCCCAAGTCATTAGCATCATTTTGAGTGCGACGTATAAACAGAATCAAGACATGCTAAGATAGAACACAAATTTTTTAAAGAGCTGTAGTTAAGCAAGATGTGTGTCAAATATAAAGAAAGCATTAGGCCAATAAGGTTCAGCAAAGTGATATAGATGTTGATATGACGAAGAAGTATTTTTAAGCAAATCTCGACAAAACGGCATTAGGTCTTGGTTATATGACTGATAGAAACAAAGTCGATATATTTTTATGTAAAAAAGTCATTATCGCTACACCGCCGCGGCCTGTTGATTGTGTATATTCGAGGTATTATGAAAAAGGTAGGTAAGTTAAATTTTAGTAGCGGCATATCGGCGATGCGTTGTGTACTCTCGGCGCACCTAGGGACGAAACGCGCGCTATGGTTGTATTATCATCAGGGTTCGCGGATCATGATCAGCGACTATTATCACAATATTATCTATCTATCTACTATTAGTACAGAATTGAAAATTTATTGTTTGTACATAAATACATTATTTAAATTCTTGTTAGTTAGCTCGTATTTGACGCAAAACTGTTAAAGGATTTGAAAAAAAAAGGCTTTTGTTTGGATTTAAACTACCGATTGTTTGATGGCAACTACTTGAGTAAAACCGGATATATAACCAAAAACGATAACCGACATCCCACGGACAGAGCTAACTAGTTGATAAAGAAAAGATATTTATGTGGAACGTGGAAAATTTCTTGCTCGAACTAGAAAATTAGGCGATTTTGCCGAGCCCTGATTTTATTTTATTATACACGCCATTGAAAACAAGTCATGACGAAAAACCAACACAATAGTATAAATATAAATTTTAATCATTTAAATCTTAATAAGTAATACTCTCGATAAATGTAACGATGTCTTTTAAATCGATATTTATAAACATAATATCAAACTTATAGTTAATATAAAGCACAGCTAAAATTTTCAATAGGGAATGTTCAGTACATCAATTCTACAAATTGACATTAAATTGGTCCCGTTGCTATACAAAAGGCACTTTTTTTACTTAGTTTAGAGTATAACATAGTTAATTATACGTACGCCAAATATCAACATGTAATAAATACTTGAGTTTATAACCTTATCATAAGTACATAAAAATTTACTTATAAAATCTTATTCTAGCTAATCATCGATCTTATCACAAGTTGGCATTGATAGTGCAAAAGTATTAGCGATTGCTTTACGTGGCTTGTCAAACTTCATAATAAAATTTCATAACACTGTAGACAAAACCATTCGATAACATGATCGGTGTTTGTGCCCACGACATCTTAATACGTTTCAAGTTAACTGGTATTTCAGTAACTACATTAAAATGAATCCTTAACAGCGACAGGGATACATTTCAGTTCATGTTTGACATATAAAATGTATAAATCACATCCAATCAAAAGCACCAGTAGTGAAGTTTAAAGACGAGGCAGTATATAATGGAATGGAATTAGTAAATAATCTTGTGAGCCCACCGAAAAGTCAACGATGTTTACACCTAAAAATTACTTAAGATTCATAATAACTACTAAGTTATTGTCTAACTTGTTTGAACAAACTTAATTACAGTCATAACGATAATGTAAACTGTTTCTATGCGAACCACAGCGGATGTGGGTTATTCTAGCTCAGTGGACTGTATAGTCAAGGCATCGAGGTTGGTGATGGGAGTGGCGGTGACAGGGCCTGAGAGGGCGTCGAGTTGCTTGCGCGCGTTGAGCCTCCGTGCGCTGCCCGCCCCGGGAAGTGCCCGTGGAGGGTGGTTGTGCATGCCCTTCACTGCCACCACGTTCGCTCCCAGCATATGTATCCTCGCCTTGCAGTTAGTCTTCTTTGAAGTACACCGCCATATCACTTTATCCCTCAATTTTGATTCCTCGCAGAATGGGAAGGTATTCACCATCATTATCACTTTCCCACGCCGCGATTTCAAAAATTTAATACCTGTGGGCAAAACAAATGTCAGATAACTGGATACGTAACATTAGTACCTGAACCCAAATCCAATAAACCAGGTAAATATATATTCAGTATAAGAGTATCAGGTTGAAATAAAACAAACGGTTATTTATAAGTACAATTTAATATGATTTCACAAAAAACATTCCCCGTACACGAACTAAAAACCCTATTATATAATGGTATAAGTATAAAATTACAATATTAATAATTATATAAGAGTTGTTTCTGAGTAGCTAGCTGTGACTGAAGTAGATAGCCAATATCGCAAACGGAGAGAGTCCGGTGACATATTCTGCTGTGAGATGAAGCCGTGGCGGTAGCGCTCAACAATCAACACATCGTATCATGCACTACCTACGAGATTCACAATATTAACAACATGAGCAAACATAGTACAGCACTTGACTCTACCGTCGATCGAAACATCCAAACGCGTAAATCCCAAAATGACTTCAATGCCGCCTAGGGGGAGACGAAGCAACGCAAATATTGGATAAACGTTGTAAACAATATCTACAGAGAAATGGTGTAAATCTCCCCACAACATCAGTTAACGTGTCAACTCATAAATCGTATCTTATATAATTGACGTATATTGTCATTGCTCTAAAATATATTATACATATTAAAATTACCAATATTAAATTTATAATTACAATTACATACTAACTATCGCCACGGTTTCATAATAACGTATAGTTTATCGCCCATATTATTTGGCTTAATGACAGTTCAGGTACGATAGAGCGTGCCAAACGATCAACAGAGAGCCGTCTTGTGCAAAACCATGACAACGATGTAAACGTTCAAAGGAGTCGATATCAGTCACTTGCTTTCTATGCAGATCCGCAAAGCGGCACAGTCCTCGGCACAAGCGCAGCTTGGGATATCCTCCCCTCTGAAGGCACCTAACGTTACTGCTCCAATTCATTGTTAGATCAATGTTTAAAGTTTGACACAATCTATAATAACACTTATAAAATGTTGACATAATTAAGTAAAAACACACACATTCTAAGACCCCGTAGAGCTAAGTCTAAATAACAATTAAAATTAGTAAAAATTTGTACTTAAATCAGAGTCATACATACAAAGCGGATCATCGTTTTTTTGACAAAATTTCGACGAGCAACTAACTAGTTCAAACAATTCATAAAATATATTAAGACAACCGTCTTTAATAAGATGCTTTTAAACACGATTAATGATGGTCGTCAAAACAGCGAACGATCAGTATGCGTACAGTAGATACTTAAGATAAACTAAGTAAAGAGGTAGTTGAGTTCCGATAATTACTAGAGGTAGTGACGCGACGCGCCGGACCCTGAGCGGCGAGCCGCCCCGGCGCGCCGCCGCTAGCCTAACTTAACCTAAGTGCTTACATCTAACACCTTACTCGAGTAAAGCTTCTGAGTATTCATTCATTCTTGTATATAAACATTGTATAATTAAACTAATATGTAAAACCCGTATAAAAGTGAAGAGGTAGATGATTGAGCCTAAGTACTTTTTTTTAAATCAATCCTAATGAGCACGACACCGACTGCAAACTGCTAGTCGGCGGTGCCGTACAAGCACAACATGCTCTGTCATTTCTACTGTAAATTCTTATAGATTTAAGAGGCGGACATCTAAATGTCAAGTAGCAATAAGTATCTGAAAAGTGTAAAGTTTTTAATTCTCAAAATAAATTAAGTAATCCTAAGTACAGTCCAGGGGACGTCATATTGCTTTAATTCGAACGAGTTTCTTCTAAATCAGTCACCGACACGTCGTCGGCGGCCCGCGACGGGCCCCCAACCTTACCGTTACACTCGGGTCGACAGCTGACTCGGCTGCGTTCGCAATAGTTCGCATCGCGCACAACCCTGCCCTGCTTATGACCAGCCTATGAATATCGTGCATATGTCCGCCTAGCGTCTAGCCTATAACCTGATAGATACTGCACGGGTCGTAAACATGAAATCAAACGCTAAAAGCGGCCTTTTTCCGGATAATAACCAACCTATCTAAACTTGACACCAAGACGAGCTGACACCGTTATACATTCAGAAGTTTCTTACACATATAACTAGCCCTATTCGATTCGATAAATAGCCCACACCTATACGGATAACTTTATAGATCTCGACGAGACCGCTTAACCTATACGACACGACGTATTAACTCGTATTACTGGTTGTTTCCATGTTCCCGTCACTGGTCGTCAAAACATCCAATACACCACAACACCTACATATATGTTGACAAACATTCACATTACCGATATTTAATAACCAACAATAGCCATCGCTGAATCTTAAGTATACAACACCTTATCCCCTCATAGCTTACTTATACATTAACCTACTATAAAATTATGCTACAGTCGCCAAAAGGCGGTCAGAAAATATCGAATACTCGATTACTTCTTCAATTGTCAAAATCGCTTATTATAAAATGGTGAAATCGCTATTATATATAGATAGTAAAATCGATCGATGTTTGTGATAGAGGCGCAGCCTTCGTTTAATCCTCCTCTTTGCACGGGGTGTCGACCAGCAGCGGTTTAGCTGCATTGGTATGCTGCGGTGGAGGCGGCAGCGCGTTAGGAGACTGCTGCGACGGCGGGCCGGTGGTAGCCGACACTGCGGCCGACGCGCTAGCAGTTGCAGTAGCATGCGCGGTAGCGGCGTATAATGCCAACGCGTGCTGCAGCTGCAACAGCTGGTGATGAGGGTCCAGAGGGGCGGGGGCGCGGTGTCCGCTCTGGTGCGGCGTGCGCACTACATATCTTCCATCTGCGAAGCGCCGGACGTTAGGCGGCGCGTGATTGTGTGCGTATCGCGAGCGTACAATGCGCTCATGCCCCTCGGGTCCTTCAGTATTCACATCGGCCAGGCAGCGTGACGTCAATCGCGAGGAACAGTACCACTGTTTTCTTCCGTGCGCTAAGTTGTTCTTCAAGCGGAAAGTGTAACCACGGTGAAGAAGTAGTCGACCTTTGCCAGCGCGGATGAAGCGAGCTAAAACAAAAATGTTAGTTAGTAACAGATTGAAGTTGTCATTGCTATTGAGTTTCTGTACCACATAAAATGTTTGCGTTTGCTGAAATTACTTCAGAGTGCACATTTTAGGTGGTACCTACAATAAATTCAAACTAAGCATGCTTGTTCAACTATAAAAATACTTAATGAGGTAGTTTGTTTTGATTCTTTTGTGTGGACATGTAAGACAGCAGAAAGAATTACCTTTTAATTAAAGAAAACAATTACATTGCAAGTTTAATCATATATTTTAATTCGTTTAAAATAAAAAACCATTTCGTACAATATATTTATTTAGCACATTTATAAGTAATACGATACATACACAACTCTGCTTCATAGGACTACATTACAGTACTATCGCTACGAAAATGTCACATAATTCTAAAAGACTTTCTCTTCGAGAAACAATATCATGAGCAAAAATATTTGGCACGTAATACTTTGGCATTAATATAATGATGAGCATTCTTTATTCATGTAATAAAAATAACCAAAACACGATCAACAGTAACAAACAACATAATTAAATAGGGAAGACCAGACACTCGAGTCACAGTGGACTTACATTACAATATTTACATTAGGTATATTTTTATATCTACTATGAGGTATTTAAACGTAGAAGTTCCTGTAAGAACAATATTCTACACTAATTCCAAGTGTACTTTTTTGGCACCTAGCTTACTAATAAATAAATTAGATTACTACTCACTACGCGTCTCTATACATATAATACCTTCTTGTAAGTTAATTTGAAGTTAGATTATTGATTTATTATTAGGTTCCAAATTTGCTCCATAACGCAAGTTTTTTTTTTAATAGGGTGTTTCTGCATTTTTTTAATTTCATATTGCAAACTTGATTTTGATATGTCAATAGTAAAAATGCATAGCAGGACAGATATGCAGAAATATAATCATTGTTCTGCCTCACATCAAATGATCCTAAAACCATAATGATTCTTAAACAAATAATTTGTCACTTTGAACTAGCATTATTCGCATCTCTAGTGGCACATGAAAGTATTTTTTTTATTTAAGTATACTTTACAACATCTAACAAAAAAATTTAGCTCCATGCAGCGAATAGCGTTCGAAAACGAATATGTAAGTAATATCAGGTTTACAATAGCAACCATGATTTTGATATGCACCTACGTAACACCCGGCACTTTTTATTGGTACTACACTAGTAACGTACTACCCAGGCATTCGGATCAAATTTATCAAAGTCTAAGTTTGGCAGACGAGGAAGTATCAAAGGCGTAGGAGGGGAAGAAGTGGATGATGAAATAGAAGGTGGAGCTGAAAAAGAGTTCGGAGTCTTGGCGGGTGGACGCCGGCCACAGCGACCGGCATGGTTGTGGTCTCCCACCAGCTTGTGAAGGGTCCCTTTTTGAGTGTAAGCTTTGCAGCCGCAGCCTCCCATCGTACAACGCCAGCGCACGACCCCTGACCGCATGGTATGTGCCGCGTAGAAGCTGCGACCCCGCACCCACAGACGCGGGCGGCCGCCAGGACCCACGCACAGACGCACGTACTTCTCTACCGAAATAACCAAATAATTATAATCATATCAAATAGTACAGTATGTAGCATCTGGCAAACATGCAAAACTTGGATTGTCGTGTTAAAAAACAAGCAAGGTGACCAGTTTATAAAACCATATTAGAAAAAAAATGTATTGTTATATTATTAGTAACAACTGTAAAGATAATATTGATATTATTGCTTCATTAGTCAAAAATAAGGTATTAACTAAGAATCTGTAGTATTATTATAAACATGCGTAATCTACAGAATTTATAACGCGTGTTAGCATTTGTTAAAATATTTAATATAGTATATTATTATAATATAGTACTTTCTAGCTGTTATTTAAATTAAAATAAAGGTATATAAATACATATAACATATTATTCTTTCATTCCTATCACCGTGTAAAATTATTGCTAACAATCACATACGGATACCGCTATGTGGATAAATTTAAATAAATAGGATGTTTCCCCGGGTATCGAAGAGTCAATGGAAAATAAAGGCTTGGGTTTCCTAGTATGTACATTTAAAATTATGGCATTATGCAATGAATTTTGAATATCTTGAATCTATTGAAATATTACATCACTCAGAACACTATTTGGGGTGATTAGTAAAAAAATTTAAGTCCACAAAGCAAAGACGAAAGTATAGTAAGTAGTTTTAGCACTTTCAGTGATACAGTGAGCCATATGCGTCCCCGCTAAAATGTGACGTCGTCATTGAACAAAGCTATTATTGCAATTTCTGTAAGGATTACTGTAACTGGTGAGAAGATGATCAGCAAGCGATCTTTGTTAATTTAATATTTTCTACTAAAGTTTGTGCGTCTATTTATATTATTTAAATTGGCTGATAGCATACTTGGCTACAAATATGCATTGATATGACTAATGAAATTTTGTGTTCATAATTCCATCATTACTGTAGCATCATACAAGTGGGCTACACTTCACAATTACAATCAACACGAATGTAAGACTGACACTAGGTCCCGACGAGTAAATTTATTTCTACATCACATAAGAATAGGCTACTGAATATTGTGAACAACCAAGTTTGGGCCAGTACCTTTAGTACCAAGTTGGGTCAGGAAATATTGCCAATTCAATGGCATCATTTACCTGCGCAACGTTTTTAGGCACACCCAGCCCCCATAGTTTGGCATCCTAGAATCATGTCTCTTAAGTCTTCGCGACGTTGAAATAAGATATTTTGATCATAAGTGTTGCAGACTTTATTGATATTTCTTTGGTCTAAGAGACACAAAAGACATGAGTCTTGAGAAAAGTGGAAACGAGTTCCATTGATAGCATAGTATATAATTATAGCTTCTTAATATACATCATACTAATATTGCATAATACATGAGATCATTATTCCAAGACTAGATTGTTTTGACAACCATATGAGACAAAAATAATTTTACAATCCTCTATTTGTGCACATGGCCTCAAACAGAATGCTACCTACTATGTACTTAATTTATTTATTATTCACTATCAGTTCCACGTGCTTCCCGCCTTCATGCCACCATTTCATTTCACAAATCCCATACGTTAACATAACACTCAATGATATGATAGAATGAAACGAATAAGTCTGCTGTAATTTATTTTTTATGCTCAAAATGAAGTAAATTAATTAACGAAGATTTATTAGTTTCAATCATGCGTTAACCAAACCCCAAGCGACATAATAGTTAGTAAAAGCGATGAGTTAGTATTTAGTGCGACCAAGTTTAGGCTATTCAATTACTCATCAAGCAGAGCCTTGGCTTGCGCGGCGATGCCAGCGTGCGTGAACCCGCGGTTTGCCGCTGGTACGGCCGCAGGTGGATCATGTGAGTGCACATTACTGATCGCAAAGATGCGGTCATGCAGTGTGTGCGCATATGCGCGACATGTCCGCCGTGTACACCTCCACCGAACCTTATTCTTCTCAGGGAACACCTTCTCCGCGTAAAACGAAAACCCACCAAGCCGCATATGGCGCCGCCCACGGTTCGATATCACGAATTCCACTGTAAAACACCGCTACCATAACTATCCGGTACTATACCATGTTAGTATGCTAAAATCCACCAAGTTATTCCTAAGTGATCAACTTGGCGGATGATTTGGAGAACATGCACGGATCACAAATGAAAGCATAAGTATAATAATTAGATATTTATTTGGTTTCAGTTATTAGCTGCTATAGTTTCTATGAGGCTTTCAATACGCGCCTGGTCGTCGACGGTAGGTGCGTGTGGCGGATGCGTATGAGTGCCAGCGCGTGCTTTGAGTCGGCCGTGCGCCGTGAGGGCCCGCGCCGGGCACCCGTGCGCGCGACTGCGGCAGGACCAGTAGACGCGTGGTCCACGCCGCTTGCGAGCCACGTACCCGTGGCCTGCCAGCACCAGCGACGGCGCTCCTCGTCGGGTCACCGTGTAACATACCTGCACCGGCTGCACCTCGCCATTGCCTGTTGCAGTAGCCACCACAACCAATTGCATATATTTAGAAATATTCTACTCGTGTTCGCTTAAGAGACCAATGCAAAAATAAATAAAAGTATTTAAAGTGCTGGATTAAAAAAAAACCAGATATATTAAAAGAAGATTATTGATAATTTGAAGTATTTATTGAAATCTTACAAGATATTTGATCACAATGTTCAGACAAAACTAGACAATCGAAATATTGATTACATTATCCTACCGATCGCGAATTGATTCTCATTATTCTCATACGCGATTTCTCAACCTAACTTGAATCACAATTATTGATCATGCATGCAAGTAGTAACTACAGTCAATACTAAAAATATATTATACTAAAAATCTAACTATCTCACGATACCTAAAGTTAAAATAAAGAACCAAGTATTGCTTTTTGGAAATACATTCAAGCGCAGTACAACTGTCCATTATGCCTCCTTCATATTAGTTAAAATAACATCATTTTGAACTCAAAATTAAACATTATGGCAGTTCATCCATATAGGATGACTTGAATCTACATACAAAATGCCACAAAGACACTGTTACACTGTGGGGCAAGTGACTACTTCCCCTAATTCGTATTTACGAGTAATCTTTTGCATATGGTTATCAATGTGATTGTGAACTGGGTTTGTTATCCTTAACACATTATTTTTTGACGTTATTCTGGCCCGACAGCGTTTACCATAGTCCATACACCTCCAGAAAGTTCTTCCGCTACGAACACTGTCTGTCACAAATATATATGGTTCATATATTAACTGAAGATGACCACTTTTCGTTTGAATGAAATGGAGATCACCCTTTATGTTGCTGTTTAAAGCTCCCATAACTGAAAATTAATGTTTAGTTAGATCCTGGCAAAAGAACAAATTTTATGTTGGATTAAAAGTCAATAAAACACTCGCAAGCTTTTTGAATATATGAATCTTATTTTTATTTTAATATATCCCTGAAAAGTTTAAAACAATCTCATATACATAATATACAATTAAATATCAGTGCTGAGCAGAACGTCCTCGAAGCTGAATGTCTTTTGAATGAGTTAGTCCACTGGTCAAAACGTCTATCGAATAATGTGACCTCAACGTGAAAACGGCCAAGGAGCAAGTCGTCTTCAATTCATGTAGTCCTTAGTGCAAACGGTCTTCAACGGAAAATAACATAAAATCATATAGAGGTTAACGCATAATAAGCTCTTTCATGCAAATGTACTGTTTTTGCCACTTATGAAACCTCTTTAGATAAAATCTCTTCTAAGTGCTTGAAAACTTTATTCCTAGGTATAGAAGTAATAAGATAAAGTATATTTTTCGAAAAGTTATTTTAAATTCCTTTCCGCAAATAAATATATCAGGATGTTACTTCCACTTAAATAAAGCTGTTTGGAGAAAGGCCGAGTGTTTGAAAGCCAATGACTGCAAAAAGTCGAGAGAGATAATCAGAATTCGTGCAAATTTCCCCCTACTGCCGGCAAGTTACCACACGCAGTGTTAGTCATACATTAAGCAGCATGCTGGGAATACTGAGATCATGCAGACATTACTTGATTACTTTGAGAATCAATGGTTAAAATCAAAATCAACTATGAATATAAGCTGTTACAACGATATTTTTCGAACGAATAATCCTCTAGAAGGTTGGAATAGACGTTTTAATTCAAAAGTAAATAGGAAACCAACATTAGTACTGTTTATCGATGCCCTAAGGAAAGAAGTAAAGTGGCAGGAGATAAGATTCAATAACATTATGTTTCACGGTAGCAAGAGGCGAAAGGTGGATATCATTTTCAACATCCGGTACACAGAAGTAAAGAAGAAATTAGAAGAAGTGGGTATCACACCCCACGAATTTTTAAGAATAATAACATAACATAAACTCACGCCTGATTCCCCGAAGGGGTAGGTAGAGGTGCTAGCATCCACATTTCGCCTGTTTATGTTTAGATCCCAATGTAATAGGTGGCGAGCCTATTGCCATTAACCGGGCACTTATAAACCTGCGATAAATACACACATAACTTCGAAAAGCATCGAAAAGTCATTGGTGTGTGCCATGGTAAACCTGGGATCGAACCCGAGACCTCGTCTCAGCAGTCCATTACCCATACCACTAGGCTACCGCAGATTCTGAAATGCTCATTCAGAAAAAAGATTTTAAATGTTACATATTCACTCTATTAGCTCAAGTATAAATGTTATTAAACAGGAACATAATTTAAGCATAAATAAATAATTACAATAAATAAAATATTTTGACACTGATTTTTAAATTATCCTAACGTTGAAACAAATCGGTGTGAGCCCATGTTTCAATTCCATTCGTCCAGCGACAAAAAATTGAGGACGTTTTGCTTTCAGTACGTTTTACTTTGCGAACACACAAATCGAGGACGTTTTGCTCTCAGTACGTTTTACTTTGCGAACATTAAGCAACAATAACATTTTGCTTCAAAAACTAGCAAACTATTTCAATTGTGGACATTTTGCTCCTAGGGCATTTTATATAGCGGTTAATATGACATCAAGAACGTTTAGCTTCGAGGACCTTCTGCTCAGCACTGTTAAATATTACACCACGTAATTTTTTTTACATATTATTAGCATAGCAGTCTTGATTGTATACATTAGTCTCATCAAGTGGTATTCTGTAGGTATTGTATAACGCAAATACTGATGTGCAATGTTGTAAATATAACTCATTGGATAGTAATTCTGGAGGTAATGTAATGACTAGTTGTAGGCTGCAACTTGCCTTTACAGAATTAATTTAAGCAACTCAAAAAAGGAATTGTACCTTTACCACCACAATTAAAAAAAGGTCTAATAAAAATTGCATTATACCTAGTTTTTTTTTTTTTTTTTACTTATTGTTATGGATTATTATACAGACTGTGACAACAAGCATTGGTGGCTTAGTGGTTAAGTAGATGGCCTTATGATAGAGATGTCCCAGGTCTAATCCTGGCCAACAAGAAACCAGTCCTAACACGAGTAATTTTACTTAGGTAGAAGGGTTAGGGGAAATATTAATAAATTCAATTACTAATTAAAAAACTCACTATTCATAGACTCAATTTTTAGACTAATCAGGTTTGAGTTTTTTTTTATTAAGAATATTAGAAGCGAAGTTACTAATATTCGCTCTAACCCCTCCAATTAAGCTAAATTGCTTGTGCTAGGAGTGGGTCAACGTCGGTAGTGTAAAGGTCAGCATTCGAACCCAAGACCTCTAAATCGTAAGGCCGAGTCCTTAACCACTAAGCTGCCGACGCTTTTTTTTTTAAATATGTGCGCACATTAATCTCAGTTGTGATCAACTGATTAGATACATAGGATTTAATGTAGGATTGATAATGAATCAATCAATTAGCCTATCACTGTCCACTGTTGGACATTTACATCTCCTAGTGTGTGCCATAATTTAATAAATAATGTTAAATATAAACAGTAAATCTATTAGCCCACCGCAGTTCGCTGCTGCACATAGCCCTCTCCCAAATATGAACACAGAGGAAAATTCATGTTTTTCTCATAAATCACAATTGTCATTAATTATATTATTGATCATAATTAAAATTAGTTCGAAATTTCGAATATTAATTTAATCAAGACAATGTTTTTATTGAAGGATCACAAACAATTTTTTTTTGTTTGTTATCTTTGCTATAGGGATTATGTGCCACACGGTTGAAAAATGATGTATGTTTATATTTATGAAAAAGTTAATTTCACAAAGTAAGACTAAAACATGCTGTATATAATAATTATTATCTATAAAGTTCATTAAAATTTACAGTGGGAAAAAATATAAGGTCCTCAAAATTTTAAAAATAATCACAATGGGCATGGCATCCTCATGCCCATTGTGAGTATTTTCTGATTTGTGATTATCATGACTCCTGCTTAAGAAGTGAGCTGATAACACAATAATACTTCAATCAAACATACAATTATTGTAAACATTCAAGCAATGTGAAGGTGTTGGTAAATATACATTATCTCTCAATATTTATTTGCTGGTTTATATGCTCACCAATTAATTTATTACTATCAGGCTAGAGTCACTATACTAAGAAAATTTATTCAATTAAATTTATTGCATAACACACAAAAAGCTGATTTAGGTAAACAAACTAAAAAATGTAACTTAGATAGAACCAGTGGATTGGGAAATCTTTTCTGATAAAGTTGACAGTAAAAAAAAAAAAGTGCCAATAATCCACATAGTTTGCACATGGTTTTGATGTAAGTGTGACAACAAAAACAGAGAATATTTAATACAATTAACATTTATTTATAATGATAAGACAAGGGAAAATTACAAAGACATGGTACTGTTCTGCTTCTAAAAGTAAACATACAACCATTCAAAAAATTATGAAGCTGAAACTGGCTGCCAAAATAGTTTTACTGGGTATTGGTAATTGTCTCGCCCTTATTGTATAAACCCCTCAGGAGTTATACAGGCCTCGATCTGCCCTATCGGTGGTCAGACCAACAGATTGATAACAGTTTGGTAGTCAACAGTTGCATTTATCTATTACAGCTTCCTGTTACTTGATGCTACAGTTACTCAAGAATAACAAATAATGAAGGGAAAGCTGGCATTCAAGGATTGGTGAATTTGTAAATGATTTAGAAGGGATAATACTTATAATAAAATACACATAATCAACACGACAAACAAACACAAAACACAGCCCTTACTCAGCCCGGAATATGGCAATAGGCTGACCCACTACTACATAGGACCAAATACAATGGTTGGTGTGGGTATTAATACACCTCTGCCTAACCCTTAGGGGAAAAAGCATGTTTTTATGTATATGTATGTGTTATCAATAATATTGAATGTGTGTGGTCTGTATTGTAGAGTGATGTTCTCAATTTATCGACATTATTATGCTTACCATGGCTCTAGATAGCGTTGTGTGGAATGTAGTGGAATATTTATTTATTAATGAGAATGTGAGATTAGGCTAAAGGCAGTGCACCACTACATAATATATCTCAGATATTGAAGATAGAGAAAATATTTTATCTGAAGGCAAATTAAATTAAAACATATTTCAAAATAAAGTTTCTGGACTCTATAAAATCCGACTGCCTTTTGTTTAGCCAGTTACTTGACACTAAACTTATTAATGCTTTATAGTTTAAAATTACAAAGCCTTGATATCCATAACCTGAGCAGGAAATAAACTGAGACTCAATAAACAAATGATTCTACACTTTAGTGCTGTAACGATGGAAAAAATTTTAGAATCATGTCATTTAATAATGAAACATTGAGATGACAGTTACGATAACTGAAACAAAAATCCCATGAGGTCAGCTGAAAGTTGTTGAGATTGTATTTGTACACAACACTGTTGACTATGTGTATGTCAGGTGTCAGAGCTGTCAGGCACACGGTTGTAGAGTGAGTAAACTAAATGATTTCGTAATTGTTTTCTTTTTTTAATCATCTTTATGGAATTTGAAAATGTGTAAGTGATAAGGAAATAGTTTTTTTCTTGTCAATTGTTAAAAAAATTGGCATTACAGTAAAATTCTAGTGAAAGAATAATAATGTTTAACTTGTAAGTAGGCAATTACCCTATCCTCAGTTAATTAAAGGATCAAGATTGTAACTATTGATTGCAATCATAGTTTTAAAACTATCACGGGTTACGAAATGGTAATCTATGATAGTGGTAGTAGCTAGATTTCTATACCTACAAAAGGACATGATTGTTATATTTCTAAAAACATCAGGAAACAAAGTATTTCTTGTTTAATTTAGAGGATAACTGCACTGATCTAGCTTCTCTATCATGAATATGTGTATTGTGATGGTTTATCACCTGCAAACTTTTCTTTATTAACTGTGTATATCCAATAAAAGAAGATATTAGAGATATCTTGCATGTTTAGGTTGAATTTGATCTCTATCAGCACATTATATGGTAACATAATTTTTGTGAAAAAGCTCTCATTCATTGTTATGACGTGTATTAAAATAAATGACCGAAAGTACACTCTGTAGTTAATAACTATAGACATATAAACGCACATTTAATACCTAATAGAATTATGAAACCCAAATTCAGTGGTACTAAACATTGGGCTAAATTTGTAGGTTATGTTTACAAGCTGCTAAATAGTGCGTGGAAAATATGTTTATCTTAATGCTACAGGTGCCGTTACTGAATTAATTATGTTTATCATAAATTACAGTAATCATTTCGACGAATAGAAATATATATAGCAATAAACGTAATTCCTGTGCGACTCAGTGACAACCAGCATTCGTTTTTACGTCGTGTAACTTTCCCTGGATTTCAGAAATTGGAATAAAAAAAGTACATACCACATGATTATTCTGCCCAAAAGACTGATAAATATTACACTTATAATATATTGGCACTTTTAAATCACGAAACAATTTAAAACATCACGTAAACACCTCCAAATATGATCCGATAACATGTTTCACTATTTTCACTAGTTTATGATCCAAAACAATTGCACTGCAGTCCATGGGTGATAGTCCATTGATAATACACACTTATAATTAATTATAATCACAACAAACTTTCATTAATTCCCAAAATAGTAAACAATCTCCGAGTGACACAATTGCAACCATAGATCCCACGGCGTTAAGACGGACGACCACAAATAACGGAATTACGTTCCGTATAACACAGAATTATCAAACATTTTATAAGTATAGAAGTCCATAGAAACGTGAATAAAAATAAATAGAACAAACTAGATTACAGTTAATTATACATTTTACTTACATATTGTATATATATTTTTTGCAAACTTAAAATAAATAAAAAGTATTTAGTACAAAATAAATATATAACGTTTTTAATACTAGTTTGTTTATAATGTCGGTTTTTTAGATAAAGCTCATGATATACCACTTGGTTACCACTCAATACGTACTTATGTGAAGGGTTAAATCAAAATAAGTTGCAAATGGACGAAAGTGCAAACCCTAATATTAAAATTACGTGTTGCTTCAGTTGTCCGCATATTATACTAGAGGGAGCTGTTGCTAATAGTTTTGGAGACTAAGTAAAAATTGGTTTATAAAATGTTGAGGGGCAATATATAAAGCCATTATGACCATGCACCCTATTTTACGTTACAGCAATTGAGCTTTAGTTTTCAGCTACCTGACTATAAGTAACAATTATTTTTTATTCGATAGTAGGTACCTAACCACTTTACGCATATCTAGGTCAGTGCATGTAATTGTGGCATAATTTAGAGCATGAAACAAGTATATGTAAATAGGATATTCGTTATATCAAGTAAAACTCATGTGAAGTTCAATCATAAACATTTATTTACTCTGTTTAATTTCTGAAGATACTGTACAAGTACTACAGCGCCATCTAGTTGAATTAATCATTAAATTCTAAAATAATTTACACATTTCTCAATAAAAATTGGCTACGGTAACATAACATTTGTATGTTATGTGCTGCGTCAATAATTTATCAAAGTTACATAGTTATAATTATCGTTTTCACAAGAACGTAATTGAGATTAAAATGATTAGTATAACACAATTAAGTGACTCGTAGCGCCATCTATTGACGGTTCTATCAGCTATTTAAAGAAAGGACAGTTTTCCAAAACAAGTTTTCTATTAAAGTTGTGTGTGCTTGCCTATTATTTATCATAATTATTGTTTGATTAATTGATTAACTAGAAGTGTATCAATCAATCAATCAGTGTAACACCACTGTTACACACTAGTTCTGATGAAAATTATTAGGACCAACTGTTTAATTATCGGCGAATATTATTTTTACTTCTTTGATTTGTCCACTAATCACCATCATCATCTTCCTAGCGATGTCCGGTTGCGGTCAAAGGTACATTTCGTAGCCCAGGGCCCGCTTATTCTTTTCTACATCTTAGCGTTAATCCCAGTCGCATCCAAAGCTTTTAGCTAGGAGTCTGGGGTCCGCTTTACCAGACTAACTGCGGATTTGGCTAAACTTTGCAGCGATTGCTATCTGACCTCCACAACCCAAAGGCAATATCGAAGCATTGCAGCTATACTAGTTGTTGGACTTTTGAGGCCGTCCACTACCGTAACGACTGCCATAGATGTTCGTATTGAGATACGACCAGACCAATGCAAATACCCAGTAATCATGCATACTAATATTTGCATCGAGCGGGGATCGAACCCGCGCTTCATGCGTTGCGGCCGCGATACCTACCGCTACGCCACGGAGGCTGTCGAGGCCTGCTCATTATCTTTGATTATTTCACCGGCATATTATTTTATGAGAGTGAATGCTACCTGATCACCCAACTCTGAAAGAAAACCCTGCGTCAAAGCATCGTCCGCTGTTTAGCAGGTTCACCATCAACTAGTTGCACGTGAGGATAACTTGGGCTCCCAGGGTTCGGGTAGGGTCCTGTACATTCATCCATCACACGATACGATGCGCGAACGCTTGTGGTGCGGCCGCCTCCTTCTGCGAGCAAGTAATGCTCGAGAAGGAGGCGGCCGGTCGGGTCCGGCATAGACTCCGGGCCCGGGAAGCCCGCGCAGAGCGAAGACGAACCGGACGTCGGAGGTCGCAGAACGACCTCCGTCCTCCATGAGCGCTGGCCTGGGGGTGACCGGTGGAGCCGCCTGTCACCCTGGCAGAAGCAGGCCGCGGCGGTGGCGCAAAGTGCGCCTCCCCGTAACCGGGGCTAGATGAGGACCCTGTGGTCCCCACAACCCGAAGGGGGCCATCTCGAAAAAGATGATCCTGGGTCTGTCGGGGTGCGAGAGATATGCTTTTGGCAATCTCACCTCCGGCAACCAAGGACCCAAGACGGCGTGCGTTTTAGTCGGTTCGAGTCCGACATAACCGCCTCCACCGGCTCCGTGGGGGTGGTATCCGTGGGGATTTATCGCACGTAAAAAAAAACCATCACACCAGTGGTTTACTCTCGCTAGTACACGGATTGAAATGGGTATACAATTATTGATAGGCAGAGTTGATTGTATTAGGTACCTACCTACTCAAGTATACAGCCTTACCTAGTTAATTTTCGGTTGGGCATATAACCGTTTTTTTTTCAGGTTGTAGTCACCTTTTTCAATGTGGACATACAAATACATACATATAATTACGCTTTTATTCCCGGAGGGTTAGACAGAGGTAAATTAACACCCAAATTTTACCATTCATTCGGTCCCAAGTAATAGAGAGTGAGCCTGGGAGCCTATTGCCGTATTTCAGGCACTATTGTTAACTCGAAACACGCACCAGCAGCCAACTCTGGGCAGTATAACATCAGACAGATATATACAGTCCTATCCCTGAGTCGTCTTGTACGACACCGCATGGGAAGACATGAGGTGGCCCAAATTCTATTCTGCCGGGAACCACGCGGCAACTGCCAGGAACCATCATATAATATACCTACATAACGACGACGAAGCGATTGTCAGAATCGAACTGACAAAAACCACATGGTGTCTCATAGATCAGACCTATTGCCAGAAGGGACAACCTACAACGCGGTCATAGCCTATTAGTCTTTCCAGAGATAGTGACTTGGATATTTTTGTAACACCAAGATATTACGCGTGTACAGCCCGCTGATGCCATACTAATAATAATGATGATGCCATACTAAATTACATAAATAATGAAAAGTACATCAAATTTGTATATCCTGGCCTTGACGTCTCGCCTCGTGGCTATATGGCAAATATAACTTATACGTATAACGTAGAATACCAGATACCTTTTTTTTTATCGTGCGAAAAACCCCCACGGATACCACCCCCACGGAGCCGGCGGAGGTGGTGATGACGGACTCGAACCGATTAAAACGCACGCCGTCTAGGGTCTTTGGTTGCCGGAGGTGAGATTGCCGAAAGCATATCTCTCGCATCCCGGCAGACATACCAGATACCTACCAGCCAGGTCAATGTTGATGGGTGACCATTCTCTCATACTAAAAATTATTATTTTAGTCCGAGACCATTCTTATCACATTAAGGCCTTTCCGTGCCTCAGAGATCACGTATCGTCGGTCCCGGTTACCATACGAACATCAATGGCATTCATTAAGTATTTATAGAAAACTAAAGAGCTGGTCTATCCAGGAGGGCCAGACCGTAATGGATGGCCCTGGGTCAGCCGGGGTGCGAGGAGATATGTCGAAGACAACCTCACCTCCGGCCTAGCACCACGACCCAGAGTCTCTGTGTGGTTTTAATCGGTTCGAGTCCGATATAACCTCCCCTTCCGGCTCCGGCAGGGAAGGTATCCGAAGGGATTTCCGCACAGAAACAAAAGGTCTATGTAACTGTGATAATTGTTTGTTATGTAGGTCGGCCCCTATGGAGGCAAAGATGTCAGTAGCTTCGGACGGAGAATATCGCCGTTTCGTAGTTATATAGATTGAAAAGCCAACTCCAACTGAATCCATAGGCCACGGTAACCACATTCCATCAGGTGGGCCCTATGCTTTTCTACCACCTAGGTGGTACATAAAAAATATTGGAAAGTGGCCCGGTGAATGATGCGTCATCGCATAACGTCAGCCAGCACCAGGCTGATGTTTCAGGATTCAGTATTATATGCTCCTTTATATCGCCGTACTTACTCATTTTAACTTTTCTGCCGTAATGTTATTAGTGCTCTGCTCGTGGTGGATCCTAAGCAAAGGAAGCAGCAAGACAGGACGAGTATGTAGATAATATACCTGGTTCGGTTATTTAGTAGGACAAAATGTTTTTGTTTCATTATTGCAAAATCATCCTCAGTGTTGTTGTAGGAACCTCTCCTCTTACGCAGATTGCGAAACGAAATGCTGGATACAAAATATCTGCACAGAGCGGGCATCGAACCCCCAACTGCACAGGTATCACTATCACTACGCCACAAAGGCTTAACGCTCTTATTGCCGACCCAAAAGGGCCGGGACACCTTTATGGTACCTGAAAGCAAGGATCCTCAGCGCCGAACCAGCGACACACAAAGGAACATTAGCCCCTGCTCGGTCGGCCAGATGATCACGGGGGATAGAATGGCGAGGCGCTGTAGTACTCAACGCAACCAGGACCTCAACAGACTCAGGTACTTCGGTGAGCTCTGAGCTCTTATCTATATACGAGGGTCAAACTGAAAGTTCTTAGAAAATCAAAAACTGATTACATTAGCCAGTTATAATAATAATAATAATATCTTTTCAAAACATTGTCCATTCACGTCAATACACCGCTGCATGCGATGGAACCACTGGGAAAAGCACTTTGCCCACTCGTCCTTAGGGGTCTCTTCAATGGCATCGCGATACGCAGCCACCGCTTCTTCAGCATTCATAAACCGCTTTCCTTTAAGCTTTTCTTTAATTTTTGGAAATAAATAAAAAGCACAAGACGCGAGGTCCGGGCTATACGGCGGGTGACCCAGTAATTCAACGTTTGATGTCGCCAAATAGTCGATCGTTCGCTTGGCGGTGTGCGACGAGGCGTTGTCGTGGTGAAGGAGGATCCTACTGCGAGGTCGTTTCTCTCGAACTTTTTCCAAGACAAGTGGCAAACAATTGGTAGTGTACCATTCTGCAGAAACTGTTTTTTGATCCTCTAACACAATTGTTGCGAAATGACCTATCCTTCCAAAGAACGAGGCCACCATTTTTTTTCCCGCACTTCGATCTCTCTTCACTTTAGTTGGCAACTCCTCGAAAGGAAACAGCCACTGAGCAGATTGTCTTTTGGTTTCAGGATCATAACAGTAAACCCAGCTTTCGTCACCTGTTAGTATGTCGAACACAGCATTAGATTCACCTCCGTTAAATCTTTCAATCATTTTACGGCACCAATCCACACGATGGAGTTTTGAGCCTCAGTCAAATTATGAGGTATCCACCGGGCGCAAAGCTTCCTGACCGCTAAATGTTCGTGGAGGATTTTGTGCACTTGACTCATACCGATGCCTAAGCTTGTCCGAATCTGCTGATAGGTCACTCTTTTGTCAGTCTCTATCATACGCCACACAACACAGATGGTATTTTCAGTCGTCGCCGTAGAAGGCCTTTCCTCACGTAAATCATCAGTGAGATTAGTGCGACCACGTTTAAACTCATTAAACCAGTTGTAAACAGTCGCACGAGATGGGGCTTCATCGTGAAAGGCCAATCGTAGTATATCATAACTTTCTTGTTGACTTAAATGACATTGAAAGTCATAAAAAATCATTGCACGAAAATTTTCTCGTGTTAAATTCATGTTAACGTGACACAGACAATTTTCAATTTGCCGCCAAATCGTAAAACAAATGATAAATGAATGAAATATATACTCAATAATATTGGCAAAGAGTTCTATCTAAAAATTTTAGAATTATTTTTTTATTATATTGTTTATAAGTGGCCAGTTCTAAGAACTTTCAGTTTGACCCTCGTAAAACTAAGTCCTGTCAGACTGACTGACTGATTGACTTAGATACAACGCACAGCCTAAACCGCTGTTCGTAGAGATTTGTAATTATAGAAAGTGTTAGTTTTCAATCACGAGGAACCTACCTTTTTTCAAACGACTACGGCTCTTAAATCATCAGACAATAAAAATAGCCATGAAATCTTTTGTGGATTACTTACGCTAATCGATTAAACTGTAGACTTTCAAGTATGTGGTAAAAATAGTCATTATGCATCTACCTGTTTCAGCTTACTCCAAGTAAGTTAAACTCATGATTGACATAATTTAAAATTTCTTAAAATTATTTTTAGATAAATATGAAACACTACAAATTATATTTTATTTTATTTTTAATTATATGTGTCGTATCACAAACTATCGAGACCTGGGCTTTCTAGATTCTCCACAGTAATATCGCCGGGTAATATCGTGCTGATATAAGGAGCTTATATGATACCGCTACAATGTTCGTTCAACTCCAAGATTATAGCGCGATGCCCAAAAGAAATGAATGAGAATGAAACAAGGGAGATGGCTATCCGAATTTGTTCAATAGTAGACTTTGGTTCTCCAAGAGGATCCATTGGGTTGGTCAGCATTAAGCATAATTTGCTTCGCCAAGTTTTCGCCTTTTTTTGTGAGCATCAAGATGGCGGGATCAAGCCCCAAATTTAAAATTTAGCACATTGAGGTCTTTGTACTGCATATGTACTATTTGTACCCCAAACAAGACATTTGTACCTTTAAAGTTAAACGAAGTATTTTAAGACGTCCCTGGTCCCACCCCAACAAGCAAATTAGTCTTATAAGGTTGAGTTTATTCAGCTATTCGGTGATATAAAAGTCGAGTAAGTGTGCATTATTCAGCACGTGTCGTATAAAAGCATCTTATATAGCATTTTAGTTATTCAGCATTTCGGTCACATAATGATGCTGAGTAAACGTTTACTCTGCATACTTATATGACTAAAGTGTCGTATAAGATTTGCTGTATAAGTCGCTAGTATACGACCCTTATGTTACTATTTCGTCGAGTAAAAGCACATTATATAACTTTCTTATGACACAGTCGAATAAAAGCCACATCGTTGCTTTTATACTGCTATTATGTTGTATAAGTTGCATTCATACGACTATTACAAGCCTAGTGCCAAGTGTCGTATAATTGCTTGTACTGCTCAATTATCACTTGTCTTAGTTTTCTTGTGTACAATAAGTGGTTGATTGAATAAATAAATAAACGAAAGATCTTTTTTAGAAAACTTTTTAGGAAGGTCTAAATTACCCTAAAATATAATCATGGCGCTTATACTGCTAATTTGCTGTATAAGAAGCTATTATACGACCTGTTAGCAGTAAAAATGGTGTACAAATGAATGTTGATATAAAAAATATTTGTTATTATATTCATATTACTAAGAATTGAAGGAGGGCGTTAAATATTTATGATAAAACCTAGTATATTTCATCAGAAAACTTACCTTCGCAATACTTTGCAAACCTATGCGTGAGTTTACGAACCTACATTTGGTGCAACCTACAAATTAACATGTCTGCTAAATAAATTGTACTTATAATTTTTTATAATTTTTAAAACACAACACGACGCACTTGCTTAATTTAACAAACAAACGTAACATAAAAGTCATATAAGTTACAGTTATAGCGCAACTTAAGCTTGTAACAGTCACTCCGTTACCTTTATACGATGTCTATGTGACTGAATTGCTGAATAAAATGGGCCCAAATCGCGTTGTATAAACGTTTTCATTACGTTTATTCGACTTCTATTAGGAGCCAAAATGCTGAATAATTTTCGTTGCCGCGACTACTACACGACATATTTTTGCTAGTTGGGACCACTTTGATATCAAAGTGGCGGGTTCTTCTGGAAGCGCTACTCAGAGGCAGGTAATTCACACCCCAAGACTTAGTACTACATATGTACAGGCATATACTTACTCAATTTTCAATACAATTGGAAGTGCCGAATTAAAATTATGTGATTATAGCATTGGTCCCGCCAAATTGATGATTCATGTTATCGCTGAATTCATGTGAGAATATGTGCACAGAATACAGATCGTGTCAAATGAAATGTGGAAACAAGGTGGAAACTTATTACGTCCTAAGTACATGAATTTGTGTAATTTTTATATTCATAGTACATCAAAAGTTATCTTTTCATTTGACTTCACCTCGCCTGATGTTAGGCTAAAGGCAAAGTCTCGGAAAGAGGGTCACCATCGTAAAGATGTACCATGTTAACAGTGGTGGCACTTAGCTTGACGGCCTCATTAGATGCCTTTTCACGCCCCGCTTAAAGCACGCCGGGTACAAACTGACAACATGTTAAAATGTATAAAGTATCAGATAGCACGAGTGTCAAAATGTTATACATACTCGTACTTACATATTTTTTATTTTTTTTTATTTATTTCTTACACAACACAGATTACAATTATGATAATAATAAAAATAAGATTATACTTTGCTTCGTCTTCGAGATTAGTATACTTGTAGTAGCACGTACCGTGTAGCCATTCATACACTATAGTTGAGAAATGCAAAATAATAAATAAATATTTTAATATTAAGTTAAAAAATAAAAAACATTTTCCCAGATTTATAAATGTACAGCGATCTTCATACTATGGCAACACTGTGCGCGCCATTTTCATTCGCGTTCTAGTGTTCGGCCGTTCGACACCTCACTTTTAAAATTCAGTTTTATTCCGTTATAAAAACGCCTAAACGTAGGCATAAGGACAGTGAGTGTGATGATTACATACTTAGGAAGTTACGTAAATTGGAAAAAATGCTGAAAAAACGAGGTCAAAAAAGGTTATCGAATTCGTCTACACTCGGTTCCGATACACCGTTTGTCGTTACACAAAGGTAATTACTTCAGTATTATAGCTTTTAAATATGATTTACTGGAAGATACTTTGTATAATTAAACATTATGTTGAGTGCACTTCCATTGAGAGTGCTACCTTCATTATTTAACAAAATACATGAGGATAGTTTAATGGGACTATCGCCTTGTATTGTTTTATTATTCCTACCTACGTGTTTAAAAATCAGTGCTGAGTTCATCTAATAAGGATGCTTACCTCACTGTAACAACGGTAATCTATTACCATATACTATAATTGAATGAGTACAGGTTTTTAGGCCTGTTACCTACAATTCAATTATTATATGATCTATTTTTTTAGGTATCTGCCTACATTTTTTTTCTGAGTATATTGAGTATTTAACAAAATACATGAGGATAGTTTAATAGGACTATCGCCTTGTATTGTTTTATTATTCCTACCTACGTGTTTAAAAATAAGTGCTGAGTTCATCTAATAAGAATGCTTACCTCACTGTAATAACAGTAATCTATTACCATATACTATAATTGAATGAGTACAGGTTTTTTAGGCCTGTTACCTACAATTGAATTATTATATGACCTAATTTTTTATAGGTATCTGCCTACATTTTTTTTTCTGAATATTTGAATATTTAACAAAATACATGAGGATAGTTTAATGGGACTATCGCCTTGTATTGTTTTATTATTCCTACCTACGTGTTTGAAAATCAGTGCTGAGTTCATCTAATAAGGATGCTTCCCTCACTGTAATAACGGTAATATATAACCTAGGTACTATAATTGAATGAGTACAGGTTTTTAGGCCTGTTACCTTCAATTCTATAATTATGTCCTAATTTTTTTAGGTATCTAACTATATTACATTTTTTTTTTCTTCTCTGAATATTTTATACTATCAAATGGAGGAGTCTGTAGACTTAATCGACGTTAGTGTCGACATCCATGAGGATAATACAGTTGGATTATCCACACCTGAATCAAGACTGTACTCCACAAATTGTGGACTGAACCACAAAACTTTGAACTCGATCCAGGATCTACCTTCGACTTCGGAAGCGTGCTCCGTTACGTTAGACGAGAGCATACGCGAACTGCCAGGTGAAAATCCTACAAAAAATAGGTCCTACAGCTCGCCAATACAATCAGATCTGGCTGTCCTATGGGAGCATATTGTAATTGTATGAATGACCTTTTAGGTAAATATTTCGTACCCGAAAACTGCTAAAAATTTGGGGCCCCTGAACCCGGAGATAAAAGCTGCGTTATCAGAAACGCTAGTAAAAAAGGATACAGTTATTGAGTCCAAGCAAAATCAAAAAGCAGTAGCTTTAACCTGCATCGGGCAGGCTTTGACAAAGATATTTGCTGGCCAAAACAAGGACACTGACATAATCAAGTACCACACTTATTGACGCCTCGAGACTGTTGTGCGATACTCAATATCAGGAGTCTGTCTCGCCGAAGTTTTGTGACATCTACAATTAAAAAAGACAAAAGAGACCAATTGTTTACAACAGAGATGCAGTCATTTATTTGGTGAGAAGTTAGCTGACACACTAAAGTCAGCGAAAGCCATTAATAAATCGGGAGCTGAAATAAAAACGACCCACATCCTAAGCCTGGAGTCAATCAACCTGGGTCTTTAAATGTGAGACCTCCGTTTCGATGCCTGCGACGACTCAGTCACGACGATACCAAGCCCCCGCGCCACCGCCCCACAGGCTGCAGGCTACGGGATATCGTCCTCCGCCGCGAACAGGGCGCTCGCGCGCGCACCCGCAGACCCGCCGCCGTTAAATGAGGTACCTACCTACGCTATAAGACCGCCACAGCTGGCAGGTTATATTCGTTTCATAATAGGTGGCGTTTAATTACCAACGATAATCTAATATTATCGTGGGTTACACAGGGGTACACTATACATTTTCATTCCACTCCAAAAAAGGATTTTATACCATCCTCCAAAATATATTCCTTAGCCAAATGAAACCAGTCGTTACTCAGGTCTTTAGGATACATATCGTCAATGTATTTAGATGATTTTTCTTTGATTGCTGACTCATATAAACTTAGAACATAATATTATACAACAGACAATAATTATGCTAGAATCTTTGGTTTTTTCTTATAAACTATGACAAAAGTGACCTAATACCAAGTAATGTTTGTAAGTTTCTAGGATTTATTGTTGACACAAAAAATTACCGTATAGTCTGACTCAAGACAAAAGGACTGTAATTAAAACAGAAGTAACAAAGTTTCTTAAAATTAAAACGATGCACAATTCGTCGATTCGCTCGCTTAGCTGGCCTAATCGCCTCATCCTGCCCATACAATACGGTTGGCTGTATACTAAGAACATTGAACGGTGTAAATATCTTGCGTTATTATAAAGAGACGATTACGACAGTTATATATGTCTATACCCGAGTCTCGTAATGACGATTTAAAGTGGTGCCAGACCCACATAAATAGTTCTGTTAACTCATTAAGAGATGATAACTACTATTGTATGGATTTTTTTTCCGATGCCAGCAAAACAGGATGGGGGGCAGCATGTGGTTAGCATAGCGGGAAATGGAGAGAAAATAAAAATAATTTACACATAAATTATTAAGACATATTAGCGGCATACTTAGGCTTGATGGTGTTTGCAAAAGACTTACGAGATTGTCAAATACTCCTTCGTTTTCTTAACACTACTTACCATTTCGTCCACCTTTTTTGGTGAGTCCAAAACGTTTACTCGTATATAAACAAAATGGGGGCGTACGTTTCCCACATTACAAGATTAAATAAAAAATGTGAGAAATATGTATTTTCTCATCGGGATCCCGGTGCTACAGCCATCAATTCTTTCACTTTAAACTGGACTAATTTAATTTTTTATGCATTCCCGCCAATATCGGTTATTTTATAGATGATTCGAAAAATTCAATCATATGGGAAAATGCTGAAGGCATAGTGGTTGTTCCTCATAAGCCTACCCAGCCATGGATTCCCATCTTAAAAAACTTACGAGATCTTTACTTATAAATACAAATGTCTTATTATCTGTAACTTCAACACGAAGTCACCTTGATAGCCGCAAAATTATCCGCACGGCACTTTCAGGGAGGAGCATCCCAACAAGTGCCTTAGTTATTGTGTGCTTCCCTCTCGGATAATTCAGTCAAGCAGTATGATGTTGCATTTAAAAAGTGGTTTAATTTTTTGCAAATTACATAATATTGCACCATATAAAGCGTTAATTTTCCAAGTGATTTTTTTTTTAAGGCCAGGTAGGCCGCATTTTGAGTTTTTTAAAAGCATTTGAATCATAGGAAAAAGCGTTTTAAATTTCGAAAAAAAGATATATATTAGTTAAGGATCCAGTCTAGTCAAATTCGCATTCAGTTACCAGATCTGATGAACTTCACTCGATAGAAAAAAATCCCAAAGTTACCCCTTTTCGTTATTTTTTTTTGAATATTATGACTAAATTACTTATGCTTTCTATAAAATTTTTGTACTAAACTAAAGCCACTACATATGTCTAGACATTTTCGCAGATTTTGACTATATTATGAAATAATTTTTAAAGTTATATTTAAATACCTACTAAATTCGCGAGTGCTCGCGCCGCTGAGGCCCGAAAAGTTGCGCCAGTCGCGCGCTGGCGCTTACCGAAGTAGGACCTGTGTCAGTTTTTGCGCGACAGTTTCGTGCACCAATCAATCGGTTTTACGTATTTATAATAAATTGTTGCAAGTCATTCAATATGGGCAATAAACAACGCAAGCTAAAGAAGTCGTGCAAAGCCATAAACTAAATTTCTAACTCCGATTGGTAATTTAAAAAATTATCATACCTAAATATTACGCTCATAGCGCCATAGTATAAGAATATCAGTATTACTACTGAAGATGCTACTTACGATTTTCTATAATTCATATTTTATCTATACCTAGTACCTACAATATTCGTACATTGTATAATATAATTTGTGTGTGTGTAAATAAATATAAATTTAGTTTTAGTTTAGGATAGAATAATTTTAATATTTAGGTAGGTTAGTTTAATTATTGGCCTTTTTTTATCGTGCGCAAAATCCTCGTGGATACCACCCCCACGGAGCCGGTGGAGGCGGTTATGTCGTATAACCTCCCCTTCCGGCTCTGGCAGGGGAGGTATTCGAGGGGATTTCCGCACGAAAAAAAGAAGGTACAGTGTAAATTTATATAAATACTTCATAAAAACTAGCACCACGACCCACAGTCGGCGTGCCCACAGTCGGACTCGAACCGACTAAAAAGTCGGTTCGAGTCCGACATAACCTCCCCTTCCGGCTCCGGCAGGAGGGGATTCCCGCACGAAAAAAGTTGTTAATCTCGTTAACTTTAGGTATTTAACTGCCCTGTCGACGACGAACGGTGCGATTATATAAAGTAACCGTTAGCATCAATTCAAACAAATGTTTGTAAAATTACAAGCATTATTATTATTATTATAATGTAAGTTTTTTTCGCCCAAGCAACTAAACACATAGAACAAACAGTTCTCAAACTCATACAGTTTTTTTAATTTCGTATTTATTTCTTACTTAATATAATCATATAACTAAATAAAGTTAAAAAAACTGCATTTAATTTTCTAAGTCAAATCAAGTTTTCCTACTGCATATTTCTATACTGTGACGCTGGCGGGGTCATAGCCGAGTTCACCGTCACTGCGTTCGCGCGTAATATTTTACGAGCGGCCGGGATCGCTATAAATGCCTACTTTTGCAGGAAAACAGGGCCTTAACGGTGGTGCCTAACGTGGTATGTCAAACACATATAAGTCGGCACTTTCGTTAATTGTTAATACTAAAATAGGTACTGAGGATGGGGTAACTAGACCATTCAACGGTTTCTAGCCCACCTATTCCAAAATATGATATAACTTGGAATCCAGCGACTGTTTTAATTTTTTTGGAAGACTGGTACCCACATGATGAAATCTGTTTGGTTAAATTATGTAAAAAAGTAGTAACGTGATTGGCACTTGTTACAGCACACCGAGTGCAAACTTTAAGAGATTTTGCTTAAAGTGCAAAATATTGAAGTAATTCCGGATGATAGAATTATTATTAAGATTCCTGAATTAATTAAAACCTCACGAACCCACTCAAAGCAACCCACATTAATATTACCTTTTTTAAAACAAAAACCCCAAATATGCCTAGTAAATGCATTACTAGATAATTAAAATAGAACTGATTCTATAAGAACTTCTGATTGGTTGATCAAGAGTTCTTATAGAATCAGTTATAAAAAGTCCATATAAACCAGTTTGCTCACAGTCTATTAGTCGCTGGATAAAAGAAATATTGCATCAAAGTGGTATTGATACTAATTATATTCTTCTGCTCATTCAACCAGGCATGCTTCACATCACACATATCATACATCCAGTGCTTATAATATGGTGTGAGTCTAGATCTTATACGGAAAACCCCTGGATGGTCAGATTCATCCAGTGTGTTTTTTGCCAGATTCTATCAAAGATCTATTACATATTGTCGAGGAAAGAAATAATTTTGCAATGTCAATATTACATTCAAATGATTGACCAAAAATGATTTGAGAAAAATCATAAAACCTGATGTTGTTTATCTATTTGTGATAAGTATTGTTGTAAAATCAATATAAAGATTTTTTTTTGGTTAATAATGAAATCAAGAATTACTATATTAACTACTACAGTACTATAGTAACTACTATAGTAGGTACTTTTACCTATATAGTACCTACTTTTTTGTCATTATTTCATCATACAATCCTAATTATTACAATTATACAAAAATATGAATTTGAAAGTAATTTTTTGTTTAGAAATTTTCTCGGTAACTCTAAAGATCTACAAGTATACTAATCTCGAAGACGAAGCAAAGTATAATTAATGATTAAACGAACTTACCTTAAGTGATGTTCTATCATAATTATACGAAGGCTTCGTCTGAAGAGATTAGCTCCCCCCCTGCCCAAACCCAAGAAAAATTTGCTAAACAAAAAATAGTAAAATACTTACTCTGAACTAAATGAAAATGGCGCGCACAGTGTTGCCATAGTATGAAGATCGCTGTACATTTATAAATCTGGGAAAATGTTTTTTATTTTTTAACTTAATATTAAAATATTTATTTATTATTTTGCATTTCTCAACTATAGTGTATGAATGGCTACACGGTACGTGCTACTACAAGTATACTAATCTCTTCAGACGAAGCCTTCGTATAATTATGATAGAACATCACTTAAGGTAAGTTCGTTTAATCATTAATTATACATTTATTTATATTTCGTAAAAAAAATTAATATCATTCTTCTTCCTACAGTCCCAGGTTCTTTATGCGGGCCTTGAAAAAATATCTGAACAGTGCCACCATTAACAAGGTACATACGTGTTTGTAATGGTGGCCCTCTTGAGACTTTGCCTTTAGCTTACCATCAGGCGAGGTAAGATCAAATTGACATGTCCTATTATAAAAAAACACAACAACTCCATCGCTTTAGAAAAAAAATACTTTTGGTGGCGTTAGCGTTAGTTGGAGCTGTGGGTGAACAGCTAGTAGGTATATTTCATCAAAATCGGTTGTGGTTGAGGCGTGAAAGCGTAACATACAGACAGACAGACAGACAGAGTTACTTTCGCATTTATAATATTAGTATGGATTATCAATACTTACGAGGACACCCCGCTGCATACTCAGGCAGAGTGTCCTGGGTGGAAGTGTTCATACCATTCGGAGCGGGAAGCTTACACAGCATTCCCAGGCGCTGGTGTGCCCATTTTGGAGCGAGCTACCTTTTACAAGAATAATGCTCCCTTACATGTCCTAATAACTTACCAACACAACTGTACCAATTTTGTCTTTTTGAGAATCTGTCCATATGAGCATCTGTCCTTTTGCGAATCTGTCTTTATGAGAATCTGTCCTTATGCGATAAAAGGAATAATAGTTTCCGAACTATTCTCATACCTACCGAATACACAAAAAAAGACATAAGAATCGGTGATGCTATTTCGGACGTTTGTTCATCGTGGTACCTGCCCTTAGACAGGTAATGTGTGTATCTACCTACCGTTGGACGAGTTTGATTACAAACACTGTGACACTATTTTTTTTTTGATGCAACGATCTGGGCCTTTAGGCGGTCTGTGACAACTTCTTGTGACGTCCTCTTCTGGATATGACTAATTCTGTTTTTGACCACTTCTTGTTTCGTCCGGTTCTAGTAATGCCCATTTCTGTTTTGGACCATTTCGTGTTATGACTATTACAAGTACTATCGAGAATAAAACTTTTCATTGAAATTTAGTTTATCATTTAGTTATTACACCATGTAATAAAAAGAAGTTACTTTATTAGTCCAAAAAAAAATCGAAGGGCTACTGATATAAAATTCGACAAAGAATTAAAAAAAAAATTGCAGAAACTTCAGCAGAACGTGATTTCCGAAATCGAATTCCTAAAAAAAATTATCTACATTAAGTTGCGTCACACATATTGAAACATTACTTGTTATATTAATAATTATTAAAAAAATATACGTACAGATATCTCTTGTTCCTTTTTATTCACACCTGTACTTATAGTCATAACACGAAATGGTCCAAAACAGAAATGGGCATTACTAGAACCGGACGAAACAAGAAGTGGTCAAAAACAGAATTAGTCATATCCAGAAGAGGACGTCACAAGAAGTTGTCACAGACCGCCTAAAGGGATCTGGGGTCAGACTAAACTTCAAATCTACGTTTGGCTGCATTTGGTCTAGTTAAACCGGAGATATGACCGAGAGGGCCTCAGTCTCGATTACCAAACCAACATTCACGCGGGCGCAGACGCGGGCATCAGTATCATACTACCTATAAAATTGTTAATTAGCTGTCTGTAGATTGGAGATTTTTAAAAGGCAGGATTTGGCAGGTAGGTTTCTTACAGGGTGTAGACATGCGCTAAGAACGGATTTTACAAAATCCCAACCCTAAGGGGGTAAAACGGGGACTGGTAATTTGTATGAAAGTCTAAAGCCTTGACCAAACCAACGCGTTTGCTCGCTTCCGCGGTAGCGTACGCGGTGGCGATCAGTTGTTTTGTTCGTCAGAGCTGAACGCTTTGGTTTGGTCAAGACTTCGCTCACTCCACGCGGACGCTATTAATTTATAACGTGCAATAAAAAAACTTAGATGGTATTCATACGGACAACATTTTTTTTATACTACTTAGGCACGTTAGTAACTTCGCTCCGGCTCACTATGACCACATCTCAAAATGTTCACTTCCCAAATTGACCACGTCTCATTATAACCACATCACAAAATGTCCATATCTCAAAATGTCCACATCTAAAAAATGACCGCATTCTATAATAAAATGCTAGTTTTATACCCAAAAGCATTGAATTTAGAGACTGGCAACGCCATCTATGTGGTAAAGACGTAACAGTCTATTTATTCGCGATTGTCATAAAACTAAAAGTACCTACTGAACGGATATTGATGTCTTGATCAGATTTAAAGATAGGTAGGTACCGTTAGTTTAATCGCAATTATTGGTAGAGTACCTAAAATAGTACCAGTAATATGACTAAAAATCTAATGAAATATTTATGTGTACCTAGGTATATTTCAATGGGTTTCTGAATGGTTTGGAATCAAATTGCAACCATTAGGGAGCACTGCTGTCGGTACTTATTTATTACGAGCTGTTTTGTGAGAAGCATGCAAATAATAACTCCTAATCTTATTGTGTCATGGTTATCATCGAACGTCACCT
The DNA here is from genome assembly GCA_914829495.1 of Eilema sororculum. Taxonomy (NCBI): domain Eukaryota; kingdom Metazoa; phylum Arthropoda; class Insecta; order Lepidoptera; family Erebidae; genus Eilema; species Eilema sororculum. The sequence continues at coordinate 18,519,720 of OU618545.1, read as the reverse complement.
ATAGCCTACAGGTTGACTTCACTCTGCCTGATGGTAAGCTTAGATGAATCTGATTAGTTAAGGTCTGTCGGACTGATGTCAACGGATGCTCTTAGCTCTTTTGATGCGTTTAAAAGGGTTTGTTCACATTGTTCTTGGTGTGATCGAACTAGTTGGACTATTTCCCCAAATTGTTACTGTACCATACCAAGTTTCAGTTTACATTTCTTAGGTACAGTCAAAATCAGAAATGTTGACGAACAGAGTGCTCAAAATGACCTAAATTTAGTTATTGAGCCCCTTCCATTTGACGGAGATTGTTCTGATATTTGGAACCTACATTTATCCCGGCCAATAATACTATATAAATCAATAAAACTGTTCAATTTGCTCTTAATACGAAAGACCATTTTCGGACTTCGTCGTCAAGATATTAATGACGCTGACTGTACCTACTCAAAACTGAAATTAAAGATTCAGTACCTACTTACATACTTAGCGCTAGTGAATATTTAATTTTTAGGTAGGTATGTGATAAATTAAAACGCATGCGGACCAAACTCTCATTACCTACTTAAAATCCTTAATTGCGATTAGTCCTGTCGAGAATTGGGTCAATCGCAGCTAAGTACGGGTTAAGTAGGAAGGTATTGATACCAGGGGGATGGTCGGTTCAATGACGGTTACCCGTTCGGATCCCTTTTGTAATCCATAGAACAACCATTGGTATAACTTGGAGTGACCGGGAGCTTAAGGACGGCGGGTGTACCCTTTAGATTGATAGACCCCTTTCCTAAAATGACTACTTCCTGAATTGACTACCTACTTGCCTAAAATGTCTACTTTTCTGAAATGACCACTTTAAAATATTTATCTAGGTACTTGCCGTAAAACACTACATCCCTAGGTACCTAATTGATGAAATGTGTTCGTCAAACATTGGTCTAGTCTCCTAAAATGTCCTATGTCTGCTGTCCTATTACGTCCAGACCCGGATAGTTAAAAAAAAAATCCAGCATCCCGTACCAGTACAGGTAAGTTAGTAGGGATAGATGGATTTTTTTGTGCTTACAGCAAAAGCGGCAAACAAGCACACGGTTCAGTGGTCATTTTGGGAAATTGGTCCCTTCAGGAAAGTACCTAGGTAGATAGTAATATTCGGAATCAAGGGTGGTCATTTTAGGAAAGTGTCATCAACCTCCCACCGCTCATATCATACACAAGGATTGTTCTAGTTCTAGAGGAATTCGAAGTGAACAAGCGTCTTGATTCTTTGATTAGTCATTTTGAGCCAGTTTTTACCTCTAGAACCACCATGGTAAGTATAATCTACCTACCACTGGGGGTTATACCTCCTACCTCTAAAAGTAGGTACCTACCTACCTACGTAACCATAAGCTCCTTGGCAATCATGCGGCCACTTCCGGTAGGTAGGTAGGTACCTGCCGCAAGAGCACCGCGCAATTCCGGCAGTCTGAATACCTACCTACCCACCCACCAAGTCTAGGTAGGTAGGTAGGCACTTGTTTCAGCGCGGGGGCGGACGCGCAGCGGATACCTACGTCGCAGTAGTGAGAACAAATTACGGACAACTGCGGCTAAACATGCTGCGGAACGGAGACTAATCCGCTGCGCGACCGTTCAGTAACCGCAACCTAGTACCTATATGGTCCGAAATCTGGATCCTCCGTGGCGGTCCGGGTTCCGTCCAAATGATCTTACCATTCATACATACGTTATACTGCCCAATTTATAGTTTTATACCTACTGAAAACATTCCTTTGGCATACATTACCTTTACCACATTAGCAGTTTCTATGCTGCCTCATACTTTGACAGCATAGATTTGCGATCGCGGACATACCAGTGCGCTGAGTATTTACCAGTTTACCTTTAATGTTACCCGTTACCTTACCTTTTGAACCTGTGAATTTACATTTCCTTGCCTATACCTTTACCATACCATACCTTGCCTTTACCTTTACCATACCGTACCGACGAACCGTGGCATTTACCTTTAAACCTACTCGCTAACTTACGAAACCAGTAACTAAACTAAGACTACTTAATCTAACTTACAAATTTCATTTCTAATCCTAAATAACTTTTGTGATCCAAATTAAACAGGTACACTTAAGTCAAATAAAACAAAGATCACAAAAGTCCACATTTAGACAGTTCATCGAAGTAACTTCGATGAACTGCCTTTACAAAAGAAAGTTTCAAACCTACCTTGTGCATCTCCTACAGCGCCACCTTCCCCACCTCCAGTTATATTGCCATCACCAGTTGCAGAGCCATCAAATCCTAGAAGAAAGCAGAACGTTAGAATTTGACAACAGAAATGGCAGAAGCAGCGCAGCCTACGATCGATAATTACCTGTCATGTCCATATTCGAATCATCTTCGCCGAAATTTGTTTCTTCGTTATTTGCACCGTCATCATCATCGTCCCACATACTTTCATTAACAAACTCTGGTTCCATTTTCGGTGCAACAGCATTATTTTCATCTTCGTCGGGTATTGTAACAAATTCGTCTTTCGCTGATCCTGAAGGTCCGGCTTCTAATGGGTCTACACATTTCCGTTTCGCTGGTCCACTTTGTGAAGATGACGAATTATTTGATGCTATTGATGGCCTATTTGGTCTCTTAACTGCTATTGGAGTTGAGGAGGGCTTAGAATCTATATCAGTCTCTAACTTAGTCATAACAGATTGCCGTTGTTGTGACGACCTCGGGCCTGGCCTCGAAGTCGGCTTTGGTTTGGATGGCGTGGAACTCTCTTCGTTTTGATTTCCGGTTAAACCTTTCACTTGAAGTTGTTCCGCGGTACTAATAAACGATGCTAATTCTTCTTGCTTAACATTAACTTCACCTTGATACATAAACTGTAATAAGTCCCTTAATGCTGAATGACTAACATCTTTTAAAAATACTGAAACAAACGAAACAAATTCGGTAAATATTTCATTCCACAAACAACACTTCACGAAAACGGCTTCTGTCGAAGATATCTTACCTATGGGATGCTGAGTGGGGTTCATTTTGAACATTTCTTGAAAATAGGGAGAACATACTGATAAAACTAATTTGTGGGCTTGGAGTAATCTGCCTTCGGCAGCCAATGTTACATCTACTAGATCTCCACGCGACAGCAGGCCATGAAAGCCTGCTGACATATTCGCGTGGAAGTTGTTCCAACATAATGAAAATTGTTCGTCCGACGCCATGATGGCGGCGACCCCGAAAGGAACCTGGTGAAAACAAAAACTCAAATTATTATATGACCGAACACACTACAGTATAATCGTATCTTTGGCTGATAGTAAGTTCGAATTAATACGCACCTATCCTAAAACTTTGTACTTTATAATTCCGACATTAGAAACATTTGAAAAAAAATAAAACTTGTTTCTAATACAGCACTGAGTTCACTTTCATGTCCCACGTCCTCCCCGTTTGAGTGCTATTCACGATATGATGACGCAAAAGCAACGTAGACTGTGTCGTCACAACGTCAGCATTTGCACAGTGAATTGCACGACACACATTTCTGCTTCATTTAATAAAAATATTACTTAAAACATAATTTGTGAACAGTTTATCAATCGTGTTTATATTTGCACGATTAATAATTAAACAATATCTTATAAAAATTCAAGTGTTCGATTGTTTTGGCATGCTTTGAGAATTGACAGATTTAGGAATGGTGTAGCTTGTTGACGTAATATGTTGAATCACCTTCAAATTTTTCCCCTTTAATTTGATAATTTTTTTGGATTACGGACTGAAAAACCCTCTAAGGGTTTCGTAATATTATTCGAAGCCCATTTCTACAAACGCCAAATCGTCGAAGAGCCATTTAACCGGGTGTAATTCATAGTTGCGAAGTTCAATATCGCGATGTACGTTACAGCTTACAGCGAAAGTTTACTATTGCGACGGACGCTGTTGCAAAAGTTCACTATCGCGATGTACTTTATGCCTCGTATACACTACTCGCGAAGTTCCTCGGCGCAGTACTCGAGCAACTTTGCCTACAGTCCGAAGTGCGACACCACACACTCGTTCAACTTCGCGAGGAGCTCATTCGCTCTAAGGTGCCGAAAGCCTGCGCACGTTCGTCCTTATGACATTAATGATATTGGGGTCCCAAATAATAGGTTCTGCTTGCACAGTTTCGAGGAACAACATATTTTCCTCCTGTGAAGACTGTATTTTGTTCATTATAAACACAATATGTGTCACACGCAATAATTATAACTATTGAGTACTGAAGTCGGCCGAGTAGTGTAGAGAGGTACTTCGTGAACGCACTTCGTGCAACTTCGGGCCCTTTGACTCGGGCGCAAAAACCGACAACAAATGGAAGTCGCCCGAGGCGAGGTAAAGTTTGACGAGGTAAGCCGAAGTGCATCTCCACACTATCGTATTCGCCTAACTTCGTTCAACTTCGCGAGTAGTGTATAGGGGGTTTTACAGCGAAAGTTTATTAGGTACTGTCTGACAGACGCAAGACGTCGCGAAAGTTCTATACTGCGATGTATGCTTTGATTATATAATGTCTAGATAGAGCCTCGTCCTACTGTCAACGGAAATAAAACGAGTCAACCTGTGCAAACATGTGTGCGTGCGGCCCGTGTTTTACACGTTGCATTCGTGCTTCTGTAAATATGATACCAGCTACAAGGAAAATTTCCCAAAAAATCACCTACATAGGTATAATGAAATGGTTTTTTTTTGACAGCCTCTGTAGCGTGACAGTAGTAAATGAGAATAGTATGCAAGGGGCACGGGTTCGATTCTCGCTTAGTGCATATATTTGTTTGTGTACATAAGACCGATTTGGATTTCGATTTGATTTCGGTTTCGGTTTCGGTTTCACTTACAAATATGGCGCGTGATAAATGACATATTGTTGTGATGAAAAAAAATATTAATTTAGTTGTATTTTGGTTACTTTATTCATAAAAGGTAATGTGTGTAGTAGTATTTAGGCGTCCTTTTTAATTCCCGCAAACTTTGATAGTGCTAGTCGCCATATTTCGACAGTTTTTATTTAATGTTTTTCCCGGGTTTTACGCTGTGACACCGAACCGACGCGAACGTCACTGAGCTGCGCGTAAGTATTATGAGATTGAACAAGCTGATATTTTTTGAGACGTTTGTACGCATTTGACACTCCATCTAGACATATAAATAATCAAAGGATGTATGTTACACTCTTCGCGATGGTTAAGCCGGCAGGAATCGTGTTGTAGGTACTCCACACTACTCACGGCTTCCCTTTGCAGGGTAAGCCGGTAGGAATCGTGTTGAAGGTACCCCGCACCACTCACGGCATTCCTTTGCAGGGTAAGCCAGCAGAAATCGTATTGTAGGTACCCCTCACCACTCACGGCTTCCCTTTGCAGGGTAAGCCAGCAGAAATCGTGTTGTAGGTACCCCTCACCACTCACGGCTTCCCTTTGCAGGGTAAGCCGGCAGGAATCGTGTGCAAAGTACCCAGACCTATGCAAATTAGTCACATGCAGACAAACAAATATTTGCACTAAGCGGGAATCGAACCCGTGCCCCTTGCAACGTGTAAGACACGGACCGCACGCACACATGTTTGCACAGGTTGACTCGTTTTATTTCCGTTGACAGTAGGGCGAGGCTCCAATCAAAGAACATAAATATATAAGATCTATTATATTTTTAGATTCTAAGCTTAGATTATTAATATGTCTAGATAGAGCATCGCACTGCAAAAGAACAAAAAGAAATGGGACGAATTTTCCATAATAGTGTGCGTGACAGCTTCGTCGTAGACTCGCGTTATGTCAGTTTGCTTTTCAGTGTGCGTGTATAAATTGATACCAGTTGCTGAAAACTGCTTCAAAAATAGGGTAAAATTAATAATTACCCAATATAGTTTGGAAAAATATACCTACTCTTAATTTTTTAAAAATATTCGGATACTACAACATGGTATGTTGGTCGAAGATAGGGTCATTTCCATACTGAGTATTATATAATATTATAGTAGTATATTTATAGTATTACTATCGTAATATAATTTTAATTATAGACTGGTCTAGTGAAAGCTAGTACTTGAAGTAGTATCAGACTACTATTTCGGTGAAACTCTATTTTTGATTATTTTTGTGAAATGACGCTTAACTTTTTTTATTCTACTTGGCTGTGTATGTATCGGGTCAAATTTTGCAACTGAAATTTTAAGCAGTTATCCTACTCGATTATGATGAAATGTTGTACCTGTACACCTTTTACAATATATATTTGTTAGTACTTTGTCTGTTTTGGATCATTAAATGAAACACAAACTTTAACTTCTCTCTGCCCGTGCACCATCAACATCGCCGCCATAAGCAGTGTTGCCCGTTCGGCCAGTGTTGCCAACGGTGACGCCAGACATTTATTTATCAGAATGTAAACACTACAGTACCTATTCATATTTTAATAGATTTGGGCCTGGCATATCACATGGGCTACTTTTATTATCACCAAGAATAGTTTCGCATGGGTTGCGGGAACGGGATCAGAATGCCACGCAGGCAGAGTCGCGGGCAAATACGATATTCATATTGTATTGCACATTATATTGCATAATATACCCGCTACCGGCCACGTTTTTATGGGAGTTTTGACTTGAGTAACTAGCAACACACCCGTTAAGTACAAAATGGCGAAGACAATATTAAATAATTTTATAAAAGAGCTAATGTCTTATTTTCCTAAAATTAGTATAATAGGCTTCGCAAATATGTCACATTTGTGGCAACAACAGTTGGGCGCTATTTTTTTGGCCACTTTCAACGCTTTGACTGTCTATCTAGACAGCCTCCGTGGCGTGGCGGTAGTGCACGCGACTGCTACGCAGGAGGTGCGGGTTCGATTCCCGCTCAGTGCAAATATTTGTATGCATAAATATGGCTATTTGCATTGGTCTGGGTGTTTCTATGTATGGTATGTATGTATTTACAAAAAAAAAGTATCTAAGTATCCGCATTCTAGATTCCATAACACAAGCTAGTTAAGCTAAGCTTACCATGGGTCTAGATAGCGTTGTGTGGAATGTTGCGGAATATTTTTTTTTTTTTTTTATTAATAATCTAAGAATCTAAGGTTATTTTTTTAGTTGATTAAAAGCACTAAGTATATAATTATTTTAATTTAACTTTTAACATAATAATTTATATTAGCCATTATAAAATAAAACTTGTTTAATTAAAAAATGTAGCACTCGAAGAAATGGGGGTTCGTACTCATTACCGATAGACATATTTGCGAAGCCTATTACTACAAACGCCAATGACCCATCGGTTAAATGTCATCGAAGAGACATTTAACCAATGGGTTATTTGATCTATGGGCCATTTCATCGAAAAAAAACATGCTCGAACTCCCATATCACCAACAGCACATTTCTTCGAGTGCTACATGTTCGAAGGTCAAATAAAAATATTTTTTAAATCAATAAGTTTTATTTTATAATGGCTAATATTAATAAACGCTGATCGTTGCTATATTTAAAATCATAAACATTTTATAAACATTAACATTTTTTTTTATTAACATTTTTTTTAGGTAACATTTTTGTGCTGTTGGTGAGAGTTCGAACATGTGACGAAACCCGTGTTTTTCCGATGAAATGGCCCATAGATCAAATGACCCGTCGGTTAAATGGCTCTTTGATGATTTGGCGTTTGTGGAAATGGGCTTCGCAAATATGTCTATCGATAATGAGTATGAAACCCACGTGATTTTTTTTTAACTGATATTTTTTTTATTTTGTCGGTTATAAATTGAATTGCTACTCAGTGACAACAATAATATATATGAATTGGTATTACTTATTACAAATAAAACACTAAAAGAAACCAATTAAAAACCAAAGACATTTTTTACCATAGTTAAAGACATTGCATCATTGCTGTTCAAAGAGAGGGACCACAATATATTTGTAACTCTAATTCTTGTATTATAAAAAAATGAACTTTATCCACATCAGCATATGGTTTATAATTGTAAAACGTACATAATTTCGGTGTTACTAGAGGTTAAATTTTGTCTTCAATAGTGCAAAATTTGTGAATCTTCAGGGGCTACCAGTATAAAAATTAATAGTTTTGTGGAATATTGCCAATTTATAGCGATTTCCTTTAACTTTGGGGAATTTCAAATCTATTGGGGTTCATACGAGAACTCAGAATACAGAACAAACTTCGTTTGTTTGTATTCAAAGGTTGTTCTGTGTTCTGAGTGTGAGACTTAAATTCAATTCAATTCAACTTTATTGTGAAACATAGGTAGGTCTTTGATTATTTATATGTCTAGATGGAGTGTCAAATGCGTACAAACGTCTCAAAAAATATCAGCTTGTTCAATCTCATAATACTTACGCGCAGCTCAGTGACGTTCGCGTCGGCTCGGTGTCACAACGTAAAACCCGCGAAAAACATTAAATAAAAACTGTCGAAATATGGCGACTAGCACTATCAAAGTTTGCTGGAATTAAAAAGGACGCCTAAATACTACTACACACATTACCTTTTATGAATAAAGTAACCAAAATACAAGTTAAATTAATAATTTTTTTCATCACAACAATATGTCATTTATCACGCGCCATATTTGTAAGTGTTGCCAGTTTTTCAAATTCATGGTTTGGTTCGATTGGAGGAGCCTTGTACCGATTAGGGGAGCCAATGTCCCTCCTTTTTATTGATTTGGATTAGAACATTATTTCCGAAATCCGAAATCCGAAATCCGAAATCCGAAATCCGAAATCCGAAATCCGAAATCCGAAATCCGAAATCCGAAATCCGAAATCCGAAATCCGAAATCCGAAATCCGAAATCCGAAATCCGAAATCCGAAATCCGAAATCCGAAATCCGAAATCCGAAATCCGAAATCCGAAATCCGAAATCCGAAATCCGAAATCCGAAATCCGAAATCCGAAATCCGAAATCCGAAATCCGAAATCCGAAATCCGAAATCCGAAATCCGAAATCCGAAATCCGAAATCCGAAATCCGAAATCCGAAATCCGAAATCCGAAATCCGAAATCCGAAATCCGAAATCCGAAATCCGAAATCCGAAATCCGAAATCCGAAATCCGAAATCCGAAATCCGAAATCCGAAATCCGAAATCCGAAATCCGAAATCCGAAATCCGAAATCCGAAATCCGAAATCGGATTTCGGACCCTCTCATTTGATACCAAACACAGCATATTTATCTCAAATTTATTTTTTAACATAGTACCTTATGAGCGCTAGAGGGCGCCACACAAGATTGAGTGACACGGCATATAGCCTATAACCATCGGACGATCAAGCCGCTTGTAATGATACCTCATATGTCCAGTTCTAATCAGTAGTTGAGGTGCTATGAGGGAACAAATGAACATACATACATACATACATACATACATACATACATAGCCTGTCAAAATCATAACCCTCCTTTTGGCTTCGCCGTAGTCGGGTAAAAATAGAACTTAGACCTTATGTAATTCACAAATTATAGCGAAATAATATTAAAATGCGTCATAAAACTCCTCCACAAGTGTAGTTGGTAGCATTTCTCTACTAGCAGTTTATGCATTTTATTTTTAAATAGGTATATTTATTTTGTGTATATTTCTAATAGTTAGTTATAGGTATTTTATTGTAAATGCACCGCGGTATGCAAAATACATTTTGATGTCATAGCTTTGTGTTACTTCGTCGCTATACGTAATTTGTCTTTATTTATTTTATTTATTGAAGGGCTTTGTCGCATCGCGACCACATCGCCCCGTGAAGAGACACATACTTAATATAATATACACGACACACTTCACTGCTCACTGAGCTCACGAAGGAGATACCCATGATAGGAGCAGTAAATGATCGTGTACCTAAGAACCTTCTTGAAGAAGCCTATATTGTAGTCACACATATTTTAAACACTTGTACTTTATTATAGTATTTATTACCGGTTTCGCCTAAAGGTTTTGGATTTTCATACGTTAAAACATCCAAAACCTTTAGTGAACTTTGAGAATGCCGTAAGGCGAAACCAGTCAGGTTATATTATACTAAATACTGTGGAAAAAGTACAAGTGTTCTCAATATGTGTAACAATGAATTCCACCAAGTGCCATCAATCAACAGTATAAATAGTATATTGTAGTCATCTGGAAAAACAACGGCAGGGAGTTTATTACACAGCTTAAGCTTGCGGGGGATCTATCATACACACCTGACTGTGCGTTCTTTTTCTGGTCGAAACGTGTGAGGATGCGATGGTAGAATGAATTCATTGCATACCTGCTGATTGCTGATCTAATGAATCATTGATCCTGCAGGGGAATACGGTTCTAGGGGACATGACATGACATGACTGTTGTCTGGTTGTTTTCATTGTTTTTTTTTATGGCTAATAGGCTCACCTAGGAACTTAGTCGCGTGCTGCAGAGGGGAACAAAGAAAACTACATACCGTACATACTTTACATACATACATAAATGCAATGTGAGAAACATTTGTGCCTTAGTAGATACCTAGTTACTTAGTCGTAATCTTAAATCGGTACCTACCAAATGTTATGAATATGATACAGCCAGTCTGGTGGTTTACATAGAAGTATTTAAGTATCTATGTAAACTACTTGTTAAGTATCATGATTTATAAAATGAAGCGAGCCATGAGAGAAATCAATATCATTTCCACTTGAAGCTGGGGACATTTACTTTACTTTTTGGGGAATTTGGAAAATTGGCGCTAGCAGCACATTAATAAGATAACATCAGTGCTGCCACCTGCCACTAAGTTATTGATTTTATTTGAGATACAATTTCTATTTATTTTCATTTCAATCAGATTAAAGAACAGTAGGTAATAGGTAATAAATATAAAATTAAGGAATGATGAATGAAATGATCGACGGGTTTGGCGTGGCGAGACAAGGTAGCCATGTTCTCAGTTAGTTTCTTTTGTGTTGGTAGATGGCGCTGCAAAGGTGTACACCCATTGACCTCTATTATTAATACTGTCGATTTGATTTGAGTGAACTGAGGATGGGTCATGCATGGGTGGGACCAAGGAAAGGCGGGTGCGGCTTTTTTCGATCCACAAATGGACAGTGCTATGAAGTTTAAGATACCTAAATGGTAATCTTTCTATCATGTATGTCGAACTTATTGCCGCAGTCGCGTTCACTACCGCCACGCCACAGAGGCTGTCTTGTTTTTTTTTTTTAATTTTTTTTTAAGCATTTTAATTGTTTAAACATAGCTCCTATGAGGGTGACATATTCATTTTGTGAACAAACCCTTCATTTCATTTTAACTAAAGTTATACTATCATACAAAATAAGACTTGACATAAAGGTCTAGCTATCATTGTCATAAAATCATTATATAAAAAAAAAAAACAAATAACGGAGTTGAAAGGAGTTGATATTATGTTGGTGGACTTACTTGGGACATGCTAGGTTTTTATTTGGTCATGGTGAATGTTCTGATGAGCTCTTCCAATTAGTCCCATCCTCTCCTTTCCATCACAGGACGACACGTGTAGGGCTAAGATACCTCATGTATACGGTGCAGAATATAACTTCTAGAACCAAGCGTTTCAGTAAGTAACTCATTCCTATATTGCCGCCGTGGCCTGCTTCTGCTGGGGTGACAGGCGGCTCCACCCGTCACCCCCAGGCCCGCGCTCATGGGGGACGGAGGTCAGTCAGTGCCCTCCGACGCCCGAGTTGCCTGCGCGCGCGGGCGGCGCGATCCGCGAGTCTTTCTCGCTCGCGCCCCCTCTCCCGCTCCACCGTCTCCTTCACGACCATTACCTGCTCGCTGAAGGAGACGCCGGCCGCCCGATCTCGGATGTCAGATATTGGATATCGGACGTCAGTTGATGTGAAAGCGCTCTAAACCACCTGCCTCTGTTTTCTTCTTCCTAAAGTCCCGGGTCCTTTAAGCAGGGCGTGAAAAGGCATCTGATGAGGCCGTCAAGCTGAGTGCCACCACTGGTAACATGGTACATGTTTACGATGGTGATTGGTGACTCCCTTTCCGAGACCTTTAGCTTACCATCAGGCGAGGTGAAGTCAAATTGACATGTCCTATATAAAAAAATAACCAATTTTTTATACATATTTTCAAATATATGTACCTACTTATTTTGTATTTTTTACGTAATCCACAAAATTCTACACAACGCTATCTAGACTCATGGTAAGCATAATTAGCTTGTGATGGAATCTAGAATGCGGATAAACATACTTTGATACTTTGTTTTGTTAATACATACCTACATATGTGTGTGTGTGTGTGTTAATACATACCTACATATGTGTGTGTGTGTGTGTGTGTGTGTGTGTGTGTGTGTGTGTGTGTGTGTGTGTGTGTGTGTGTGTGTGTGTGTGTGTGTGTGTGTGTGTGTGTGTGTGTGTGTGTGTGTGTGTGTGTGTGTGTGTGTGTGTGTGTGTGTGTGTGTGTGTGTGTGTGTGTGTGTGTGTGTGTGTGTGTGTGTGTGTGTGTGTGTGTGTGTGTGTGTGTGTGTGTGTGTGTGTGTGTGTGTGTGTGTGTGTGTGTGTGTGTGTGTGTGTGTGTGTGTGTGTGTGTGTGTGTGTGTGTGTGTGTGTGTGTGTGTGTGTGTGTGTGTGTGTGTGTGTGTGTGTGTGTGTGTGTGTGTGTGTGTGTGTGTGTGTGTGTGTGTGTGTGTGTGTGTGTGTGTGTGTGTGTGTGTGTGTGTGTGTGTGTGTGTGTGTGTGTGTGTGTGTGTGTGTGTGTGTGTGTGTGTGTGTGTGTGTGTGTGTGTGTGTGTGTGTGTGTGTGTGTGTGTGTGTGTGTGTGTGTGTGTGTGTGTGTGTGTGTGTGTGTGTGTGTGTGTGTGTGTGTGTGTGTGTGTGTGTGTGTGTGTGTGTGTGTGTGTGTGTGTGTGTGTGTGTGTGTGTGTGTGTGTGTGTGTGTGTGTGTGTGTGTGTGTGTGTGTGTGTGTGTGTGTGTGTGTGTGTGTGTGTGTGTGTGTGTGTGTGTGTGTGTGTGTGTGTGTGTGTGTGTGTGTGTGTGTGTGTGTGTGTGTGTGTGTGTGTGTGTGTGTGTGTGTGTGTGTGTGTGTGTGTGTGTGTGTGTGTGTGTGTGTGTGTGTGTGTGTGTGTGTGTGTGTGTGTGTGTGTGTGTGTGTGTGTGTGTGTGTGTGTGTGTGTGTGTGTGTGTGTGTGTGTGTGTGTGTGTGTGTGTGTGTGTGTGTGTGTGTGTGTGTGTGTGTGTGTGTGTGTGTGTGTGTGTGTGTGTGTGTGTGTGTGTGTGTGTGTGTGTGTGTGTGTGTGTGTGTGTGAGTGTGTGTGTGAGTGTGTGTGTGAGTGTGTGTGTGAGTGTGTGTGTGAGTGTGTGTGTGAGTGTGTGTGTGAGTGTGTGTGTGAGTGTGTGTGTGTGTGTGTGTGTGTGTGTGTGTGTGTGTGTGTGTGTGAGTGTGTGTGTGTGTGTGTGTGAGTGTGTGTGTGAGTGTGTGTGTGAGTGTGTGTGTGAGTGTGTGTGTGAGTGTGTGTGTGAGTGTGTGTGTGAGTGTGTGTGTGAGTGTGTGTGTGAGTGTGTGTGTGAGTGTGTGTGTGAGTGTGTGTGTGAGTGTGTGTGTGAGTGTGTGTGTGAGTGTGTGTGTGAGTGTGTGTGTGAGTGTGTGTGTGAGTGTGTGTGTGAGTGTGTGTGTGTGTGAGTGTGTGTGTGTGTGAGTGTGTGTGTGTGTGAGTGTGTGTGTGTGTGAGTGTGTGTGTGTGTGAGTGTGTGTGTGTGTGTGTGTGTGTGTGTGTGTGTGTGTGTGTGTGTGTGTGTGTGTGTGTGTGTGTGTGTGTGTGTGTGTGTGTGTGTGTGTGTGTGTGTGTGTGTGTGTGTGTGTGTGTGTGTGTGTCTGTGTGTGTGTGTCTGTGTGTGTGTGTCTGTGTGTGTGTGTCTGTGTGTGTGTGTCTGTGTGTGTGTGTCTGTGTGTGTGTGTCTGTGTGTGTGTGTCTGTGTGTGTGTGTCTGTGTGTGTGTGTCTGTGTGTGTGTGTCTGTGTGTGTGTGTCTGTGTGTGTGTGTCTGTGTGTGTGTGTGTCTGTGTGTGTGTGTGTCTGTGTGTGTGTGTGTCTGTGTGTGTGTGTGTCTGTGTGTGTGTGTGTCTGTGTGTGTGTGTGTCTGTGTGTGTGTGTGTCTGTGTGTGTGTGTGTCTGTGTGTGTGTGTGTCTGTGTGTGTGTGTGTCTGTGTGTGTGTGTGTCTGTGTGTGTGTGTGTCTGTGTGTGTGTGTGTCTGTGTGTGTGTGTGTCTGTGTGTGTGTGTGTCTGTGTGTGTGTGTGTCTGTGTGTGTGTGTGTCTGTGTGTGTGTGTGTCTGTGTGTGTGTGTGTCTGTGTGTGTGTGTGTCTGTGTGTGTGTGTGTCTGTGTGTGTGTGTCTGTGTGTGTGTGTCTGTGTGTGTGTGTCTGTGTGTGTGTGTCTGTGTGTGTGTGTCTGTGTGTGTGTGTCTGTGTGTGTGTGTCTGTGTGTGTGTGTCTGTGTGTGTGTGTCTGTGTGTGTGTGTCTGTGTGTGTGTGTCTGTGTGTGTGTGTCTGTGTGTGTGTGTCTGTGTGTGTGTGTCTGTGTGTGTGTGTCTGTGTGTGTGTGTGTCTGTGTGTGTGTGTGTCTGTGTGTGTGTGTGTCTGTGTGTGTGTGTGTCTGTGTGTGTGTGTGTGTGTGTGTGTGTGTGTGTGTGTGTCTGTCTGTGGCATCGTAGCACCCAAACGGATGAACCGATTTGGATTTAGTTTTTATTGTTTGAAAGGTATATTAGTCGGGAGTGTTCTTAGCTATGTTTGAAAAAAAGCGGTCCAAGATGGCCGCCGCCACAACATGCTGGAATACAAATTTCTTTAGAATTCCCTCAATATGGGTATCAAATGAAAGAGCTTGACTAGTAGATCAATTTAAAAAGTATACAATAAAAATTTAATTAAAAATTTAAAAAACCCCCGTCACAAAAAACACCAAAAAGTTGAAAATAAATGAATAAATTTTAATTCAACGGTTGCCATGTCGGGGGACCTTACGATATAAAGGAGTACTTAACCAGTTACGGTCCCCCGACATGGCAAACGTTGAATTAAAATTTATTCATTTATTTTCAACTTTTTGGTGTTTTTTGTGACGGGGGTTTTTTAACTTATAACCAATTCAAAAACTGGGGTAGGATTGATTTTAGATTATTATTATTACAGGCATGCTGGACTGGGTTAGACCATTAGGTAAAAAGTGGGAAAAAGTAATTCAATTTTAAGAGCAACCTATTACAGACGCTAAAAAGTAAAAAAAAAAACAACTTACGTTTAAAAAAACGACTTCAAAAACTAAAAAGAATTTTAAAATAACTTACCTAGAGAAAAATAACCAAATTTACAGATTTACTGTTCTGTTACAAGTCAAACAAAGTTGGCACAACTTCGTTTGTAGTGCTTGAATTACTACGATGAAATCAATGAAATATGACTTCTCGGGCTAGACACCGACTTCTAATACATCAGTAAATCAGTAAATTTAGTGTTTTCCCTAGGTAAGTTATTTTATACTTTTTAGTTTTTGAAGTCGGTTTTTTAAACAATTTTTTATGGTGGATTAGTGTCAGATAGGTAAAAATACTCATTCCAAAGTGAGAAGGTAAGTCTCATAAAAAATGTACAAGGATATAAAAATTACCATTTATTGAGAATATAATCAAGATTCACGCCAACCGCCATGTGAAATGTAGATAGGTAAATAGTTTTTTTAAGTTGCAAAGAGTAAACATAATAAATAATAAAATAACACATTAGATTATTAAGATATATGTAGGTACATCGATTGAGATAGGAAAAAAAATTATCGGTCCAGGTGGGATTCGAACCCGCGATCCTTATCCAACGTGTTTTAAGGCATTCCTCCTAAAATAAAATTACTAAGCCTTATCGTAACACAGGATTCAGCTTTATAGCTTTATCATGAGCGGGTGGTACAACACAATATGACGATTAAATCCGTGGGCTGATGATTTCGACAATTGACGGTCGATAAATTGTGTCAGTAGTCCGGGTTTTGTTGTTGAGAACGTTGTGTGTGTGTGTCCGACTCCGAAGTGATATGCATCGTTGGCCAATGTGGTACATCGCGCTTGCATTGTTTGCGTTAGCAGCTCCTGCGCAGGCGGTGGTCGGCGGTGAGCCAGCCTCGCCTCCAGAGCCTGATGCAGCTGTGATCTTCACACAGCTCCACGGTTTTAGTGCCCGGCTCGAAGGGTTTAAGGATGATAAGCTTGGTTACTACAGTTTCTTCGGTATACGGTAATACTTTTAATTCAATATTATTAGATATGGCATGGCGGAAGGCGGAGGATCGGTAGAAATGGCGCTCTTTGGGCTCTCCTTTACCTCTACCAGCAGTGGATTGCTATACTTAGGCTAATTGATGATGATGATGATGAGACAAGCTAGGTGGCTGGATGGAAACAATATCTTTCCCGTAATGGTTCCTGGAACTATTTACTATAGAATTACTAGCCATGGGCACGCTAGTACTACCTATTATCTATTCTGTGCCATGGGGTACGAACGCTAAGAAAATATCTTTAGTATATATCAAAAACTAATAGATGGCACTAGTAGTCTCTTTTTAAGAAATAAATAAGTTAAAACGCTATATAACTAGTAGCTGACCCGTCCCGGCTTCGCCCGGGAAAATTGCGTATTCCATATTATGATAGTGACCTAAATGACAAACTTTCCATACAAACGTTTAGCATCTACTTTACCCTCTTAGTAGTAATTTTTTTAGTTATTATTTTTTAAAAGACACAGATTTATGAAATTTAGTGCAAATAGCTCTGAAAATGACGGACTTTCATACAAACTTCCATCCCTTATTTTACCCGCTTAGTATCAGAATTTCCAAAAAAACCTTTCCTAGTGGAATAGAATAGGTCTAACATCATAGAATGCATCTCATCTACTGATCATCTACTGTCAAAATTTCAAGTTTATAAGTCCAGCGGTTTATGCTCTGCGTTGATGATTCAGTCAGTCAGTCGGGAAAAGTAATTTTATATGTATACTTATAGATAAAATAATAATTGAGTACAGGTGTAAGACCGCACTAATAAATTGCTATCGGTCTACGACTCTACGAGAGGTGAGTCGTTTACGTTCACAACAAAAATGGCGGTAGCGCCTGTAGCCGAGTTGTAGCTAGCAGTAGGTATCCCTTGCACTCAAGAACGAGAGTGGATCGGATAACCACGCCTTCTTCTCTTAATGCAACTTAACCAGGATATTGGACATATTAATCTCTATAGCTATTTCTCAGTAGCCTCTAAAGGACTGTCCTGTGATCTTCCAATCCTGAGGTGAAAGCCAATGCTAGATTTTTCTTTTCTAACATTTACACAACGCTATTTATTTCTTAAGGGTAGAGGCTTGTCAAAGCCCTTTTATTGATTAGCTCAGCAAATTGAGAAGAAATTGATATAACTATGACGTACCTATTATTTAGTAAGTACCTAGTGTAACTACCTACTTAATAAATTAAACAAACTACATTAGGTATCAGCATGATGTCTGCCTGTGAACAGTTTGGCGGATGCTGATAAATAATTTCCGCTGGTATTACTGACCAAAAGATTATAACAGACTATCCATCCAGCTTAAATTATTTTAAATAAAAACACACCAATACATATATATGCCTACTTCGTAGAAACTGCTGACATAGTCGCATTTGACGCGAATAGTGAGGGAACTGGTGGTTGGTCGAACTGAACCGACTGCTACAGGTTAAGTTATACAAGCACCTGCTATTCGATGGGTGGTTAAGATTTTCTACAAGTCCATGACTCCCAATTCAATGCGTACAACTGCGGCAGAACGTTGGTTACCAGATCAGGCATGGTCATTGAATCATTAGCCCCGGTCGACGACTACAGAACCAGACTCTGTGCTCGTTGGTAGTAGGAGTACGAGGCCGGAGTGGTCCTTCTTTGGCACCAACCACTTACTTCATTAAAATTTTCTTGCAAACATCATTAACATTGTAATATGTGGCATTGGACAAGGAGAAGCCCCTAGGTTTATCAATACACCAAGGCCGCGCTTGGATGTGTACTTACCTACCAACCAACTCTTATCAGTAAACAACGAATGAACAAAACTGGCAAATCCGGGCAATCCGAAATTATCTTGCTAATGCCACAGAATAGAGAAAAGCTAATGCACTAAAGCCCTAATGATATAGATGTTCTAATTCGAGCCACTTAAATAGATAGTTATGCTGCTAAATCTGAACTGTTTTGTAACTCTTAACAGGTATGCGGAGCCGCCTGTGGGACCCCGTAGATTCCAGCGTCCAGTTCGTCAGTACCTTGCTGGGGAGTTGATGGCAGTGAACCAGTGTCTCCCGTGTCCTCAGCGAGATCCGTACTATCCACAACGTGTTATTGGACATGAGGACTGCTTGTGTCTTAACGTCTACACTCCTAAGATGCCCGCTGAGGAGAAAGGTTGGCAACTATTGGAAAATTTATTTAAATGAGTTGAAAAAGTATTATCTTGGAATCCGATGATCCAATGCCATGATGTGTTATTAGAAGACATCATCCAATATGGGTGGTTGTTCACTTTCGCTCTTTGATCATGTCGTCTTTGGCAGGCAGTCCTGTGGTCTTCTTCATCCATGGTGGCAATTACAAGTCAGGCTCAACTGCTGCTTATGGTGTAAGTCCTGTTACTCTACTTACCATTTCTGAAAACTTTGTCTTGGTACACCCTGACCGGCATACACTGAATACATGTGTTGACTACTATACTTGACAATACCTAAACCTCACCCAATATTTGATGTATGGTTTTGATTATTTTAAGGGACAACACTTAACTCAAAAGGATACAATTCTGGTGACTGCTCAGTATCGTTTGGGGTCACTTGGATATCTCAGCACTGGTCAGAAAGATGCTGCAGGAAACGTTGGTCTCTTCGACCTTCACACAGCTATGATTTGGGTAAGAAATGAAATAAATTTAAATAGAAGGTTACCAATATTTTGAAATAAGTCAGATTTACGTTTGCCTCAGTTACCTAACTATCATTTTTAAATTCAGATTCAAGACTATATCCAATTCTTCGGTGGCGATCCAAAACGTGTGATCGTAATGGGTCAAGGTTCCGGAGGCAGTGCTGCATCTCTTTTAGCCATGTCTCCCGAAGGCCGTAGTGCAACAGGCGTGGCTGCGCTGTCAGGAGCGCCACTTTCTCCAGGAGCCGTCAGACCAGACCCTGCAAAACACGCAGAAACTATCGCCGAACGCACTGGGTGTCCGAAAGAACCTGCTGAGAGCCTTCTCATATGTCTACGTCAACTACCTCAGGAAAAAATTGTGATGGTAACTCAACGTTTAATATAATTTCCTTTACTCCTCGTGCCTAGCCGCAATTTGGTGATGATAAACGCTTTGTATGTCTTTATGAATGGTTACAGGCCGACGAAGATTTGGATATGGACATGGTGGACACTAAGAAATTCTTGGAAGAAGTATCGGGAGTATCAGGTAAAATTACGTATTTATATGTCTTGTGTTACTTCTAAAGACGTTATGATTCACGAGATAAATATATACAACATAGCAAAGATATGATTTCCAATAAACTTTAATAATCGGTCCATATAATGTCCCTCATCGGTAGGCGCTGGTGCAAGAGTAGAGGGTCAAGATGATTTACGAGGATTACCACCGCTGGTAAATGAAGCACCAGCTGAATCGCTTAAAAAGAAACAGAAAAGAGTTCCAATGCTCACCGGAGTCACCTCTGCAGAAACGTCTAGGGCTGTATTTGGTACGATCGAATTTCAATTAATTTTTAACCCCCGACGCAAAAACGACGTGGTATTATAAGTTGACGTGTCTGTGTGTGTGTCGGGAGACCTACCGTTCCTATAACATGACGGAATGCTATGCTAGTAAGGGTCCTCCGATATGACAACGCTTGAATCTAAATATCGCTAGGTACCTACCTATATCAAAGTTAAAGGGCTAACCGACACAATTTATTTTCAACTTTTTGGAGGCAATTTTTGTGACGGGGGTTTTGAAATTTTTTAATTTAATTTTTATATTCAATAGAAGGGCTACAATCAAGTAACCTTCTTTTCAATTTTATTAGTGATTAAGTTGGATGGTCTTTTTCGGCTTATCCTTCATGTACAGGCCCTGACTAGAGTGACACCATGTGTCTACGAATGAGGTTTACAATTATATGTTTAGCTTTTGATAAACATAATGTCTTGAAGGCCTGCCTACAACTTCCAAGATTTTACAACTAGTTTTAAATTACAGGCAAATTCAACAAATTCCTCACGAACCAACTGCAGAACGTGAAAGACTTTTTGAAGAAGGACGTGGTCGGTGGTCTTCAGAATGTAGTAAAAGATGTCAGCGGTTTGATACCTCTGGCTTCTCAAGTGCAAACTCTCTTACCGATTGCTGATTATTATACAACTGTTTTGGACAAGTCCTTTTCAATAGCCGAAGGACTTGCCAAGGTAGCAGAAGCCACAGGTAATTTGACTTCAGTTTAGTATCTTTTATGTGCGGTCATTTTATAGTTCTTTCCGAATTAATCTTAGCTATAATCTCGAATAGGGGACATGAAAATTTGTTTCTTTTTCAGGTGATGCGTTATTCAACCTTCCGGCATACCAAAGTGTTCAGCAGTGGGGCAACGGAGGCAAAGCCTTCCTATACAGCTTTGAGCACGTTGGAAACCTTTCCAAAGGATGGCATTTCTTGCCTGGAGTCCCTTTAGCAGGTTACAACCATTTTCTATTAACTAACCTCCATCCACACTAGACAAGTGGTCGGTAAATTTATTTAGGTGTTCGGTCTTTTGTCTTTATTCCAAATTGTTTATGCGTTGCCTCACTAAGTTCAAGTAGATTCTTGGAAGTGGCCTATGTCCAGCAGTGGACTGCGGTGTGCTAATTGAACCACCTCTTTAGGTGGGTTTGCTTTCCTAGATAGATTGATGGTTATAATCTAATATTTTTTACAGAGAGATCTGGGAATGATTCAACGCAAGTGCCTCAAAAAGTAAAAGGACCTTCTCACGGCGATGAGTTGGCCTATATATTCGAACCTCTAGGTCCTGATGGCAAGCCAGTAGGAGAGGCAGTCTCCAGCACCGACGCTCGAGTCAGATCAAACTTTGTGGGACTGATCTCTAATTTTGCTCATGGCGTGGATGATAAAAAGGCTGACAAGAAAAGTGGATCCGCTGGTTCAAGCATATTTGATTCTTTACTACCCGGTACAGATGGCAAGAATGAGCAGTTTTTGAAAATTGGCAATGATATCACTGTTGGTAAAGATTTCAGGTGGGTTTTAAATTTTAATAATTCTCGATGTTTTATATCTTATTTGTACAGTTTGTCCCATTAGTTTCAGTATCGTGTCAGTCATCAATCTAAGCAGTAGGTACCTAAAATTATATTGGTTTACTGGTTTCTCCTAATTTCGTTTCGGATTGAAAATAAAGACCTTTTTCTCTGGAATGCGTAGCGGGTATCAAGTTGAAATTTTATATCTCTGAAACGGTGGCTCTAAAAGTACCAAACAATTTATTATAAGATAATAATCTGAGCTTAAATGTTGTCTTAATTTTGTCTAAGATATTTATCTAAGGTATGGTCAGACGTACCGTTTGGCTATAAAACCGTAAATTGCGTAAAACCCGTTGTAAGTAGTTTAACTTTATATAAATAAAATATATTTGTCGAACATAATCGATTGCCTGTCGATCGTTGATTATCTTCCACCAATGATGGCAAACCGTATAATGATTAGACTCCTAATTAGTTGATTTTGGCTTAAGTTTTTTATTAGCTTTTCAGAAACCAGGCGTGTCATATCTTGTGTCGTCGCAACTCTCCTAAAAGTACAAAACTTTTAAAATTCATTTGTTTACGGATAATATGTTACATTTCCAGGTTTTGCCAACTTGGTTTATGGGGCAACATGGCGGACAGACTCACAGGGGATGTCTGCAAGAACTTATTCGGCAATTTAATAGGTCTGACAGGCGGATTAATACAACCAGATAAACTGACACAAGGCTTAAAAAATCCATTGGGAGAGGCCGGCAACTTAGGACAGTTGATCCCGGGACAGACTGGCTCGCAATCCCAATCACAAAACCAATTTCCGGGATTAGGAGGACTCGGGGGAAGCGGAGGCGGCCTTCTAGGTAACAGGAAACCACAATCCAACAAGCCACAGCAGCAAAGGCCGGTCTTCCCAGGAGCTGGTGGCTTGTTTGACTTCTAGAAGTTATTACCGCTCGCTCGCTCGACTGAGATCTCGACATTCACAATGAAATAATGTTTTATAAATGTATCAAGAGAGTAAACTAATGAAAATGTAGGTATTATTTTGTAATCGGAGTGATATAAAGGTGTTATGTGATCTGAAAAGGTAGGTATCAATTTGGTAGGTACATACTTACAGGAATTTCTTGTTATGACAATTTCGATGAAGGAAATAATTCAACGAAATAAATAATTCACTTGTATGTAAACCTTTATTATTTTTATTTATACCTAATTACACATAGTTAATACAAATAATATGGAAAAGGCAAAACTACGTGTGTAGTCTGTGAGTGTGATCATGATATTATATTTTTTCTTGTCTTTGTTTCTTTCTATATTGAAATAACTAATACTGGCTTTTTTGAATACACATTCGCTTGATAAAGCCATGTGTGAGTGTGATCATGATCAACAATGGTCGTGATCACACTGATCACACACACCCAGCAAATGGAGAAAAAGTGTGAGGCACTTTAACCGTGGACCAATTGGGTACAGTCAGAGTCATAAATATATCTTGATGACGAAGTCTGAAAATGATCTTAAAACTCTCGTATTAAGAGCAATGTATTGTTAGATAGAATAAACCTACCTGCAGCCTATGTACATTGTGCGTTTCTTAAATAAAATACTTTTCTTTCTTTCTTCTTTCTTTCTTCACCTCAAATTGTTTTATTGATTTATATGGTATATTGTTCGAACTAAAGGCACAGAATAGATAAGGACTAAAGGTGTGTATGTACCAAATATCAGAACAATCGGTTAACAGGAAGGCGGTAAAAAAACGAAATTAAGATCATTTTGAGTACTCTGTTCGTCAACATCTTTTTTTTATACGTATGCACTCCTTCTGTTGTGATGGGTTATACTTATAATAGTAATAATGAAGAGTTACTTCTTTGTTTTCCTGGCGGGGTGAATGGGATGATTGAGATGTGATAAATCGGGTCGATTGTCTTCAAAATACTGGATTTCTTTCATTCCGTCTTCAGAGATCTTCCATAATGTGGGATGGTTTTTCTTGAAATCATTATACCATTTATTTATCTGAAAAGAAAAACACGTTGTATAAATAAACGTGGCGCCACAATACTGTAAAGAAAAATGAACAATTAAAAAATAGCTCAGTTGGAAGAGCAGTCCCCCTGTAAGGGAAAGGTCGTGAGTTCAAGTCTCACTTGAGCATTTCATTTTTTCCAATGTTTTTCGAACTTAAAAGTTAGCATAAAACGAATGGTTAACACTAGGTGAATTTTGTATTCCCATAGCCTTAAAATGGCGTACCTTAATATACGACTGGTCACCGGCTCTCCTTAAATTCTATCTCAATGCATTCCAGTTGACCCTCCCCGACCAAAGCAATCTTGTCAGATGGGGAAAAGCCACAGATAAAACATGTAACTCATGTGGTGAAGCAATTGGTACTGCTAGGCACCTACTGGTGGGTTGTAGGACGCTATTAGACCGGGGTCATTACTCGCGCCGACATGATAAGGTATTAGAAATCGTACGTGAGGCGGTAAGTTTGGCGGTAGCTAGAGCGAAAAAGGGTTTAACCACAAACCAAAGAAATGACGTCGCGTTTGTAAAGGAAGGCTGCTCAAAAAAGACAAATCAAAAGCCGTACTCAATTTTGATAGCAGCCGCTGATTGGACATTACTCGCAGATTCGTATGAGAAACACTATAAAATACCGGAGGATGTTTGTGCCTCGTCATCCAGACCCGATATATTCCTATTTTCAAAACAGCAAAAGCGTGCAGTACTAGTAGAACTCACAGTACCGTGGGAAACTAACATACCTAAAGACCACGCTATAAAAATAAACAAATACTTTGACCTGACCAACGAGTTAACCAAAAATGGCTATGTGGTTAAACTCTACGCAGTGGAAGTAGGAGCAAGGGGAATTCCAGCTAAATCCCTGTATAACTTATTTAAAGACCTCGGATTGCCAAGAGCTTCAGTAAGCTCTTTACTCAAACGAATATCTAAAACGGCGTTGATAGGATCTTACCAAATTTGGATAGGTAGAGGGGGGAACACGACTGACGGTGGAGGTGAGCGCTGATGCATCACAAGGTGGCCACCCTAAACCTACACCTGGGTCGCAAGTCCCAGGCGCCGTCACAGTGTTCCTCTCTGTACCATGCCATGGACCCGGCGACCGCACGGTGAATCCATGAAATGCTAAGAACCGGATCTCTGCTATAAAAAATTCATTCAAATAAAAAAATACTTTTCGAGTAGATGGGTAATACGGGGTATGTATCACTAATCATTATAGCGAAAGGATCAAACTTTAAAAGAACCAATGATATAGAGCTCTCAGAAAACCCAATCACGCAGCACGCTATCGAAGAGGCAGGCTGAAGACCAGAAAATCTCTATCTTGTGAGATGATGATGATGCATTGCAATTCCGTTTACAAGCTGCAATATTAACTGGTGCGCTGAAGTCAACCTCCTTGAAGTTGTTGGTGACTCTGTTATACACTTTAATTCATTAAGATTTAGTTTATTTTCAGCTGTGGAGTCGTAACGAATCCATACCTTTGTATATTTTGAGAAATCCACATTAACCGCCTCCAGTGCCATAGTGCTGTTAATAAGTGGAAAGTCAGCGATCGTCAAGTGTTGTGCTGCTGCATAACTGGTTCCCAGACGATCCAGATATGTTTCAAAGACGTCCATAGCCATATAGACTCTCTTCAGACCGCCCGGGGTCCGTTCATAGTCAAAAAATATTGGCGCCATCTGAAATTGTTTCAATTATTTAGATGTAGGGTTGGATTGGACTGGAGGAAGTATTCCTCGTGCAAAATGGATTGAGAATAAATTTTGCAGTAAATATTGTATTATAAGTAGTAATTTTTGTGTAACAAAATAAAGGTTCACGCAGGCGCCACGTCGCATTGCAGTCGGTTTCACTACAGTGTCAAAAATGTTTACAACCCCTAAATAACCGGTCCAAACTGGTCGCAAGGTCAACTAGGTCAACAAACTTTATTCTCAATCCATTTGGCACCAGGTATAGTCAAATCTGTGGTATAGTTAGGAATACTGTCAAAAACTATTCTACTCTAAAGGATCAGCAATCTGCCTATGGTTGAAATGCAATATAATGTGGTAAAAGAAATATCGAGTTATGCTTTTTCGAATCTCGCTCATCAGCTTCAGCAACAGTTGATTATTACACAACCTGTTCTTTCACAACCCATCAGAAATGGTTAGCTAATACTCCCACCCACTGCTGTCACTCGTATAGCCTAGGATCACAGTAGTGACTCCAGTCCACCAGACCGAAACTAGTCAAGCAAGTGCGAAGGTCAACGACTAATAGTATTTTGGAAGCTCCACTCCACCACAGATAACATAATACTAAAGTGACTCCACTTTATTCCCAAAGCTTGTTGAGGTTAGACGTGTGCCTGTCATCTGTCTCCCGTGGGAGGAAAGCTTGCCTCGTCGGCTAGCTGATGAAGCCGAACATATAACGAAATTGCGAACTTACTGCATAAGGTGCTATGTTGGCGTAGTATGTGGTCAAATTGAACAGCAATCGATGATTTACTAGGGCCCTGAAATTATAATAATTCTAATAAGTTTAACGTATAGATGAAGCAGACGTGAGTAGAGTGGAGACTGCGAGAAGACAAACGAAAGGTAGGACAACTCCTAGCCATTTGGCTAAAGGTGGCTGGAACAGACTGGATGCGGAAGGTGGAGGATCGGACGAAATGGCGCACTTTGGGACAGGTGTGTGAGGCCCATGTCCAGTAGTGGACTGCGGTGGGCTATTGATTGATTGATTGATAGATTTATTCGAATAATATACGACACGATGAGCTCGATGCTCGAGCTGAGTGTTGCTATAGAGCCGGTATAAGGTAATAGCTGTCTGTAAGATAATTAAGAACTGCAAGATTATCGCAATTCAGTTTTCAATATGTATACTTAATATCCCTTCTCAAGTAGGTACCAATACCACATAGGTACACACGCAGTAAATCCCTAATCAAAAGATAAATCTTGATTGCTTGAATCCCATGTCCCACTAGACTAGTAATGCAGTTACGATGTGATTTTCTTAATCTTTTCAGAATCTTCTCCATCCATACGTACACTCCTACACATAATTGCTAATATTCAAGTGCTCTATGCAACGAATTGTCGTATCAAGTAGGAGAGGAGCACGATAGTTGCAAGTTGATACGTAAGTTAGGTAGCAACCTAACTTACGTGTGGTTTGTCAATGACCTACATACCCATTACACATGCAGTTTATTGAAGATAAATTAATTAGGACTAAGTAAGTTAACGCGTAGAAAAGATAATTACACACACACACTTATATATACACACTTATCTTGTAGGGAACCTGGTAATCTGTATGACAGGGTTTCCTAGTTCAGATACCAGTCTCCCACAAAGGATTGAAATGTTACATAATACGAAGTGCTTAAATGTATTTTAATACCTTTGTGGAAGAGAATAAATAAACATATTATTATTATTATATTATAATACTAGGTAGGTACCTTGTTTTAGGGTCTTTTGGGTACAGTGGCGAATCCGGCTTGAACTTGTCGCAAATGTACTGCATGATGGCTACGCTCTCGCCTAGGCAGAATCCGTCATCTACTAACACTGGGATCTCTTTTTGTGGATTTAGCTATGAAAATACAGAGCTATCAATATACTATGTAATTATGGTCTATTTTATAAGTAAAACTTTTTAAACTCATAATA
Source organism: Eilema sororculum (assembly GCA_914829495.1). Classification (NCBI taxonomy): domain Eukaryota; kingdom Metazoa; phylum Arthropoda; class Insecta; order Lepidoptera; family Erebidae; genus Eilema; species Eilema sororculum. Next base: position 18,492,603 of record OU618545.1, on the reverse strand, counting down.
GGTATGCCACTCGACAGAGAGTTTTTTCTACAGACATTACACTACAGCCAAAAGACATTATTGTGAAGGGTAGCGAGTATAGGGACAATTATTTGCCGGTGAGACCGGGAAAGGGGAAAATTCTTGTCGTAAAGTGCTAGGATAAACAAAGAGATTTCTACCAGTAACTCCATAAGCTACTGTTGAATACTTTTAGCTGCTACTAGGTACTATGATTCTTCACCGTTTTCTAATCACGTTTCGACCTCAAAAGACATTATTGTGAAGGGTAGCGAGTATAGGGACAATTATTTGCCGGTGAGACCGGGAAAGGGGAAAATTCTTGTCGTAAACTGCTAGGATAAACAAAGAGATTTCTACCAGTAACTCCATAAGCTACTGTTGAACACTTTTAGCTGCTACTAGGTACTATGATTCTTCACCGTTTTCTAATCACGTTTCGACCTCTAACAATGAGAATTAAAGAAATGGGCAGGCCAGTGGAACACTAATGGAAGTCTAAGTACAGAGTATTTTAAAGTAGACCAGACCATGCAATGTATTAACAATGGCTAATTTTTTTTTATGTATTTGGTCCGTTAATTGACTGCACCCCGCTAGATGGCAATAAAGCTGACGTGTAGTCCAGAAGATACTGACCACCATTCCCGGTGCCTATGGACGTAAAATGGTGGTCCCTAACTTGACGGCCTATAGACGCCCTTTAATGTTTATGGACTGCCCTGGTGCTTTTGTTAGTTAACTTTTTAAACAATTCTTACCTTCGCATATTCTTCAGTCATATGTTCTCCATTGTTGAAATTGACGTCTACCAGTTCAAAAGGAACATCCAAGGCGGCGAGGACTTGTCTGCACGACAGTGATGGAGGGCCGTCAGCGACGGAATAAAGCTTCAGCACCATATTGCTGGAAAATAAAAACTTAAATTTTGTAGTACCTACCTAATGGCTGGGAATAAGAACCTCATTATAAGGGCACCTTTGCACTAAGAGTCTATCTCGGGGGAATACCGTATGTGTGTGTGACAGATACAACTCTGTCACACAAACATGGAGTATCCTCTCGAGATAAACTTTTAGTGTAAAGGTAAAGAAGTTAAATTAATTTATTATTGTTTTTATTAGAGCTTCGTCCGTTAATCAGCATGTAAACAGGCTTGCAGATGACGTTATTGCCTTGGGCCTCAAAAATCTTGATAGAACCCCAAAAACTGGAAAACTACACTGAGAGAAAACCATAGCGACCCACCTATTTATTTTTTGTTATGTGTGTGTGATTTCAATTAGAGCGTTATAACTGGATCTGGCAGATGATGCTTCTTCTCCTCGTGTCAATGATTCACTGTTGGCGCTAAATGATTCGTGAATAAAATTGTGCCAATTCAACCTCATTTTATTAGGTGCTGCAATCGGGCTATGAGAATGTTTTTAACGAATGTGTGCCGGTCAAATGCCGGTGTGAAGTTTTGTTTAAGTATAAAATGTTATCGTCATTTGATAAAAGGTCGTTCGGTCAAAAACATAGGTACTTTTCATTGATATCATCATGTGACCAGTTGACCACCGCCATGCCCGTGATCCTCTATTAAATTAAAAAAAAAAATTAAAAAGTCTTTATTTCTTTAACTCGTACAAATTTAAACTTATCCGTGACGAGGGTATCCTTTTAAGTATACAATATACTTGTGTTAGGGTACCCCCCTCCTCCATAACAGTGTTACATAAACTTACAATAATACCTTACTGTAGATGCACAATTAAAAATGCTAATAAAGCCATATAAAACTATATAAAGTGTGTGTGTGTGTGTGTGTGTGTGTGTGTGTGTGTGTGTGTGTGTGTGTGTGTGTGTGTGTGTGTGTGTGTGTGTGTGTGTGTGTGTGTGTGTGTGTGTGTGTGTGTGTGTGTGTGTGTGTGTGTGTGTGTGTGTGTGTGTGTGTGTGTGTGTGTGTGTGCGTGTGCGTGTATGTGTGTGGTAACAACATCTCTAAGGGTAACAAGCCCTAATATATAGAGATAGAGAGTTTTAATAGAATTTTGTGATGTAGAGATTCTCTACATCACATTACTCTGAATTATTTTTTTAAGTAGGTATTAAGTATGCTAACTATACAATCGAAAACATCGGAAAGAAGAAATCTTCTCGGGCGGAAATTTCAGTAAAGATGGATAAATAAATATAGAAGCGAAATTTGAAGCACATCGGGTGTGTCTCGGTAGCCTAGTTGGTCAAGGTATTGCCTCTGTGAGATTACCAAGAAGATTCACTTTTTTCGATGTTTTCGATCACAATACTCTATTTAAACTACAGTGAACTCGCTACAGGCGTAGCCGGTTTCAGCCTTTAAGGAAACAATAAAAATGTACATAAAAACAGGAAAATGTTCAGGAATGAGTTCGAACGCCTGCCTTCGCCCGCGTAACTCGCAAATTTTAGGAATGTTCCCAGTGCACAGTGGCCAGTGGTGGCTATCTGAGAAGAAAAACATTTTTCAAATGTCCGGGGTAACAGCTCAAAATTCCGGGGTTTTCACGCTTCTTGTCCGGGTCTACGAATTTTGGAGATGGCAACCCTACACAAAACCGACCGATCGGCCTTAACCTATTGCCCGCCACTAGTGGCTTATCGTACGTGGTAGGTACCAGGTAGGTACTACCTACTATTTAATTGCCCCCTGTACACAATAGCGATAGGTACCTTGGCGTGCATGCTCATGCACGCCTTATGGGCCATTCTTTTGACTAAATAATTACCTAGTTTTTACACGTAATATTGTAGTAAGTAGGTAGGTACTGTCTATTATTATCAATTCTGTGGTATGGTACCTTCAAGTTCCTGCCTACCTATTGTATGTATACGTACTATACCTAACTTATAGCACTAAATATTTTATCATACGTATAACTAGGTTGCTATTTGGTGTTATAAAAATATATTACCTAAGTATAACATCAAATAGCAACCTATACTCCATTTGTTTAGGTACTTAAAAAAAGGTAAACAAATCGTAAAAAGGGTTCTTCTATAGGGGCATTTTTCGTTCCGAAATAAAAAGAAACCAAAATAAAATCATTTTAGAACTTAAAATCCATTTCTATCGTATATTTTTCTATATTGAACTACTTTGTTTAATATTAAGTTGCATTTATTATTTCCTAAGCTGAAAAACTATAATAACTATATTATTTAGAATGATTTTAAAAACTATTGCACCGTGCCTACCATAAAGAAACTAAAAAGACAGATATTCAAAACAGTTTTTTCCAGATCGCGCCATACGTGCGTGACTGTCAAAGTCAATTCGCAGTTTGTAGTTTGTATTTATTGTTATTATTCGGTACCTTAAAGAGCTGGCAAAGAAGTGGAGAAGATGTCATCCCTAGATAAGATAATAGACGAAACCTATAATCGCTTTGTAATTAATTAGTGTTGGTGATAGTTCTTCGGACTCAGACTAAAATTTTATTTAGTGATTGAATTTGAAATCACTTTAATTGTGATTATAATTTTGTGAATGTGTTGAACGTGTGAGTTTAATATTATAAATTTTAAAATTATTTAGTAAGGTAAATGTAGTCTTTATGTTGCCCATAATCATGCACAAAAATACTATTGTCATTGACGGTTGACTATCTCTGAAATCCACCATTTTTCTTGTTTACCTTTTTTTAAGTACCTAAACAAATAGAGTATAGTTTTCCCTATTTAGGTATACAATAATCACACGCTTACTTACCAAAAGTTTTAAAATAGCTGACACAGATCTAGAGGCACGTCTTTAACAAATGAATGTTTATGCGCGACTGTTCGGCCGCGTTGCGTTGCGTTGGCGTGTTGTGATATCGGGGAATGACCTCTAGGAGAAACTCCTTTCACTAAGCTTAGGTATACCTACCTAATCTGATACGTGGTGACAACCAGTCTCTTATGTGTACAAATCAATGATATTTATTACCATTTACTTGATAATGTAATTGATATAAAATATTAATACTTCTATTAATATGAAAGCTTGAAGTTTTTAGACCTAGAATAGGTTGCCATTGGCGTGTATTGCATCCATCCGTCCCACACGGCCGCTACGGCAACCCAACATAAAGGCAGGCTAGGTCAATTAATTAGTTAGCCTATCGCAATCAACTGCTGGACGTAGGCGCTCTCCCAATGTTAGGAGGCTTACTTAGGTTGCTATTGTATTTCTATTACGAGGACTACTTTGCTCGCCTTCTTTCAGCTACTTAGGTACTAAGTAATCTCAAGGTGAGTATTTGTCGCAGGAAAACAAAGTCGTCTCACTAATGCTAGGCTAGGCCTATGGTCGTGATTCGTGACATTTCGTAACAGAAGAAACTTTATTAACTTACAATTCTTCAAACCGCAAAATAATGGGTGAGGAAATAACCCTTCGAAGCCGTACAGGCAAGTTAATGGTTAATAATGCTCAATATTAAATATTTCTTCTACAATATAGATACTTAACTGTTTTCTTAATACTCATGTCAGGAGGTACCTATCAACTTACCGTTACCGGCGTACTTTCAAGCCCTCAGTCGTTGAATAAATTATTCGTAAAAGACAGAGAGTGTTAGCTAGCTGCCTAGTTAACTAATTTACGACGCTTGGGAGGAATTGCAGGATACTATTGGGGATATTCTGCGATCTTTCTAAAGCATTGGATTGTGCTGACCATCAGATACTTTTACTCAAGTTATGTCGGCACCTACGTGTTTGACAACAAATCCATAGGTAACGTAAAGTCGAATAGATCAAAAGTCAGAATAGGCGTACCCCAAGGATCAATCTTAGGACCTTTTCTCTTCTTGGTTTATGTCAATACCGCCGTGATATCATCGAGGTACAAGCTGGCATAGTATCGTTTACAGATTATACGTCTATCGGAGTAGTACAGATGCGAATGAATATTTTGAACGCCATTTCAAATTGGGTTTCTGCAAACAACCTATTGTTGAATGCAGAAGAGAGCAAATGCCTGATGTTTACACATGTACACTGCCTAATGTAAGGCAAGCACATGTTGATGTCGTGCTGGGGGCGCAGAGCTTGGAATTTTTAAATAGTACCTAGTTACTACTTTTGTGGCAATTACTGGTCGCACCGTTTCTTTGTCAGCTGGTACCAAGGAAACAGTGGTAAACTTAGTATTAAGCAAAATTTGTCGTCAAAAAGTTGTAACAGTTTTACACTATTTTGAATAAATAATTTGAATTTGTATTAGACCACGTTCGGAAAACATGATGATGACTACCATTCAAGAGAGTAAGTTATTCGGGTTGGATCAAATATCATCATACAAATTATACTAAAATGGTCCTTGTTTTTCGGTAGAACCTTCAGGTAGGTACCGTACCGAATAGGAACAGGTCAATCAGATTAATTTTATGTGCGCGTGAGTGATCGATCAGCAGTATCAGCACTCGCATAGGATAAAATTAAGTAAATGAATATACGTCTAGGTCTCTATTGTTTTTAATTTATATTATTTTTTCAAGTCACTAATGTTATGCAAAGAAATCATTAGTAAGTTTCTTAACGCAACACCGACTTTTGAGGGTTAGCGCCTAACCACTTCTGTAGTCAACTGTCAAGTTCTGCTACTTCCTCAAAATTGTTATAAATAGTAGTAGGCAGAGCAAAAATTGTCTTTTAGAAGCTTATCAACAGAAAATGAGGCTGATTTTAAGGTGTACATATTATTATCTATTTTTTGGCTTGATGATAAAATCTAGTGCGACCGCCCATAATGATTTAAGAAAGGAAGATCTCCGTGTGCGCGTGAGGCGCCAGGATGGGTACGTGTATGACAAGCCGAACATTTCATTTGACTTACCCTCAAGGTCCACTACTGAGTCTACTCAAGCACCAACTGTTGGCACTGTTGACAGGACACAGGCGCAGCAAATGTATTACGCGTACCCAGCACCAGCGGGCGGCAACACCGTCAACATCGGCAGCACGGCGGGCACTACCACCACCACGACTACCACTTCTACTGCTTCAGGAGGTGGCGCTTCTGGCTACAACTACGAATCATCAACAGCATCTAGCGCGGGTTACAATTATGGCACATCTGGTTCCACAGCAGTACAGGGCAATATCGCATCTCAGGTTTCCAATACTGCCTCCCAAAACATTGTAACTGGTTCTCAATCTGCTGCAAATAGCAATACCCAATCTGGCTCCGGGTACGGTTACAACGCGCCATCACCAACTTTATCACCGTCACTCCAAAGCTCTTCAGATGTATCGACGAGCGCTCCCCGATACTTACCTCCTATTGCAGGCAGTGGAAGCGGAAGTTCTGGAGCAGGTGACAGTATTAACATAGGCGGCGTTTCTGGGTATCAAGGCACAGGACAGGCTATCGGGTCGAACACTGGTACGCAAACTGGTTCAACGTCTGTAGGAACTCCATCAGAGAATTATTTGCCTCCGGTAGTTATTAATGCCGGTTCCACAAGCCAAACATCAACGTCGACATACAGTAGTGCTCAAACAAACTCAGGTGGTTCGGTTTCAGTTCCAAGTTCAGCCTATCTGCCACCGAAATCGACACCATCGCCTGCGCCACAACCAACGTTGGGACCTAGCAGTACTTCGCAACCTGCAGCACCTGGAACTGGATACATACCACCTTCTAATACAGGTCTTAACCCTGGTAATGTGCCCACACCCTCATCAGGGTATTTGCCCCCAGGATTCTTTTGATATCATTATTATAACTTTATCACCCATTTAAGTGTAATATTGTATAGTTTGTAAAATATATTTATTGGCAAATAAAATATTTAATTCTATGCATTTACATTTAAAATTAAGAAAATCCCTGAATCTATATATCGTATATTATCAAGATCACAGCACCTTCTATGACTGGCATGACTGGCGTTACATGCAATCCTAAAATGCCAGTTAGGATCAATGTAGATGATGATGACAATAGGTACCTTCTCCTATTTTAGGGAAAGGTTGGGGAAAGGCGGCAGGAAAAGCCGTATGATTATTATTATATTAGAGGTTTATCTTCAGATAAAACTTGATTTACCTACCACTCCTACCAACGGGGCTAAAACGCCACATTCTGCGAATGCTAAAAACATAAAAAAATAGCTAGCCTAGACTTAGACAGAGAATCCAAGAGACTGAGATGAAGCTACACTTTGTCAATAATAACCTAGTAATTAGACCTTTGACCTTTATTTAAAGAAAGTAAAAACTGTTGGGAAATCTCCGTTCCAATTAATTCCAAGATTTCTAGTATGAATTCTAATTTGCATTTCAATGAAACTGAAATGCTGCGCTGCGCAAAGTACGAACTGTGAACAAAACGTTGCTCACCCTTCAATCAAACGTCAAACGCACTAACGTAAAACGTCATTGGTCATGTCATGTCATATCATACAAAAATAGCATCAAAGATGAAAGTTATTTTTAATATTTCTTTTTAAAATTGAATTTTAAACCTTCGCACGAGACTCATAAGATGGACGATAAATACATGAATGCAGGACATGACTTGTTGATGACTAATATACGCCGTTTTTTGTAATGTGTGCGTTTGAATTAAGAATTTACAGAAGTTATGTTTCTACAAATGCAAGCATTAAATATTTCATTAATAGGAGCCAAGGTAAATCTGAGGTAACTATATGTATTACTGTAATAAATGTTTAATTATTTTATTTGTGTGCTTATTTTAAATGTAATGAACGTGTTTCACAGTTGTTCAAGGTTCATGACCTTACTGGGTTAATTATTATTCTTTGTCCTATTTTATATAAGACATTAAATAAATCGTGTCGGGCAAGCTAATGTTTGCAACCAGTGCACATGTGCTGTCGTAAATATTATATTATTTTTTATATTTATTGCCACAGCACCACAGCATATAACAAATAGTAACTATTTACTCCCACCTATTCCAGAAGTGTGGGCGCGTGGACCGGAGGCGCCGACCATGGTCCAACTCGACATGACAAGTCTTCAACAAAACACAAATATACTTACCATCAATGACCTGCCAAATGAGATACTTATTTATATATTCTCCATGGTAGATTTTGAATCACTTTTGGCAGTCGCTAAAGTATGTGCGAGATGGCAACAGCTCTGCCTGACCCCCTGTGTCTGGGATAACACTCGCCTCATAGTATGTATGAAGAATTATGTCAGGATAAGTGAGAACATAGTGCCTTTTGTTGCTAAGTATCTGAAGCATGTTAAATTGCAGTATTTCAAGTTATATTCACAAGTGAGGTCTTCCTTAATAAGTTATTGTCCTAATCTAACTCATTTAGAAATAAGCATATCTCAAGTTGATAGCTGTATTTTCGATGATCTAAGTCACTGGCCAAATTTGAAATTCTTGAGTTTTCGTAACTCACTCATAGTACAAAATCCTGAGAATGCTAATGGTAATTTTGTTTATCATTTACCATTTGATAAGTTAAAATATCTGGAGACACTTGTTTTATCCAATTTTGCTTTAACACATGATAGTTTATATAGCATGTTACAGTGCACCCATTTAGTCAGTATTAGTATGGAGAAAATGAAAAACATACCTGCAGATTTCCTCGAATCTCTTTTGAGAACTAAGCAATCCACTTTGAGAGCTTTACACATTTATGGAGATACATTAAATGATGATATAATTCGTTACATATCCAACTGCATGGTTTTACAAGTTCTGCATATAATGACATGTAAAACTCTTTTTGATTCTAGTTTACTTCACTTGTATAGACTTAAGAATTTACAATCACTGAAACTGCGCCATGGTTACTTTTCAACAAGTGCGCTCCTTGCATATTTCTCTAATAATACTTTTCCAAATCTGACTTATCTTAGTCTCTCAAGGTGCCTCCATGTCACTATGCAGGTAGCAAAAGCCATAAGAACCAGTGCCCCTAATCTGAAGGAGCTCTCATTCTATCTCTGCCCTTTCATCATCGGTCCCAATTTTAATAGATCAGAATTGGAAAGAACATTTAAAATACAACTATTACTGGATTGAAACATTGGTTGAGTTATCCGTCCAGCTATCTAGATTATTTATTTAATTGCAGTATAACACCAGCCTTGATAAATGAAAATTAGCTTTTTAATTTATCATTCTAGTAGTTCAAATATGTAGATGTACCTGGTAAGGCTTCTGACTACATAGACATACCTAGTCAAGGCTAGCACAGTGAGTAAAATTAATGCATTTCAGGTACTGCTTCAACTGTACAAGATTTTTACTGCATCATTAGATCATTATACTAAGTTTAATGTATTCTTAAATGACTATGTACCTTAGCCAGAAATTACTAGCACTCATTAAGTATGTACTCCACTGAAAACTAAACTTAGAACAATTGATTTAAAGCAAATATAAAATCTCTATAGTTTGTAGGTTGTGCAGAGGTGTAGACACCATCTAATATTTTGTTGTGAACAATAAATTTTCAGTATTTAAATTAGAAATATAAAATAATATAGGTGAAATCTACATGATAGATATAATTAATAGTATATGGAGAACTCCAGTCTTGCATGACAGCTATTATGTTAAAGTATTGTGTATAAGAAAGTATTAAAGTTATTTAACTTATATTTATATGATTTTGGGTGGAAACTGGAGCTGGGTCCCTATTATACTAACACAGAAAAGTTGGCCATATATTGAAGCCATAATACATCAATAATTTTAACCTGCCAATATTTAAATCAATGTTTGGTATTGAAGAGATAATTTAGATATCAACATAGGTATTTCTTCAAACCCATGGAAGTTAAATGACTCCATTAATTACTTGCTGTTTCTAAGTCATTGTGTGTAGGGTTTCTAATTATTTAAATCAGTTTTATGATTTTAAGGTTTTATTGTTTCATTTATATTAGGACCTGTTAAGACACTCTCTGCTTAGGGAATTATACAACCTTAAACTTGAGTATAATAGTTTATCTAGGACCAGCTCCTTGTATAGTGAATAGTTGATTACACATAGCTAATGTTCTTATAAAGGAATATAATATAGAGTTATGATACGAGGTGTAGTGTGTAGCAACCAATACATGTTATAAAATTAATGTAAATTCAGCTTAGACTGAAATTAGACAATAATGCCGCCAGGGTACGAACACGCATCTCCAAAAACAGGAGAATATTGATCTTTGAAAATATTCATACATTGAATGATGAAAATTTTCCAATAATTTTGTATGTGGTGATAGTTTGGTCCAATATTTTGACTGTGTAAGTAGTACACACGCTATATTAGGTAATACAAAAAATACGAAAACCACGGCATTAAAACCACCTATTTAATGCCTGTGCATATTGTTACTGATACGATTTTTATTAATTACAACTAGGACGGTTCAACAGTCCACGAGTGTTGTTAACTGTAAAACGAACATACGACACATCTCAGCTCATACAAAGATGTCTACTTAAGGCTGTCCGTTCGTTGTGTCGACCGGAACCCGCAATGGAGACGCTTTATGTATTTGCACGAAACAAAACCACGTGGTCCCGCTCGATGCATGGATGGCCTTGTAGGTAGTTTCCTTTTTAGTTTCGAGTTCGCGCAGCACTTTATCAATAAATTAACTTATGAAAATTACGTGTTTGCTTCAGTTACAAAATTGGTATTGTATCGCAAACTTGTATTGGATCAAGCAATGAATGAAGACTAGTCATATAACATTATTTAATAAGTACTAGTAATTGCCTACCTCTCTACCTTCATTTTTACAGTAATACAGGTGTAAGTTTGTTTAACTAAACATAATGACTATATTGACTATTCATGTTGTTAAAGACCTGCGAGCCTACCTATAGATGCTGGCGGGAAAAATTCCGAATCATTCCCTTCGAATACTTCGGAAGTATTCCGAAATATTCCGAAACTTTGGGAATATTTCAACTGTAAAAAATAACCGCGGTAGCCTAGTGGTATGGGTAATGGACTGCTGAGACGAGGTCTCGGGTTCGATCCCAGGTTTACCATGGCACACACCAATGACTTTTCGATGCTTTTCGAAGTTATGTGTGTATTTATCGCAGGTTTATAAGTGCCCGGTTAATGGCAATAGGCTCGCCACCTTTTACATTGGGACCTAAACATAAACTGGCGAAATGTGGGTGCTAGCACCTCTGCCTACCCCTTCGGGGAATACAGGCGTGAGTTTATGTTATGTTATGTTAAAAAATAAACGAGGAAAATCGACCTTATAAAATTATTTCACGCTTGGAAGTTAATCTTCTTTAGTTGAAGCTTATGGTTGTGACTGCAAGCAAGCAAACAAACATATTTATTTCAACATTTATTTGACTATTAATACTGTTCTGAAAACTGCATCAAAATCGATTCAGCCAAACGCGTGATGATCGTGGACAAACTGTGATACATACATAGGGTTCAAACCTATAACCTCCTTTTTAAAGTCGATTAATAATACCAAATCTGCTCCTGAGTGTAATAAATACTTTTCTGAAAACCGAATCAAAATAGGTTCAGCCATACGCGAGATAATCACGGACAAACATTAGACAAACATGCATACATTACATAGATACGGTTCCAACTCATAACCTCCTTTTTTGAAGTCGGTTAGCGTAGAAAAACAGGCCTAAGTATAGTAAATACCTTCCTGAAATACGCATGAAAATCAGTTCAGCCAAACACTAGATAATCGCAGGCATACACACATACGTACGTTTCAAACTCATAACCTCCTTTTTTTGAAGTGGGTTAACATACCAAAACCTGCTCCTAAGTATAACAAATACTTTTCTGAAAACCGCATCAAAACATGTTCGCTTGCAAGGTTTGCCTTTACTTGTTTTTATTGACTGGGGTATATGTTATACGCGTTAAGTATTAATTACCTACCTATGCGATTAGCGAATACATACTAGTTACATACAAACTAACCTAAAAATAGGCAACCCTTTTTCAAAAAACAAATCCAATAAAACCTGGTTTTTTATTCCACAACTGATACTAATATAAAGATAGCATTCGATTTCGAAATAAGTAGCTACCTACCTAAAAACAGAAGAATAAAAATCCTGTTAATCTATAAAAATCCTATCAGAATATACTTAATCAATCCCATTTATAATAAAATAAACATTTATATTTTACCTAGGTATGTTCCACTGAACAATAATTAACTCACCCACCACACCACAAACAAACACGTTTATTTCCATTGAATTATTCTGGCGAAATATTCGGCGGAAACATTCAGCGGAAACATTCGAATGCGGGGGTACGAATCTTTCTCGCGGGGCGAGGGAAAACTTCTCCAGCATCTCCCCTGTTACCGCACCCCGCAAAGCCATCGCCTGCACGCATTCGCGTGGCAGTCGGGCGCGTGCGGTGCCATCGGCGGACGCACAGAGGGGCAGCGGCGGCGGCGATCGACGATCGATGCAAAATACGATATTTCAGTAAAAAAAAAACATAATTTTTATAAAGAATATTAGAATTAAATTCATTTTGAATAATTCTGAGCTAAAGAAACTTTCCCAGAAGTATTCGGGAATTATTCGGAATTTTTCAGAAGTTTTGCAACTATAAGCCTACCACGGCGCGCATTGGCGGCCCACTAGGAGACGGATGGTCCTATACAGGGCGTATAGCTCCGTCCCTCTCCCTATGGACCGCAGTTTAAAAGGTTTAGTCAAGGAATGACTGATTCGCGAAAACACGATCGCTCATGAGCGTCGCGGTAGACTCGCTGTTTAAGTTTCTAGTAAATATAAACGGCAATTGGCGAAGCTGAAGTCAATGAGCAATTAGAATGACATCGCTATACCTATTTCAGTAGGTCTGGTAATAAACATTGGGGCACCTGCCTTAATAACTAACGTATTATAGTGTAGAAGCATTCTTCGTGCTACGTAGATGGCATCGGCAAACTCAACCGACGCGGGATTTCTTATAAAATATCCCCTCGTTTTTTACAGACATTACCCCATCATATTCTTTCATTTTCTGCTTTTCTCAGAAGGGAAGTACCTATGATTAATTGCATTTCCAACTTCAACCAAGACTGATTTGTTACCTATCAGACTCTTTGAGCGACAAGGTCGGCGCGCGGCGGTTTCATGAATGGTAGATCAAAATCCGCCAATACAGGTTCTGATAAAACGCAGACTTTGGCGCAGTTGAACTCGAAACCTCTCGCTCAAGTCCAAGTCTTGGCTATTACAACAATATCGCTTCAAAATAACATGTCACTGCTTGTCACCTTATAACAACTTTTGGAATACTGAATCTGTAATTACGACCTCTGCCATCTCACGATCGCGGACTCGTGTCTCCCCTGATGGCTCCCTTAGGGGAGACAACAGGACTTCTATAGTACTGATGTCTCCCCTAGGCGGGGGAGACATCAGTACTTACTTTTAATGTTATATTTTGAGTACTCGTATCTCCCTTTGTCAAATTTAGGTAGGTACATTGAAACCATTAAAGAAAAAAATACATTTGTCAAGCATGACGGACAGGCATACCTACCTACCTACGCATTACAATAAGTTCTTACTTATATAAATAATATAACCACATACACGTAATATAAAATTTTATTTCGCTTATACTTACTGTAACGGAAAACTAAAGAAGATAGGTACAACAAAATCAACGCATTTTTTCCAAGAAATGCCCTACACTGATCTCTCCATGAATTAATTGTAATTGTGTATTCAAAATAAATGTGTCTCTTTCGGTTTGAATTTTTCTTCTTTTACTGGAATGGGTCTCATTTTCAACGTTTAGGATTGCAATTTTATTTATAGACATATCCTTTTCTAACACCGAAAAGAGCTTTGCGATCGTCACATAATTCTTGTTAATTTGCCGATTAAGTTTCGAATGCCATCCTTCCGCAAAATTATTGGTCCGGTGGCGTTGATCATAAATGCACCATTCCGTTATACAATGCTCATTTTTCAACCAAGTTTTTTCCATATATTCTAAAAATGACTTTAATTTTATTTCATCAAATTCTTTACACCGGTCTTTTATGTATTCATATCCCTCTAAGATCTTATCCCGAGGCAACAGTGGAAGCGCTGCACACAAACCTACGATTTGGCGATGTAGTTTCAATTTAATGTTGTTGATTTTGGCCTTTCTCCAAATACAATTAATGAAATGATAATGACATCTCTTAATAATAATACTCGGGAAAAACTCTTTTAGAGGATTGGTTAAAGCAATTTCAAAGTCTGCATGAAATGTTTTGGGTTCCCAATCATGAATATTTGCTTTAATTATGTCATATACAATGGAATAGGATTCTTCGGTCTTGTCGCTCATCAGAGCATATACTATGGGTATAATATTTGTAGTTTCAGCGGTACTCCCTAGGTCACCGTGTAATGTTAGTAATTGTCTAAAGGGGCGAGGTACGCTCTTAAATGTTGCATCACCAAAATATTCTTTCAGTATCCCCAATAGTCGCTTGCCTTCTTGTGAACATAATACGATAATCCTTTTTCTTTCGGTATTGTAGTCTCCTAATATAATTTCTTGAAATTTTTTAGGGATTTCCACTTCCATAATATTATTATAAATCAATTTGTTAACATTTAATTCTAATTTTCGTCTTGTGTAAATTGCAGTTTTCGAACTTTGGTAGGAAGGTATTTCTGTTAATATATTAAGACCGCGATCATACAATGGTTCCACCAAATCTTCATAATTTTTTTTTACAGGCTCCTCAATAGTAGTAGCTGCTTTATTTTTGATTATTTCTAATGTTAACGCAACCTCATTTCGAGCTTCGTTAGGCCTGCACTCCATACTATTTGATTCATGTTGCGTCAATTTCAAAACTTGGTTATCCTAAACATATTAATAGTTTGTTTTTAATTTCATTTTGGTGACTTCTTATAAGCCCAGTTAATGCTAAACTAACTACGTTTGTTGCCCGTGGTTCGATCACGGAGTTCTACTGATCGAACCATGGGCAATTTTTTTTGGCAGTGGTTCGCTCAATCGTACCATCAATTAAATTTAATTGGTACTAGACCTACTGATTGAGTAGGACCAAGATGAATATTTTTTCCTATGGACCGACTATGTATAAATATCGAAAAAGAACATAATAGCCATAGTCGCAATGTAATTTCAGGGGTTGAAAATGCGGTAATTGCGATCTGATAAAATTAAATAAAGTTTAGCCCATGGTTTGATCAGTAGAACTCCGTGATCGGACCACGGGCAACAAACGACTAACTAACTGGGCTTATAATAAGTCAAAACTGCGCATTTAATACATGTAGACACTGAATATTTATTAAAGTCGTATGTAGGTACTTACATTTATAGTTATTGCTCCAGAGCATTTGTGTTTCTTTTTGTTGCAGCAAATCCATCTTTCCGTATTATTGGAATATTGTTTGTGTTTAGTATACTGGAACCCTTCATGTATCAAAACTTTTCCACCCTATCTATGTACAAAATTCAAATTTTCATTCATATCGTAATTAATATGGAAAATATCCGGGACGCAATATTTATAGGTAATGAATATAATGCAATACAAATGACAACTTGACATTGCAAAAGAGGTATTTTGTTTATTTATAATAAATATTACATAAATACTTATTTATCCTCAAGTGGCCAGTATGGCTGAACATGACAGAGAAATGAAAGGGGAGATACGAGTACTCAAAATATAACATTAAAAGTAAGTACTGATGTCTCCCCCGCCTAGGGGAGACATCAGTACTATAGAAGTCCTGTTGTCTCCCCTAGGGGAGCCATCAGGGGAGACACGAGTCCGCGATCCATCTCACGCATGCGGGCGCCCGCATGTCGTGCTAATCGTATTGATTGTGTGCACGAATTTGTGCAAACTATTTGCACGATATTATCTCAGTCTTATTTGCAAAAATCAGGCATCCGCATGCGTGCAGCACACGTAGGACGTAGCGCACGATATTATCACAATTGTGATTATTACTTAGGTATTAATTTTCCGCCTCTGTTTCGGCGTTTTCGGTCAAATATGTCGTGAAGTGCCTTATTGAGAAAGGACAGGTTTCCTTTAAAGATGTCCTCTTCATGTAACGGAATCACTGTAATTTAATAAAGTATTTTATTAAATAAATACATTAATTAAGCCTGAGTTATATTGAGACAAAGACTAGTACACAGCTACTTATTTCGTTTACCTTGCATTGTTCACTGCAGTGAAAAATTGAAAATATGTATTGGATATTTTTTATGTATGACAAATTATGATAATATCTGAATAAATGGAATAGAAATGGTAGAATAATTTATTTCGTTTTATTTCAAAGTATTTTAGTGCTTATTAAATCTATGCATTATGTAGTTTCTTATCTATTTATTTGTATTAGGTAAAAAAGTAGGTATATGTTTGGCTTGGTAATTCAACGAATTATACCTACTTAATTTATGTATTTTATTTTATCTTATACGAAAAGTATTTCAATAGTAAACACTTGTTTGTGCTGTTTTATTATGCGAATAATAAAATATAATACTACAGCTTCTCTTGTTTCTTTTTCGGACAGCATCCTGGTTATATAAAAATAAGGACATGATAAATCACGCCCCCAAAATTATAGGGGTTCTCTCAAACTCTCTAAATTAATTTGATGGCAGATTTATTGAATTTTAAAATCTATTACATACATAAATTATTTAAAAACAGCTTCACACTACATATATTATTTGGCATGGAGAACCTATGTTTAATAAAGCTTAAAACTAAAACCCGACTACCTAAAAATCACGCTCTAAAACGTGATAAATCACGCCCCCAAAATTATAGGGGTTCTCTCAAACTCTCTAAATTAATTAGATGGCAGATTTATTGAATTTTAAAATCTATTACATACATAAATTATTTAAAAACAGCTTCACACTACATATATTTGGCATGGAGAACCTATGTTTAATAAAGCTTAAAACTAAAACCCGACTACCTAAAAATCACGCTCTAAAACGTGACAAACAAGAAAATATCAAGGATAGCCGTGGTCGTATGCCACTTTTCCCTAGAATAAATTGTTTTGTTAGAGTAAATGGCATACGACCACGGCTATCCTTGATATTTTCTTGTTTGTCACGTTTTAGAGCGTGATTTTTAGGTAGTCGGGTTTTAGTTTTAAGCTTTATTTTTTATTTAAATTATTTTAGGGCAAGGTAAAGCTAATAATTTATACATATTTGAAATGAGCTCATTAAGCACTTTCATTTGATACCAAACAAGGCATATTTCTCTCAAATTTTTTAACACAATACCTTATGAGCGCTAGAGGGCGCCACATAAGATTGAGTGACACGTCATATAGCCTATAACCATCGGACGATCAATCCGCTTGTAACAATACCTCATTTGTCCAGTTCTAATAATTAGTTGAGGAGCTATGAGGGAACAAATGAACATACATATACATACATAGCCTGTCAAAATCATAACCCTCCTTTTGGCTTCGCCGTAGTCGGGTAAAAATAGAATTATTATGGAGTTTCATGAGTTTAAAAAATATGATTTAAGTACCTATGTAATTAAAGATTTATTATAAGTCTAGGCAGACATAGCCTATAATTATAAGTAACAAAACTAAACTTCAACAATAATTATGATAGGGTCTGAAGCAATCTACACATAACCCAGGAAAATTAGGACAATCCGGGCAGCCTAGTTGAACATCGACTCTCTTGTTTACTCTGTAACAACGTCGACACCGTTTTCTGGCGATCTTGCCATTCCGTCTCGGTAGAAGTGCTGGTAAATGGGCCGAACCTTGTCCTAAAAAAATATGTAAAAATCTTTTTAAGTATGTTGTATAGTGCCTACTAATTATAAAAATACCTATGTAACAACCGTTGCCTCATCATGCGATGAAATAGTTCATAGTTTGTCCACTAGGACATTAAATTCCTCGTGGCCAAACCAGTTTGGCAAATCAGTTTGGCCACGAGGAAGCAACCTGCGTATCACGCATGACGCAGCGCAGGCCCTTAGTTGTGTGTTAGAAGTAACACTGTTTAATTTCTATTGGAATATAGATGTAAGATGTCTATATGGTATGTACTTACATTATTTTCATGTTTCATCGCTAGAATTATACTTGCGTGAACTCTAAACTTACATAAAAATATGTTTGGTTTGATCATCCGATATTGCCAGTATAAAAAAAAAATTAAAGGTCTAAAGTCTAAATAAAATCTATTAGTCCAAAGTCTAGACGCAATTATATTTTATCAAATATTTTTGAAAGTAAATAACTACTCGAATCGGCCTAGAGATATTGCGAACCCCTGAAAACACTGGAAGAATTATGAATATTAATGAAACAATGTAAATTTTATAAAAAGCAATATTTAATATAACAAATAAATATATATTACTTATTCAGTTCTGTCATGTTATAGGAATGGCTCGATGTTGATCTCCACGGCCGAACAGGGGTTGGTGAGATCGAAGGAGGCGAGCACACTGGGGTTGATGACTCCGATCTTGCCGATGATTCGACCGCGCAGCAAAACCTCTGCACAGCGGCCCGGGAAGTACGCAGGATCTGATGAGATTTAAAAAAAAAAGTTTTTTAAGGTTTCGTACAAACATTGATTTCTTGATTGATTCGAGGCGATCGTGAATCGGCAACCCGACTTGAATCGGCCTCGTAAACGTATTTCAATCTGATCATAATATATGTATGACAAGAATCATCAGTATCAAGTAGAAGAAGCGAAAAGTGTATGCAAGGGTAGCAAGTGGAAACATGTGGTCTCTGCCTACTCCATAGGGTGCGAAGTTTCGTATTAGTATCAGTCGTGAATGTATAAGCTTTATAGCGCGACTCATATATCTTGGACCTAAATCGCGAAATATAAAAGGCTCTGGTGCAAGCAGATGGTTTTGTAATAATCTATGTTTTACGAATTTGAGCTCGTCCACCGCAGTAGCAGCCCGTGCTATCTTCAAAATACATCCAAGAAACGTGTATATTTATGAAAACTTTTAATAGGCCGTACCGTAACATTGCTCACATAACTTTTTTTTGTACTACCTACTAGCTGTAAGTTTTCCCAAAATGTAAAATAATAAATAGAGCACATTTAGTTTAGGGCCAAGATATGTGAATCGAGCTATATACCTGCTGTATAGTAAATATTTCGTTGTACCACGCCCTAGGTACACTCTCGTGACGGGGGAAGAGGTAAAAAAAAGCGTAAGTCGAGAGCGAGCGATATACCGTCGTGAGCGTTGGCGGTGGCGACCAAATCTGACAGTCGATTGGGTGATACTCCATCGTCTCGCCGCGACCATACCCAAGGTGCGGTACAGCGGTTAAGCCTAGTCCGCCACGGCGGCGGCGCGCTGAGAAGCGCGCCTCCCCATTCCGGGGGCGAGTTGGGGACACTGTTATCCCCCCTCCTGAGGAGGGCCAGACCGTAAGGGATGGCCCTGGGTCAGCCGGGGTGCGAGGGATATGTCGATGACAACCTCACCTCCGGCCTAGCACCAAGACCCACGTCGGCGTGCGGTTTTAGTCAGTTCGAGTCCGACATAACCTCCCCTTCCGGCTCCGGCAGGGGGGGGTATCCGAGGGGATTTCCGCATGAAAAAAAAAAAAAAACCTAGTCCAGCGGAGCGGTTAAGCCTAGTTCGCACTGCTTTAGTAATTTAGTAGAGTAGCGTGTAATTTAGTGGCTAAACTACTCGCTACTACACAGAAATCGTTCGCATTACGGTTTAGTACACTACACAAGTGAGTGGTGTTGTGCATGAGTGATGAACTCTACTAAATCAAGAGGTTCGGACTTGTTTAGCCGGTGAACCAGTGAGCACAGATGCGTGGTGGGAGGCGCTACTCGCCCGAAAAAATAGAGTAGAATGGATCGAGTCGACTAAATCATTTAAATTACTCGACTCATTTTTTGTGGATCGCACATATTTAGCTACTAAATTACACGCTACTCGACTAAATTACTAGCCTAATCCGTACTAGGCTTTAGTGTAGGTGTATAACAAGCTATACCTTCGCACTGTCGTAAGTAGTAGCCGGTTTGTTTGTCCCACGTCTCCCGCAGCAGCAACATGACGCGATCCAATAGCCCATGCACGAACTGGAAGCCAGCGGACCGCCCGCAGTGTACCGCACATAAGCGTCGTTCGTTGCGCGCTCCAGTCTCTGTGGGGCAAGTAACAAATAATTTAAATCATATTTTACTTATAGTTCGAGTCGTATATCTTGGACCTAAGTCGCGATATATAAAAGGCCATAGTGCGCGCGGAATGTTTTGTAATAATATTTGCTTGGTTAATTTGAACTCGTTCATAGCTGTTCAAAATACATTCAAAAAACTGTACTGCGTGTAAGCACCTTTTAGGTTCAAGATATATAGTTCAAGCTATACAGATGATGACTTTATTAATTGCCTCAATTTTCCGCCTCAGGAAGTTAGGCCAGTTCGTAGTTGGGCTGAAAATCGACCCAAACTGAAGTGGAAAATGGCTTGTAGGGTGATAGAACAGATTGTTCTTATCAGTGGTGAAGACTGAAGGGTCCCTATAACCCGATTCTCGCCGGCTTCCCAATGGGTCACATGTTGCATAATAAACTAGAATAAAGTAGGTTATTTTTCCCACCGGCATGCCTTTTGAAAATCTTCACCCTTTAACACTGGTAAAATAGCAGAGGGTAAAGCCATTTCGAATTTTTAAATGAAGTTAAAATATCCATACAAATATTATAAATACGAAAGTAACTCTGTCTGTATGTTACGCTTTCACGCCTAAACCACAGAACCGATTTTGATGAAATTTGGTATAAGGGTAGATTAGACCATGAGAAAGGATCGAATTTTTAAATGAAGTTAAAATATCCATACAAATATTATAAATACGAAAGTAACTCTCGTCTGTATGTTACGCTTTCACGCCTAAACCACTGAACCGATTTTGATGAAATTTGGTATAGGGGTAGATTAGACCATGAGAAAGGACATTGGCTAATTTGGCTATGTTTGGTCGCGATAACCGACATCCACGCGGGCGGAGCCGCGGGTAAAAGCTAGTATCATATATATAAAAAAAATAGGGCAACTATTCGAAAAGTACCAGACCGACCTACTTTACAAGTAGACGGCGTACATTCTTAATCGAACAAAACAAAGTTGTTGACATGCTACTTGTTGCTAAGTTTTACTGATATTAACCTAATTTAGTAACCTAGTAATCCAGATCTGATAATACACATATATTATATTGATTAAGAACGTATCTACATATGTACTATTTTGTCCTCATTCAAATATACTTACGTTAGAATTGTATATCTACTAATTACTTTTTTCATGCGAAAGTCTCCGTGAATATCACCCTCGCCAGCCATGGGTGGTGGTTATGTCGGACTCGAACCGACTAAGCGTTGCCGCACACGCAACGGTTTTACGATTCGGTTTAAACTCGATTTAGATTAGATCCGAAAACTCAAATGCTTCAATACATACAACATGTTTAATAATCTACAATTCCGATTAGGAAACCGAATTGGAAAACCGTGCGTGTGCGGCCAGGCTAAAACCACCCGCCGTCATAAGCATACGAAATGATGACGTTTTTCGACTCTTTCAACGGGCAACTATTCGATAATTTGTCTCTGTGTCGTATTGAGTGAAACTGCGTGTTATTTATTTACTTAACCTATAGCACAAATAATAATATAACAATTGCAGAAAGGCGTATTAAATATCATTGGTATTTTCGACCGTTAACCTTTTGTCGATGTAGAGATAAGTGAACTATGGTCGAATGTAGGTACTTACCAGCATTGCTGTCTTGCAACACCACATCGCTTATTTCGAACAACTTTAGAGGTAATGGCATTTTCTTGTTAGCGGCTAGTGTCTTCAGTAGTCCGGACAATAGAAGCGTGCGGACCACTTGGAATTCCAAAGTCTTTGGGTTCGAGATATGCGCCGCCGGGACATCTTCTATTTTCACGCCTAGTTTTGTGGCTACATCTTCACGGGAGCACTGGAGGAAATAATTTGACAGTTAGATATTTTTATACCACTTAGGTGGCAGACAAGCACACGGTCCACCTGATGGAAAGTGGTTACCTTGGCCTTTTACTCGTGCTGTCGACCCTGTAAGAACAGATAGTGCCGTCAGTGCAGAAGACAGAGCAAGATGAGCCTTTAGTCTTCCTACTGACAGCACAAAAGCTCTCCAGTGAGCTCTGGCTACCCTACTCACCATTGGGAACACAACACAACACAACACTGTGTATGTATTTTACAAAAAAAGTAAGTACTAAGTATTTGAATGAAATTTGTATAGCATTTATTATGCTAACTTTTAAATTCACCCATAAACACGGGTATAAAGAGAAGGGAAATTTGAAGTGATTCAGGTGTGACTCAATAGCTCAGTTGGAAGAGCATTCCCCATGTAAGGGAAAGGTCGTGGGTTCAAGTCCCACTTGAGTTCTTCTTCTTGTTTATCCATATTATAGATTCCATAATACAAGTTAGTTAAGCTTGCCATGGGTCTAGATAGCGTTGTGTAGAATGTTCTGGAATTTTCATTTATTATTATGGCCGCGGTATTCTGTAGGAGGTACTTCCCCAGTCGGTCTACTTAATTAGGACGGAAAATCCTCCTACCTCCGTTTGAGATGTATAAAACTAAACATGGCTTTTTAAAATAGCAATTGGTTTTGATTTGCGATTGGTCATACCTAAACAGTCTGACCTCCCAATATCCAGCAGCTAAGTTGGCTTGGGTTCACAAGATAATTGGGTATTATCCTATAGTTAATGCTAAAAGAGAGGTCAAAATTTCGTCGGTTCTTATTTTTTATAGTTTTTATCCACCCTACCTTTATTAGTAAGTAATCGATTTGACAATTAAATTTTATAACGTCACTAAATCTTTTTTAATACAAGTTACCTTCAAACTTATCGTTTAGATTCGAAAAACATTGGAAAAAATGAAATGCTCAAGTGAGACTCGAACTCACGACCTTTCCCTTACAGGGGGACTGCTCTGCCAACTGAGCTATTGAGCACCACTTGAATCATTCCAAATTTTCCTTCTCTTTTATATCCGTCTATAAGGGCGACGGTGCAGCCATCTACCAACATTCTTACAAGTTACAACTTAAAAGTTAGCGTAATAAATGCTATAAAAATTCATTCAAATTATCGTTTAGATGTTTAATAAAAATTAACTAATTTGACTAGTCAGTAAAATACCCAATTAAAGACAACACTTCTTAATTTTATTATTTACCAATGTGAATGTGAGCGCTTCCGTGTACCCAGCGTGAGCACACTCCTGCCGCAGTTGTTCAGTTAACTTGTTCACAGGGTCCTGACTACCTGCCGTCACGACGTTGGCAGGACGGCGTTCTATCCGGTTGTACCTGACAATATACACTTGCAATGAAACCACATACTGATATATCAATAGGTACACGCGATGCCATGTTGCAACAAACTAATCGATGATGTACACCACAGCCAATATTCCATAACATAACATAACATAAACTCACGCCTATATTCCCCGAAGAGGCAGGCAAAAGTGCTAGCACCCACATTTCGCCAGTTTATGTTTAGGTCCCAATGTAATAGGTGGCGAGCCTATTGCCATTAACCGGGCACTTGTAAACCTGCGATAAATACACACATAACTTCGAAAAGCATCGGAAAAGTCATTGGTGTGTGCCATGGTAAACTTGGGATCGAACCCGAGACGTCGTCTCAGCAGTCCATTACCCATACTACTAGGCTACCGCAGATTCCATTAAAGAATATTATTAGAACCGAAGTTACTAAGTAATATTCCCTCTAACCCCTCCAAGTAAGCTAAATTGCTTGTGCTAGGAGTGGGTTCACGTCGATAGAGTAATGGCCAGGATTCGAACCCGGGACCTCTCGATCGTAATCAAGGAGTGAAAATCTTGGTCAAAGCATCAGGCAGCTCAAAGATAAACATGACATTACCAGCATAACTTGGGTAGTTCAAACTTAAAAACAATTATGTAATTGATACCTACTCATGTCATCTCGAACTAAACCTGCGTGACTTCATAATCTGAGTATCGTTCTAGAGGTCTAAATCGACATACTTATTTGTAACGCCGTGCGTATCTAAATATACCATGATCCCGCTTACTTCTAGTGTTTAGCCTATTAACTACATAAACAGTGTTTTGAAGAACACTTACCCATATGCAATGGCGATATCCTCGTACAGATCGCAAGCGTGGATGACGTCATGCCGTGTTGGCGGTACTCGCACTCGCACTGAAGAGTCGCGGTGGACCGCGGACAGACACATTCGGGACAATAACTTCGCTATGTTATCACCGCTCTCGCTGCAATACAACAAGAATAATACATTCTAGAACATTCTAAACAACTCTATAGAAACGCAAAGTAAGAATAGCTTAACTAGATTGTCTTATGAAATCTAGAATACAGATAAACATACCAAATTTTTTTTTGTAAATACATAACTTTTTTTTTTAATAATTTTAGTAACCGAAATTACTATTTTCCCGCTAACTCCTCCAACTAAGCTGAATTGCTTATGCTAGGAGTGGGTTCACGTCGGTAGTGTAATAGCCAGGATCGAACCCGTGGGCCGGGACCTCTCGATCGTAAGGCCGGCTCCTTAGCTACCGACGATTCTACTCGTACATAGAAACACCCAGACTAATGCAAATATACATATATTCATGCATACAAACATGGAAATCGGATTTGAGCCTTAATAAGCGTCGAATGCTCTACCGCTATACCACATAGGCCGTCGATACCATACGAACGTGCACACGCGTACAAGAAAGTAAAGCCTGGGTCGCACACATCACGATAACCCGAATTTAATTTAGGTATAAATCATACATAAATATAAAAAATAATTAAGGAATAAAGACTCGGAAGAGGGTAATATTGAAACAAACTTACTTGATGCCGATATAACGATTAGCTTTGTCTAAGTTAATGATTTCCTCTCGGCACTCCATCTTGGGGTAGAGCTCGTAGGTGCCGTCCGACGCAAACACTTTGCACTGCTCCACAGAATATTTCTCCGAGCAGTATTTAGAGAACATGCTCACTATCGTGTCGAGAACTACAATGGCCTGTTGATGACGATAAAGTTTCTTATTTTATTATAATTTTTTATGTTATTTCTCTTCTTCCTCCTCCTTAGTGTTAATACCAGAATCGCAATCCGAATCCGAATCTTTTTAACTTGGCGTCTGGTATCCGCTTGACAAATCTAACAGCGGATTTGGCTAAACTTAGAAGTTTTCTGTAAAGCAACCACCATGACACCTCCACAACCCAAAGGTAATACAGATGCATTGCAGTTAGACCAGTTTTTCGACTTTTCATGTTCATATGGCAATAGGGGCCGACGGCTAAACGTGCTCTCTGAGGCACCACCAGACCAATGCAAATACCCATATTCATGCATAAAAATATTTGCATGGAGTGGGTATCGAACCTGCGCCACCTGCGTAGAGGCCGCGTTCACTACCGATACGCCAACGAGGCTGTCAATCATTTATGTTTTTTAAATGCTACATAACTTATATGAGAGAGGTAGTAACAGTCCTGTGCTCCTATACTGTCCTGCACCCAGTATACACAGGGCTAAGTACTTCAATAACACAGGTATGCTCTAAGGAATCACCAGCAGTGAGTTGGGAAATATCCACCTTCACAATAACACCGGGCCATAACGTGAAATTGAGGAAAACAGTCCGCCATACCATACCATACGATGTTACATAATGTCTACCTATGTTTACTATTGTTTGATCATAATTGGTAAAGTAAACCAAGCGCTATAACCACAGTGGTGAGGGGTCAATTTACCCCGATTGCGGCCGGCTTCCTTTTGCAGAGATGGTGGAGATGATTCAAATTGACATATTAAAACTGTTTTCCACCGACTACTCTTTTGAAAATTTTCACCCTTCGCCTCTGGATAATCAATATCCATGTAGGTAGAACTGCAGGCATCAGCTAGTAGTAATTTATAGGTATGATCTTACCTTAGTCAAATCCGTTGCTGTGCACTCAATGAATACATTTTTTGTGTCGAGTGTGATTTTGGAATGATCCCCGTTGATTATGGGGGGCATTGACAGCACTACTCCATTTTTATCCTTGATGATAGGGTACACTGGACTATCCTTGATGATGCCAAGGTATTGTTTCAGTTGGGCGTGAGTCTGGAAATGAAAAAAAATTACAAGATTAATTCTAATTGAAAGGTTTGCCAATGGTTATTTAAGTATGAGACTATCTGGTATCTATATGTATAAAAATGAACCCCTATTTCCCTTGGTCACGACATCACGCCTGAACGGCTGAACCGATTTCGCTAATTCTTTTTTTGTTGTGTTCGTTATTGTTAGGAGAAGGTTCTTATGAAAGAAAAAATGAAGAAAATTGCGCGGAAAATTAGAAAATTTAAGAATACATAACCACCTTATAAAATAGCTGATCCGACATACGCCATGTCTAAATTTTGAATTTGGAATATGAATTGGAAAAAAATGTGTTTATTATTCTAATACTGCTGTATGATATTCTTCTATGTTATCTGACGTTTGATATAGAATTGACATAATGCGTGCAAATATCGTCAGAGGGTGATTAGTAGACATTCTTCTGAATTAACAAAATGCCCGTTGCTTGGGCCGCGAAAATATTTATGGTGGCTATTTTTTTATTTATGAACGCCCTTGAGCGTAGAGGTATATGGTCGTATGGGTCCCATAGGTATATAGGCTCCGTAGGTGTAAGTATGGGCCCCGGTGACCTATTAGTGTCGGGAGCTCCGTGGGCGTATAGGGCCCGAATCGAAATGCTTTCCGTTCTCAAAATAAATAGAGAGAATTTGATACAGCTAATTGATTCTAATTTCTAAGGTGAAACGAAGTTTGCCGGGACAGCTAGTGTTCAATAGTTATTGACATGATGTATTGGCCAGCCAAATGCCTGTCACCTTTCTTTTCTCCACAAACAAGGAAACTCTTTAGCTTCTGATCAGATCATGAAGCTAAATAGTTTCTATTACTTTACTTACAGAGTACAGCTGCATCAACTCTGGAGCAGTCATTTCTTTCTGTTGGTTAAGAGCTTTGAACTTGATCTCGCTCGGTGGTAATGCATCATACACAAACGGTCCCTGTATGGTGTCCAAATCATGAGTGCCTATGGCTACCAGAGCACGTTTCCTGCATATATTCTGGTGTAATTTATCCTGTAATTGAATATATGAACACTAAGAAACTTGTGAAAAAGTTGTAAAACTAAAACTAGAAAAGCCTACAGCCTACGGCCAGTAATGTGGCTAGATTGCTGAGCCCACAGAGGGCGATGGCCGTCAGGGTGATAAGGGGATACCGCACGATCTCAGGTGAGGCGGCATGCCTCCTAGCCGGGACCCCTCCATGGGACCTGGAAGCGAGAGCCCTTGCGTCTCTATTTATATGGCGCAAGGAGGCGCTGGAGCGGAGCCAATGGCCAGCGTCTCGAGAAATCGAGGCCCAGCGGTCCCAGCTCTACCAGGAAACCGTGGAGACATGGAAGGTGCGACTTGAGCAACCAAAGGGGGGATTTGCCACAATTGCGGCCGTCAGACCGGTCATGGACAAGTGGCTGGAGAGGAGACACGGTGCTCTCTCCTACCGGTTGTCACAGATACTTACCGGGCATGGTAGCTTCGGTAGGTATCTGTGGCGAAGACACCGGGAAACCACGGCCGAGTGTCAGCACTGCGAGGACCGCAGCGATGACACAGCGCTTCACACGCTGGTGGAGTGCACGGCGTGGGCGCAACAACGCCAGGTCCTCGTGGTAGGTCTGGGCGTGGGCACTCTCTCGCTCGAGACCATGGTCTCCAGCGGGAGTAAGTGGGACTGCGCCGCCTCTTTCTGTGAGCAGGTCATGCTCGTGAAAGAGGCGGCGGGGCGAGAGCGGGAGAAAACTCTCCCACCCGAGTTCCGCAGTCGGCGGCTTGGGCGCCGCCGACGTGTCTTCGCCGAAAGGCATGGCCTCCATGACCGGGGGCCTGAGGACGGCCCCCCCCCCCCCTAAGAAGCGGGATAACACCCGAAAACCCCCCCATAGACGCGGGATAGTACCCGAACCACCCCCAAGGCGAGGCCGCAGTTGTAGCCGTAGGTCTGATGGGAGTCCTGGGACATCCTTCCGAGGGCTTACCCGGGGCTCCCATCCATAGGCTTCTGGGCGTTACCGTGGGGGTTTTTAGTCGGTAGGAGTCCGGCATAACATCCTTGAAGGATTTTCCCCCATGGTTAAAAAAAAAAGCCTACAAAACTGAGTTAAAAAAATTTCAAATGCATTGGTTTTTTTTTAATTATGTTTAAATAGCATCAACAATGACTGCACATTAGAGTGGACTTAAGACTCCATGCAGTGCATCAGATGCCACTGCGACAATTCCACAACACACCTGTAAATCTATGAAGCTGTCATATGATTCCTTTGTGAAGGTTACACCCCTGAGTACAGCAGCTACCGCATAAGGCCTGATCTGTGCTGTGCTAGGCGTCAAGTGCAACGAGTGGCAATCTTCATATTTCTTCAGTGTATATTTAGGTGGTGCTTTCCTGAAATAATTAAAGACTTGTAAATTATTAATGATATTCATTAGTTATTTACTTTATATGGTTGCAGCAAAGTTTATGTTTCTTAAATGTTTAAGAAAACTAAACAACAGAAATGTTTATTTTTTTCTAAAAGTACTAATTGAAATCTATTTATAAAAATCAATTTTATTGTTGTTCGTTAGTCTCGCTAAAAGTTGAGAACGTCTGAACAGATTTATGTTACCTTGGTCTTGAAATGATTGTCGAGGTCTAGGGAAGGTTTAAAAGGTGAGAAAAATCGGAGTCTCTCCTACTAAAGTGGTAAAATAAGGGATGGAAGTTTGTATGAAAGTTTGTCATTTTCAGAGTCAGACACACTAAATTTCATAAACCTGTGTCTTTTAACAAAATAAAAGGACACTTGTATTAGCGTTTTTCTAAATTTAACTACTAAAAGGGTAAAATAGGGAAAGTTCGTCATTTAGGTCACTATCAAATATGGAATAGGTACGAAATTTTCCTGGGCGAAGCTGGGATGGGTCAGCTAGTTACTAATATTTCTCTTGACCCCTTCGGCTAAACTAA
Organism: Eilema sororculum; assembly: GCA_914829495.1. Taxonomy (NCBI): domain Eukaryota; kingdom Metazoa; phylum Arthropoda; class Insecta; order Lepidoptera; family Erebidae; genus Eilema; species Eilema sororculum. The sequence goes on along the minus strand of OU618545.1, from coordinate 18,463,358 downwards.
ATTGCTCATGTTAGGAGAGGATGGACATTAGAAATTGAGATCTCATGATTGTAAAGCCAACTTCTAAATCACTAAACTTTTTAAAGTGAAAAATATCTGAAGGATGATTTGTAATACTATTTTGAATTCTTTGGGGGTTTGAGGCATTTTATGATGGGTATTAATGTGTGACAAGTGTTATTGCAAACTAATGTTAAGGTGCAAATGTCAATAATAATTTTGTTCAACTCACTTGCCCTGAAACACCAATATACCATCCACCAGTCCTTCTAAACAAAGCAGGTCATATCTGTTAGCAGGAATATCTATCCTATACAGAATTTCCTCAGACACTCCAGCTCCTGCCTGATCTCCTTGCTCCTTCATTAACATCTGTTTCTCTGTAGTCTGAAATATTTAGAGAAACTTTATAGCTGCTGTAGTAAACAATGATTGGAGGAGCAAATGGATGATGTTATTTAACTATGCATCTAGTTGGAAAGATTAATTACTAAACTATAACTATACTAATACTTGCCACTTCATCAAGCTCCAGGCCAAATTCGAAGCATAGATCTTGGAACTCATCGTCAGCTGAAACATTTAGACACCTATTAATTCATAATATGTGTTAAGATAAAAAAATGTCACTAACATAAACAATGAATTAAACGTTTCAAGGTGATATCTTACTATAACTTTTTCCGAGTGCTGAGAAAAGAATATCGCGTTTCACTGAAATTGTTGGCATTTTGTTGTGCACTTTTTACAAAAAAATAACCTACAACAACACGACACCAAATTGTACGTATAAATTATAATGTCAATTGTCAAAGTCAAGTCAACCTCAAAATGTCATTAATGTCAGCCGGCCCATATGATGCTGACTGAACTGAACTGTTTCTGAACGCAAGCATACTACGATATATTATATGTGGTTTTTCCAAAGACTTTGAATACACTAAGTTTGTTCTTCTCTGTCTACGGGTTTTTCTTAGTGGCAGATTTCGTTCGTTCGTTGGCCAGACTCTATAGGTCTACCAGAATCTCATGGCACGATTTTAATAAAAGAATTATGATTTTCATATGGCAATGTTGATGTCATCACGTCAAATTCGACCATATCACAAAGATGAAACTCCTATACGACTATTTATTTAAAAAGACATAAGACACACATGCGCACAAGTCTGACCTGCATACAAAGTTCACAATGTTTGACATTGATATACACCGAAATGACAAATATTTTATTGTTTCAAAGTTTCTCGTCTTTGCAGGGGTTTGACCAATCATTTGGCTTGTACCATTTTGATACTTTTACATAAATTTTTATTCTTTGCCACTTGTATTATAACTTCTTTTTGATGATGATCATGAAATACCTAGTTGTAGTTTTTCAATTTTTTATCGATATTATTGTATATTTAGTTCAGCTATGACGCATTTTTGGTTTACTTTAATTTGGTTTCTACAGTTGTTTTAGTTAGTTATTAATGAATTGTTCCTGTGTAAGCTCAACATAGACCAAGATAAATGCGAAATTCTCTTGCGATCCATACATTTGCACTATGGACGAAATTATTATGACGAATAACTATCGTAAATATATTCTGAAGGACGATACCGTGGACATTTGTTGGGCATACCACCGCTCTGGAGAATCATTTAGACACATTATATTCTGTTGTTTTCGTCCTAGAGTATTTGTAAAGGCCCAAGTCACAACCAAGATCATTGTACATCAGTAATTTTCCTTGAAATGCGATCTTGTAATTTCGAAGGTGCCATACTACAGGTATGTGCCCGACCCAGTTCTCGAAAATGGCCAAGTTACATTTTATTGGGATAAATCTATCATCACAGACCGGATTGGAGCTCCTTGCAGTAGGGAGGGACTCCTTGACGCAGCACGCAATCTCATAGCAAAGAAACAAATAAAATAAAATAAAAATGATGATTTTGAAATGGGAACAAGGTTTGTCAACTCCTGCACGATTTGTATCATCATAAAAAATCTTTAATGTATTTTTAATATGTCTAAAAAGCCACTTCAGTCCCAATCGCGAAATATTGTTTTCCATGTGTATCGTAAAATACGAACAATCGCAACAACAGGAATACTTCGCAGGCAGGATGGTAGGGTAGGCTCACAGGCTCTTTCAGGACGTGGATCCTTTTCTTAGCTCTTGAGATCCTGCCTCATTAATTCGATGGAATGGTATTGGCGTGAGGGATCCCTGTCTTGTTGGATTATTCCAGGAAAGTGATAAGGCCCTTGTTGAAAACGTGTCGTGTCGACTGGTGAGCAACGTCAACAGGTGCCAACAGGAATAAAATAACTTTAATAGGTATAACACTTGTTTATTGATGGCACTAGGAATCTTATTAGAAAAATATTTCACTTTAGTAGTTCAGTATGTTGTTGATCATTTTTCAAGAATAACAATAAAAATCTCTAATTAATACCTAAATATGTCTACTGCTATGTATGAAATACTAATAAAAATTTTGTTTTGTTTTAATTGTTTATCGTATGTGTAATAAACTGGCAAAATGTGGGTGCTAGCACCTCTGCCTACCCCTTCGGGAATACAGGCGTGAGTTTATGTTATGTTTTGTTTAATTGTTTATTATGGTATTTATGTCCCTGTGTATTGTTTAAAAAAATATATTTTCCCCACAATTTAAAAGTATCAAGATAGTTTAATCCAATTTCCCCAGTATTGCACTTTACAATTTTCTAATTTACAATTTGCCATGAGATACTGGTACACCTATAGTAGCCAGTCAGTGACTGGTGAGGGTCAACTCAAGGAACGTAACGTAGGTATTATATCCGAATTAACTCGTGTTGCATTTAATTGGAATTTGAATTATTCTTATCTTGAGTTGGGTTGTAGGTACATTTATATACCTACTTACAGGGTGGAAGGTTTTCATGCCCCCTTGAGGGGAAGTAAGTACTCGAAATACTGAAGATAGAGAATTTCACTCAAAGGAAACATTCCTTTATTTTTAAAAAGAAATAAAACTGCATTCAAAGATTTTCCAAATCTCGCAGACACACCCGGTAATCGAACCAACTAAAGCCGCGTCAATCGATAGTGACTATCATAAAGATCAAGTCTGTGTAATACACATGGTAAATTACATGAAAGGAAAGGGTACTTTTATTCCAAGAATAGGTTTCTGTTGATCGCAGGAATGGGTATTTCACCTGGGCAGAGCCGTGGGTAACAGCTAGTTAAGTATGTTCATGACATTCATGTTTTTATTATTTTCTTTTTTATAGTTGGTTCATTTCACCATCATTTCACATACAGTCCAGAATTTCTAAATGAAAAAGTTTTTGAACGGATCAACACAATAGTGTTGGGCAACTGGCATTATTGTGAATTTTATTGAAAGTGGCGACAGTAGCGACCGACGATAATATACAGTATATATATATATTTTATTCCTCTTTTTTGTATGTAATATCATTGATATAATATATAATATATTGCGACTCCAACCGATGTACGGATTCGAGACTTTGTATTTGCCAATAGTTAGTCAATAAAACTGTAGAGAAGAGTTATACTTGTACGTAGTAGATTTCATAAAAAATTTTGTGGCAATACAGTGTTTGTTTTGTTTTTGATTTGTTGAATCAGCGTTGGCGTACACGCAACTGTAGAATTCTCGCGAAAAAGTCGTCGATTTCAACTGGTAAGGTAACGTGCCCAAAAGGCTAGCGGCAATGCCCCGTTGGATGGCAACGTCAATCCGTTGTGCAAAAAAAAACCAGCCCTTTGGTCACGCGGACCATTGACCAGTTGCTTTGCTATTTCTTTGTAGAGCGGCCGTGCGATCGGACCCCACGACCCCGCGTTTCGAACCCAAACGGCTCAAATATATAATTATTGGATAAATTTTCATATTTTAACACTCACCACCTCGAAGGATATCGTGCCGTAGTCCATAACCTACTGGCCAGTACCCCTTGTGGTTCCCGCGACAGCCATGGCTTGTTGACCTTCGGGGCTTCGTATGGGGCACTTAAATAGGGCTATGGGGTAATTCCGCAGATTTAAACACGATATTTGTCTTGCAAAAGCGGGCTGTGCGAGCTATTTATAATTTGGGCCCAAGAGTCTCCCTCCGAGATAAGTTTAAAGAGATGAATATTCTAACCGTAGTGTCAAAATACATTTTCGAAAACTTAATGTATGTCAGGAAAAATATTGCAAAATTTCCAAGATTTTGTGACAGGCACAATATAAATACTAGAAATAAAAGCAATCTTGTAGTTTGTCATAGCAGACTCCATAAAATAAGTAATTCTTTCCAGGGCAACTGTATTCGCGTTTTTAACAAGCTTCCTAATGAAATCAGAGATTTACCTGTTAATAAATTTAAAAATACAGTAAAGAGCAAACTGTGCCAGAAAGGCTATTATAAAATCCAAGAATATTTAAATGATAAACAAGCTTGGAAATGAGCTGTTCGCTCTGCTGTGCTACTCAAGCAAAACATTGTATCTAGACCATAAGTTTTAGGCTAAGTAAATGTTTTGTAAATAGACCAAAAAAAAAAAAGCCCGCTGAGTTTCTTGCCGGAGTCTTCTCAGGTCTGGGCCGCGTTTCGAACCGGTGGTGGTCCATTTACTAGTATTAGTTAGTATTTAATATTTACTTTATGTTGACGTTTTGTAAGTGCCGATTTAATGGTTGCTTTGCTATTTCTTTGTAGAGCGGCCGTGCGATCGGACCCCACGACCCCGCGTTTCGAACCCAAACGGCTCAAATATATAATTATTGGATAAATTTTCATATTTTAACACTCACCACCTCGAAGGATATCGTGCCGTAGTCCATAACCTACTGGCCAGTACCCCTTGTGGTTCCCGCGACAGCCATGGCTTGTTGACCTTCGGGGCTTCGTATGGGGCACTTAAATAGGGCTATGGGGTAATTCCGCAGATTTAAACACGATATTTGTCTTGCAAAAGCGGGCTGTGCGAGCTATTTATAATTTGGGCCCAAGAGTCTCCCTCCGAGATAAGTTTAAAGAGATGAATATTCTAACCGTAGTGTCAAAATACATTTTCGAAAACTTAATGTATGTCAGGAAAAATATTGCAAAATTTCCAAGATTTTGTGACAGGCACAATATAAATACTAGAAATAAAAGCAATCTTGTAGTTTGTCATAGCAGACTCCATAAAATAAGTAATTCTTTCCAGGGCAACTGTATTCGCGTTTTTAACAAGCTTCCTAATGAAATCAGAGATTTACCTGTTAATAAATTTAAAAATACAGTAAAGAGCAAACTGTGCCAGAAAGGCTATTATAAAATCCAAGAATATTTAAATGATAAACAAGCTTGGAAATGAGCTGTTCGCTCTGCTGTGCTACTCAAGCAAAACATTGTATCTAGACCATAAGTTTTAGGCTAAGTAAATGTTTTGTAAATAGACCAAAAAAAAAAAAGCCCGCTGAGTTTCTTGCCGGAGTCTTCTCAGGTCTGGGCCGCGTTTCGAACCGGTGGTGGTCCATTTACTAGTATTAGTTAGTATTTAATATTTACTTTATGTTGACGTTTTGTAAGTGCCGATTTAATGGTCTATGCAAAATAAATTATTTTTGAATTTGAATTTGAATTTGAATATGGACCGCACGGTCTCCATGTATAGTATTCTACAGTCATCCGGCTCCCTTTGGGGATTTAGGCTTTTTGCAAATTCAACATAGCAGTCCAGAAAGCTCATGTAGGGCAGCAGCCGTGCCAGAATGTTGACTGCACCCATCAATTTGGAGGCCATACTTCAAAGATGCTCCCTGAAGTCCCACTGGCCATCTAGAACCCAAATGTTTAATATTTTTTCTTAAAAGAATATATTATTATTAGCAAAGCAACTGAAATCACTAATACCCCCTATAACACCTCCAACTAAGCTAAGGTAAATAAATTATGCTGGGTAGTATAAAAACCAGGATTCGAACCCTGGACCTCTCGATCGTAAGGTCGACTCCTTAACCACTGCGTATGGGAATGCCACCCACTATGTTCTCGCAGGTGGTCCTTAGAAGGACATGGCCTTGGTTTCATGCAGAGCCACCTTGAAACCCAGCTGCCGCAACTGCTCTGTGACTTAGACAACCGTGGTTATGGCTTTCATAGTCGCTCCGAGGTGTGCAGCACCGCACACCGTCACGAGCGTGTCATCCGCATAACATGAGATGGTGGCACCGTCTGCGAGCTCACCACGAAGCACTTAGTCATTTATGTGATATTCCATAGTTGCCCCTGTACCGATCCGATACCGTACGACATCTCATGGCAAACCGGTTATGGCTCATTGCAAGGTTAAGGAGATGACGACTTTCTCCATCAGATACGCTCCGATTATGCGGCGAATTATACGAGCGCCTCCCTAATGCAACTTCATGGCAAGGTGTTATACGCGTTATAAGAACACATAGCTGACATAAAACACCAACGCTCAACAAAGTCAGCTGTATGTGAACACGCGCAAAAAGGCACCAACCATTACCTAAGGTTTGATAAACCACAGATACTAGCCAAAGAACACAGATATATTCCTAGAATGATCCGCGAGGCTATTGAAATTAAAAACACCCAAATTTTAATAGAGAGGATGGATGGACCGTACCACCAGCTTGGGACCCAGTCATCCACTTAATCAAACCCAGTAAGCAGCAAAATCCAGCAAGACTTAACAACACAGTGAGCTCATTCTGCGAAATACGAACACCAATAATTCACCATGATTCGGGTATTTTGAGATAACTTATACTTCAAACTACGTGACAACTACCATCGTGAGTCACACCGCGAAAATGGCTGCTGCAAAGCAGCCGAAACATCGGGTTAAAAAGTAATAATAACAAATATATCGCGATAGAATCCGTAAAAAGTGGTTTTATTTCAATGAGTGACATTCGCGTAAACTTCAGAAAATATCATGAAAGCCATATTGTTTTTTAGGAAGATCCCACCATCTGTTGACAAAAAAAAATACGTTATCTCGGATGTAAGAAATATCGTAAACGTCCGCCATTGTACAGTCTCAGAATTTAATTAAATATACCTATTTTGGTTACTCGAAATTTGTTGATTTTATATGGAAATTAGTTGACCCGGTGTTAATTATAATTGTTTGAAAATGCATATTATAGATACCTACCGTATCGAAATCAACACAGGCACTTCAGTGTCTAGAGGGTCAAGTGGGGGACAGTGTGAGAAAAAGTTACTTTTATTTTTAGACATAGAAATCCGTTCAATAAATCCTCTTATTATCGTTTATTATAAAATCAGCAATCAGTAGCTCTCATATTCGATTTGAAAGAACGTTAAAAATACGTTTAAAAATTCTGTGATGTTTTTGTTTTGTGCGATCATAAGTTTGATACAGTGTTCCCCAGGGGTGGGGTCCGTACAGTTTAACAGCCATAGCAGTTTAACACACACAGTGTAACAAGGTATGGGGACACTATGATGCTGTTTCTTGAGCATTCTAAATTATTTTGCTAACCAAGTAGGTAATTCGGAGTTAGAGTCTGGCCAACGAACCTGTTGGTTTTAAGATGCCCCTTTTTTGCGCCAGTTTTCGTTGGCCAGACTCTAATCATGAATCTTAACCATATGAATCCTCGGCTGAAAACCTTTCTTTTTTTGATATAACAATATAAAGTGCCACACACCGTCACTTTTCAACCAATTGTATTACTTCTTCCATATTATGATTTCATTCCGAATGTGAAATTCGTCGATTCCATACGTAATAATTTAAAAATAAACTTAGAATAGAAGACACGTGGCATTTTAATTAATTTATTTTTGTAAAATTCTGTGCATAGTTCCTGGTTACATTTATTTTATAACTATGTCTGTTTAAGTATATATAATATAAATTAAATATTATGCCTTTTTCACGTTTACTGTATATTTTTTTTTATTTAATATTATATTGAGTTTACAATTTTAATTTTGTACTAAATCTACTAAAAAATCTTTTATCTTATTTAGGCAACACTGCAGGTCACGTGATACTAGTCTGGATTTGCAAACGGTGAGTGGAGTGCCTTGTCATCAGTCCTTTGAGTTTTTGGATGATTTTCTTTGGAATTTTTATGCAAAGTGAGTAATTTCATGAACAAAATCATTTGTACAGCATGTATTTGTTTTATTGTGGTGTTTATTTGTGATTGTGACCTGTGTATTCATATGACGAAATTGTACCTTGTTCCGTGACTAGTGATATGACGCCATTTTCTTCGTGAATGCCAATTACCAAATTCTTCAATATTTTCTTTGTTTCTGCTTCGATACGAGACTGTAATCAGTACAGATATTGACTATGAACTCTAGGTCCATGATTTGCACATGTCATTGAAGTGCATGGAATTTTCTGAAACCAAGAGTGAACTTATTCATTTAGGTACGCATTTTTTTTTGCATCACACCACCTTGGGAGGCATTTTAGTTTAGTATCTTCCGTGATTAAGCTTTAAATTATGTTTTTATAAGTAGCATAATGCTTACATCATGGGTTTTACCATTTTACTTATAATCATGTTATACCCACCTACTTTTTACGTATGTGGCTGCCCACGAGTAACTTCCTGTAAAGCACGTACCCATTTTCCTTGAAACTGTATTACTATAAAGATTCCTGGTCCGGGAATACCAATGATCACAATACTGCATGTAAATTATAACAATATACTTTTGCTGATCAGATAACCTGATTTTTAGTTTTTATTTTCTGTGTCCACCATCACTGAGATGTCACAAAAGTATATAATTTAACTACTTTTGTCTGACAGTTCTGTATCAGAAGTTTTATTATTTGTAACTGGTGGTGGCAGCTCTAAGTATTCAATGTGTACAGGAAATAATAGAAAACATAGTCAGAATATTACATTATTATCCAGGTAATATTAATTGGTCATGCTTTCATGATTTCACTGCCTATTCAATTTCCACTATTTGTTATCTCTATTGCCACTGTACTCGTGATATAATTTATGTTAATATTAACACTGTATTTTACATGTCACATTGTTTTTGTTCTCCATACTGCTTACTCATGTTACATTTTTAGTTAGTGTTTTTGTTATTGTATATTTATTTTATTTTGTCCCTGTGCTACAATTCTATTTAAAACCAAGGTTTTTATAGAATAGAATGGGCACAGAATTGAATAAAATTAAGTTAATTTTCTATATCAAACAAATATACTTTTTTCATAAAACTTTGAAACTAATATCAATTTCTAATAATTTTTAATAAATTTGAACTGGATTTTATCAAAGCAGAAGAAGAGAAAAGAACAAGAATAAAGAGATTAAAACTGCTTCAGCATTTTTTATGAAATAAGTATAGAGAGTAAATAAGGGAAGTCAGTTTTTTGAATAGATGTTGATAAAATCCAGCCATATTTTTATATACCTAATTTAATTTATTATGAAAGGAAGAAGACTTATTTGTTACTTTTATTCAATTTTAATAATACATCATTTTGAATAAAATTAATTAGCCATAATGACAGGAAAACTAATATAAAAATCATTATTTTAATGATTAATTTATAGACCATTTAAGAAACATTACAAGCATCTTTTGCTACAATTTAATGATTATAGGATACATTATTTATCAGCAATAAAGCATTATTTGGTCATTAACAATGGCTCTTAGTGACTGTTCTGTACATAATTATATCATGTTCATTAGAATAATGTACTATGAAAGAAATACGTTTTTCAAAACTTATTTATGAGCCATAGTACATTATTCTGTTAATAAATCCATTAAAAATGAATTCAAGTTCTAATAGACCCCCAATTCTCAAAGAAATTAGAGAGACAAGAAATGTTTTTTCTTTTCCGACCAATTTAAAATATGGTAAGAATGAAAGCGACAAAACATGCAACAGTTATTATACATTCCTGTCATTTAAAGCAATGCCCTAATGATGTAACATCAACTTGGCAGCAACACAATAGGTGGTATGTTGACTCTAATGAATTCCTCTCTCATTTGTCTTATGTAATTGTGCATTAGAATTTATTTAGTAGCCACTGAAATTTCTGAATTACTTCACACATAAAAACCCAATGTGAACTAAGTGTGCTACGAGTTATCAATGGTACTATTATAGCCATATTGAAAGGCCCAGTATTAGTTTAATAGATAAGGCAATTTATATGTATTAGGTATGTACCTATTTGTTGGCCCCAATGTGTGAGATGGTGTTCGTCAACTTGACTATAATGTCACACACACCCGCATAATATTGTATCAATTGCACTAAAGTGTTATCAATGTGAACATATTATATATTAAACACACATATATATTATGTTCTTTTATACATGAATGCCAGATGACAGCCAATAAAGATACCAGAACAGACATGCCATATCTTAAACTGAATTAAATAATATTATCTTAGTGTGGTCAATTATTAGATAGGACAGTATACAGGGCATTACCAAGACCTTTGGGGCCAAGTCAACTCACCAGCAAGCATGTGCTCTGGTGCAAGGTATAAAGTTGAAACAACAGTCGCTATTGTAAAAACCGAATAAAAAACAAAACATGTAAGTAGAACCGGGGATCTACAACTGGAAACAATGGCATAGCTGATGATGACTTTGTAATAGTGAGGCTGGTGCAAAAATTAACTTAGTAGTTTTATTAGTGTGTTTCTGAAGTACTTATTTAGTAGGCCAATTAATAGCGCCCTTTACACGTAATCTTCCGCGAAAGAAAACCACATTTACGTCACTTCACGAGACGTCGCTTGTTCTTGGAGCGTCCAGCTGCTCGGCGAAATGCACGCACGATAACCGCACGGTTGTGGGAGAAAGAGAGGAAAAGAACGTGCGCTCAGCGCCTCTCTCTGAACTGTTGTGCACGCGCAATAGCGTCTTTTGTTTCGCTTCGTCTATACCGCGTGAAAGATTTTGTGTACTTTGAACTTCAAAAGATAATCGCGCACAATTATACGTATAGCATTCAGCCCCGCAATCATTGACACTCAAGAAAGCGTGATTTCGTGACCGTGCGGCTAATGTCAAATATAAATTGTAGCAAGTGGAAAGATGTTGACTCTTAATGGGAAAGAGGCGTGAATGTAGGCCATCCACCACTAGACCCTCCTTATATATAAATGAATACAAAAAACTTTTGTTTTATCACTATGATTATTTCACAAGTAATAAATCGATTAGCTTGTAAAAAGTATCTATATTAACGAACGTGTCCGTCTTCTTATGTACTTCGCGCTAGTGCAAGCAATAAGTTGACAAAGTTATCGCCATTGGATAAACAGCACGATATCGCATAAAACACGAACAAACAAATTACATTGCTTTTGATATAATTTATTGATCTGGTCGATTTTTAAATGAAAGCAAAAAACATTTGGATAATTTTTGTGTATAGACCGGGCGCTACAGGTAAGTGGGAATGCATTATGTGAGTTTCGAATTTCGCAATCAGATTCGAGTGAAGAAAAGGTCAAAGAATAATGTGGATATTGACGGTCCATTTTTTACCTCCTCTTCTCTTATTCGTAAAGGGAAAAATGAAGAAAAGGTCAAAGAATAATGTGGATATTGACGGTCCATTTTTTACCTCCTCTTCTCTTATTCGTAAAGGGAAAAATGAAGAATAGGTCAAAGAATAATGTGGATATTGACGGTAAATTTTTTGGTCCATTTTTTACCTCCTCTTCTCTTATTCGTAAAGGGAAAAGTGAAGACAAGGTCAAAGAATAATGTGGATATTGACGGTCAATTTTTTGGTCCATTTTTTACCTCCTCTTCTCTTATTCGTAAAGGGAAAAGTGAAGAAAAGGTCAAAGATTAATGTGGATATTGACGGTCAATTTTTTACCTCCTCTTCTCTTATTCGTAAGGGAAAGTCATGTACTCAATGATATGAAATCATATTAATGATTTTCCATAATAATTTATAGTTTGTTTTAATTAGGGCTTTTGTCATTATTTAGGGCGACTATAACCGGACCTGAGGTATAAGAATCCGGTACATAGTTGCCGTCACGATTTTTGCATATTCAACCACCTGTAGCGCCTGCACTAGTAAGGAAAGTACAGAAATCATTATTTAATTAATGATTTATTTTGAATGATCTATGTTTATTAGCAAACATTTTAAAAGGTTTACTGCTTTAATACAAATTCACGAAAGAAATTGTAAATAAATTTAGAACACGACTCTTGTTAATACGTCGGCCACCATTATTGTGCGTCTAAAAATACTGTCTTAGCTCCTGTAAATTCGATAATTTGGTTGATATATATTATCATTGGCATAGAAATCCCGCTTTGTGGGGCTCTCAAGTAGTATATCCACAAGCGCTTACCCTTCTAACATAATCTATTCGTGGCGGAGCTCACGTGTTTGAATTAGTTTATTAGCTTTCTTATTTTTCCCGCTTATATAATATAATAAGAGGTAGAATTTCGCGATAAAAATTGAATCTGTAATTCCTCTTTATAAAAAGAAGGTGCACGACCCATTCATTCATAGATTTTTGGACTAATTGTGCGACGCTTGTAAGCGGGTTTCAGCGAGCCGAAATTGTCCTTGAAGCCACTAGTGGGTGACCGGGTTGTGTGCCTACAAAGTTAACTTTTGTATGATTAGTTTTTCTATTATTCGATAGAAGGCGATCTTCGATTAAAATACAGCAATGATTACGTTACAAGAAAACTGTATAATCTAAGTCTTTGAGCCGACAAGAACTGAAGCTGTCCCAATGTTGAGACGGGAGCGCTGAATCGGAAAGAGCGGACAAGATTTAGATGTTTGACCTGAAAACTATTAAATGAATAAATTAACACTATTGCCTTACATGTAAGTATTTACCAATTTTTTCCGTGGAGACATCTCGCCGAAGGTACCACGTAGCGTTATATTGAAGTCTCGACATCATTCATATCACACACACGCGCTTAGCTAAGTACTAAATTACCAGCCCCGGGCAGATCTTTACCATCATTGCTTGTAATCCCATCATTATGGAAGACCGCAAAACCTTTCTATTATGGTCTTCTTCTACGCAGCCTCAAAGAGCCACCGTTACTGCTCGTTGCCGGAAAGGATGATGGCTGGACCGAGTTCGCAGATAGTGAAACGATTCGCTACATTTTTTTCTGCGCATCGGTCGTGATCATTGTGCCACCATACACACATCAGGGTTACGGAATGGCCAGATTATGTCCACTGCTCCTGTAGATTTCTGAGACAATGAACCCGTCCTACTCTGTCACACAGCGCAGTTCTTCTACTGGTATTCAGAGAGACGCGAAGAAACGAGTGAATCAAAACGTGGGTCACTCCCGCCTTGAAAGAACATCAACCGGAAGCAGTAATTGCTATCCTTCAAAACAAAAGAGTCATTGTCACTTCCGAATGTCACAATGTTTTCCTGTAACGTATAAGTATTAACGTACAGTTAGTCGTTTTGAAAGGGTGGTCGAAGCGCTCAGGCGCCAGGGGTCTACTTCGCAAATAGCACTTTTCTTTATACCTACTTCTCTGTTTTCCTACTTCGCAAATAGCCTACTTATCAAACAGTCTATTTCGCATTCAGCCTACTCTTAAAGAGACCACTTCGCATACTGCCTACTTGTCAAAGAACGATCTAAGTACATAGAAAATTGTTCGTTACATTACCATAATTTCAGCAAATATTGTAATAAAAAAAAACTGTTTTTTGTAAATATTCTTTTATTGTTATTTCGGCAGGTTCTAGTTGACACACGAGTTTTTCAAATTTTTGGTCAAATTGTATATTGTAAATAAAGGATACTTCAGAAAATAAAGTGGCCATTAATTTCCTCTAGCAAAGAGGTAACGAATGTGCATGTGGCATAAACTGTCCAAAGATGACATTACAGAAAAAAATAGTCTGTTAGCGAAGTAGTTCAATTGAAAAGTAGTAAATTTGCGAAGTTATCTCCATGAAAAGTAGTCAAAATGAGAAATAGACAGTTTGATAAGTAGACCCCTGGCGCCTGAGCGGTTCGAAGGGCAATTTTCACCTATTTTCTTAAAAGCACATGGATAGCTTTTTTCAATCATCAAACTTTGCTGATGCATTGTTTATTTTATAATTTTCTAATTAGTCCTCCTAAATAAGAGTCACAAATAAATGCATATAGGTATACCAAATTTCAAGGGCTAATTTGGCTATAATGTACAGGCAGAACGACAGAAGAGGTCTTATAAGGATTCCGTATTTTTTTTACTCAGGCGTAGATATATCGGATCAAGTCCAACTCAAATCAATAGAGCAAAGCTAAAAATCACTCCAAACACTCAAAAATTTGGAGTCGGTTCACACGTCTTTCTTGAAGTGTTTCTTCTACTACAACCACGACACCTAGCAGCAGCTAGCTATTGCATATAGAATAAATTCCACATGTTGTACTATGGTACCGATTTGGTGATCAATTTTTACTTTTTAAAATAAATTTGGAATTTGGACCACTTTATGAAGAAAGGATTAATAATGCATTTTTATTGTTATGTCAATAAGCTTACTCAAGGTTCTGGAAATTCTACCATCTCTGCCTCCCGAATAACTTACGTAATAACAAGTTTTTGAATACATTAGACGTTATGTGTGGAGTAGTTGTGGCTGTGGCAAAATATTAATTTTAAAAGATAGATCATGTTATTTGTCACAGGTGGTGTAACCATTCATTGTGATGCCGGTGGATGCTGACCTCAACCGCACAGACGTGGTGTCGCCTGGTTGTGAGCTGAAGGGCCTACGCACTTGGAAAGACATTTGTTTGGTACGAAACTCACTCTTCCAATATCAGGTATGCACTTCCCTCCATCACTCGTTATAGTTTTTATAATAACTTTGGTTTTTTTTGTGGAATCTTAGTTTTTCGAATCTTGTCTGATTCATCTCATCACGTTTAGTTTTAACATTTCGTTTCGCTTGGATAATGACTTTGCATAAAACGTCTTTGTTAAAAGATAATGCATTTTACGTAAAATATACATTTTATTGTAATCAAGCAAGACCCTTTCACAGTACCATTATAGATATATCGGCTTAGCGGGTCTTCTATGAGCAATAACTGTTTCTAATAATACTAGTATGAAAATTGGCCGGTTACCTTGGACGTATGTACTAGGTATATTTGTTTACTCACCTTTGTGGGTGCCAAATAATCGAATGCTGAAACGTTTCGCAGAACACGTGATGCGTTTTGCGTCGTCCCAATAAGAAATTCACACGTGCTTTTATTTCATTGCCCTTAGTCGAAATTTATTTCTCGGTCTTTGTCTCTTCTCTTTGTTATAGTAATGCAATTTATAAATGAGGAAATTATGAAGTGTTAACCTGATAAATTTATTAAGCATTGTTTTCACTAACTACGCCGAATGTGGTTGATGTGTCGAGGGTAGCGTGGTATATCCCTTGTGGGCCGAGTCATGCCGAGTGGTTTGTGGCCCGTGCTGTGATAATTCAAGTTGAGACGTTGGAGCGCGGCGGCGGCGGCGGCGGTGCGGGCGCGTGGCCCGCGGAGGTCACCGCCCCGGCCCAGGACTAATTCGGGGGAGATCGACGACTCGCTCGTCGCGTCTTTGTCTGCGTCCGTCGCCTCCGCCGCCGCATCGGCCACTCACGCACGCATGGTTTTGTTTGTGTACGCTCGGCTAGCTCGACCTTTTTCGCCATCATAAACTTTACATCGGTGACAAACTACAAGTGTGTACAATGTTATAGGTAGAGGACGATACGAAATACTTTTTAATTTAATTTGCAAAATTACTACCTATGTCTTTTTATCTACTATGGATAAATGTCAGTCATCCCACCTATGCATTAACATACCCTCACCAGGTTGAACGTCCTTCGACCAAATAAATATTGATCTTTATTGGTGATTTCACTTTTATCTCGGGTGCATTGGACTTTAGATTTGTTGTAGGTAGGTACGTTGAATAAATCGAAGATGTAAACATAAATGAATACACACTATAATGACAATGTAATGCCCAAAAAGACATTACTGCTTAGTCGGTTATTAGTATAGTAGTCTTTGTTTAAATTATTTTTTTAAGAACAACAAAATATGATCGGTTCTAATCGAACCTTATAATATTGTATTTAATCATACTTCTGGTAAAATCAAACAGATGCGTTGGGGAAATCCTTGCCAACGAGGTCTTTATTGTAACAGTTAACTTTAATTGATTCGGAGAGCGCCGCTAATAGCGATAGACTCGTTTAGTATATGAGATAGGAACTGGTTCTGGTTTACACGAGTATTGCTATCATCGCAAAACCTGTCACAACAGCTTGTCCAACAAAATAAAACACGACTGCGTCTTACGGCCATGTCAATATGTAGTAGAATGCTAAAAACTGATTTTGTGTAATAATGTAAACGGACATTAGGAAAAACGTTGTGAACAACTTTATTTTGACGAATCTTTGTGTATCTTACCTTTGTAGTTATTCACGTCATTGTTACCACCGTATACACATACATTTTTTATAGTTACACAGGACAATGCCACAAGGCAACAGTCACAAGGATCAGAAATCGACATGGACTTCCGTAAAATTACGGTGACTCACTATAATTTCTCAACATAACTGATGACTCATGTCATGAATCGTAAGAAATATTATGGTAACCAGAACTCCCTAGAGCGTGTCTTCTGGTGATAAACTTTTGTGTTGAACAAAGTGCGTCTTGCGGCTATGT
This sequence comes from Eilema sororculum, assembly GCA_914829495.1. Lineage (NCBI taxonomy): Eukaryota > Metazoa > Arthropoda > Insecta > Lepidoptera > Erebidae > Eilema > Eilema sororculum. The sequence continues at coordinate 18,446,592 of OU618545.1, read as the reverse complement.
TCAGATGAGAGGACTGATCGCTGATCGCGTCGCATATCAGCATCAAATCAACATGTGTTTGTTAGCGAGCGACTAGTACCTAGTTGTTTGTATTGGTGAGTGCGTGCGCGTGTACAATGGAATGACGCGAATAGTTGCAGGCGGCGGGCATCGCGACCGCTGCTGCTCCTCGCCTCGCTCAGTTCTCGCCAGCACATCGAGCGCGCCGGAGCTCGTGCCCGCGTGGCGGTAATCTCGCTACACGTTACAAATACGTTTTCACCATCGGGTGCTGCTTATTGCATCTTATCTTGCTAGATAATTGTGCGAATTAGTGCGCCGCGTTACCTTAATACGATTTTGTGTCAGTGATATCGTTTTTGTAACTTTGAAACGCTTTCGAGCTCAGTTTCTACGTGGCCATGGGCTCGTATTCCTATTTGAAGGTAATATAGTTAAGTGCGCGTAGTTTTTGTGTGCGCCTGTGATCCGAGATGTGCCGATGGAGCCTGTGTGCCAGCTAGACAAGGCTGTTTGAAGGCCGCCGCCCCGACCTTGGTGTCAGAAGGTCAACGCCCTCACGTGTTCAAAACTTTCATGCAATTTGTAGCACAAATTATTCATGAAATATTTTATATTGGTTCCATTCCATTGCGTTAAAGTCCAGTTGACTTATCGTATTCAGCTGTGGACATACAGTTTATATGTGGGTGTATTGTGATTGTATGTTCATCAATGTCGCACCGATCCGACATAGCTCTGTTAGCTAACATTAGCGAAGGTTGCGCATATTATTTACGTTAAAATGATTATAGTTATACGTGAATTGTTGCAATTGTTCCAATCAAATATCTGCCAATCTCATTTAATCTCAATCTACCTCAGAACTAGAAAGTTTTTGACGCGCTTTAGGGTAGTTTTGTTTTGCAAATTATTTTTAATTACGTTGTACAGCGTCTCCATTTAAGCTATCAATTAACTAAGTACAAATAAAACAATTATTATCTATACAACATCTTGATCAACTTATTTTTTAAGTTAGCCAAATCTCTTTTACTTAAAAACTTGCCTTTAAAAAATACGTACTAATCCATAAATATGTAGCCGATGTAGGTATTTACGATAAAAATAAATAAGCTAAATCGATTCTCGCTTTTTCGTTAGCTTTGTTAACTTGTTTATAAATTCTACAAATATAATATTTAGTAATCAATAAAATGTTGCCTTTTATCTGAGTGAATTTAGTGGTCAGTGAATCCTACGTGTAGGAGTCCATTCTGCTAAGTGTTAGCACTTCACCCCTAGCACAGATTACCTCATTAAATCTACTACTACATTACTACTACTACACGAAGGGTGCAGTGTAGTTGTGGTGCGATACAAAAAAGAGTTACTTACCTATTATTTGAAAATTATTTCATGGCAATCGTTTATCATTTATTTATTAGTAAATCTCCTACTCGTAACTGCTTCTAAAAATAATATGATATGCCAATGTTGATTATTTTAAAACAGTAGAATAATCCCTCTGCAAATGAACATTATTATATTTGTTACCAAGAACATGACATGGAGTGCTAGTGTCTATACATATTATCTTTAATTGTTATTGCGCGTAATTATTGTTTGCACAGACGTGAACAATAATCATATCTCATTATTTATTCAGATTCTGGTAATTTAAATAGCTTACTGCGTATACTTTTTAATTTTCTAATTTAGTTTTAGTTAGTAACTCCTATTTATTCTTTATTAAGAACAAGAATTTAACAATTATAGGTTTTTTTTCGTGTAAACTCATCGGAGTGCGCAACTATTTAAATAATATATGCGTTTTTCAAGCTACTAGTAGCAAAGTGTATAGTGAGCATTGTGTTTCAAACAATGACGGAGCGCGTCTATTGTGTTGAATAGACGTGGATGAAAGAGAGAGCGATATGTTCACAATGACATGAGTAGAGCTTGCGGAGTGTCACAGCTGCGCTGCGTGTGCGCGATCAGCTGACGCTGCGGCGGCCATCTTGCCGTGCGTGTGTATGCTTGCGCCGCGTCATTGTGCAGTTGATGACGCAAAATTCTTCCTGTAAATATACTAATGTCATTGTCCTTCCTGTTCTGGCCTTTTGTATCGTCATAAATATATAACGGTGATAAAACGATTTAGTTCCAATTCCAATAATGAATAAATCGCTTCTTTGTTGTACATAATCACACGGATACACGGAAGGCATTGCGAGACCCTGGCTAGTCTGTTTTTGGTAAGAAACGTTTCCGCTAAGATAAAGACACGCATATTTTGCTTGTTCATGGACAGATGATGCTACTTTATTGCCATTCTAAATTTTTGCGTAAAGCTGGGAACTAAAGAAACATTGATGTCATGTCATTGATGATTGAATCATGTTGTATAGTTGCCTTATTATTTGTAAAATTATTGTTTAAAATCCAAAATTTAGTCTAATATACATTTCCAATCCAATAATACTTATGAAATATTAAATTAACAGGATTATCATTAAAGTCTGTACGTCTAAAATGATATTACTATCTACATTCTTCTTACTTTCCATAAACAAATTACAATAAATATTTTTATTCCAAACTAAATAGCGCGTCCCTGTTATAAACGCATAATTCAAGACAATGATTTATAATATTTCTTAACATGACATTGTACTCTGTTATTTTATTACCTTTTATTACATATACATACATAGAACTCTGTATTTGATTGTTGGTGGTTGGCAATTGTAACATATTTAGTACACAATAATTAGTTACAAAACAATTAATATCTCTTTAACTAATGGCTTTGGTATCTAATGAACAAATAATATAAGTGAGTGTTCGAGTTCTTGCGACATTTAATTTTTCTACACAATTGTTAAAAACACCCGAATGACGACAATAAGTTTGCCGTTAAACATGGGACCATAATTTGATGAAAAACTAATGGGTGTAAAATACACACATGCCATACAAAAGTTTCTATGTAATCGCGTAATGTGCTCGTAGTATCACATCGGTCTGCTGGAACGTTTGTTTTGAGGTAATAAAATATCGGGTACAAGTCTCCATCTATTTCTATAGGATCGAATTTTAATGACTGCCATTTTTTATTATAATCAACTCACTCTGTCTACCTTTATAACATTGTTTCTGGCTTAAGCGGTTTCGCCTCAACGTTGATAGTGGGCCATAAAAGCTTCTAGATATTTGTAGAATGACTCGAGGAACTAGCTCGCTTCTGCATCACAAATTTCAGTTTATTTTTTATATCCGTAATTTTTATTATGGTGTTTAAGTAGGTGTTATCGAATTGTTTTTAATGTATTAAACGGTGATAATATAAAAGAGGAATATTCTCATACTCAACTTCTCAATCTCAAGCACATTTATGTAATGTTTATATCTATACTAATGGAAATGGAAAACAGCTAGATTCAGCTGAACTTTATTTAGCATGAACATTCGCAGAGTCAGTTATAAAGGTTTACAGCCGTTCCCAATACCATACTGACAGTTAAAGATAGATCGCATCGACGGATAAAGTCCTCGGCTGTTTAAATTCAAAACATAGTAACTCCTATTTCACAACAATTTCGGAAAATAAAATTATACCGCGATGAGCTTTCCCAAAAAAAAACAGTTACCACGTTTTCAATTTAAACAGCCGATACGTCAAATTTGACTGCTGCGATCTATCTACAACTGTAAGTATGTTATTGGGAACGGCCGTTCGCTATATATCATCACGGTATTATAGGCGTAGTTCAGGCAGTAGAGTGATATCGATGTAAACTATTATTGGATCATATCATAACTTTATACCAGGCAGCTTTTCACGAAATTCTGCTGTTTGTTAGAGTTTGGGCATGCTCAACATTCGGACTATTAATTATAATAAACCTAAAGAGTGATGAGTAGTATTATAGCATATAGTCTAAATCAAAATTAGTCACGCGATAATGACTTCCTTTTTATAATGATTTCAGTACAGATAATCAAAAAATAAAATGATGTAATTACTTAACAAGAGTTGAGACTACAAAAGGAAGAATACCTTGACCAATTCCGAACCGTGACGTTGTCACATGGAAAAGCTAGTTAGTACAATTTAAATAAAAGTGATATTGAAATATCATTATATTTCGAAAAACCTTTCTATGTAAAGGTAAGAAGATATTAAAATATTATTATGATGCTAGCATATGATGCCCACACGGCTCTTCCAGTGTGGAGGTCGGTTATACCGATTTTATTTTTGGTCATATCAAAATTAAGAGCGGTTTGTTTGTAAAATTACAATTGAAAGAATCTGTCTTTTTAGAAAACCAAGATCTTTGTAGTATATAAAACCGCAGCACAATCAAAAGTTTGTGGGTCCATCGTGTACTTAAAAACATCCAAGACAAAAAATATCTTTGGGTTTAGAATCGTTAATTTAACATATCCCAAGTATTTTTAAACATCACCAATCTACATAATATTATATAGCTATATCATGTAGTCTCATTAGTAGTCGACGTTGTATCGAGTGGTTTCGGCTTCTGTAGCAAACAACCTGGCTTTTCGTAGGATTTTTCTTTGCGCTGCACGATTTTTGTCTCTCATACCGTTACTGTTACCGTTGATCGAGTGGTCAGACCTGTATCTTGTCTCAACCAGACGTAAATTCGAGCACTGTGCCTATGTATAGAACTGAGTGAAGTTTACATTCGTGTTTTGGGGATCGTGTTGACCTACATACAAACATATTTTGTTTGTGGGAGGTAGCCTAAATGTAGGGTTACAATAATATACTGATACCATTAATAGCTGCAGCTGTTTTGCTGATACGTAGATAAATTATAGTTATTGTATATTTTTGGTACCGTTGTTCTGTGTATTCAAAAGCTAACAAGATTGTTCACCTCGCGGGCGATTATCTGATCTTCAGTGTTAACATTTCGAGTAATCCGTTATTATATGATTTGACACACGTATGAAAATTTGTTTATGTCCTCTACTTGGTCTGGTTAATTTTATGAATTAAGGTTGACATTTAAATTCCATTAATATTCAACGTTAATACTCGTTTGTCGGTAAGCTTTAAATAACTTACTTTTGGTTACACGCCTTGTGCCCGCGATATAAACAGCTTTCATTCGGTTTGCGGATGTAATCATTCAGTTTGCATTCGAGGGATGCTGACTGATATGCTCTGAAAAAATACAGGCAGACTAACAAGTAATATAGATTATAGTGCGTGAGTGACTGAAAGCAATTCCCCTTCTGCGGAGGTTAAGTTTTGTGTTTCTATAATCAACTAATCAGACACACAGAAGTACTTGTAGCCACAATTGTATCTAAGCATTTATTTTTACTTAGCTAACTAACGATTTATAGTTCTTGTTCATGCACATTTTATTTTTGAGTCATTACTTGCCTCTACCAACCTATCCACTTGGTGGCAAGCTAATGCCGTAGTAGCTTATTGACAATTGCCGGCACCGTACGAGTGTTAATTGGTCTAAAATGGTCATCATAATGTCAATATACAATGTTACAGTGAAAACTCTTAACCAGACAAAAGTACGTTTGACTGAGAAAAACAGTCAAACAAGTTGGTTAAAAGTAGTTTTGGCTAAAAGCGTCACGTCAGTCAAAACCACTTTGAATGCAAATAGTGAAAGTTTAAAATACAGGAGCTTGTTTATTACAAAGGTGAATAGTTTTGATTTGTCGCCGAAAGCGAACTCAGCTCGTAGGCCCTGCGCGTCTCCCCATTCGCATTTATAGATACTCGATGAGGGATCAGGGTTGTATATTATAACAGTTAGTCAAAAGTACTATTGATCAGTTAACTTTTGACTGATTACGCGTTTTGACCGAATCTTGTCGTGTAATAACCGCTTTTCTGGATGTGTTGATAATAATGGAATTCGACCAGGGTACTTCGCGCTTGAGCAATGTGTATGGCTCTGCCTCTTCCTAATGTTTGTTGCAAACACAATAATATATTTAGTTATTTAATATGTAGGCTACGTGTTTCAATGCACTCTGTGAATTACCTTCCTCTTCAAATTATTATTTTTCCTTAACAGCAAATCAGTGTACGATCATCCTATATTCATTCATAGCTATGACAATCTAAGCATCTATTGAAATATTGTACCATTGTACAAGTCTAGAATAGCATTCTATTTGATGTCTATTTGCTTTTAAAATTATTCAATGTCAGTCCATTGATCTACTACTTACTTTTTACTTTACTAAGTATTCGTTTTTATACGTTCGGTAACAAAAATTCTGCTGCAACATTTTCACAGTATGTGATTATTACCTGTTTTCCCCACTTTGTGGTCAACTGTGCCCACTGCTAAGTTAGTAGCCAATTCATGTGCGCTCGTATAAAGATAAGTGTGATGCAGTGTCTTTTCCTTGTACTTCGTTTTTACGTCATACGACTGACATCTAACGCTTTCTATTTAAAATACGATTTTATTCGTGGGTGGTAATTTCATGGTTCATTGAGAGCCGGTGGTGTCTGTGGCTCCGTAGGGGTGGCACTTAACAGATGTGTCAACGTGGGGAGTTGAGTCAGACAGGCTGCTGTCGCGTCATGTGGCGCTGTTTGTGTGTGTGTCTGTCCGTCAGTGCACCGCGAAGCGGGTCGCGTTCGAATTGCGTAGCGAACACACTCGGCAACTGGGTCAGCGGGGCACGGCTCCGCACGGGCCGCCCGACGCTGTCGTCGCGACGAATCTCACACACACAAGCATTATAGCTACGAAATACCTTACAACTTATCTAGTATGTCCGTATTTTGAGGATAAGGAAATGTTATAAATTCCTTAGTAGGTATTAGTGATATTTTCCATATCTTAGTTCTTTAGTTGAATTGCTCATGACGTTAGATATTCTCTCGGTACATGTAACTTTTACTTTTATAGCCTAAAATGTCTTAACTTTATAATGTATAGTTAATTCTTTTGAGTACATCGCAGGTATTGTGAGGCTTTAATTGAACATCACGTTTCCGTCTATGAATACGTTGATAGTTGCCTTGACATACTTGTTTCGTATCAATATTTCATTAAATTATTTACCGGTGTTTATTGCAGCATGCAACTCCGCTGTATTTCGCATAGTTGTTCAAACATCAAATGCAAATTCATTATGGGTACCTTTAAGTGCTTGGCTAAAGAGTAAGAAAAGGAAACAGTAGTAAACGAGAAATATTGCTAAATCTTGCAACTTGAAGTTTAGTGGCTTATTTCTAATTTTTACATACATAATATACTCACGTCTGGAAATCCTCGATGGGGTAGGCAGAGTAGCATTGGCACCTACGTTTCGCTAATAATTTCAAATTTTTATCGTTAATATAAATATACCTATAAATATATTTAATGAAATTTTGTGTGATTCAGTTCAGAAATTGAAGTGATTCAGATGTGGCTCAATAGCTCAGTTGGAAGTCCCTGTAAGGGAAAGGTCGTGGGTACAAGTCCCACTTGAGCGCTTCTTTTTCCCGATGTATTTCGAATTAGTCTTTTATGAGTGTACATCGTAGTTATTTCATAATATGTAAATTAATTATATTAAAAGTAATTATAAATGAAAGGCCACGTACGTCGTTTATTTTATAACACGTCCAGTTGAACCAAACTAGCGAATTCCTACAAGTAGTTTCTCAACACGCTGCGTCAGCGTTTCGCCGTCACGTTCACTACTGGACTTTGGACGAAGGATCGTGCTCGATGCGTGCTCGTGAATATAATAAGTGGTGTGCGCGGGCGCCGCCCGTGCTGACCGCCTATCGACGCTTAGCACCCCTGCGTGCAGCCCGGTCGATGACTCCCCAAGTCCCGAGAGCGGTGCTAATGACCTCCATCGCACACTCTCCACTTTTAACACTTAATGGCAATTATTATTGTACAGTTAATAACTTTAAATTCGATAAGGGGACAACCTTATCGAATATAAAGCCAATTTGGTTCTCATTGTGTATGCCTTACTGTCTTGTGGTGCTCCATTTTAGTATTGAACTTTTTAACAATATTTAATTGTGATGAAATTTTCTTTATTGTAGCATTTAATCGTTCTGTATTTGTGGTTCATTTTAAATTTATTAGTTCGCTTACCGTCGAGGTTGGTGAAAACCTTGCAAGAAGTTACTGCAACATCGAATTTTTTTTTTCGATGCCGTGACAACAGAGATACCTATGCAAGTCAGTGTTACTTTTGCGACCTTGGCGTGGGGCGCGGGGCAGAGCGGGTGATCCGTTTCGCGGGCGCGTTCCACTTTTGCGTTAGCTCTCTCTTGTTACGCAAACCTGTCGTTATGCATATTATGTTTGCCTCTACGAAATCATATACAACTCTTAATACCACTTTCTACAGCATAATCATGTGCTGTATATTATACACAATTGTATTGATTCTCTCGCTTTGCCTTGGCCTATTTTAATTTTTTCATATTCTTTACCATTTAAACATTAACTAATTATAAGTTTCATATATTTTTGAAGGCACTCTAGTCGACCATAATTTTGTGTGATTGTTCCAGGGCCCACCGCGATCCTGACATAAAAGGAATTTACGTAACAACTCATTGGCAAGGAAAGCCACTAACTACGAACACAGCAAGCCGGAGATATTTACTTACCTCTAAATTGAAACGTTACTAAGTGCAGTAAACTTGCCGTTACTATTGTAGAACATTGTGTGTCGAAATACAAGTGCAATATACAATTAGTGCAATCGTACTTTTGAACTCGAGTGAAGTGACTTTGTTATATTGAAGTGAAATTATCATAGAACAATGGAGCGTGAATCGAATCCGATGGAGACGTTATGCCGTTCGGGGTGCGGGTTCTACGGTAACCCCTCTACAGATGGACTCTGTTCAGTTTGTTTTAAGGTAACATTTAAACTTTTCTTGTGCTTACATACCTTTTACACTGTAAACAAAATATAATTGGAGCCTATTTTATTGGATGGTCCAATGGCAAAATAAATGATTTTGTTTGTTTTGACTCGCTTGCATGTTGGCGAATTGTCTAATTGTACGAAGAGTGATTCATCATGAAACTTATTTAATTTATACAATTAGTGCAACTTTTTTTGTTACTAACTAACATTCAAACTATTAGATATCCGTACAAAATGTAATACGATTTTGGGAAAATACCTCCAACGTCAAGTAGTTTTACCTTAGATTATGGTAAAACTACTTAGGGTGTCCGACTGTGAATGTCCGAAATGCAGTGTATCTTAAACATAACAAAACACACACACAACATGTTTACATCCACCAAGATTTTTGATGAAAGTCCGATTTTTTTTCCTTTTCATGACAATTTCGGATATTTCACCGGTGACTGTTAACATACACCACGACGTCTCATTCATTACACAACATGCGCCGTGCGCCCCGACAATGATAGATTAGGTTAGAAGGGTATACACCTTCGTTGGTTCTCTTGTGATAGTACAAAGGAATAGTCGTCGACTTCGATTAATATAAAAACTATTTGTAAATGAAGGAAAGGTTACATTATCAAAAGTCTGAAGCTCACTATGCCGAATATTCAAAATACCGAAAGTATAAAATATAATGGTAAATGGCACCACCGTCACCCTTAAAGACGGATATAAAGAGAAGGAAAATTTGAAATGATTCAGGTGTGGATCAATAGCTTAGTTGGAAGAGCATTCCCCCTGTAAGGGAAAGGTCGTGAGTTCAAGTCTCACTTGAGCGTTTCATTTCCGATGTTTTTCGAACTTAAAAGTTAGCATATTAAATGCTACAAAAAATCATTGAAATTTATAGGTATTTAAACTATCATGGTCAGTCACATTATTATTAGAGGTATCAGGATATTTACCATGTTGTATAAATAAATATCCCGATACCTCTAATACCTCATAACGAAAGTACAAAATGTCGAAGTAAAAAATCCGGTGTACAAAATCCTGATAATTCGATTTTTGGGTGGGCTTGTTTCAATGGTTATAAAAAAAAATGATGGTGATATTGAAATTAGGTATTTTCGGATACATAACCGAAATAAATTATTATGTTGAGTTGAAAGGATTACGAAGAGTGATTATTTTCACAAATCGCTAGTTTACAACAAAACACCGACTTTTCTAACCTTCACACACACGCTCACACTGTAAATCGCCTAATCTAAGATTCACTGAATCTCCTTGTGTTAACATTCACCGGTGTATGTCCGATTCAAGTATAAATTAAGAAAAATTTCGGACTTAACACCATCGATTTTGGTGAAAGGCAACATACACCGGTGCATCTTAAAACATTCACTAATTTTGGACATTCACAGTAACATATATACATGGTCATTATATATACAGTTTAAAATGTAAAGGTGCATACACTGACATACTTATTTCTTTGGCCGTGTGGACAGCTCCAATTAGTACTGGTTGAGCCGTAGGAATACTAAAATATTAGCCATAGGAATAGTAAAAATGTACCATTCCGTAATATTAAAAACAATAGCGATGAACTAAGTACATATAGTAGCTACAAATAGGGACCTCTGCGTGATGCGCCCTGGCCAACGGAGACGGCAGCGACTCTCACGTAAGAGAGTTGCTGCTGCGTGCGGTTTATTCCCATCTGCCACCCCTAGACTTTCCACCGGGTTGGTGTTTGGCACTAATTAGGTGTCCGTTTACCACCCCGGTGGTCAATGGCACATGATTAGTTTCATCCGCCCCCTTCATAACTATAGCGTCTATTTTCATATCCTATAGGACGTATATGAATTAAAATATATTAACTAAATATTTGAAGCTATAGCGGAGTGGAAAATCCTTGAATGTGTGGTTATAAAAAAATAACCACGAAGGCTAATGCGGCAGCTCCGCTCCCGCTTTAGCCTTCTAACCTAATCTATCCGAGTCGGGTGCTACCTTATGCTAATTGATACGTATAGACCCTTTATCTATGAAGGGGGCGGATGAAACTAATTATGTGCCATTGACCACCAGGGTGGTAAACGACACCAAATAAGTGCCAACCACCACCCCGGTGGCAAGCCTAGAGGTGGCAGATGGGAATAAACCCTGCGTACGGCCAATTCATTGTTCTCATGTTGCGCTGCCTGGATTCTCGAGGTTGTACTACAGTTGGCAACATAGAACAACCGAAAGTCGAAACTCTTAAAGCAGCGTTTGTTAATACGAGGGATAGATCATATTGCTTGTCATTCTAGTAAATCATTTTAGTATCTACTTACGGAGTGGGTATTTTTCATGTATGTGTATAGTTAATGCTGTTTTTCTAATATTGCTAGATTTGTATTGGTCATTTTTAATATCGACTTGTACTTTTAGTCATTAATGTATATTTTCATCATGAATTTAGATTGTAATGGTCCTTCTTACGTTCACATCCTACATCATAATTTCACGTTACGATTACGATATTGTTTAAAACTCAATACAATTACAGCCAAATCGACAGTAAGGCTAATTTAATATGAATACTAATCATTACACTCAAGAAACTTTTCTGTTTTCAAAATGACTTAAAGGTTGTCTGCATAAAATAAAATGTCACTGTAGTTGAAACTATTTTTTGAAGAAAGTAATATTTGAAAACATAATTAAGACTTCCTCTTTATCCGAGCGTCAGTTCAGGTTGGATCCAAGACTTAGATCGTAGGGGCCGTTGTCGTTTCCATGATTTAGTTAATTTTGGTGTGCCGTAAGCGACTGTCGTGTGACTCTGACCCCAAGATCCCGTGAGGAATGCCTACTCCAAAGCCTCGTCCGTTATTCAGCAGTTGTAGTACAGGTGAAGTTTAGGTTGGCTTGGCCCCGAAGCTCGATCAAAAAACTGTAAGCGGTTATATTACTACGACATACATATGCTCACGCCTGTTAATCCCTGAAGGGGTTGGCAGAGGTGTAATAACACCCACGTTTCGCCAATTATGAGTTTCAGTCCCACGGATTTATTATTTATTACTAAGAGTCTTCCGCTAATTTATTGTCTAAGATGTGACTACAAAGAGCAGATGATGACTTAACACATGCACATGGCGGATGCTAATACCAAAAACAGGAAATAATTCATGTTTTTTTCATATTAAAAAATGGTGCAACAGCGTTCGGCTCGCCTCATGGTAACAGTTTATCGGTGTCTATGACTATTACCGCTAGCAGTCCACAGGTGTCAAGCACGTGTTACTGACCCTAGATAGAGACACAACATTAAACAAATATAAATAGGTCTACTCCACCCATTCGAGCGACTTCAAAATGGGGCCGTAGATTCCGTTATAAGTATTGTAAGCTATTAAAATATTTTCCGTTTTTAAATCACTTCACTGAGTGCAATGTATTTTAAAAGGTCTAATTATCTATATTTTATATCATTAACTGTTCACAGAAAGTTTCTAATAGTTAAAAGTAAATTTTAAGTAAGGAATTCTAAAGCTTTTTTTTTGTTAGGAAAATTAATAATTAGTTTAATTTAACAAATAACGTTTTTTAATTAGAAACTAACCACTATGATGCGTGTCTAGGATTCAGTTTCAACCAAAAATTAGAAAGGAAGTACGTAATCAAACTTTTATTTCTTTCCTAATTTGGTGCTCTCGCGTTGGAAGTGCTGGCCTGATATTTGGCAATTATAACAACAGAAGGTATTTATTGTGGAATTTTGTATCGTTTCAGGAGGCTTTAAAGAAAAAACAGCAACCGCCAGCGACGTCACCGTCACCCGTCTCGACGCCATTTGTGGCTGCGGCGGCGTCGACGCCGCTCGCGGCGGCCGCTCCCACAGTGCCCAGCCTCCCCGCCCAGGCACAGACACATACAGACGTGAGGCCACACTTCTCTTATTAACTACACACCACACACCACCCACTACCATTACCGCTCAACTACTTGCCATTTTAGTGGGCCTACACACATTTTACGCGTTAACACGCGCTTCGCACATTCGTCCAGATGTTACCTATACAAAATGTGGTGTCTTAAAATCGTTTTGTGGTTTTACTTTCTATTCGTTTATAACAACAATAATTTGAACATGATTTCATTACGTTCGGGTAATTCTGTGTGTAATTTAGATCCTAAAAAACGTTAGAGTTTCAGTTATTCTCTCACCATTCTGTATCAGTAAGACTAATAGCACAAATATCTACTGGGCATTTCAGTGCGTCAATAGTGATAAGCGCGTGTTGACCGCTAGTGATAAATAAGGTGTGAGTAGGTCCTTGTACGCATTTCCATCTACTATGATAATTTATGTTAGGTACAAACATATGTTAGGAAAAATACACACCAAAAATATTTTAAGCAAAATGAGGTTGTCAGTACTAACTATTCGCTATAAATGTTTAAGTAGTATTAGTATGCTTATTTTAAAGTGCTTCCTACACGTACCGCGATGATACATATAGGTAATAGCTGTTTTCGTATTTAATGCAGATTTGGTCAAATGCATGTTCCGTCGCTATACGTGCAGTAGAACGCAAGTGAGAGTCGTTACAGTGAAGGTGAAAATGTACGGGCGCATAGATAGATATTGTAGTCCAATTTCAACGACCAGACATACCTATTCTGAGTAAAAATAATACTTAATCAACATTATTTCCTTATAACTCATGACGAGCAGTCGTGTAAACTTGTGAACAAAAACCGTTAACATTTTCATCCAGCAGTTGAAAAAACAATTAGTCATGCTTGTTTTTTTGGTGCAATACTCGCAAACAACACTATAAAAACAATTTTACCCAGATATTAGTTTCGACTGCTCTCCATAATATTATTGTTTTTGTACACTGTCTTATAAATAACATTAACCATCGTTGACTTGTCTGGTTATATACTTTGGGTACTTTGGATCTAGATAGAGCCATAAGTCCTAGAATCATGATCTCAGCGTTGTTCCCCGGTTGCGTCCGACGCTTTCACCGCGAAGCTTGCTCTTTCTCCTGATGTTTGACCACCCAACCTTAAAACCCCGAGAAGATACTAGATAGCCTACCCAGAGACTCGTCCCTTAATCTGCAGGTGTACTGGTTAGACGAGGTTGGTTTGGGATCTTACGATATTAGTAGGCGCCCCTCATACATCTTCATATGTCTCAGAATATTCAGCTTGGTAAAATATCCTAGTCTATTAATATTTGAATGCACAATATAAGACTAAGGTTCTAAATTATTAACTGAAATGATGTTATTTATATACATTTAAATGGTGGCGTTGATCGGTTTCAAAGCTATCGCAGGTAAGATAAGCAACATTATATTTTAGTATTAACTTATAAAATATGGTTTTTACACTTTTTACTATATAACGCAGTAGGTTATAGCCAGCCGTTATCCATTTTATGTGATATCGTCAAAACAGCAATCAGTCTAAGTCTAGATAACATCAATTCTCATACTTAATACGTGTATCAAATGAATGCCGCGTAAAATACGAATATGATTCATCAGTTTTAATGTCATCACTTCACACATTCACAAATCATCAGACAGTGAGACAGTGATCAACGCATACAGAAGATTCTAGAATTATTCGTGTTAAACCTCTGTGAATCTTAGTAATTTTTTTTATGAGAACAAATGATAAGATGCTTGTAAAACTTAGAGATTTTACGCTGTAAGTCCGGATAATTTACTTGTTATCGTCAGCGTTTGTTTCGAGATAATTTATCTCGCGTTAGACTCATGCTCATAGCGCCCGCGTTCAGCATAGCACAAACAGTATCGATACTTAGCGAACTATTTAGCGCCATTAATTATTTATGTTATTTTATATCTTAAATAATAAATAACAAGCATTCTAAAAAACTAAATTAATAATATTTTATGCTGTTTATTGATATTCTAGCTATTTGCCTGTGACGTTCATAGACTAGTATGAAAACTTCATCAACGAAATACTGGCACGCCATTATTTATTTCTTTTTAAAATAGGAATTTTTACGTCAAGTTGACATTGCGTTCACAGTAAAAAAACAGAAAAAACAACTTTTATTTATTTATACATCGGCAAAATTATTTATACATCATTATTTTTGAAGATAACCCGTGTTTGTTATTCAGTAGTTTTTAAAATGTAATACATTTTATTTGTTTAGTCCCTCAAGTCATTGACTCAAGATGAGGGGCACCTTTACATCGTAACTGGTGAAGTGTACACGCTCCGAACTAGTAAATACGCCGATATAAACATTTTCTTGGTTCAAAGTAAACACTTTGACCTTTAAATTCAGTTGCAACAAGTTATACAGCGATAGATCTTAGTGATACGAAACAATGTTGACTGGCGGTCAAAGTCAAAATGTCCAAGTTGAAGTTTATAAAAAAGCTGAATAATGGAAAATGACCCTAGTAAAAAAGAGTCGAAGGGGAAGAGGATATTCAAGAAAGCAATTCGACGTAACAGTAAATCTAACAACAGTAGTCAGAATTCTGCCCTAGAGGCAGGCATCGGCGTCTCCCGTTCCAAGAGCTTGGAAGACAAGCATCAAGCTATTGAGATTAATGACAGCACGCCGCTGCCAAAACCCGATGGGACCAAAGGAAATTTGGAGCCAGCTGGAAAGTCGAAACTAGATGAAAAAGCAGCAGGCCAGAATCAAGGATCAGCCCCCTATGTCGAGACTAAAAACAGAAAAAGCGTGGACATCCAAGAGAATCTCAACCAAGTGTTCGGTGGAACGCCCTCTGCGTCTAAGAAGGATGCCAAACTAACATTATCTCCTCCGAATCTTGAGATTAAAGATCAGCGTCCCTTGGAAGCGGACGGTGTCAAAAAGAACTTAAAACGGGTTCGTTTGGAACTATAAAAGTAGTAATTATAGCTCAGTTTGAAAACTCACTTCACTACCACTAAATAGCTAGGTGGCATCAAATAACATGAAATATTTTGGTCACTATACCTATTAATAAATGACCAATAAATAAATATAGGCATTTTTAACACTAACTATTACTACTATACACAAAGTCAGATTAAATTAAAATTATTTATTGCTAGACTGTAGTATTTACAGATTAGGTGTAAATAATGGTTTAGTTCCATACATTCTACAGTAGTTACGGTATTCCAAGTTATTTATATGCGTTTATCAATAATAATGTCAATTAGTCAAACAATTAACCTAGTAAAACGAATACAAACCAAATTGCATCTAATCGAATTATAGATTCCCTTGAGTTTCTTAAGTGCGTTTAAATGATGATAAACAACGTTATATGATTTTGTTCTCGACGTTAAAACTGCAGTAATTATGGCATTACAGAAAACGGAATAAAGAAGTGAATTCCATAGTAGCCCTTTGTCTTCGATGGGGAGTTTAGCAGCATAGTACTAACTCGACTGCCAGCTGCGCCGTATTGGAAATTATTTTTAGTTTAGTTCTTGCTAACTCTTTTTTAAATTGGGCTTTACATTAGTAATATTAGACACTAACATCCCGTAACTAATAAATAGCGTTGAGAAAATACCACGATATAAGTCTTTATTGCTTAAGAAGCAGGTAGATAACAATTTCGGGAGTCTTACTCTGATATTGACGGACTTAAAGCACCGGTTTAAGCATAAAATGTATTAATCATATGAGTGATTACCGTAAACAGTACTCTAGTGCCGCCAATCTTTCATGCATGACATTTCCTCCTCTCACCACAGTTTCGCGCTAACCAAACTTATACACAGACAAACAAAATAAACGACTTAAAACAGAATAGAATACTTATTATGATAAGGACATATTGCTGCCATACAGTGATAGCAGCAAACCCTCAATACCCACAAGATAGGCTAGTAGATTTGTATATTGTAAAGAAAGGTTGAATCATTCAAATATCAAATATATTTACGAAAAGAACGATCCCACCTAAATCAATTCAATTTCATAACATCTGCTGACACACCTGTAGACTTGACATGAATTTAGGTAACCACATTCATGAATTTAGTTAACCTGAATACGATTATTTATGTCGAGGGTTTTAATTTCTTGTTTTTGAAAATTTATCGCAACTACGTAATTTTATTTGACAGTCTTAAAGCAGCTACCATGTAACTAAAATGTGTTATTTTGAATAGCAAAATGTATTTTTGCCTCTCTCTCTCTTTCTCTCCAAACTTAAGAGCTGCGCTCTTGTTGGTAGAGTGATCACCATTCTTCTCTCTCCTCCGCCTCATTTTTGTCTCATAATATATTATTTTTTCATGCTTAATTACAGAAATTGGAAGAAGACAGTGGTGCGGGCACAAGTGGGGCGAGTACTGGCACGTCGGACACAGACGCAGACGACAAAGACCCCAGCAAGGACAAAAAGAAAAAGAATAGATGTGCCGTTTGCCGCAAGAAGGTTGGACTCACAGGTAAACATCGAAATCATTCTTCTCCAGCAAAAAATACACCTCCCCGACAATCAATAGAATACCTACCTATTCGACTGCTCCGACTGTTATTTTTTTTTTCTTGAAGGGCTATTCTCGAACAATAGTTTTCACTTTATGGTACTATATTGACTGTGTGCGATCGTAACGAGAAACAGGTTGTAAAGTGCAATGCCAACGATTGCTAGGTGATTTGAAAGCACATAAATATCAACAAAGTAATTATTTATTTTGTATTGTTCTGGAGTTTTGAAGATATTAACAAAAAATTAGTAGATATCATAAAAAAGAAACTTTCTGGGTGCTAATATAATACAAAGTAGGATGAATACTTTGACGTGAACATTCGTGGAAGCTATTTTAGGTTAAATGGAGTTTAATCGAATTCCAGCGTGAAGTGTCATTCCATTAGTCTGGCTTATTTATAGTCGGTTTCGTGTTATACTTGCTGATAACCTTCATGCTTTAATATTTCACGACATTTGAATCACAGATAATGAACAAATTACACCATTGTATGCTAAATTTATATACACACTCCGGTAAAGACTATGTGTACTTATGTGATCAGCAAATAATATAAATAAAACTTGTAGGCGTACATACCTATCCAAATGTTAACTACTGTAAAACGGGATAAATCCAGATCAAGGGGGTAAATAGGAACAAAGTTATTGTTTCAAGTGGAACTATAGACAACTAGCTTTTGCCCGCGGCTCCGCCCGCGTGGATGACGGTTATCGTGACCAAACATAGCCTTTGTCCTTTCCCTATTTTTTTCTAATCCACCCCTATACCAAATTTCATCAAAATCCGTTCAGTGGTTTAGGCGTGAAAGCGTAACATACAGACAGACAGAGTTAATTTCACATTTATAATATTAGTATGTAAGTATGGAAGTATGGATTTCAATGTGATAATACTGATAATGAACAGAATCAATAAATATCTGGTCAAACTCTTGAGAATTGATGTTGAATGTTATCAGAGAAAAATGTGACTATTTTGTTTCTATTTCATCCCTCGATCGTTATTTACTTCTTTTGCCCGGCACATGTTACTCGGCCGAGAAATCACACAACAACGACAAAATCGTATTTGTCGGTCGTTGATTGTTTATCAAAAGTCAAAAATCGAGAATTTATTAACGAGTATTCAACGCGCACTACTTGCAAAATATTCATGTAAAATCTATCCCAAATATTTTTCGTCATAAATCCGTCCCAGTTTGGTTTTTGGATTGGCCAACACTATTTTTCTTATCATATTGAAATAGCTACCGTTACTGATCAACCTCAGAAGACGGGGCGACAGTCCTCTCTTCCTCGTTAAGCTGACTGAGCCCAGTTTTTCTGACATTACTTGATTACTTCTATAGTCGTACTTCTATTTTTTTAATCTCAGTAGGGTACGCCTGATAGCAAGAATTTTCACTTTTGATACTAGTTCCGGGAATTTAAAGAAAGCTCAAAGCTCAAACAAAGTGGTGTTATTAATAGGCTATTTGACTATTTTTTTTTTACTTTCGAAAAATGACCACTTTCTTATAAAATGATGCACTGTGAAAGTAAAATTTTCATACGACAAAAGTTTTCATGAAATTTTATTTTGAAAAATTCAATTTATCGCGACACCCGAAAACGCTCCATACAAAATCGTACGAAATTGTGACGTCACGCTTCGGTAGCGCCTAGTGCAAATGAATGGAGTGCAATAGAATATCGCATTTATCTCGGTCTACGTTGCGTTTACACGTATATAGTTCATAATAAAAGTTATTTAAAATTTAATGAGGAATCTAAAAAGTTTTATATTTGAATTGAATTTGATTGTTTATATTTCAACTCTTTTTGGCTATTTCAACTAATGAAAAGTCATAGTATCAGTTTAGATATGCAATATTTTTTTTTGCTAAGCATATTTTTTCAGAACAAGCTAACATATTAAGCAGTATTGGGAAGAATCGACGACTTAGTCAAATAGCCCATTGTGACGTTGAGGCATTAGTGTTATCACTTCACAACATGATGAGTCATCGTTAAGTACCTTACCTAAGGTCACGGACTTATCGGCCGCCACTCATACGTATTTAAAACATTTGGTAATTTACTATACAGCTGCCAGATAACTAAACGACAAGTTATAATTTCTAGTTATTTCCTCGTTGGAATATGGATAGGGCATGAAAATGTCATTCTTTTAAACTAAACGACAAGTAAATATCAGTCTCACATAGGATTGAAAGGAACCATTGCTTAATACAGTCATACGTTCGGAAGAACGATGATGAAACTGTGATGTTAAATTTATCGAATTTTTGTGGTTGATAAGTGACTATGGTTAATTGATCAGGTCGTTAAGGGTTAGATATATGCTAAGATGGGTACGTAGAACTTATGAGTACCGAACGGAAGATACGCCACGTATTTGAAGAAAAGCATTCAAAACCGGCACTCGGATGTATGCATGTAATGTGATCAGGGTGCAGGAGATGAAAATCTGAAGTAATGGTTACCCACTAATTAAATCGTGCAGTGAAAGTCGGTCGTGAAAGTGATCAGGTACGATCATTCTCACGCGCTGAGCGTCACATTTTGACTGAAAATAGTGCCCCGTTTTCACAGTATGCTAAGCCCAGCAGTTGCTATCAGCCCTCTTGTACATAATTCGGCAATCGAACCTACGAGGCATAGTAGCGAGATGACAATACATTACATCTTATTTTTTTAGATAGAGAAGACTGCAACCATCACGTGGGGTACCAACCATGTGGTGCCTAACCTTAATAATACAATATGTCCCATAAGCATTCATTACACAGTAGGTTTTGCTGTCAGTTTACAATAGTCACGGCCGTGATTGACGAATAACCTATCGTTTAATGTGGTGACCGATGGTTGAATGAAGAATTTTTGTTCTAACCATCGTTCAAACGTAATTCATGACTGATGGCATGAATGTTGCGTGCTTGCTAATAGGCATGAAAGGCTTGAAAGTTTATTCCTATAATAAACAGGCAATGTCACCCAATATATTGGCTGTTTATTCTAGGAATAAACTTACTCGCGCTTGGTCGAACCAGCTCTCAGATGTATTATATTCTAACCCAGAAAGTAAAGTGATATTTGCCTCTATAGGTGTGTAATATGACAGTCGAATAGATACGTATTGTTTCTCCCGTCGCCGTAGCTAGCTAGACTGCTAGAATATAACGCGCATGTATGGTATGGCAGGGTTCGAGTGCCGCTGCGGAGGGCTGTTCTGCGCGGTGCACCGGTACAGCGACAAGCACGAGTGCTCGTTCGACTACCGGGAGCTGGGCGCGCAGGAGATCCGCCGCAACAACCCCGTCGTCGTGTCGCAGAAGATCCACAAGATATGAGCACGTCCCTCACCGCACCGCTAAACATACCTTTATGATTTTCTCTAAATAAATATTCGATCGAGTTTGTGTTTCTTATTTGCGTTTTGTATATTATGACGGGCGGCCACTCGGCCGCTTTTAACGTTTCGTTTCGACTTTATGATACTGTTTTCGGTTGAGAACTGACTTGGCGACGCGGCTGAGCCGACTTTTTGAAAGACACGACCATTTTGGAAACACATGCTCGATCTAGACTGTATTTAGAATTATTTGTGGCGAGAGTTTTACTTTTAAATTTTTATTAAAAGTTGTAGATAATGTTCGTTTCGGGTAGGACTTCAGGATTAATTTTGAGATAATAAGTAGAGTTTGAATATTGTCCATTCACCTCCATTGTAAATATTAGATATAATTAATTATAGAAAACAAATCCTATATATTGTAAAAAATTAAAACTCCCAAAAAAAGCTACATTGTTATGATTCCAACGGAGAGCGTAGCGCGCTTGACTATATCGACGTAACAATCGTACGCTGGAGGCGAGGGGCTCTCCGTGCGGTCGCCTAGTTGTAACCGAACTGTACAGACGCGCACATCTCGGCCTGTGGGTAACATCGTCTTCAAATTGTTAGTACTGGCATTTTGGTTTGGGAAGTCGCTTTCTTACTTGTCTAACATTCGGCATAAGTGACCTAGTGTTTAGCGAGATTGTGGTGTGTAACGGCTAAGGAGGGCGCGCGGCGGCGCCGGCGGGCGGCCGCGTGACGTCACTGCACAGTGCCGGCCGCGGCGTGACGTCACTGCACAGTGCCGGCCGCGTGACGTCACCGCGGCCGCGCGCGCCGAGCCCTCGCCGCTCCGCTCTTTGTGTGAAAATTTAAAGTAAGCATATGGATAGTTATAAATATTATAAGTAGTCGACACTTTATATTATTACACATATAAGTAGAAAAAGAATTATTTAGCTTTTTTCTTTTAATCACAATATTATTCAAAATTGTAAGTTGTATTATGTAACTTGTTCATTTTAGTGGTGAAGTTGAACCAATAATAACTAAGTATCGCTTCGGTCGTTGTCCACGGTAGACTAACTGATTGGTTGGACTTAATTATTTAATGACTTTTGTTGTATATTTTGTTAGGTCATTGATTAATTTTGGTCTTTTAGCTTGAACATAATCAGAAAAGATGATGTTAATGAATGATTTCCTTCTATCTTGCTGTTTTAATTTAGTTATTCTCTTATTAAAGTCATTAAATTTTCAGGAACATATTTATATTGTTTTTATTATACCTTACATTTATCAGGTCTCACATTGTCACTATTGGGGCAGGCAGACATACCTAAAATAACTGATTTATGCAGTACAGTCGACAAAGGAGATATATAAATATCGGTCCCTACCCGTCCACCCACTGGAGTATCCCACTGGTGGGTGGAGGGGTAATTCACAATTATCTCCACCCACCATGCAAGTGTGTACCGAAATAAATATAAGTATAAATATGCATAAATTCTTTTCTTGAATAATCACTGGTAGAAGCAAACAAAGACATCTAATGTCCCTAATGATTTGTGCAATATTATTTAAATTTTATTAAATAATATTAATGTAATTTCATAATCGCATAGTTCAACATCATGTAGGCACACAAACGCCAGTTGCAGGATCAGTATTGCTGTGAGCCTGGTATTTTTCGATCATTGCCCGTTACACTACTGCTTGGCACTACTAATAGTGTCATGGGATTTTTTTTACCCATGACACTACTGGTAGTGCCACGGGTAAAACAGAATTTCCCAGTGCACTACAGTGACCCTAGTAGTGTCACGGGAAAATTACTTGTTTTGGCACGCAGAGTAATATCTTGATACCGATATCGTTACTGCAATGCATTGTTCTAATTTTATTCATATTTACTGGCACTTGAGATGCTAGAATTACCAATATCACAAGCTTCAAGATTTCAAAAATGGTTCTAGTGTATGGAGATGTTCGGCCTATAAGAAACATAAAAGTCCAGGAACAATAACAATCAAAGTAAGTCTTAGGTACCTACTCATTACAGATCATTCAAAAACATTTAATTTTCCAAAATTTCTACTCCTATAATTTTATGGTTTATTTTTACTTAGGGCAACAAATTTATTAAAACAGCAGAAAAGGTTCACACCTGTTCACAGAAGTTCTGTCGGTAGATCTATTGTTGCTAAAGAAATAGAAAGTTTGAAGACTAAAGTAACAAAATGTGACAAGCCAATCCCTCAATTATATCAAGAAGCCTGTAATTCGTTTGAAAATAAGGGTTTGAATTTTGTATCCTCACTACCACCACTTACAATTGTACAACATTGTTTGTACGATACGAGGAACAAATCGCTGGGCGTTCTAAAAACAGTTTACCGAGACTTTGAAGAAGTGCAAATTCCAGTAGCTTTTTGTGATTTTATTTTAGCAGACAATTACCACGAAGGGATTCGAATTTTAATATTTTGTTCTCCGGAATGCCGTCAATTAATTGGCGAAACCCATGATTTTTTTGACGATGACGTTTAAAAGCTGCCCACCACTATTTGCAGAACTATATAGTATTCATGCCGACATTGGGAGCTCAGTAGTAACTACAAACGTAATCCCGTTAATTTTTGCTTTATTACCTAATACGACACAAAAACATATGTGACCTTATACAACTTAATAAAAATTTAGTGTTTATGGCCTTCGTCATAGAACAAATAATGCTATGGAGGGTTGGCACTCCAAAATAAATAAAAGGGTGATCAAAGGTTCCATCTCGTTACCACGATTGTTAAGGCTATTAAAGGAGGTCCAGAACACGAAGCTGAAACAACAAGAAACGATCAAGGGTCAAAACGGTCCAAAATTGCCATAGATAATGACGATAATATAATGAACATACTTCTTTAGTTCATCAACGGAGAATTATCGGTTGGTAACACGTTGCAAAAATTGAGATAGATGTTTTCCGCAGTCAAATACGTATATCAATATGAAATTGTTTATTTAATTTAGTACTGAATAGAAGTCACTTTTGTTTCCTTTTTTTTAATTCACAAACCAGAATTTAAATCAAACTCCACTAGTTGGTAGTGCCACGGGTAATTAAGTGTATCACGGGTAATTTAGTTGTATGTGTCCAATGAACCAATCAGGGAAGTAGTGTCATGGGTAAAAAAAAATCCCATGACACTATTAGTAGTGCCAAGCAGTAGTGCAACGGGGCAATAAACGGTATTTTTGACATGAAGTACTAGGCACACAGAAGCGCTAGTAGCAGGATCAGTATGGCTGTGAGCCTGGTACTTTTGACATGAAGTACTACGCACACAGAAGCGCTAGTTGCAGGATCAGTATGGCTGTGAACCTGGTAATTTTCACACGAAGTACTAGGCACACAGAAACGCTAGTTGCAGGATCACTATTGCTGTGAGCCTGGTACTTTTGACATGAAGTACTAGGCACACAGAAGCGCTAGTTGCAGGATCAGTATGGCTGTGAACCTGGTAATTTTCACACGAAGTACTAGGCACACAGAAACGCTCGTTGCAGGATCACTATTGCTGTGAGCCTGGTACTTTTGACATGAAGTACTAGGATTTGTGTTCATTAAAATGAAAACAAAATAAATTTTAAAATTTATGGATAATTTTTACTTATTTCGGTACACACTTGCATGATGGGAAACTCCAGTAGTTCTAATAGTTTTAGTATATACGTACATAATATTATGGGTTCGTCCACTCTGATCATATCATCGTTTAATTTCCTTTGCGCTATGTATGTCTTAGACGCAGTTCACCTAGCTCGCGTTATGACTAGTCTAAAGGATAAGTAGGTATAGTGCGTCAAGAAAGTCGTGAAATTAATTATGGAGGAACTAAATTTTTTCCTTGTACTTGCAACACTTGATAACTGCCAAACTGAGTAATCAGTTGTCAATTCCTTGCTACGTCTGGCTACGTCGGAGATGTTTCGTACATTATTTACGTGTATTTAATTACTGTTCATCGGATAACAGTTTTGAGTGTAAAAATGAATTGATATGTGAATAATAGTTGTGCGAAACGTGTCGTATTCAAAGTATTTCAGGGATATAGTATGAAACACGGCAGAAGTTCAAGCCGGCAAGCTGCTTTCCGACTTTGACGATTTTGATGGTAAAAATGCAAAATTAACCAGTACGTACATATACTTTTATGTTAAACAAGGTATGGGAAGTGTAATCTAATAAAAATTATATAATTTAAGTGAATATTTTGTGTTTCAAAGCATTGTTTTCATTTGAAGTGGTTATGTCATTGTCCTACGATTATAACAAATCATAGTGCATCACTTTGACGTTTTTGAACATTCTTGATCTAAGTAATTTGTATTAACCACGTAGGCCCAAACTAATTAAAAAATACTCGGGGTATAAATACAGCTGTGTTTATACAGGACGTTTGTATTTGTTTCAGATTTTCAAAAGTACATTTCAAGACATATCATTTCAGGATGATGATATTGCCAGTGAGGCGGAAACTATCGAAGATAAATTAATTACTTATGGAGTTTCAAGCAGCATTTCAGGTGTTCAATACTCATACCAATAAACTATTCTTATAAAAGATTATTGTTTTAATTTTTTAATACTATATAAATATCGTGAAAATTTAGACTGTCTAGCTATCACGGTTCATGACAGACCTTAGTGATAGGGTCCCGTTTTTTTTCTTTGGGTGTGCTTTGAGTATGGTATTGCTCATACCAATAAATTACTGCCGTGATACATTTTTCACTTTCATTTATTTAATATCTTTATAGGTATGTACTATATTTAACTTTATACCATAAAAAAACAACAGATCAAGACTGTGCAGTTGTAGTATGACAGGGATACCAGTTCAAGCGCAGCAGCGCCACCCTCAATTTTCACGACTTTCTTGACGGGCTATATAACGCTAGTTAGACCTACTGCGATATAGGTTAGAACAGAGTAAGACAAAAAGAGTCATAGACCTACTGCATTACAGTTCAACAGCGAGGAAAGGAAGGCGATCAGAGAGTAAAACACTAGTCCTTTAAAAATTATGTTATATTGAAAACTAAACTTATATGAATGACCAGGAGTAGTATACTTATAGGACTTGCTTGCTAAGACATGCTAATTTACTAGGACATTTAGACTTATCGCGAGCTACGTGAACTGAGATTTAGGCATTTGTTGAAATAGTCCTTATGCGAAATTGGTAAATAGCGTTATAGGTATACGTCCACTTAGGCTAAAAGCTATTGAAAATGACATATAGACATAACGCGAGCTAGGTGGACTGCGTATTAGACATACATAGCGCAAAGGTTTAATTTTAGGCGAAACTGATATCGCGATCGGAGTGTACTAAAATGCCTGATCCGTTTCCACTTGCAACGGATCATATGATCAGAGTGGACGAACCCAATATTATGTACTACGTTGTACGGTTACAGCCGTATTTTCTTCGTCGACTCTACATCAATAATAAAACAACATTCAGTATTTAAATTATTTATTTAAAAAAATATGAATATGTTTTAACAATGTTTTTAGTTAATATCCCAGAGTAACAACAATAATCGCAAATTCGCAATTTGCTCGTATTCAAGTACCTATACTTAAATATTTTGTACTTTAATTCTAAATACTAGGTGACTAACGACTTTTTCATTGTGACCACCTCAGTGATCCACCGTTATGGCGAGTCCTGAGCGTGTTTTACTCTACACACTACACAAAAAGGTCTAAAATCATATTTTATAACATTTTAAGTACTTTGACGCCTTTATACGTATACTCTTGGAAAATGTCTCAGGAGGACATGCTTTCCGCAATAGAAGAGTCGTGTTGAGAACAAGAATAAAGAAAGAATGAGACGTTATTTGCAGTCTCGAAATTTGTAGCGAAAACTGTGTTTTGTGTAGAGTAAATATGCGCAGGAGGAGGACCTTTAAATATTGGGACTGCTTTGTACTACACGATGGTCCATCCCATTCAAAAGCATGGGGTCTCAGTAAAAAGCTCGAAATATGGGTTTAATATATTTCTGCCTGCCTCTTGAAGGATATTCATACGTGAGTATATAAATAAGTATCATGAAATACATCTAAAACTATAGCTGTCTAAAATTGTCAAATATCGTAGCCGACTCATCTTCACAATGCCAAATTAAAAACCGGGTACTGTAGGCTTCGTACTTATAGTACCCGGTTTTTTGTAAAACTATAATATTTTACTGCTTAGTCATCTTATTTTTTGTCGGTAATATTTAAATTTCTTAAGTGTACACTATGCATCATTTCCATGAGATAAATTATTAAACAAATAACTTGACTAGTCAATAACTCAGCTATGTAACATTGATCTGATTATGTATAACATACATATACGTATTTGTATTGTCATGGAGTGTACGTCCGTTAGACACTGGTGACTTCTTTGATCCAGTTCCGCACACTGGACACGCGTGAGAAGACCACTAGAGCGCCATTGCTGCAGTTATGTGCATCGTTCTCCACCCACGAGGCTACTCCGATCAGGCGACCGGTCTCGTCGACTAGACCACTGCCGCTGTCGCCCTACAATCACCAACGCAATATATTAAAGAAAATTGAAACTGTAATAAAAACTAATAAATGTTTTCTTAAAGGCATGAACAAATGAGGAGTGTGCGCCTCTTTTCTTTGCCGCATTGTACAGACTTGGAATACTTTACCAGTGTACTTGTTTCCTTCTTCCTACAGGCCTGCGTCCTTTGAAGACCTTCAAGGTGAGGGCCAATTGAAGGATTATTGATGTACCTATGTAATAGTGACCCTGAGACTACCTTTCGCTTACCATCTAACCGCTCATTTCAACTGGGTGTACTGGCGTGTAAGTAATATTATCCATGGCTCAACTAGTTTTCTATTGTCTTTGAAGATAAATGCAATTTGAATCCCACGGTGCACGGTGCTGCACCCCCTAAATCCTCTTTTATACAGGTAGTTATTTTTTTACATTACATTTTATGAGATAATAACTTACATTACAAGCCGAGTCGTAACGTGGCGGTCTTCCCTTTACGCACAGCATGTCCTGCGCGTTGTATTGTTCCAGTGTCTTGCAGACCTCGTCAGACTGCACGGCTAGCTCCATACCGTGCATATCACTGCGCATGGTACCCTAAGAAAAGTAATGGTAGGTAACATAAAAAATCCATACTAAAATTATAAATGCGAATGTAACTCTCTAACTTTGACGTCAAGATATTTATGATGCTGACTGTACCAGGCTTCCCACTGCGAGCGGAGAGTAGGTTCTGGTTCCGGTTATTTACGATCGATTAATTAAAGCAATATCATAAACTCTTTGAGAGTTCGAACTCTGAACTCAGTTTAGCCATAAAAAGTTCGAGTTTAGCAGTAGAACAGTCCAACGAATACTTTGATTCAATATTAATTCTACAGTACACTATGAACAGTAGATATTTTGTCAGCAAGGTCAATATTATGATCGGAAACAATCAAACCTTGACCTATTTTGATTAGCAACTCACCCCAAAGTGATCAGTGCCGTAACCAGCATAGCCTACGTTGAGGCCGGCGGGGAGTGAGGCTTGGTCGTCCAACTTAGCTGCGACCATCGTTTTGCCGTCCAAGGGTAGGGGATCTTGCAGCTCAGCCAAAAGGAAGTCCCATCGCGCGGCAACCTGGAAAAATTTCAGTAGGTACCTAAGTGATAGTGATAGGTGCCAACTGCGGAGGGCCCCACAGAAACCCGCAACGAGGTCCCCCTCGTTGCGGGTGTCTGTGGGGCACGAAATAGAAAAGGCCTGCCCACTAAAGTGCTGAAAATGGATAGCAAAAGAAGATAAACCAAATGCAAGTGGGTTTCCTCTGCATTTTCATAACATTTAAGACAAAATCATTCATTGGTTCCAACAGTTCGTAAGAAAGTTGGTAGATGGCTCCACCGTCGCCCTTAAAGACGGATATAAAGAGAAGGGAAATTTGAAGTGTTTCGGGTGTGGCCGTGTGGCTCAATAGTTCAGTTGGAAGAGCATTCCCCCTGTAAGGGAAAGGTTGTGGGTTCAAGTACCGCTTGAGCATTTCATTTTACCGATGTATTCGAACATTTAAGACAACTACCGTCCGGGCTCTTGAGAAACAAGACTGCATTTATTTGCTCAGCTTGACCGGGTCCAGATATATTCTCAAAAGGCCAAGAAGACACAAGTATGCGTGTTTATGGTTTAACTATCTTTCGGTGAACCTTCTATGATCGCCAGTCGCCAGTATACCGCCTGGTAAATATTAATTTAATGAGGCTAATTACTTATCTGCTACTGTTGGTAATGTAATAGTTAAATAGTGAGTAGAAAAGTTACCTATCTTTGATTTTATTAACATACCTGTTTTAGGTTAAATTCGTCAGCATCCAACCAGTAGGGTCCAACCGTGAAAAGCGGATGGATGATCAGTCTCTTTACGAAGCGCGTCACTCCGCTGTCGTTTTCAGAATTGTTGGTGCCGGCGAGAACGTATCTGCCGCCAGTAAACAGTGTGCTGAAAACATAATAAGTTGGCACTCGATCACAAAAACAGAAGATTAGAAGACTCCTACAGAGTCGGCGGCTCGAGTGACCTGTGATTAGAGGATTCGATCCCGGTTGATTTTTCTAGTCCCGGGATTCGGGATTACCAACAGTTAATACCGGGATCCCAGGATAGTCCCGGGATTGTATTGTTAATAGAAAGTGGTAGCAAAAAGAAAGAGAAACCTATCAAAATCAACCTTTTATTTTAAATCTTTACTTAAATCTTCAAAAACAAAACAAAATTATAATTTCTTCCACTCGCCTTTGTACATTACATATCACTATTCTGTTTAAATACAATTTAAGTGTACCATAAAGTGTAAAATAAAATAAATAAAAATAAATATGAAGTAGCGGTAAACGCGCGTTCAGGCTCGATGGAAGTTGGAGGAATCGTCAATAATTTTTATAAGCCTTCTCCAAATTATAACCTCGTGTGGAAACTGTTTTCTATTTAATTCTGAAGCTTTTTTTTAATGTTAAATCAGTTTTACTAGTTGTCTGCGTTCATGTAATTTTCTTCATTATCACTATTTTCAATTTTCCCTGTTAATAAAATAATCTTTTTTTATAGTCATCTTGCTTGGACTGGAAAATAAATCCTTTACATCACAATCGGTCTCCAAACAAAAAAAAAATACAAAACCTTTGACCAATTAAATGAAAAAATAAACCTTTGACGTAACGTAAATAAATAAAAGTGCGTTCGTTTCACGCACATTTTTATTGACTTATATAAAAAATATATAAGTCCCGAAAATCCCGGGATTCATTTAATTTAAGCCCGGAAATTTCGGAACTAAAATATGATCGGGATCCCGGGATCCTCTACCTGTGATGCCTCTGGTGTTACACACCTCCATTGCCGCGGCAACTAATTTCCTTCTGGTGGGCTGTGTGCTTGCTGCCACCTGCCACCCAAGTGGTGGTGGCGATAAATGGTTGTAGGTATAGCAAATCCGGCCTTCATTTTTGAAGCAAAATGCGTGAATTTTCATAAAACTGCTGTAGGTTTATGTATGTACCTACCTACTTTTTGTATAGACCTTAATCTATCTATACATATAATAAATCTGTAAACGATCGATGTCTGTACATGGAAAGGAAATGAGAAAAATTGTTATAGGGGGACTTTATAAACGTAATAGAAGCCAAATCAACGTTTTTTGGAATTTTTGTCTGTTTGTCTGTTTATCTGTTTATCTGTTTCTCTGTTTGTCTGTGAGTTTGTGCACGCTAATCTCAGAATCGGCTGAACGGATTTGGTTGCGGTTTTCACTAATATATTGTGGTAGGCTTCACTTAACATTTAGTGTTTGTTTTATTGAAATCGGTTCATAAATAAAAAAGTTATGTCAATAATAGCATATCACGGCTAACAATTTGTGATTGTGTGAATAGATCGAACCAATAAAGGAGCAACAATGCTTACAAGAAGATATTATTTCGGTCATAGGAATCTGAAGAACTTCGAGAGGCCAGAGTTCTACATCTCAGCCAAGTCAGGTCAGGTTACTGCAGAATCTTCGGCACAGCAAGTGTCTCGATAGAATTCACATTGTTCTCGAACGATTTTCTCTCGAATCACACAAATTAGTAAGCAGCTGGTTCGGTAAAAAGACACCTGGCCTTCATAATTAATATCATCACGCTATTATAATATGGAATGGGGCAGAATGTTTTTATGACATATTATGTAAACGTCTATTTCACACTATGATTTCATGGTAACTGTGGCTCAATACGTCTGCGGTGGACTTATAACTCAGCTGAGTCGCGTTCGAATCCATCTAAAATGTAATATTCATTTTTTATGGTTTTTTATTTACTTTTGTTTAACTTTTTTATTTTATTGTGTATTTGTTGTATTTTATTGTATTTATAGTTTTATTTGAAGTAAAATATGAATTCTAAGCTTAGTATTCTATAGGTAGTACCTACATAAAACTAGGCTGTGTGACAGTAATAGTACAACTTATTGTACTGTGGTATCCACCATTGATACCGATTCCACCACATCGGGGCAAGCGCAATATTGGGATCAAACCGATTAAAATATAACAGAGGAATGGGGCATTGGGGGTATTCTGGGGTTAGGTACCCCAGTATACCTGCCTTGATTACCTATCATAAATAGGCGGTCTCAACGTGAAGAGCAGGGATTGCTACGGCTAAAGTGGTGGGTAGCCCAAGCAGTCACCATCAAAGCCGCGCTCATGGAGGAAGTAAATCGTTGCACCTTCTCTGAATCACATTACGTATTCTGGGAGATAGTTGTCCCTATCGTATTACCGTCTCTACCATGGTGAATGTTCTAATGAGCTGTTCCAATTAGTTCCACGCTCTCCTTTCCTACACAGGACAACGTAAGGCTCAGATGTCATCCACATACGGATCAGAATATTCCATCAAGAACCAAGCGGTTTGGTGAACCATTCCTATGTCGCACCATTAAGACCTGAAATCCCTGCCAGCTCACGGTTTACTTCTTCCTACAGTCCCGGGTCCTTTAAGGGGGGCGTGAAAAGGCTTCTGATGATCCCATAAAGATGAGTGCCACCATTGTTAAGATGGTACACGTTTATAATGGTGACCCTATTTCCGAGTCTTTGCCTTTAGCTTAACATCAGTCGAGGTGAAGTTAAATTGACGTTTCCTATATAAAAAAAACTCCGGATAGAGAGAAAAGTTCTTAACCGCCTGATAAAGAAATGAAAAGAAAAGAACCACTGCTCGCTGCTCAGGGCGTGCAAGGCACCGGGTTTTCTTGAAACTATTTTGTGTGATACTTGATGTACTTATTTTAATTTGTTCAGTTCGTAAGTGGTGGCAGCATGTTTTAAGAATTTGGGAGAAGGAAGAATATTTAAACCATTAAAACTGGTGAACATTACCAAGTCCACATATAACAATGTTCATCACATACTTGATAATGATTTCGTCAGCAAAATGTTGAAATTTTCAAAATCCTTCTGCAATATTTGCCAAGCCCATAGAAGAAGTTTGTCAATTTTCGTAGTTTTCAGTAGAGTAGCCATGTATTAATAAGTCAGTCACTCAAAAGACTGTCTTCATAATATTTAATTTAAAAATACAAGGTGGAAGATGTCAAGCGAGTTTTCGAAATAATTTGAATACAGTTTTGTTTCTTTTTTAAAATAAAGAAATGTTTCCTTTGCGTAAAATTTACTATTTCCAGTATTTCGAGTACTTACGTTCCAGTTGGGATGAAAATCTTCCACCATGTTTAATAATGAGTTTGAGCTATTCCGAACTAAACGCGGACGAAGTCGCGGGTAGCAGCTAGTATCTAATATATCGCTGGTAAGTACTCCAAATTTTGCCACTTATCTTAGTGATATAATAGTGAATAGGCAATGAATTTTTATTCCCGGGACCTGGGTAGCTACTGTGTTATATAAAATCAGTGCCTAATCAGCGGTATTGATCAAGTTGCACGCTCTGGCAGGGGTTATCGGCGGTCACGGTGCTGTGATACGAACGATATGTTATTGGTAACTACTCAAAGGCCGAAACGGACACGTTTATAACACTAGACTTTTATTACGTATCAATTCACGTATTAACATCAAATGGCGTGTAGATCTTGACGTGGGATGGCCAAAGGAAGCAATGATGAAATACCTGGGTCTGTACTTGATTTATTCTTGATGATAAAATGCGGATGTTGGTGATAGTGCAGTATTGTTGTTAGTCCGGTAATGAGATGAATAAGGCCTATACTCAGAGAATAAAAAGCTTATTTTATTTAATAGATATGGTGACAGGATGAGGCGATAGGCACCAGATGAACAATAGATTGTTAAGAAGACGCTCACCTAAGTATTTAAAATAGTTTCTATATCGATACTAATATTATAAATGGGAAAGTAACTATGTCTGTCTGCCTGTCTGTCTGTCTGTCTGTATTTTGCGCTTTCACGCCTAAACCAATGAACCGATTTTGATCAAATAGATTAGACCCTGAGAAAGGACATAGGGTATGTTTGGTCGCGATAACCGACATCCACGCGGATGGAGCCGCGGGCAAAAGCTAGTATTTTATAATTTCTTGAGTAAATACGAATCATATCTCAGCTTGATACGTAATTTGCTTCCTTTGTGTTGAACACGGAAACAAAATAAAACTTGTATTGTGAACGTTATGGGCAATTCAAACTATGACAAACAAGGAAAACCCACACATTATGCTTAACCACATGTCGACATGTCTTTAGTACGTGCTGCCATCTACCTACGCTATGGGCTGTATAGTTGTATAGGACCAAAGCGGAACTCGCTTAGTTAATATTTTTAAGGGCTTGGATGGGTAGAAAGGAAAGAAAGTCTCTTAAGATGAGAAGCAAGTAGGTAGATAAGTGCAGTTCGACGCAATAAGAGGGATACAAGAAGATAGGTAGGTACACTTTTTTCAGTAGAGTACCTGCCTAACTACTTAGTAGTCGGTCGAATCATCAGCAAAAAACTATGAAGTGTATGAGAAATCTTTTAATACTTACGTGCAGTCAGCGTCATAAATATCTTGACGTAGTCTCAAAATGGTCTTAAAACTCTCGCAATAAGAGCAAATCAAACTGTTTTATTGATTTAAATGGTATCAGTCCGAACTAAAGGCGTGTATCAAATATATCAGAACCATCAGTCAACTAAAAGGGGGCAACAAAACGAAATTAAAATTATTTTGAGTACTTTGTTCATCAAAATCTTTCTGATGCTGACTGTAACTACATAAATTAATACCTACCACCGTTACCGGGCACCTTAGATTAATCCAGTGCATACAGTGTACCTGTGTCAAACAACGCCAAGCAATTCAAATCTGCGTGTAAAATTCTACATTCCTTTGGCTAGTATTCGTCGCAAGTCGCAAGTCGGAGGTTTCGAATTAAAAATAAATTAATTTATTTCTACCCACCAAGTTATTGAACGGTAATTAACAGACTAATTCATACCCTAGTTTTTGATATTAACTTTAATAGCGATTGTTATTCAGTACTTACATGATGAAATTATAAAGAAGATGAGGATGCAGTCACATTAGCTTAGATACCTACTTAATACATGGTTTTGCCTTATTGAAATCATTAACTACGTTATAAATCGTAGAGATTATGGTATTGCTATCCTTGAAGCTGTCTAATAGAAGGTATATATCTACGATGAAACGTCATAATTAAGTAGGAATACCGGTCCGTCCTGGTTTCGTGTTTAAATAAGTTTTATTCTATACAGCGGCGTTCGTCCCAGCATTCGGTCTACTGGGGATAACGCTGGTTGTGATCGTGTTGCAGTTATCTTGCTGCTTTGCATCACATCAGCTTTTGGTAGAGCGGCATACGCCGGTGAGTGAAAATCCAGGGAACCAACCAATTAAAATCTTCACAACAACAACAATAATAACATTATTTTTTGAAAGTCGGTAAAAAAAAATATATTTTCCAGTTCCAGCCTGTTTTATGTTTTTTAGTTCTCTTATCTTGCTACTTTGAGTTCTCATTAAATGACCTTTTCGATTTTACTTTAACTATATCTCACCAATGTCCAGCGGTGAGGATCCATTTTGGGCTGATGATGGTGCCTCCGCAGGTGCCACCGAAGAGTACGGCATGAGGGAACCGCTCGTTTACCGGCTTAGTGTCAACAGTTTTGTTAGTGCCTTTAGGATCTTCCACAGCTTTACTGGGCACGTCGGCTGAAATTAAGAAAACATCAAATGAAATCACGGTTTGAATAATTTTTTGACTATACTTAAAAAATATCCTTTGAAAAGATCTTGATTACTACCGCGCCTGGGGTGCCCTAGGCGCGGATTTTTTTGGAGTGCTCTGATAAAAAATTCTGCAGTGAACTGTAATTAGGCAACCATAATATCCATTATCCATACTAATATTATAAATGCGAAAGTAACTCTGTCCGTCTGTCTGTCTGTATGTTACGCTTTCACGCGTAAACCACTGAACACATTTTTATGAAATTTGGTATAGGGATAGGTTAGACCTTGAGGAAGGACATAGGCTATGTTTGGTCACGATAACCGATATCCACTAGGGCGGAGCCGCGGGCAAAAGCTAGTTATTAATAATGGATCAAGAGTACCTACCTATCTATAGATTTCAGAAGTAGATATATAACTAACACATATCTAACTATACAAGTTGTTGGATATTTGCTGACACTCAAGGACGTTTAAGGACACTATTAGCACTCTTCTACAACACACGTTTCTTTAATTTATTTACTAACAACATTTAAAATAATACTAACTTAGCACGCATAAGGAAAATATTACACACGTAAGAAAACAACTGTCTGGCATTATTAATCAGTCAATAATCGAGTTAATAATAAAGTGGGTTTTATCAGGTTTTGAAACGTACCCTCGATAAATAAAGATAATTATCTTGTTTTAAAAGATTGCATTTTTTATCAACAGTTAATATTATTGTAGGTATGTTCACTTTGTAATGGTTAAATTAAGACAGAATGTAGGTATCTACTTATGAGGGAACTGGGAAGGAGGGTATAGGTACTTGTGGCTCTCTCTCTGCATGTTAATCTATCAAGCAGTCAAACAAATAAAAAAATATGTCGAAAAACATCCTTGGGTTGCTAGTCTATTTCAGTCCTATCCATCATATTCTGTCCTCCGTGGTTCTGTCAAATGAGTTCGGTTAATGTTTTTTATTGAGCATAATGGGCTACTTTTAAAGAAACAATTTAATGACTGCTGGAACAAGCTAATGGGTAGTGTAAGCTATGATGGTATATTTACAGGTCATTTCGCCTTTCCAGAGAACAGAAGAGACATTTTCGCGTTTTCTGGCTAAAAATCAATCCGCATTTTTTTGAATAAAATGTTTCATCACTAAAATAACCCATTCATGCTTGAAGATGAATGACGTAAACTCGATTTACAGAAATATTTAAATAGCCTCTATTATGTTGGTACGTACCTATGCAAAACGTAAATAAAGAAAAGAATCGTTCGTTTGTCAGAAAAAGTAGTATTTCTGAGTATTTCCCGATAATTATCATCGTGTTATGGCAGAACTATTACTGGCGAGTCGTTCCGTGATGACGACACGACAGATAATTGGTACTAGGTGGTATCTATATAGTTAGTTTGATTGGTAATGTAATTATCTCAATCCTATCTTAACCAATGTTCATTTGTAGCAGAGTTATTTTTCTACTATATCCTTGGTTACTTTTATTTAGGAGTTAAATGTCTGGTCTCCCAAGATTTTTGGGGCTTAAGTCTGCGAGCCAGTAGCGGTGCGGAGCTGGAGCCGGTTGATTAACGGAGGTTAGGAGTCAGACAGTTGTCGCTCTCGCAATAGTCAAGATAAACACATCAGGATGAGAAAGCGAAGAAGAGCAGACTCGAGCTTGATCGTGCAAGCTTTTGATGCATCCAGGATAGCCTCTGGGATAATAATCATGGTTTGGTCACAATCACAACTACGCTTTATTCAGCACGAATAAATTAAGCTGACGTATGCTGCAAAGCTGTATTGCTGTATTTGTAACCACTCCTTCATGTCCTGTCATCTTATTTTCTCCTTCTTACCCTTCCTTTCTCCTTCTCAGTTAGCAACGTGAGAGGGATACCTTTGGTGTTTTAATCGTTCTTTGACCACGGTGACCATCAAGTGTGCCGTCCCGTCTGCCTAATGTTACCTTGGTATTACAAAAAAAAAACTCTATTGGTAATTTTTCCTACAGATATCCAACGATTTCCTTATTGTGAAACAATGCGCAATTGTTCATGAATTATTATATTTGTAGAAACTGCTGCTGGCTCCAAATCCATTGTGTTACTGACAAATACTCGCGTTCTAATGTTAATTTATGGGTTTTTGCTTCATAATGTATTAAGTAAATAAAATCGATTATTTTATGCAAGTATATCTAATATGTTTATTACACGGTCTGAATCTGATTTTAGTATGCTGTATCTACGATAACAATCAATTTTGACGTGTATCTCGGTTGCGTCCGAGACTTTCAGCTCGAAGCCTGACTCTTCTCCACCTTAAGATATAGCTTATGCAGTTATTATGACTGCCGTTTGACCTTGCAAGTTTGAGAGGACAGCCTGTGCTAAAGCTTAATCCAATCATCAGGTGAGATTGCCTTAACTTTATTCCTGACCAGGCCTAAAATTCATATTTTTTGGAAATACTTTTATTACTATACAAGTTAAGGCTTCCCTGAGAATGGCGCTGCTTAACCTGAGATACTCAATGTACCTACCTATGCACAGAGCTATAATTTACCCTAAAAATCAAGATGGCGGAGAAGGCAACGAACCGAATACCATGCAAATCTAAATTAAGACTGCCAGTGATCTCCCTCAATAAATTCCGAAAGAAAACTGGATATTTTTCTAGATTCGCCCCTTCAAATGCCTTCAATGGTGCGACACCTACTTCTATAGATAGACAGATAGATAGATAATTCTTTATTGTACACCAATAGATTACCAGTAGAGATATTAGGTAGTAATTAGCATGTATACAGTTCAATATAACAATGGGCTGTTCTGTAATTTGTTAATATGTGAATAAATACAGATATGTCTACAAACATATAGACATTACCTCACTACAATACTACTTGTCACGTAATACGATCACTGTGGAGCTAAGTTCGTCAGGGTTTGACGCAAAATGTGCACTTCGCAAAATGTGCAATCGTCAAAAAACGAGCATTTCGCATTTGGGTCACTTCTCAAAATGGGCACTTCGCAGAATGGGCACTTCGCAGACTGTGATACGATGAAATAAAAATATGAAACGATTGCCGAGCGAACTGAAGGTCACTTAGATTTAGACCCATTTTGTAATTTTGTCAAATATCCGGGTTATTTTATAATAACGGCACTCGAATTGTATAGAAAGCAATCAGTTTGAGAATGGAATTAATCGCTCGAGTGAGTATTATTGTGAACGAGTTCATAGTTACTCACGGTAGGTACGCAACTTACCTACCTAAATTTATTGTACGAACAGATTTGTATTTTTCAGATACGTATGAAGATTAAATTATAGATATAGTAGGATGGAGTCACAGAAATAATCACCGATTACTATTAATTCTATAAATATAATGATTGCTTTCAAAATCACAAGTAAAAGTGAGTCACTCAAGGTTACATTTTGGTAACAGATCTACTACTTTGAGGACAAACCAAGCACGTGCGAATAAAATAGAAGTGGTGGTAGCTAAGTGGTTAAGGAGTCAGCGTTACGATCGAGAGATCACGGATTCGAATCATGGCCATTACACCATCGACGTAAACCCACTCGTAATAGTAACTTTTGCGCTAACATCGTTGCCATAGACAAATAGTTGAGGGATTGTACAATAACATAATCCCTCCCTTATCATATTTGAAAATATTATTTCTTCCCATTTAGATCCTTTAGTGGAAATATGTCTACGAAGTAGCTACGAATTCGGGACTCCGTAGATAAGTGGCTACGAAGTCCGGAATCCGTAGCTGATAAGTAGGCGGGTGCTGACACTGCTGACAGGGAATGGACTTAATTCCTTATTATCATGTTATATGATATAAACGTAACGATATCTAGTTACGTGGTGTCACCCGTAAGTAATCAAACAATGGTAAAATAATAAAATATTCCCTTTATTGTTAGCCAGCAAATGATAAAATACGTATTGGGTATATGGAAAAAAAATTGAGATGAGAAAAATTATGTGTGGACATATATTGTATACCTCTCGAAGTATTCAGTGTCCACACATACCACAAAATATTTTAATTATAAGTGAGGCTAGGAACTTAAACTTCACCTACTTACATAATAATTATGTGTTTATGGCAATTATTTTATTTATATTGATTGATTGTTAACTTAACACATTCTAGTTATAAATTGTTTCAGTTTTAAAATACCTTTATCCAAGCCTTTATCAATCGAAGATATAACTGATGTTTGGGTGACATAGTTCCGTCATTCGATAACCTTTGACCATTGTTATTGAAGAAATATATTTTTTTCTTCTTACGTATGATTTATGTTATTCAATTTAGCATGACAATGATCATATGGAATCCTATAGGTTAAAACCATTCCTACCTAGACGCTGTTGCTCTGTTACACACAAAATTAAATTTAAAGTAAATTATTCAAAAATGTTATCCGCTACACTGTTACATAATTGTGCTGAATAGTAGTTAGTAGATTAGAACAGAATATGTACTACATATTCAGACGGTATACATACATAATTATACGACTATGTACCCACCTACATAGATATCCGACTCGTTTTCGTAATTAACCACTAAAAGGCCAAATAATCCTAATGAACAACTCAAAAAAAAAAACAATGAAATGTGAAAAATGTTTGTTTTTTTATGGAGGGACGAAATGGCCGGTATACGAGAGATATTTCCCGGCAATCTCACCTCCGGCAACCTACGAACTACAGACAGTGTGCGATTTACTCGGTTCAAGCCAAACATAACCCTCGTCAGCTCCGGCGGATGGAGTGGCTCCTCAACCAGGAGGAACATTGATATTGTGTTATTAATATTAGACCGGGGCTTCTTTGAAATCGATTTTGACATTCACGAGTTTGAGATTGGTTCAAGACTGAATTTTGAACAATTGTTTTACGAGAATTGGCCTTCTGAGAATATCTTTATTTTTTTCTTTATTTGTTTTCTACCTCAGTCAATCTCAGGGTCGTACTGATTTCACTTGAGAAATCGCATTACGATTGTAGTAATGTTACTTAATGTTGGATTTTACACAGTGTTATCGATCTGTAGACGTTTTTCCCAATTACCTTCACAAATTTTATAGCCGTTCATTATTAGTTTCAAATGTGGTAAACACGTCACTAAATTCAAAATCATTAAAGTAATAACCTAATTAGTTAAGACTGATAAATATAAATAAACATATCATTATTTAAGAAGAAAATATTCGACTTACCGTTACCTACACTAAACGTAACATTAATTTAAAAAAAATTATCAATACTCACGGTAATATTTTCACACTTAAATAATATTTTGATATATTATTAACTTTTAAATATCAATTCACTCACATATTTTAATAGCATTTTGTTCGATGTCGTTAGCGCCAGGACGCGCGCTCGCGCAGGCGAGGAGCGCGGCCGCGAACACAATCACCCAGTTGGCGCACATTGCTGCGTTTTGAGGGACTGGCACCGCCCGCCACGCTTTATACTAAGTATATCAACGCGTCGTAGGTAGACTATTAATGCGCTCATCTAAGTATTGCTCGGGACATATATCTTGAACCTAAAATGTGCTCAAAATGTGCTCTTGGATATATGCAGTACACTTTTCTTGTGTTCCCTATCAGGATATCACGGGACGCTATGGTGGTGAACGAGCTCAAATGCACCAAGTAGATAATCTTATTAATATAAAAATGAATCGCTAAATGTGTTGGTAAACGCATAACTCAACAACGCCTGGACCAATTTGGCAAATTCTTTTTTTAAATGTTCGTTGAAGTCCAAGGATGGTTTTTACGGCGAGAAAAATTCGAATAATTGCCGGGAACCGACATCCACGCGGGCGGAGCTAGATAAAAAATAAACCGCGCGCTAGGGCCTCGTTTGTCCCGCGATTTAGGTTTCAGATATATGTCCCGAGTTATATTACAAACAGGCAGTGATGCACTCTTATTGACAAGTTGTAAATATTCAGTTATCGTCATCAATATTTTTGTTTCTTTTTTTGGACAACTCATTATTTTCACATATGATACTACTAAGGTAAGGCATAGGGGAGGAAGGTGTAGGGGAGGACTAGGTTAATATAAAAATGTTCAGTTCCCTATTTGAATACTTGCTATTTTATTATATTTCGATGAATATATATTTTTATTCATTAATTAAAAATACAACAATGAATAGAATAAAATTAACTCCTTTCAATAACTTGTTTTGTATAAGCAGATAACACAAATTTCACTGCCTTTTTATTAATTTTATGTAATTGGGGTTACCGTTGTCAGGCAATAAATGCGGGAATTGATAACTTCAGATTGCCCGCTGAGAGTGAGAAATCGAAAGTGAATGTCGGGTTTCTAAAGTCAATTTAATGAGAGGTAGGTATACGTATAAGATTACACTACTTGTGGTGTAATCTTAAAATAAAAACTCATTGTTATTCGAGAAATATCGGAAAGAATACCGGCGAAATCCAATCTCCAGCCGGGCAATTACGACAACGTATATACACTTAAGTATGTATACGTAAATTTATACGGATTTCTAAGGATGTGCAAATATCCAGGTACAAATTTTAAAGTTTAACCTTTCCACTTTGTTTCGTTATTAAAATTACTAAGGGATTTCCCATTTAAAATTAGCAAACCACTACATGAATGAATCAATTATAAGATTATTTTTATACTTAGGTCGTCAATAAGTTAATTATAAGTATTTTACCTAATAAACCGCTATAAAAAAATCCACAGCATTCCATATGTATGTTATGTATCTATAGATGTGTATATCGCGTGAGGAACTCTCGCATCCGCGGCAGCCTTCAAGTCCGTGTCATCGCAGATAAAATGCAAGAGAGCCGCCTCCGCTGGTGCGGCCAGGTCTTGCGGCAACCGCCCAGCTACGTGGGTAACAAATGCCTGGTAATGGCGCCACCACCGGTTCCAGGTAGAAGGGGTAGGCCCAAGAAGTGCTGGCTTGGCGTCGTGGAGGGTGACATGCGTGGTCTCACTACCTTGGACGCCCAAGATCGTGCGAAGTGGAGGAGGAAGAGCCGGAAGGCGGTCCCTGAGCTCCGAGGGCACCGTGGCTTCGGATGTAATCAGGACTAACGTTTTTATGTGGAAGATGATAATAGATATGTATATAGATAATGATTTTATTATGTACTTCCTACTTGGTACCGAAGACGCTAATGGTAGGAAAATATGGGATGGCTGACGTAAACGAATTGACGAAAATCTTCTCCTTGGCCATGCTGTTTGAATAGATAACGTTTAACACATGCGGGTGCCTACTATACAACCAATGTCTGATTATACAGAGGTCTTTACTCATAATTATGATATTAGTGGGTAGTGACGTGCGCAAACGTAATGACGTCACTGTTTCGCCTTTTTCTATACGGTTCAAGACCACAAGTAAGACCTATCCCAATATCGGGTTACATATTGCATCTCAATCTCAACAGTCATAAAATCGACAGTTAAAATGTCAACACTGTAAGACCAACGATTCAAAATATCAACACTTCAGAATGTCAGCAGCTTAGTAGGTCAATAGGTCACAAGATCAAAATTGAAAATCTCAACATGGAAAAATTTGGTTGCTACTTAGTGGAAGTGATACAGGAATACATTTTTTACTATGCCTGCAGCAGATTGCGCTGCAGATTGATTTAATCCTATTATATAACAAGTAGTTTAATATCGCAACTATAATGATTTTGATTTTATGACTGTTGAGATGCAGTATGTAACCCCTCAATATCACCCGTACGAACCTCTTTTTAAGACCCATTTATAGATAAGGTCCAAAGATAAATTTTGAATTCGTATGTGTACTTGTGTAGCTGATTTTTTGACCCAATGTACACACGGCAAAGGTGAAAAATATAATATATAATTTTACATAAGTTCAACTTTTCATATAAAGTTGTATATAAAGGTGTACTTATCTCTTTCTCCGCCTGTACATCATATCAGCCACACATAGTCCACTGCTGAACATAGGCCTCTCCCATAGACTTCCAGAATGACCGATCTGAAGCAGCCCTCATCCATGGGTCGTCCTTCCACCTGGCCGTTGGGCGTCCTACACTACGTTTGCCCGTACGCGGTCGCCATTCCAGAACTTTTTTGCTCCATCGGCCATCTGTTCTGCGCGCTATGTGTCCCGCCCACTGCCACTTCAACGAGCTAATCCGCTGGGCTACGTCGGTTACTTTTGTTCTCCTACGGATATCATCATTTCTGACGCGATCACGTAGGGAAAGCCCTCTCTATAGCTCGTTGAGCGACTTTGAGCTTTTGTAGGAGACCTATAGTGAGGGACCACGTCTCAGATCCGTAAGTCATCACTGGTAACACACATTGGTTAAAGACTTTCGTCTTTAGGCACTGAGGTATGTCGGACGAGAAGACATCTCGTAGCTTCCCGAACGCTGCCCAGCCGAGTCGGATTCGTCGATGTACCTCGTCTTCGAAGCTGGAATTACCTGCCTGGATCAGTTGACCCAAGTAGACGTACTCGTCAACAGCTTCTAAGACAGAGTTCCCAACATGCACCGGTAGAGGCGCAACATGGACATTTGACATAACCTTCGTCTTGTCCATGTTCATCTTAAGGCCCAGCTGTTGGGATACTCTATTGAGGTCTTCGAGCATGGTGTTTAAGTCTTCCAGCGACTCTGCCATGATGACAATATCATCGGCAAACCGAAGGTGAGTGATATACTCGCCGTTTATGTTGATGCCACGTCCTTTCCAGTTCAGTAGCTTGAAGACGTCTTCCAAGGCAGCGGTAAACAGTTTCGGAGAGATAACGTCTCCCTGTCTAACGCCCCTTTTCAGTGGGATTGGCTTCGTGCTCTGTTCCTGTACTCGGACCGACATAGTGGCGGCGCCACTGTCTTCAGTGACTGGGCAACATCGGGGATTTATAGGGGCAGGAGGAGATTGTATGAGCTATATTCTGAAAAGTCATACACTTTACACCCTGCTTTTCAGAACTATGTTAAAAATTACTCAAAAGTATTTAAGCGAGCCTGTTCCTTTGCGAAATCGAACTTCATTAGGAAGAAAATAACCAATTCTGTTAATAAAATTAAGACTACTTGGAGTATAATAAATTCCGAATGTGGGAAATCTTCATCACTTGATGAAGATTTCCCACATTTAAATTAAGAGATTTCCATTTAAAAATAGAAGATCGCCATGTCACGGAGGATTTGGAGGTTGCGACAGAGTTTGAACATTTCTTCGCAAATATAGCTTCCACTACAACCAAAACTCTTCAGTCGTCTTATATTTCCGCTGAGGCATTGCTTGTAGAATCAACAAACAGGTGTCAGAACACGTTCGTATTCACGGTTGTTAATAGCAAGGACATCGTTAAAGCGTTTAAAACAATTGATGTTAAAAAGACCGCGGATCGATGGGGATTATCAGTCAAAACTGTGGCAAGTATAATTGATGTCATTGCTCCCCATCTAGCAACTGTGTTTAACGACTGTGTCAACAGTGGTGTATTTCCTGATTTAATGAAACATAGCAAAGTCATACCTTTGTTCAAGGCCGGCAGCACCACAGATCCTTCGAATTTCCGACCCGTTTATGTGCTGCCGACCTTGAGTAAAGTATTTGAGAAACTAATTCTAGGACAGTTGCTGACCCATTTTGGTGAAAACAAATTGTTTCATGATAAACAGTTTGGGTTTACTAAGGGACGTTCGACTACTGATGCTGGTGTAGAACTGTTAAATTGTATTTACGAAGCCTGGGAGGATAAGCATGATGCTCTAGGTGTCTTCTGTGATCTATCCAAGGCCTTCGATTGCGTTCACCATGA
Organism: Eilema sororculum; assembly: GCA_914829495.1. Classification (NCBI taxonomy): domain Eukaryota; kingdom Metazoa; phylum Arthropoda; class Insecta; order Lepidoptera; family Erebidae; genus Eilema; species Eilema sororculum. Next base: position 18,401,626 of record OU618545.1, on the reverse strand, counting down.
CACATTAATCAGGAAATTAGAACATTACGGAATAAAGAACAAGGCTCTCGAGCTTCTGACTTCATATTTGAACAATAGAATTCAGAGGGTCGATGTTAACGGTACATGTTCAGCAGGATCTCTGGTTTCGTTGGGCGTTCCGCAGGGTTCGATACTTGGACCATTTTTATTTCTAATTTACATAAATGACCTTCCCTACTATGTAAGGGACAATAATAGTATTATTTTATTTGCTGACGATACTTCGTTAATTTTCAAAATTAAAAGGCAACACGATAATTATGATGAAGTGAATGGTGCAATTAAAAGAGTGGTCCATTGGTTTAATACTTATAAATAATCTTTGCCTTAATGAGAACAAAACTAAATGTATTAAATTTACTCTTCCTAATGTTGCTCAGGTAGAAACCAATGTACAACTCAATGGACAATTGTTGAGCCTTGCGGAATCGACAGTGTTCTTAGGTTTGAGTATTGACGCTAAACTTCAGTGGGGTTCACATATAGAAAAAATAGCTAGTAGATTAAGCTCAGCTTCCTATGCTGTAAAAAAGATTAGGACTTTAACAGATGAGGATACGGCTAGAATAGTTTATTTCAGCTATTTTCATAGTATTATGAGCTACGGAATTCTCCTTTGGGGTAATTCCGCAGATTTAAACACAATATTTGTCTTGCAAAAGCGGGCTGTGCGAGCTATTTATAATTTGGGCCCAAGAGTCTCCCTCCGAGATAAGTTTAAAGAGATAAATATTCTAACCGTACTGTCACAATACATTTTTGAAAACTTAATGTATGTCAGGAAAAATATTGCAAAATTTCCAAGACTTTGTGACAGGCACAATATAAATACCAGAAATAAAAGCAATCTTGTAGTTTGTCATAGCAGAGTCCATAAAATAAGTAATTCTTTCCAGGGCAACTGTATACGCTTTTTCAACAAGCTTCCTAATGAAATCAGAGATTTACCTGTCAATAAATTTAAAAATACAGTAAAGAACCAACTATGCCAGAAAGGCTATTATAAAATTCAAGAATATTTAAACGATAAACAAGCTAGGAAATGAGCTGTTCGCTCAGCTATGCTGCTCAAGCAAAACATTGTATCTAGACCATAAGTTTTAGGTTAAGTAAGTAAATGTTTTGTAAATAGACCAAAAAAAAAAATGCCCGCTGAGTTTCTTGCCGGAGTCTTCTCAGGTCTGGGCCGCGTTTCGAACCGGTGGTCCATTTACTAGTATTAGTTAGTATTTAATATTTACTTTATGTTGACGTTTTGTAAGTGCCGATTTAATGGTCTATGCAAAATAAATTATTTTTAAATTTTGACTTTTTGAATTTTGAACTATGTCGGTCCGACTGACTGTACATTGGTTCAAAAATGGTCGATGTTGTACACATGCCCAAAAATATAAGTATGTACCTTTACATGTGTAGTTGCATGTATTAAAATGTAAATCTATAGAAAAGAAAGACAAAAACCATCGTCTAAGTTTACGTCATACGTCTACGTCACTATAATAGTATATTATAATCCATATCCATACTAATATTATAAATGCGAAAGTAACTCTGTCTGTCTGTCTGTCTTTCGCTTACGCTTTCACGCCAACCACTGAACCTATTTAGATGAAATTTGGTATAGGAGTCGATTAGACCATGAGAAAGGACATAGGCTATGTTTGGTCGCGATAACCGACATCCACGCGGGAGGGGCCGCGGGCAAAAGCTAGTATATAATATTCCAAGACTTTCAGCTGGAGTTCGAAGTTAGGGACCATTGATCTATTAAATTAAATACATAATTTTGTAGATTGCGATGCAAGACGGGTTTATCTCAATGTTTTAGAATGGACACCCATCCTAAGACTGACCTAGCATGCTTTAACCTTGCAATTTGAACTACTCGGTATCACTTAGCCACTTGTTAAAATAATGTTTACAATTTATGACTCTGCCTACATTACCTCGAGGTAGGTAAACCAACGAGGGGATCACTTTCAGGGTCACTATCTAAGCATAAAAAGATAAGATAATTCATATTATCATCGTGTATTTCATTTCCACTACACTGCAAATATTATAAGGTCGTATCCAGGATCAAATCCCTCTTCGAGGTGACAAAGTTCTGTATAATATTCCTACTCCATCCGTGCAATCATTATCATCATAATATCACAGCGTATGTCACGGCTGCATTGAAACCCTTCTACATTAGTGTCAGGACTTCACTCTTCTGCGGAAGCGAATGCACTGACCCCTACACTCTAAAAGAAACGCCTACAACAGAGTCTCCTTCGTTATCAATCAACAGATTTCATGGGTCCCAAAGGTTTAGTAGTACTTACTCCATGCAACAACAAAGCGAAATATTTTGGATAAGACAATCACTACAAAAATGATTCTTTTAAACACTTTTGTGGCCGAAAAGCACACAGCCGAAAAGACACGGCTCACCTGATGGAAAGTACCGTGGCCTATGGACGTGTGTTGACGTGTTGCACCAGGGGCGTCACACTCGCACTGCTGACCCTGTAAAAACATTCTAATGCCCTTCTTGAAGAATCCCATATTTAAATCACTTGGAAAAACCGTGTGTTGTGACACTTGTGACCGCCAAGGATCATTTAGCATATGGTTTACATCACAAAGAAGAGCGGATTTTACCAACTGTGCACATTTTCAAACTGGGTCATGGCGTCATCATGGTGTATCTTGGTACCTTGGTGAATTGATCGATACAAATTAATTTATTCTAATTAATAGCTGCGCCGGTGACATCATCCATGGATTTAGATCTGGTTTTTGTTTAGGAACCCGCGGACTTTTTTTAGACCATACACAAATGTGTCTACTTTAAATAATCAATCAATTAGCTCCCCTCTGGACCTCGGTATTGAGCAGACGTGTGTCGGAAGTTATACATTTCTAATTAAAATTAAATCTAAAATAAAGTATTCCACAAATAAATCAAAGAAAATAATAGGAGTGTGTCAGATTTGGGGGGGTAAAATTTGGGGGAACCTTATTTATAGACTATAAATTACTATATATACCTATAAACAGGATGCCATTTGTAATTATGTATTTAAACCAAGGAAATTAAACAATAAATACAATTCTGTTTCATCACTCTTTTATTCTGTTATACTACGTCAGTTCCAAAGGCTGTTGTAGACAGGAAAGAACTAACAAGAAAACCTGTCTGCCTTCTAACATAATTATTATTTCACTTCATTTTACACCAGGCTCGTAGCCAAATATTACAATATAAGACAACCCTGGTTTCAGACCAGTTACAACCGTATAATAGCTAAAACTATAACACAGATACTTATCACGTAGGAACCACATTGGAGTTGAACCACTTCTCATAATGATTAGTATAACAATACTTGCACAGTCACTAATACGCTATAATGATATTGTATCATCTGGTATATCAGTTAAACAGAGTAATAGCCGATACTATGATACATAGGTAGTACATAAAAACCTAGATACCACACTGGTATCGAACCAGCCCTTATAATCATACTTTTACAGCCATTATTATTATGATAGTTTATTATCCCCAAGGATTATCGCAAATACATCAAGTAATACTTTGATTCGGTTACTTTACAAGTATATTTTAGTTACACAATATTTGGAGCACCCAAAGAGGGTATTTAATTATAATTGCTAATTCAATTAACTTGTTAAATACCAATCCACTATTATATTATTCACTATAACAGTAATTATTACAACATTCACTGTTATAACACCAAGTAGGTACATATTATTATATCATTATAAATATAACAGAGGTACATCGTACCTCACACTTCGACGGCTCGGGATAGACTGTGCGAATGACATCTGACATCGTCTTTTTATAACATTTGTGACGTCGCATTGCATCGAATGATTTTCACCTACCTACTTATAAAAATATTGTATAAAGTAGTTTCTTATTTACAAATACTTTAAAATATTCTTTATAGTAATATAAATACACTATAATACATCAAGCTACACCTCACCTGATCGCTGGCAACTCCATATTTTAACATGATTCTAACACGGCCATACTGACAATTACTTCGCTCTCGAAGTATATACAACGAATTTTATTGCAAATTGCGATCACATATTCCATACTTAAACTTAGTCATTATAATTATATTTCTTTTACATCACTTTTTGCAAAACAGAATTTATACATTAAAGAAAAAACACTTTCTTAGTATCAAAATTACCCCAAAAAGAATCGTCAACACCAAAAAAATATAGATATTCAACAACATTTTGGTACTTTGTCTCAAACTTAAGATTTAAACATTATTTAGTCTTCGATCTTTATGAAATCTTAGCATAGTAGAAGGGCAAAAAACATTTTATAAAATGTGTGTAATATATATATATATATATATATATTATCTTCTGTTATTATTCAGTTATCTAAGATCATTAATTACCTCAGAATCCAACGGAATAATGTGAACTTTTATAAAATGTCTTTTGTTATTGTTCGGTTATCCAAGAATATTGATTATCTCCGAATCCAACGGAATAAACTGAACTTTATCATTTCAAATACCATATCTATAAATTTACCATTAAATTAATTATGCATCACGTCATTTGATTATAAGTATAACAGTCGTATACCCGAGATAAAGTCTCGTATTTTACACGAGGTATAACAGTCGTATTTTAACCGAGACTTAACCGCCTCGCTTTTTCTCCACGAGACATAACCGTCTCGCCTTTTACCCGAGACATCATAGTCTCGCCCTTTTTGCTGAGATATCACAGTCGTCGCCTTTTTTGCTGAGACCTCACAGTCTCGCCTTTTTTCCGAAACATCACAATCTCGCCTTTTTGCCGAGACATCACAGTCTCGTCCCTTTTGTTTTTTTACTTACAGCCACCACTAATGTCAAAAGCTAATAACATATATTATATAGTAACATAAATAGCAATGTTTTTAATCTGTCACGGCCATTCTGAACTGCACTTTGATCTGAAAGTGCTAGTAAATCCATAATAAAATACCTATTGTAGGTAGTCCTACATACATACAGTAAGGTAGATTGTACATACGCAGTATAAATGCTATTTGTCCTTTTTTATTCGAATTTTGTTCGTTTTAACTGTACTTGACCTTACTTTGACTGTAATTTACTTTATTATTGTATTTATTGTAGCTGACTTTGAATAAACTTTACTATTGCATCGACTGTACTCCGCGTTTCGAACTATTTGGATCATTTGCTAACTAGTATTTAATATTTATTTTTATACTGGCGTTTTACAAGCAGAATAAACGATTTTGTTAGAATTAGAATTTAATATTTAATCGACAATAGGTACTTTATGTGTAATATTGAAACGACGGTACTTTAACTTTAATATTGGACCGATTATACTTTAACTTTAATATTGAACTGCCTGTACTTTTACTTTATTATTGAACCGACTGTACTTTTACTTTAATATTAAATGGACTGTACTTTTACTTTATTATTGAACCGACTGTACATTTACTTTATTATTAAACCAACTGTACATTTACTTTAATATTAAATGGACTGTACTTTTACTTTATTATTGAACCGACTGTACATTTACTTTAATATTAAATGGACTGTACTTTTACTTTATTATTGAACCGACTGTACATCTACTTTAATATTAAAAGGACTGTACTTTTACTTTATTATTGAACCGACTGTACATTTAATTTAATATTAAATCGACTATACATTTACTTGACTTTATTGGATTTACAAGACTTTTGACTTTATTGGCTTTACAAGACTTTTGACTTTATTGGCTTTACAAGACTTTTGACTTTATTGGCTTTACAAGACTTTTGACTTTATTGGCTTTACAAGACTTTTGACTTTATTGGCTTTACAAGACTTTTGACTTTATGACTTTATTGGCTTTACAACACTTTTGACTTTATTGGATTTACAAGACTTTTGACTTTATTGGATTTACAAGACTTTTGACTTTATTGGCTTTACAAGACTTTTGACTTTATTGGCTTTACAAGACTTGACTTTATTGGCTTTACAAGACTTTTGACTTTATTGGCTTTTACAAGACTTTTGACTTTATTGGCTTTACAAGACTTGATTTTATTGTCTTTACAAGACTTTTGATTTTATTGTCTTTACAAGACTTTTGACTTTACAAGACTTTTGGCTTTATTGGCTTTACAAGACTTTTGACTTTATTGGCTTTACAAGACTTTTGACTTTATTGGCTTTACAAGACTTTTGACTTTATTGGCATTACACGAGTTTTTACTTATTGGCTTTACTCGATTTTTGACTTTATTGGCTTTCCATGACTTTTGACTTTATTGGCTTTATATAGATTACTTAGTCTTAGGTAACTTGAGAATGTGTCCAACTATTAAAAAAAAAAGGGTCGTATTTTAAAGTCCTGGTCACCATCATACACTGATGAGTATCAGCATCAATAACTTAAATTGTAAGGAGATGAATCCAAATAAATTAAGAACGTTTTTCAATCTTTTTATCACGGTGTATGTGTATACCAATTATGTTTACTACTATTATAAGTAATTCTCATAACAAGTAAGTCTACTTTACACAGCAATCATAAATAAGTAACTGTTCGGCCAACCTGATACATCTTAATAGGTTACTTGTCAGGTACCGAAAATAACTTTTAGAATTCAAAATATTAACACCACTAATTCTGATCACCAAACTTTTTGAATAGATACGGAATATTAACACCACTTATTCTGATAACCATTTCAGTTCACCCCAAGGATTAACCTTGCTATAGGTATTAGTCAAGCCATATATTTTATTTAAGAAAATAAACCGTTTGATCATTACTTTCTCTTTTTTATTAAATAGGGTAGCTTTAAATGTGAAATCCAGTATTATATCAATGATACCAGCCAGAAAATTTAAAATTATTCGTTAGTGATCAGCCCGAGTGGTTTGCAATTAGAACTATCAGGAAGTTCGCTATCCAACTTGAATCTTATTAATCACAAAAGCTACAATACCGTTTTTGTGCACTTTTTTGTTGGTGGTTTAGAAATACACTGCTTCGCAGTACCTCTGCAAATTGATGCTGGATTTCACTGCCTTGCAGATAGCCGAGCCGTCAGTCATTGCTCCAGTGGGTAGCAAAGATTACAGAAGGCTTTTGGCAAGCCTCCCAGATGCAGATACAATCTGAAACTTGTACAATATGTATTAGAATACGGTTTTTGCGTATCCCACTTCTGATGTCAGATTTGGGGGGGTAAAATTTGGGGGAACCTTATTTATAGACTATAAATTACTATATATACCTATAAACAGGATGCCATTTGTAATTATGTATTTAAACCAAGGAAATTAAACAATAAATACAATTCTGTTTCATCACTCTTTTATTCTGTTATACTACGTCAGTTCCAAAGGCTGTTGTAGACAGGAAAGAACTAACAAGAAAACCTGTCTGCCTTCTAACATAATTATTATTTCACTTCATTTTACACCAGGCTCGTAGCCAAATATTACAATATAAGACAACCCTGGTTTCAGACCAGTTACAACCGTATAATAGCTAAAACTATAACACAGATACTTATCACGTAGGAACCACATTGGAGTTGAACCACTTCTCATAATGATTAGTATAACAATACTTGCACAGTCACTAATACGCTATAATGATATTGTATCATCTGGTATATCAGTTAAACAGAGTAATAGCCGATACTATGATACATAGGTAGTACATAAAAACCTAGATACCACACTGGTATCGAACCAGCCCTTATAATCATACTTTTACAGCCATTATTATTATGATAGTTTATTATCCCCAAGGATTATCGCAAATACATCAAGTAATACTTTGATTCGGTTACTTTACAAGTATATTTTAGTTACACAATATTTGGAGCACCCAAAGAGGGTATTTAATTATAATTGCTAATTCAATTAACTTGTTAAATACCAATCCACTATTATATTATTCACTATAACAGTAATTATTACAACATTCACTGTTATAACACCAAGTAGGTACATATTATTATATCATTATAAATATAACAGAGGTACATCGTACCTCACACTTCGACGGCTCGGGATAGACTGTGCGAATGACATCTGACATCGTCTTTTTATAACATTTGTGACGTCGCATTGCATCGAATGATTTTCACCTACCTACTTATAAAAATATTGTATAAAGTAGTTTCTTATTTACAAATACTTTAAAATATTCTTTATAGTAATATAAATACACTATAATACATCAAGCTACACCTCACCTGATCGCTGGCAACTCCATATTTTAACATGATTCTAACAAGTGCATAAGTCGTGAAGAGGTCTTTGCATTTCGACTGTTTCTCCTGAGCCACGCCCCGCGCCCTGAGCCCCTCCCATCGCCAAGTTCCAGTTTACGGGTGAGAGAGACAATACTATCAATCTTATTATTGATATCCGACGTCAAGTACCAGGACAACATAATCTACAAAGAGCAAGAAACATCTAACTACTATTGAATATTGATAATTGCGAATTCACTATACAGAAGCTTAATTTCGTCAGCGTGACTAGTTGTCGCTGTAGCGTAGTAACAAGGACGGCGCTTCCATTTTGGGGTCTCAGGATCAAGTCCAAGATACCAGAATTCTTTTGCAAGTATACTGTGGTTTATTTTTGCAATTGTTTGCCATTTTTTAACATAAAATTACTATAATTTTTTCAAAGTTTTTTTAAAAAAAGAAAAATTTTTTTTTTTTTTGAAAAAAAATTTCAAGAACAGGGAAAAAACAGGAAAAAAAATCTAAAAAGAAATACTTATATAAAGGAAAATGCCTAACAATCGAACCCCGTCTCTGGACCAACAGTTAGCTACACCGACACTTCCTATTCCTCCGAATCAATCTACCACAACCCAGGAATCGGACACGGCCTCTGAGAAAACGCAGTCTGAAATCGTAAAGGGAACAACCACGAACCCACGAAGAGCGAAGCGCAAACATGAAGAAGTCACTATCGCTGAACTGAAGGAGCTTCTTTGTGAAATACAGAGTAAACAAGTAGCGGAATTCCAAACAATTAAGCAGGATATGGAAGCAATTAAGCAGCAAAGTTTAGAATCCCAGAAGACACTGGAATTTCTGTCTAACAGGTATGACACCCTTTTACAAAAATTTGAAGAAGTCTCTAAAGAGAACGCAACTTATAAAAAAACCTTAAAATCTTTTGAGACTAGGGTCGATCAATTAGAGCGAAGTCTTAAATCGTCTTCTATAGAAATCCGTAACATCCCTTCGGCAAAGCCAGAAGCAAAACGGGATCTAATTAAACATGTCTTGCACCTTGGTGAAGTGTTAAATCAACCGATACAGGATACCGAAATTCGTGATATTTTCAGAATAAAAACGAGAACCGAGCCAGGTCCTATTATAGTTGAATTTAATACGGTCTTACGTAAAGAAAATATTATCAAATCTGTGGCTTCCTTCAATAAAGAGAAGAAAAAAGAAGAGAAAATGAATACTAATCTTCTCAAAATTAAAGGGAACCCTGCGCCGGTTTATGTGACAGACAATTTAACCAGCAAGACTAGGCATCTCTATTACTTGACCAGAGAGTTTACAAAGTCTCGCCACCAAGCCAGCTGCTGGACCTCGTTTGGGAAGGTTTTTATTAGACTTAAGGAAGGACAACCAACCATTCGCATCGATAGCGAGGATGATATTATGGGCTTAAGTATGCGAAAAATATGACTAGCAGGCGCCCCCATTTACGTATTTTGTGTCACTTCTATTTTATATTGTTATTATCTTAAATTGTTAAAAAAAACTCTAAAACACATATACTTCAGCTACAAATTACTAAACAAACACTATATACAATACAAAACCTACCCAAGATACACTAAAACTACTTTACATATTAAATACACTAATTACACTACCAAAACATATACATTTCACTTGCTTAAATTAAGAAGATCAACGCTTTTTCAATTACTTGGTCATGGAGTTTACCTGTATCACTACGCCAATTTAAACAACTTAACCTGGTATGCTATTTCATTAGTATTGTTTTTACTGCGCTTGTCTTATGAGAGGTCTAAAAACTCCGACACTCACATTCAATCACGATAATTCTCTCATTACCTACGACCTAGACAATATGTCACTGGCCGATAGTACCATCTGCAACATCGAGGATATCTCCATTACAAAACTTTTTCCTCAAGGCAGATCCCTAAACTTCTTTGTTCAAAATATTCGTAGTGTGCATGGGAATATAGAACAATTTCAAACATTGCTACATAGCTGCAATATCTATTGGGACTTACTAATTTTGACAGAATGTTGGCTTCATAATAGTGACCGTATCATTCCACAGCTAGATGGTTATAGTTATGCATCTACAACAACAAACTATACTCAAAATGAGGGTGTGGTGGTTTACTACAAAACAACAGACATTTACGATATATCCGAACCGCCACTTATGAATGCAAATTGCCTCATGATAAAGGTGAACAATGATACTGTTGTACTTGCCATTTATCGGGCTCCCGGGTATTCCAACACCACAATTTTCTTAGAATCCCTGAATAATGTACTCAACAGCCTAGCGGGGTTTAAGAATATCATTATTACTGGGGATATCAATCTAGACATCTCCGCTGCCTCGGTGGATAGTAGCGCCGAAATTTACTTAAATATTCTTGCTGCCCATAGTATGTTACCTGCATACTCCTTCCCAACTCATACAGACACTTGTCTTGACCATGTCATCCTCAAGACCAAACTTCCTGCTAGGTGTTTTGTTGCGCGCACCACCTTAACCGACCACTATAGCATCATAGTGAGTCTTGATCTCATTCCGATAAATTATTACCCAACAAAATCAATCAAAAGAGTAGACTACGATTCTCTTGATAGATGTTTTACCAAACTCGACCTTGACCCGGTGCTATCCATGACTAATGTTGATGAAGCTGTGGATTTTCTAATCAGCACTGTAAATAATAAACTAAACAGTTGTACTAAAACGGTAACGATTCCCAGACGTCAACATATCCTCAGGCCCTGGATAACTAAAGGCATGTTAAGGTGTATAAGGAATAGGGATAAACTATTTGCTAAGACGAAAAAACACCCAAATAATGAGGTCTATAAACTAACCTACTCGCGTTATCGAAACTTCTGCAATTTACTATTAAAAAATGCTAAAAAGGAATATGAAAGATCTGAAGTCGATAAGGCCAAACACAACACAAAAGAACTTTGGAGGGTAATTAAAAATATTACTTATACAAATAAAATTAGAACCCCAGCATCCGCACTGGTCTCGAACAATAATCCTATAGAGTCAGCTAACTCGGTAAATCGATACTTTGTCAGTATCGGTAAAAAACTTGCAGAAAAAGTTTCAAGATCTAACCCTATGGCCGGTGCTTCACCCCTCCATTCTGCTCAATCTTTTGTCCTTGTGCCAACTGATATTGATGAAATTAATTTAACCATTATTAAATTAAAGACTCATTCTGCGATTGGCCTGGATGGAATTTCCAACGTCTTCATTAAAAGGTATAGGAATATTCTAGTTGAGCCCCTTGCTTACATTTGTAATTTGGCATTTTCGACGGGGACCTTTCCCAAAGCATTTAAACGCGCTCTCATTCATCCTGTTCATAAGGGTGGTGACAGAGACTGTGTCAATAACTATCGGCCTATTTCAATCTTGCCTGCCTTCTCCAAAATAATGGAAAAAATTGTAAACAAAAGACTTGTAGACTATTTGGAGAAAAATTATCTGTTGTCTGCGTCTCAGTTCGGCTTCCGTAGAAACAGGTCAACCAGTGATGCAGTTCACGAACTAACAAATACTGTGGTCACAAATATGGATGCACGGAAAAAAGTAATCGCAATTTTTCTGGACCTTGCCAAGGCGTTTGACACGGTCTCTGTCCCATTACTACTTGATAGGCTGGAGCGGTTGGGTGTTCGTGGCATACAACGAGATTTCTTTGCGAGCTATCTTACTGATCGTACTCAATGTGTTCAGTTGGACGGCGTGCGTAGTGCTGAACTGCCCATCGACATAGGTGTACCGCAAGGCAGTATCCTTGGTCCCACCCTGTTTTTGGTTTTCATTAACCAGCTCTGCCAACTAAATCTGATTAATGGAAGGGTTATTACATTTGCTGATGATACCGCACTAGTTTTTCATGGCAATTCCTGGGAAGAAACACATAAATATGCACAGGCTGGTATAAACCATGTAATTAACTGGCTCAGTGACAATCGTCTCTGTTTGAACATAAATAAATCAAAGTTCATTACTTTCCGGCTTAAAGATAAGAAGCTGCACACTGAGGCACCTACTCCCCTCATTGCACATTCCTGCTTTGACTTTGGCAGCTCACGTACGCCTTGTACCTGCCCGGAATTTCAGCCGGTAGACACAATTAAGTATCTGGGAATCATCATCGACAAAAAACTTGATTTTAGAGCTCATATAGACCTTATGACATCAAGAACTAGAAAATTAATTTATATCTTTAAGAACTTGCGCCACATTTCAGACAAACATATCCTAAAAATGACGTATTTTGCGCTTTGTCAATCCCTACTAACGTATTGTATTACGTCATGGGGTGGCGCAGCCACCACTATTATACAAAAACTGGAACGTGCCCAAAGAGCAGTCCTAAAAGTAGCGCTTTACCTCCCCATTTTCTATCCTACGAAGGAACTTTACATGAATTTCAAGGTCCTTACAGTGCGACAGTTATTTATTCTTCGTATAGTACTCAAAGCCCATTCTGTATCAGGCTATGATCCTTCCCTTAATGCAACAAATCGCCGTAAACATAAAATCTTCGAAGCCGTTACGACCTACAGAACAACCCATTCCCACAGATTCTATTGTTTCCTGGGTCCATACCTCTACAACAAAATTAACCATCTCCTTTCCATATACCACTTGAATAAATTTAAATTAAAAAGAGTACTGACCTCTTGGCTGCAGGGCTTGTGTTATGATGATACAGAAAACTTACTATCACAGGTAATATGATCAAACTAGTTATACACTATTTTGTCACATAAACGGGTAGAATACACACACACACACACACACACACACACACAATCACTCACTCATACTTGCTAAATGTCACTCTAACATAGTTTTACTAAACAAATACTTACTTGCATGTTAAAATATTTGTGTAACTTAATAATAGTCGTCCAAGAGGTGGGAGCCTGGGGATCTGTAACACAGGTTTTCCTACTACAGACTCCAGTCTCTCACAAAGGCTACCGAACTAATTTTAAAATTAGAGTAACCTAGATTATACTAATTTTGTACAGTACCTTTGTGAAAGAGAAATAAATTCTTATTATTATTATTATTAATTAGCCCTATTATAGTCCACAGCTGGACATAGGCCTCTCCCAATGTGCGCCGTTGCTCCCGATCCTCCATCTTCCGCATCCTGTCTACTTAATCCAACCTTATCTAATCGGGAGCGCCTTATTTCGTAGAAAGAAATTTCATAGAATTTCATTTTACAGAAAATGTTTCATATAATATTTGGTTCTTATATTTTTATTTCGAATATTATTGTTTCAAAGAAAATTTACCACAATGAATCACTTTTCACAGAAACACCATATAATGAAATTTTTTTCACATATTTTTGTTTAACATACTTATCAAACTGTAGAATTATTATTTAAGGAATCTTAAAAACAACCACTAACCACCATAATTTTTTTTCCCGATTGCTTGTAGTAATTTAATTAGATAATACCCCGACTCGGATAGGTTAGGTTATTTTTTTTAAACCACCCAGAAAATATCTTTGCGCAAATAAGTTTTATATGAAATAACCAATATAAAAAAGAAGAATATTTGATTTGTTATTCTATGAAATGATTATTCTAACATTAAAATTTATGTGAAACAAAAGTCAATGATTTAAAAATCTTTAAAGTAAGTATTATGTATATTGATTATTCTATGAAACGAAATTATGCGAAACATTTTCTGTAAAACGAAATTATATGAAACTTTTGTCTATAAAACAACGCACACCCTATCTAATCACAATACTTTATTTGATTACCATAGTACTGTAGGGGTTCTTATAGATGACCGACATCTATGCTAATCTTGCATCTTCTCTTTTTATTTTTGCAATTTTTTGTATCATTATGATACAGCTTAAGTCACGATCTCATAGATTGCAATATGGATTTTCCAATATCAATCATTGTTCTCATTCAGTTTTAAGAATTTAACGTCTTATTTTTGTGAAATATGTGTGCTACCAAGAATTAGCTAAGGAAGGAAGCCAAGGTTTGCAGCGAATAGAATACAAGGTTTCCTCATTTCTTTTATGTCTAACAGTAATGTGCCGTAGATACCGAAGTACTCGTCTTGGCCTATTGCGCAGACAGTATATCTAAAAAGCCCACGTTGTGATTGTTTTACGTTGTGATATGAGTAACTATTTCACGAATTTTAAAGGAATCTATTGAGATTTATTGGAAAGTCATAAAGTTACTTGTTTTTAGCGGAATCGCTCAATGTGGCCTCTTTAGATCCGCAGGTAAGCTATAGTATAGTGTTTATCTGTACAACAGTGCCTCGTAAAGTATGTAGTCCAAATACATTCTTCGGCTATGCTCATAAATCGTGTTACAATTTCCAGATTTTTAGACTCGCGAATGTAGCCGAAATAATCACACGTTTATTTTATCTTTACGACCAATTCACTCAACATAACTTACTCAAAACTGAATACACTTACGTCACGAGGCATTCGGTGCGGGTTTCATATAAAAATAGACATCCACACGCAATGCGTTATGCTTATACGGAGCGTTAAGAAAGGAATTCTCCTTCAGCCGTTTAAGGTCCATTACAAATGTTTTCATACTAGGATTCCCTAAACAGAACTGTTAAATTATTACACAATAATGAGCTTGGAGCACAGACGTAAATTGCTGATGGTTATGATGCTGTACGGCATATGCCATAATAAATTCAATTGTATTGAACTTTAATAATCTTTGTTATGTGGTCCCTAGGACGGTTGTTCGACGGGAGGTGTGCGTGCCCAGATTGTTTTACACAGCAAAGTGTAGAACAAACGCGGGGGAGCGGGCACCTCTGCGCCGATTACTGGCGACCTACAACTCACATTTTGTTGACCTCGATATTTTTGCGCTATCGGAGAAAAATTTCAAGAAAATGGTGTCTGAAACTCTTGCAAATGACTCCTTACCGGGAGTCGTTCTGTAGGAGTCGATTTCTTGATACGAAATTTGTTTATCATTTTTGGTTTTGCACGTGGGTGGAACTACGCGTTCGCATTCTAATACGGAATTAATTAATTCGTGGACAATAGTGTGGGTTGTGCGTTTTTATTTTGTAAACCTAGTTCTTAAGCATTCACTGTAACGCATTACTGTTTTTTGTCCCTAAGAAATAAAATAAAATAAAAATAAAGATTTCAGATCTTTGTTCATAGTGCTTTGGTAGTTTGTTTGCCTGTAATCTTTTTAAAGATGACGGCAAACAAGTGCGCGGCATATGCAATCTGGAAGTGCATCCATGAGTTCAACAGTTCCAGTTCGTAAGGCCAACAAGGGGCTGGGGCCGGGATCTACATTACCTATTGGTGTACGCGCGCTTACGCTGGTAGTAATTTTGATGAGGAATATAACAAAAATTAAACACCAATTTGGTACCTTCTATATAATTATATCTCGTTCGTCCCATTAAGTATTTTGTATAGTTTTTACCTACCACAACAACTTTTTTAGAGAATCATGATTAAATCATTTAAAAGTATCATTTTAAATACTTATAACTACGTCACAAATTACGCGTTTTTACGGTAATTTACAAGGAAATCAGTTAATATTCTTAATAGTTATGTGGATTTGAATACGACTATAACTTTTAAAATACAGGACATTTCTCTGTTCCATGATTTAAAATCGCCAATTCATACATAATTTAAGACTAATTTAAATGGCAATACCTTATGCTTATGCATGAGGCTACCGTGCCTGTAGCTTAAATGTGCTTGTTGTGCAGGTTGAAGGCTGCTCCTCAGACTGCCCGCTACAAAAAGCACCCTACTGGACCTAAGGTCACGGACAGCAGAAAACTGTCACAGGAAGCCACACAACTGGAGTTCGTCCTGACCCAGACCTTGAATCTAGAAAAGAAGGTAAAAGCTGCAGATGGAGTTCGCCTGTAGTAACTACCGTACTTCTACTGTGCACTACAACTCATTATGTGAAATGGTTGTACAGCCTGATTACAAAGCACGATCTGCAGGATCTGCTAGGCTGTTTTGAATGTACTGCAAAAGACAGGCCAGACCCGTGAGATGAGTGACTCCTCCGTGCTACTTAGTGAACACGGTTGTGAAGATGATAGAGATGGCGGTCTCTTCATGGAAAATATCGAAGTTAGACCGCTTCGTAAAGACAGAAAGGGTTGGGAAGAGGTTCTTTGGAGCTATCGAGTTTATGGGGGGATACCGGAGATGGATGTTTAAGAATATAATTAATGCAACGCTATGGCGAATGAAAACTTATGAGAAATAAAATCTATACGATTAATGACATAGTGAAATATGTGAAAATACTGTGTGGTTAATACTCGTAAATAGCGGGAACGGTGCCCATGACACCGATGGCCTGCACTATCGCGTCTTGCACTGCCGCCTGGCAAACAGCTCGGGTATCTATCACGAGGTGACGACGTCTAGAGAAAAACCCTGAACATACTTCATTTTATCTAAAACATTACATTCTTCTTATTCTGTCGAATCGACGGCGCTTCTGCTCTCAATTTTTGTAATCCCAGTATGCTGCTATCTGGATTATGTCCTCGGTGGCGCTCGTAAGGTCCTCCGATGTACAAGTGTATGGGCATGCATGATTTATAAAGAACAAGCTGACCCGGCGAACGTCATACCTTAAAAAAAATTCCGTCCACGTGGCGTCAGATCCTGTTCCCGCTGCACCCTCTTCTATATCATCATATAGCATGAATTATACATATAAACCATCCTCTTGAATCACTCTATCTATTAATAGAAGCCGCTTCAAAATCCGTTGCGTAGTTTTAAAGATCTAAGCATACAGAGGGACGGACAAAAACAGAAAGCGAAACTATGTAGTGTTGATTCGCGCAAACATTACTTCAACAATTTGCTGTATGAAATTATACAGGTAACATTTTTTGTTTATGAAAATATAGGAACCTAAAGCTGACTCCAGACAGAGACTCCAATATTGGCGTTATTTGATATTCGCTGGAGTGACTACAGGCTGACTTCACAACCTCAAGATGAAAGCCTACATTCGAGCCCGATCCGTTTACGAGCAGTTGTATCCGATTGCAGGTGGAATTGACTAGGATCCCGATTACCTTGAAAAGTAAAACACGCTTGTGTCCCGATGTGAATTATCCCTTAGGCGATTGATACACCACTCTGCTTCACGTAGGGTTGTGTGGGAGTGCGTAGGTAGTCTTACGAAGTTTCTAAGTAGCTCTCTTTGTGTTGAAAATACGCGTAGTGCAAGTGTGCAACCCACTAAAGATGCTATCACGCGCAGTGTTTTCCGAGGTACTCTCACTCTCGCGCTACGATGCGTATTGCGGAACAGTGTGCCCATTACCTTAAACAAATATAAAGTTATTCCTCATGTGTATAACGAGCGAAATGTGGACAGAAAAGAAGTTATCTACAATTAAAACGTTCACTAATAGCTGTACAACAGTCGCTCAAACTAGTTCTGTGATTACTTCTAATCGCAACAATTTCAAATCGATTACCTTGTCACTATTACAGTCATTAGAGAACATTATTGACAACACTCATTTTTACATCTGTGTTGTGTTCGAATGCCACGGTAAAGGCCGGTGCAGGTCGATACTCGGTCAGTGCAAATATTTGTGTACAGTCACAGAATAGATAATAAGTAACTGGCGTATATTCTATTTACATAGGTCTTGATTTCTATGTATATGTTACAGCAAATGTAATAAATTGGTATGCTACTATACGAGGTAGTATATTGCTCCCAATTCTGTTGTTACATCTCTAAACTTAAATTTCTCTAAAATAAATCTAATTGCATCTCTTTCTTTCATGATCAGATAAAAAAGGACAGATGATTTTATTTAAGTTAAGACCTGTCAAATTAAGACAGCGCCATGTTGGTGCGTAGTAAGTTAAGTCGCATGTTCGTAGATGTCGACTAAAATTGAAGGATACCGTCAAGGCGCCGACTTAATTTGACAGGTGTTCACTAAAATAAATCATCTGTCCTTTTCTATCTGATAATGAAAGAAACCGATGCAATTAGAAAATTTTAGAGAATTTTAAGTTTAGAGATGTAACAACAGAATTAGCAGCATTATCTATTCTGTGGTGGGGATTTCATTTCATTGTAGTTCCGGGATTATATTGTTCAAATAAAACAACAAGAAATGAATTCAAATAAACTTTAATAATCTCTTCAACGTCTACAGCTTGAGAATTATGATCAATAATCATCATTACTATGAATAATTAAAGATAAGTGCATACCGCATAACACTCTCGGTCCTCACAAAATTAACGTCATACACAATCATAATAGGTAATTTATCAACTATTATGTTTGTATTAAATACTGTCGTATTGCTTTATTTATCACGTACGCACGATAACTTACAAACGTCTTTTTTAATATTATCACTCTTAAATATCTATAAAAATTAGGAATGTCAAACGTTTTTTTCAAAATATACATAACTACGTAATATTATTTAGTTGCAAATTACCACAAGAACCGGTAATTTATGCCGTCGGTTGGTAGTAGAATGGAATGCTTTCATTATGTTATGTACACTTAATTTAGAATTGAAGCAAAAATTAAAAGGAATTCATTACACGCTGATATAATTGTCATTCATGCCACCGGTCATGAATTACATTTGAATGATGGTCAGAACAAAAATAAGTCATTTAACCATCAGTCACCGCATCGCATTAAAAGATGTGGTTATTCTGATGGTAAGACTGACAGCAAAATCTACCGTGTAATGGACGCCTGACAATAAAAAATCACAAAAGTGCAGAATAATGTGACAGACAGCATTCGCAGATTTTCACGAATTGCTTCTTTCATTTCCTCTGAAACATATTACAGTTAAGAAAACCTATGTCATAGGTACGTGAGTGGTGATTCTATTCTTACAAAACCTTGCTCAATTAGCAATGAGGCTGCAGGCACGAAACTAGCGATTTTTCTAGTTTTCGGTAGAAATAAGATGAGATACATTTTAGCCCTATTAAATAAATAAATAATAAATTAATATTCTAGAACATTACTAGATAATAGTTCAGTTGTGGGATTGTAAAAATGGAATCTCCACTGCAATAAAAAATTATGTAAGGTAGTGTTTCTATGAATAATGTGTAATGATGCAAACTTCATTCCTTTGAATCATTACACAATCACTAATCAATATATATAATCGTTTTTATAATTTCATGTTGAACGAAAACATAACTGACAGATAATACTGATTCTTGTGCCTGAATTACATAGAGATACTTATTGCGAACATTTTAGCAGTAACGTTTAGTTGTTCAACCAATACAATGCCGGCCCCTTAGATAAGAAGCATTTTGTTAATAGAATAGAATAGGCAATGTATGGGAATGATACATGTTTATCACTATCATGAACGTCAAAATACCTGTAATTGCCATACATTTACTATATATTTTTAATCTTTTCTATTCTGTTAACGACTGTGCCACTTTTCAAGGGGGCATGTAAGTAGGTTTTTGTATCGATAAGACCTTCGAAAGCTATGTGTGCAATCTAAGTCCCACTATCCAGAAGGTACAGCCCGAATCATATATCTTGGAGCTAAAATGCTCAATACGCGCAGTACATGTATTTTAAAGATAGCACGTGATGCTACTGCGGTGAACGGGCTCAAATTCACCAAGTATAGATTATTAAAAAAAAAAAAAAAAACATCTCGCGATTTAGGTCTAAGATATATGATTCGAGCTATACCTTCTTGACAGTCATTATTCGTAACTCAGTGTTAACTTAATTAAGTAATCACTATAGTTATTCCGAGGGAGACCTGCCCACGCGCCTAAATAACTATACCTACCTATATTTAACGTGACGCCAGTTATTCATTAATTTCGTGTAAATAATTGATATTTAGGCAAGTAAACAGTTACAAATAATGTACCTACTTAGTATTAACATTTCAAATATTCAACAAACTAATTTGACCTCTAAGACAAAATAACATTATGTACAATCAATTCAATTATTTTCGAAATATCAGTGAAGTTTTCTTATGTAATTTTACAGAAAAATAATCTATGTGATTATTGTAAATATGTGACTAGATGAAATATTTTGTTCCAAAAATATACTTAAATGAAAATACCGAGTTTGTTTGGTTGATGAACGTTTACGTGGCGGGAGCGGTGGCCGTGGCACTGGCGGCCTGCGTTATCTGTGACGTCCACTAGTAAAAAACCTCAAGTACACTTCGTCTTATCTAAAACACTACGTCGTTTAATAAATAATTAATTAAAACAATAGAACTTTGACAAAAGTAGAACTTTAAAGCCATCAAAAAGACGCGTAAAAAAATTTCAACAACAATCTCCTGTGTAAAATTGTATGCAATTGTTTCATGATAAACTACGCGTGACTACTTTTGTCAAATTTCATAACAATAGTTATCTATTTATTGCTCATAAACTATCTAACTACTGATGCTACAGTTATAACTAGATAAGTAAACTATCATGTGTTTAGAATAGGACGTGTACGAAGAGAAATTGTATCTCAAGTCACTCGCAATGCCTTTGTATACAAGCAGCAAAGCGCACAACACCGAGAATATAAAACCAACATCTCTACTATCATCACAGTAGCTGACGGTAACAGTAGAATATGAGTAGAACGGAGCGACAAACATGGCGACCATAGAGAAGTCAGAAATCGTTTAGAAATATAGGTTTAATTACAAACACCTTGGACATTCCACTTTCAAATTAAATTTAAAACAAAATGAATGCATATAGTAATATATATACGAACACCTTATCAATAGGTATATTCATCTGAATACATTAATAACTAATGTATATGGACAGACGTAGATGGATAATTGAAGGTATATTGTGCATTTATTACGTCCACTATATACCTACTTGTATTTAATTTACAAGTCCATCTTTATTGAGTATCGACAGGAGATAAAAAAAAAATTGCAAAGAGTTCTAGGTAAGTATGATGATCAAAGATTTGTCAAATTCGACGATTAAAATAGGCGATTTCATAGAAATGGAATTATACAAACATGAATACAATTGGGACTTTAAAATTTGTTTTTTTTTTTAATAGAACCATTTTAAATAGATTTTTTGAAAATTGAATTACTATCCTATGTTATTCCAATTCGTTCCCAGTTGTAAGAGAACCAGGGAAAAATGACAAATATAATGTAATAAAATAATTGAGCTAAAATATGAATATACTGCATTTAAAGGATATACATTGATATGTTTTTGAAAATTAAATTACCAACAATAATAAATAATTCGCTATCTATAAATCCAAAATTATGTGAACTGAAAATCCAATAATATTTTCTATTATTAGAAAGAATACTTAAAAATATATATATAAGTATATAATAATATATGTGATATATATATACTAAGAAATAATAATTAAAATATAAATTAAGAGAATAGAATGAAGTGTTTTTGATTACGAATATGATTGACAACTATTATTTTTACGATACGATAAGTTAAACTGCAGGTTCAACCACGGTTGAATTTAGAGTTAGATAGATAAGATTATTTTCATAGCTGTCTAGCGATAGGTTAAAATTTTGCTTGAAAAATATACATAATTAAAACTTGAAAATATAGTATTTTTACCCGACTACCGAAGCAAGGAGGGTAATATTTTTTGGTAAATGTTATACAAAATAACTTGGAATTGAATTGCTCGAACTTAATCGAAGGAGGAAGAACTCCATGAGGGCAGAAAGAACAATTGACTGCCAAGTCAGGTTACGGTTTCGATGCCTGCTCACTGCAAATATTTGCATTAGTCTAGGTGTTTCTATATATAATATTTACATTAAAAAATAAGTATATTTCTCCGCATTCTGGAACCATTTTACAAGCTAGAGAAGCTAGGGTCTAAGCGACGTGTGCTGTGTAAAATGTCTTTATTAAAATATTATTAATTTAAAACTGTAAAACTAGACAAATGACCATTTTCAAGCTATCCTTAGGTGCCCATGGATTAGTAATGTTTTAAATAATTTTGGACGATTTCTTGCGCGTGAGAAATATGTAGTTAGGTAACCTACGTATGTGAAATAGTGGGTATCATCACATGTCCACAAAAGAGTAGCTACCTGACCTTAGTGGTCTATCAGAGTTATTTTTTTGGCGATGAAGTAGTTGAGCCTGAAAAAAATATCAATCGGTACTCCTTTGGAAGACTTTTTCGAAAATTAATTCCCTAGAAGTAACTTACTGTAACTATTTTGGTAGGTTACCTAAATTGTTTATCTACATTCTTTATTGGCAATGTCTTGCTTAATAGTAAGCGCTTACCACCAGTCAGTACCAATAGTATAGCCAGTCAAAGAGATAACAGGCATACTCGGTATTTTTTCACTTACGGCAACCCCAATCCTGCCATCAACACAAATTCTCATCACAAGTTCAAAACTCCAGTTTCACTTTAGCCTAATCTATAAAATTGTGTAATATTATAATATAATTTAACTATAATATAAGCTTACTAGAAATTTAAATGTATTTGTCGGTTAAAATAACCGCTACGTATTATCTCCGTAACTAATAGCGCTAATTATTTTACCTATTTAATAACGGTGGCAATAAATAACTAATTAGGTATAAATGGCTTTATTCCATCGTATTGTACATTGGAAAGTACACATTAGTAATGACTCATTTTACTTCTTTTGTATAGGCCAAGATAGATCTACGATTGGTTTTCCACTGTGTTGTTTAGAATTTCCGCTTATTCAGATTTGAAGTAAGCAGGCAAAGAAGATTAAAACGTCGCGTCATGCAAAAACAATTCTAAAAAAAACGATTCTAGTTTTTGTAAAAGAATTATGCAAGACAATCATCTATGTTTGCTTTTGGCGGTACTGTATAACATACGTACCTATGATTATGCGGATGGTATAAACTAGTCATTGCTTACATGGGTGGTATATTAAAAAAAAAGCGTTTAAGAACAAACCAAAACAAACTGATCCTGCTCTTTTAGATTCCTAATTACTTATGAGGAGGAAGATAACTTTCAGGCGCATAATCATATAAAGAACAGCGGAGGGAGGTTACTAAATAATTTTAATAAGGATATTAACATTGGAGTAGTGGAGTGTGTATCGAAGGTTGATGTCAATGATGACGTCATATCAGAGAAAAAATCTGATTAACTAAAACAAAATACCACTTTCAACAATGAACGTGATTGATCACAAGACCCAGAAGACATCACAAGATATTCCTCTGGGAGAAGCCTAAGCCTTTTCAAAAAGAAAAGAAGAATATTATTACTTCGGCTCATACCGACATAGTGCAAGCGATAAAAATAGTGAACAGGAAAATCTTCGTAGTACTAAATTTTCACAATGTTGTTTAGGACCATTTTTCTCTAAAACTGTAGTTTCCTAACGTGTTTTACTTTTTGCTAACTATTTTCATATCATTCTGAGAATACAATATCTATCCTCAATACTTCACGTGACGTGTGTACGTGACTGCTATTATGCGACGGACTTAATTGTCATTTTTATATTAGATATTTTTTATGGGAACGTGTGATTGTATAATTTTACCCTTTTATGCTCATAGGATAGAATGAGCGTTGTCAACTTACTATAAGATAATGAACATTAGGCTGATTATAATTTTGCCCCGGTCAGTCAATGTCGATGCCGAGGAATCTTATATGACATAAGTAAATGAAGTTTTGTTGTAATGGTCAGTTTGAACACTAACACTGGTACAATGACAAAAACAAGGCAAGCGTTTCAGTGATTCATTCCTATGCCGCACCACTAAGACCTGGAATTCCCTGCCAGCTCACGTGTTTCCTTCTTCCTACAGTCCCGGGTCCTTTAAGCGGGGCGTGAAAAGGCATCTAATGAGGCCGTCAAGCTGAGTGCCGCCACTGTTAACATGGTAAATGTTTACGATGGCGACCCTCTTTCCGAGACTTTGCCTTTAGCTTAACATCAGGCGAGGTGAAGTCAAATTGACGTGTCCTGTATAAAAAAAAAACCTTATTTGATTTTATTACACAAGTTTTGTGCCTGAAAAATTCAGATATACAGGATGATTTTATAGTAATTTCGGAAAAAAGAATTTGGGCACATTTTCGATAGCAAAATTATCTGGAAGTATTAATTTGGTGAAATAAAAAAAAAATTACAACCCCCATACATTATACCTTTTACCTGAACATTACTTCCATTCATAAAAAAAAAAAAAAATAGGGTTATTAAATAATAATTATTAGGTTGACAACACTCATTTAAGTTATAAGTTGTAATGAAACTGGTTCACTAGGAGGCTTTGAGACTATATTTCCACAATAGCCAGCCAATGCTTGACGGGATCCTACTGAATTATTTCCTAAGGTATACCTGGAGTCCCCCGTGGTGGAAAACAGTGTGGTTTCAATAGGTTCCAATATAGCCTTGTCATCACTAGCATCGGTGACGTGTCACCTGCAGGGTCTACCACACGTTAAAAATTGAGGTTTATGCTTTGTTGTTGGCCGTATTACGAGCATCGTTACTCGGTTCAGATATGTTTGTCATGCTATGCAACTTGCATGCGATTTGTATGTATGCCGAATGTATGTTAACTGATCCATGAAGAGGCTACGATAAACTATTTATCGACTAAGCTACAGCCACTCTCCATAAGACCAAATAGTAACTAGTGTCGTACCTAAGTAATTCTAGGTCTTTTAGCAATCCTAATCTTTGCCTGTTTTATGGACTACGTTGCTAAAAGTAACCGTGCGTTTCGGTGCAGAGTTTAGCATCCTAAAATGCTTCCAAAGACCTAGTTATCATAGATACTCTCACAACTTCTAAGACTGCCATATCCGACCTTAACGTAAAGTTCGGAAGACTGACCGTTTTCAACAAAGACATTGATCGTGTTATTAATACTTGTAACATATTATACTACTTTATTATTAAATTAAAGCGTACTTAGGCTGCGTACAAACAGTGGGTTTGAGGAGACAGAATACCGAGGTGTGGTTAAAAATGATGCTTATAATACTGCTCACGAATAATGAGGTACTTATGCTATCTTGTGCCTAAGAAGTTACAACTTTTGGCGCAGCATGATGTGTTCTGAGCATTCGACTTCTGGACGAGAAGTAGGGATAGACTCTAGCACAACATAGTTATATTCTTCTGTCTCACCCAGAAACGAAGCCCACTTATTGAGCCTACTGGTTAGATTAATATGCCACCTGACGACAGTTTCACACAACTGTCTCGTAGCACCCACTGTATGTCCTCAGCATTAACGCTGCAAACGACAATCACAATGTACCCGATTCGGGTCTTATACTGAACATTAAGTAATAAACATCAAACCGGAAAATTATTTCAACGCAAACTTTTAACAATATCATAAAAGAGATTGACATATTTACAGTAAGTACATTTTGTTTTCTTATTTTAAAGTTACATAGTCCACTCGTTTGGTCTTACGGCTCTATGTAGCTCCGAGTCGCGGTGACTAGGAGGCTACCAGCGTGCGCAAATTGAGTAGAGGTGAGGAAAGGGGTCGAGCAGACGGAGGCGGTGAGCGAGGTGGCTGGAGGCGAGTGCTCGGCGTCAGAGGTGGCGCAGCGGCGCGCGGCAGTCCACCCGCGACATCCACTCCAGGTCGCGGGTTGTCACCTGCAGTTGAGCAAACATGAACCATCAAAACGTGTACCTTATACGAAATAAGTGTCTTTAAATAAAGGTAAATAATATAGGTAACATAATATACAAGCTGGGGTGGGGCGGCGTGATGCGTAGTCTCCTTTCCGAGAGTAAAATACACACCAAGTTTCCCACACCGAAGGCGCCATCTCAAAACCGAAGATAGCTCTAGGTCAGTCGGGGTGCGAATGATAAATATATATACACCTAGGCAGTCTTACACACGTGATCTGAAGATTCAAGACGGCGTGCGGTTATAGTCGCTTCGAGTCCGACTTAACCACCCCCGCCGGTCAGCGGGGATATCCAAGGGGATTGTCGCACGATAAAAAAGGTAACCAAACACAAAACAAATGGCTTGCGTGGTTGGCTAATCAGTTCTTTTTTTATTGATTCTTATTTTTGCTCGAGTCTATCACGCATGATCTCTCACTACGCCAACTTTTGTTCATAGTCTTTGCCGATATCTCTGTAATATCATGTTCGAATACTAGTATTTATTATAGGAACGTCAGGGTGTGAGTACAGACCTGGTGCATGGAGTAAACAGCCAGCACGACGAGCACATGCATAATGTTGTGCGAGTTGAGGCACCGGTCCACCGTCCCTGGGAACCACTTCTCCGGGATATGCATCGCGCCAATCACGCCCCCGCCAAGAGATACTGCATCCTGAAATAGAGAAGGCGAAAGACTGTATTATTGCAATGTGCCAATTTAACTTCTTAGGTAACTGGTAACGATGGCTACGATGGTGGCTAAAACGGTCATGGTTAGGTACATGCCTCACAAATCGCCATCAAGTCGTCATCATCATCATCACAGCGTTAGTCCCGTTTAAATCCAAAGGTTTGAACCTGGAGCCCGCAAAGCGATACGTTACTCTTTCCCTGGATTTCGTTTGTATTAGTTTTTACAGATCAGATGCATGGCTCGAGTCAATAATAGTGCTCGGAACACGGCAATAGGCTCACCCCCTATTAGGTGAAATACAAATACAATGATTGGTGAAATGTGGGTGTTGATTCACCTCTGCCTAACCCTCCAGGGATAAATGCGTGGTTATGTGTATGTAGTTTTTAAGGAACTGACTATCGTTTGACCCTTCAACCCCGAAAGTTGAGCGCCAGAGCCTCGCAGGTTATCAGCAGGTCGACTTAAGACCCATAGATGACGGGGCTCCCGTACGGGAGTGTATGGGAACAATCGCAATACAAAGACGTATTCCAATCGATATACTACTTCTGGGTTAATAGTTCTTGGTTAGAAAATGATAAAATTGTGAACGTTATATTGTGCACTGTATAGCTCGTGCGAGTTAACATGGCACCTGCCTCGAAGACACCCTCCTCCCGCTACCCCGCGCGCGACCCCGCTCTCGCCGTGCGAGGCTAGTAGCGTCAGCGTACACGCCTCCCGCTCACCCGCGCAAAGCCCCGAGCCAGGTGCCATGTTAACTCGCACGAGTTGTACGTAGTGTATCTTCCATACTAGAGTCCACTAATTATATCTCTAACGTTCGACCGAAGCCGTAGAATTACGGTTCAATTTGTATAACGCTGTATTATAATCCGTTTGCACAATGTCATCCAATTATATAAAGTCCTTCATTGTTAGGAATCTTATTCTAATATCAAGTTAGGGCTCACGCGGCAGAGTAAGTGAAGCAATGTAATTTACTAATTATAAATCCAATTTAAAGAAAGTAAGAAGATTTACCTTCTTACGTTATACATCCATAAACTCAAGCCTGTATTCCCCAAAGGGGTAGGCAGAGGTGCTAGCACCCACGTTTCGCCAGTTTATGTTTAGGTCCCAATGTAATAGGTGGCGGGTGGCGAGCCTATTGCCATTAACCGGGCACTTATAAACCTGCGATAAATACACACATATCTTCGAAAAGCATTCTATATACAAATTCAGTGTTATCATGTAAACCCAGATGGGGTTCTGTGTAGAATGCAGCCAACATTTAGTCAATGTATCTACTTAACTTATAAACCAAAACGTGATTTTTGTCCATCCATCCAGTACCAATGTTCACGAAAAGCCATTAGTTTTGAGCATGGGATCGTTTATTATTATTCGCCTGAGAATGAGAGCGGGTGGCATCCATTTGGCCGAACGCCAGGGCCCACTGTGCCATTGTGCCCCGATGAAAGGCGCGGGGGAATTGTTTCAGGCCCGTGTAACAACAATCTGATATGATGATTAATAATTATTCTCGCATGGAACTACATTACACGTGGTTATAGTTAGAGTAACAGTAATATATCTTATATAGGCAGATATGGACAACAATACAATATATTTTATGTTTATTTAGGCTTCGCCGTACAGAGTCGTACTCCATAAAATATAAAATACTTATGCAAGCGAGGGTATGTATGCGAGGTGAAGTCAAATTGAAGTGTCCTGTATAAAAAAAAAAAAAGTAATATACTTGCCTTGTTCCATGATTTTTTTTACAAAAAACGAAAAATATACTATACTTAGTTTCCTATATGTAGGCTCCATGGAAATCTTTGGGGTTACTGATTGAGGAATTAGGCTTGGTTTAATTTTAGCGTAAGCGTTTCTCTCCGTGTTGGACCAGTTGGAGGTTCGACTATAGTCAACTTAATGTCGACTTAGCTGCCCACCTATGTGTAAATAGTGTGAATAACAAGTTTTACAGACTAAAGCAATATATACTCTACCAGTATACAAGTAGGGTATGAAATAATCTCAAAGGGGTAGTCATGACTAACAAAAATTACGGCTACAATACATATTAGTAATTTTATATGGCGGAGCCCGTGTATTGATCGCGTGGCGAACATTAGTCGAACAAATCACAACGTGAGGCAATTATAATATCGTTACAAACATCACTTTTAAAAAAGAGTTAAAATAAAACATGAACAATACATACACAAGCTATATTTAGTACCTACTAACCTAGGCGACCGACCGTGCTTCGCTAGGCGTATTTACCCTGATAGGGATCGATTTAAGTAACTTTATTCTCATGATTTTCTGGTCGACGCAATTTGCCAACAATTCCTGCTGATTGCTACACAGTGTAATGTGGGCCGTGGCCCAGAGACCAGTTGCCCTCCTCCTTAAAACTGTTTATACTGTTGATTGAAGGCACTTGGTGGAATCTGCTACACATATTGAGTAAGACACTTTGTACTTTTTCACCAGACCGGTTTCGCCTCAAGGCATTCTCAAAGGAATGATGTAAAGTACTTTAAACTGGTTAGGTGAAAAATAAAATTACTTAAGGGAAAAAGTACATAGTGTCTTACGCAATATCTTATTAACTTAGCTAACAACACACTAAATTTGCTCATAAACATCACAGCCGTTTTAGAAATAGTAAAAACGTAGCACCTAAATTACAATGCTACTTGTATTAGAAGAGAATAATAAAAATTATACGATCAACAATTTCAAAGTGAAAAAGTTACGACTTCTGAAAGATTACTAAAATTAAGAAGAAAAGACAAATTACCGCCGCGGCCTGCGTACTTTCCTGATGGGGCTGCTCGGCCATGAAACGGGGCTTCATTAGATAAGCTAATTACTCAATATTATTAAAGTCGCGTTTTTAAGTTATGAGGTCAGTCATTCGAAATCTTGTCAGCTTTTTTTTTTTTTTTTTTTTTTTATCGTGCGATAAATCCCCACGGATACCACCCCCACAGAGCCGGTGGAGGTGGTTATGTCGGACTCGAACCGACTAAAACGCACGCCATCTTGGGTCCTTGGTTGCCGGAGGTGAGATTGCCAAAAGCATATCTCTCGCACCCCGACAGACCCAGGACCATCTCTTTCGAGATGGCCCCCTTCGGGTTGTGGGGACCAAAATGTCCCCATCTAGCCCCGGTTACGGGGAGGCGCACTTTGCGCCGCCGCCGCGGCCTGCTTCTGCTAGGGTGACAGGCGGCTCCACCGGTCACCCCCAGGCCAGCGCTCATGGAGGACGGAGGTCGTTCTGCGACCTCCGACGTCCGGTTCGCCTTCGCTCTGCACGGGCTTCCCGGGCCCGGAGTCTGGTCCGGACCCGACCGGCCGCCTCCTTCTCGAGCATTACTTGCTCGCAGAAGGAGGCGGCCGCACCCCAAGCGTTTGCGCATCGTACAATCGCTGTGAGCAATGTGACGAGTGTGAGGACTCCCACCCCTAGAGCCGCCACTAGGACCCGCCTCGGCGTGTCCCACGCCGGGCACTCGGTCAGCGTGTGCAGCTCTGTGTCCTCGCTCGCATCACAGTGATGGCACTCGGACGGTGGCTCCTTCCGGATCCGACACAGGTAACTCCCGAAACACCCGTGTCCGGTAATCACCTGCGTCAGCCGGTACGAGAGGCTGCCGTGTGGCCTCTCTAGCCATTCCTCCATGATGGGTCTTACCGCCGCTATTACGGCGTGCCCTGCGCTTGGTCGCCCAAGTCGCAGCTCCCATTCCGCTACCATGTCCCTGTGGAACTGAGACCTCACGGCCCGAATTTCTTCGGGCTCGGGTTCCCGTCCCTGCTCCCGCGCCTCCTTACGATACCGATATAGCATCGAAAGGGCTCTCGCATCCAGGTTCCACGGTAGGGATCCGGCAAGGAGACTCGCCGCCTCGAAGGATATCGTGCGGTACCCCCTAATGGCCCTGCTGGCCATTGCACGCTGCGGTCCACGCAGCAGATGCGCATTGTGGACCGTCAGGGTGTCCGCCCATATTGGGCACCCATATAGGGCCATGGACCGCACGACTCCCGCGTAGAGTCTCCTGCAGGAGTCATCCGGCCCCCTCATGTTGGGCAGCAGCCGCCCCAAAGCGGCAGCTGTGTCCTTCAATTTGGGGGCCTTTGGGGGCGATTCCCCCGAAAATGTTTAAGGTTCAAAATAACGTTTTTATCAAGGACCAATTTTATAGAAGTTAGATAAGGTACGGTGTAAATAGTTGATATCATTATGTTATAGCATCATACTCAAAGATTTCAAATGTCTAACTCTAACTTTTGTACGTAATATGACGTTGAAACGTAGGTTAAGTTGGATAATAAAACTTTTGCACTTGGAGCAACTGCAAACGTTCACATACATTCGTTGCAATAAAGTAAAACGGGCGAAGAAAGGTTTAAATGCATTTCTGGTGGGCGGCGTTAAGCAGTTTCTGTAATGATAATTTGAAGTCTTGTCACCGCCTACTTACCGTAAAACGAGGAGAATGGAGATCAATGGGTGAAGTGAAATAACGTGGTCAGCCAAATTCTGTAGTTATATTATGGACTAGTTCAATGTACCTAATAATGATCAAAATTTAAAAAAAAACCATTGAACACTAATCAATCAGCCCGTTTTACTTCGTACTACGCATTGTGCTTAAGAGGACTTCCTAGCAACTGTTTCTCCATAGTACCGTTGTCCCCTTTTTCCTCCCTGAATATTGCTTCTAGAGCAATATTTTTGTTTTCGTAAAATCAAGATCTTCTGTACGCATATCTCTGTTATTTTATTATTGTCGGCAGTCAATAAAATAAGAAAATATGATCGTCTAAAGATGATAAAAAATGACTAATTTTTGGAGGACTACCAGACAAATTCGAAAAGGTTTTAACGTTATAAAAAATAACAGGAACATGGATACGTTATTTTCTAATAAAACGGTGTCAAAAATATTTAATTTGGCGTAGTTTTCGCTGAAAAAAACAGGAAATACGAAACCTCGATTTTGCCGGCTATCCTTATCGCACTCTACGGGGACAGGGGCGACGGCAATAGGATTATTCGCTAGCTAGGCTTTCCTCTTAAGTAGGTGTTCTGGCTCGTATTCTATAATGATACACAGCCTGAAGACAGATTGTAAAGGCGATATGTCAAATCTATCAATCTTTCTATACAATCTGTCCTCAGATAAATCGTGATTCAGGATGAGTGTCATTCTAGAATACAGGCCAAAGACTTAGGTATCTTTCAATATTTGTTTCTCTATTAGAAAACCTACGTAAGTCTACTCTAATTAACTTTACCTTCATGTTTAACAAACTGAAACCTGTGCCGGGAGTACAATTTAAGATAAGCTACAAAAAGCGGCACGGCATTATTGTAATTACCTGAAAACTGTACAAAGTAAGACAATACAATAAACAACAATAATCCATTGTTGTTTTCGTGTTTTATGAACACAAAGCTCTTCAAAGGATTAGAAATTCTGACTTGAGTTCTTGCGAAACTTGTGATTAGTAATCCGCTCTCAATTGTGAGCAAAGCCGAGAGCTTCTGTAACATTCGATAGCGTGCCTGTTATTAGATACGAGGTGTTAGAGATTGTGCTAATGTGTTTACTAATTATTGATTGGATAAAATCTATGATTACAATTACAATATGTAGATGTTTTGTGTAGGTACGGTCTCTAAGATCTTTGCTGTCCTGTCCCTCTAGACAAGTGATGTTTGTGAAATAGAGTAGATTGATCAAAGTATTGGATTGACATAGGTATATGTTGACGACTGTCATAAATGTCAAAATATGTGTCAATGCCATATCAACGAATCTAGGGGGCAGGGAAACCAGTTGATTCTCACTGTCAGTTGCTCTTTTGAATACCAAATTATGAAGGGGAGAGTGGCTCCAAATTCCAAGCTTCGGATGCAACAGGGATTGACACTCGGATGATAAAGAAGAGAAAAAAAAGGTAGTTGGTGAAATGTGGAATGCTCTTCTTCATCCTGGCATTGTCAGAAGTATGAAGCTATGCAGGTATATGTATGTATGTAGGTATATGTAGGTATGTATGTTTATATATTCTTAATTATTTCTACTGTACTGTATGTGTATGTAGGTCTAAGATGTTTATACATGTATGTAAGTATTTATTATATAATGCCTTTGTTAGGAGTATACCTTTCGTATACTCCTTCATTATAAAACTTGACATTTAATGTACACAAGACTTTTTCCTCTCATTGGGTTACTATTCCTCTGTGCAATCCCGGGTTTGCTGGAAGAAAATTCAACATTGAGTTAAGCTCGCCTTTGTACATACTATTTCTTTTCTATGTTTAAATGCCTTTTAAGTGTACAATAAAGTATTTAAAAAAAAAGCTTTCACCTAATAGTCTGGGGTACGCTTTTTCTAGCTATTTACCTACGGGTTTGATTTGCGGATCTTCTCCGTGAAGTGACTGCCGTCTGATGGTCAATATCTACATCACTATTATATATGCCTAACCATTTTATTACGTATCTACAAACATACCTATATTATTCAATTTCCGTGTCCGCAATGAAATTGAGCCTGTGAGTATTTAACTGGGCAATAAAACTAACAAGCACTCTTTTTAACCACTAATTTTATTTTGTATTACTTTTCTGAGTCAGCCCTACATGAAGGGCACTTGTGTAAACCAACTAATCATCAAATTGTAAAGGAACTCGTAGAACAGAATAAATAATAGTAAGTACTACGTACAACGTAACGTACTTTAAAGCACTTCGATGTAATTAAGGGGTTCGATTTTTTTTCCCTTTACGTATCTGCAATCGACAAATCCATTCATAATCAAATTATTGTTCATTGTGTCACGTTGAAAATGACCACCGGTCCATCGAGCATGGTCAAAACATACAAGGACCATTACGGTTTTTGGTAAATCTCCTGAATATTGCACCTCTTCAGGCGAGGTCTTTGGTGGCTAGCATAAATCATTTATGCTACCCATAATGTCCTCATTTTGGTGTTTATTAAGCCTTTTTTTGTATGTGGTGCAACGGCTCTTAGCTTCATCCTTTACTGTAGGTATTTGGAGGTGCTCATGAATTTCAGATTTGCGACTGAACCAAGGTGCTTTGGAAATTGTTCTAAGGGCTTTATTCTGGAATCTCTGCAGTACTTCCAGGTTTGAATTGCTTGCAGAGCCCCATAGTTCAATACCGTATGACCATATCGGCTTTGAACTATGGTGTTCAATTAAGTAAAATTACATTTGAACAAAACGTGATTTCCAAAATTTACGAAAACTTTTATTATCTGGGATAGACACACATGTTTCCTTCCTTCCTTCATTCTCGGGTTCTTTAAGTGGGCGTAAATAACATGTCATGATGTCGTTAAATCGTAACATTATTATTATTTGTGTCTGCAATGGTGACCTTAATTCCCGAGACCTCCCCTATAACCTACTATCAGGCGAGGTTAAGTCTTATAGACGGGCCTTACTTAAAAAAGAGTGATTCAGAAATTCCGAAATTACCTTTTGTTTGTAAATTGAATTTGGGTTCAAAACCACGAAGTCCACGGAGGACAGAATATGATTTGATAAATTTGACAGATCATACAGAATACCAAAGCTTTTTTTACTCTGATTTTCATAATTTATAAAATTTGGATTATGGGTAATAATTATCCTTGATTGACTAATAATACCTATAAGTATTTGAACATTTCAAAGTTTTAGATTGTCTGGATTCAACAGCTATCCATTAAGTCAAGACATTCCTAACGATTTTACGCGACGTTACTTAAAACTTAGTTCGAGTACATTCAAGTTTGTTATAAACTCCACATTTTGCTCCTGACAGTTCGGTATAGACTCTAATTGAATTGGGTACTTGAAAACAACAAAATATATGATGCCACAACGGCCACAACAGAGTGGACTATAAATAAAACGTATCACAACCAGTGCGAGTTAAGCCAGACCGAGTAACGGTCTGCACGTTATTTTATTGTTATTTTTCGGGTCTGCAACGTTAATTTACAAGTTATTTTATCGTTATGTTTTTATTCAGAACCGCACTTATTATACTATACTCGTGGGTACTTCCACGTTCTGTGTTCAAAAATATTGATCGATATATAAAATTGGAAAATAACGGTAAACGTGCACGTTTTGACAGTTGACAATGAATAATGATCACGATACAGGCAGTAGTCGTTAATTTAGGTTCTTTGTCGAGGGTTATCATGAGTTGTATAATATTATAAAATTAGCTCTCGTAATAGATCTCGTTTTCGCTACCATAAGAACCTATAAGCGGGATAAATCTATCTCTGTCTTGGATGCATTCTGGCGTTCATGCACACATTTGAGTGGATGGATATATGGATGTGTGTTACTCTAATACTACTCTAGTATCCTAAGCAACACACATTCATCTACATACGCAGTGCCGTGTCACAGAATAGATACTGTTGTGACTGTGCCAAGGGGACAGTGGTGATACTGGCGCGTTGCCGAGCGACAGAACAAATGGGTACAGAAAACGAGCTTCAGCCGACCTTGGTTTTACTTACACAAACCCCCTCTACCGTAGCTCTACGGCTGGTTGTCTGGTTTTATGATAAATTATAATGCGTTCTGTAGCTAACAAAAACTGATATTATCATATTAAAATTGATCACCAAGGCGACAAGTTAAATTTACAACTTGTTTTGAATAGAGACCGAAACAAACAGGGAAAATTTTCTAGTTATACTGTAAAATATGCAAAACTCATAACAGCCCTTCCCGGTTCGACCAAACGCGAGTAAAATTTATTCCTAGAATAAACAACCAATATGTGGGTGACATTACCTGTTTATTCTAGGAATAAACTTCACTCGGGTTTGGTCGAATGTAGTTACCACCACCATTTCACGTCCAATGGCACCGTTATGGTGGTCTGTATCTTCTGGACTGCACGTCAGCTTTATTGCTATCTAGCAGGGTGCAGTCAATTGACGGACCAAATGTACATAAAAAAAGTAGGAGTTAAACTATAGTATAATGTTTTATACCGCTTAGGTGGCAGACAAGCACCCGGCCCACTTTAAAGCGGTTACAGTGGGTTATAGACGTGTGCAATACCAGGGTCATCACACTCGTGTTGCCGTTGTAAGTAATACAATTTATTAGAATACAAACCTGTAAGAAGACGTGTAGTATAGCGTGCGGGTCTCCGCCCCCGAGGCGGGCTGCGCGCGCGCCGGCGAGGAGCACGCGCATGCAGAATGGCGCCGCGAAACACAACCTTCGTTCCCACGGCGACCACGCTCGCATTGCCTGTACATAATAATCATGAGTACTCATTATTATTTCTTCAAAGTTTTGATGCTACATATTTAAAATTTGGGTTCTATGTATAAGTTTTCCACTTAAGTGTCGTTGGTAGCTACGTGAGTCCCGGTTCGAATCCCGCACGTACTGTGCGACGAACGTGAACCTGCTTCGAACAAGCGATTTCACTTAGTTTGAGGGGTTAGCAGGCAAATTGGTAATAAAATAAATAATAAATAAATAAATATTCCACAACATTGTACACAACGCTATCTAAACCCATGGTAAGCATAGCTTAACTAGCTTGTGTTATGGAATCTAGAATGCGGAGAAACATACATAGATACTTTTTATTTTTGTAAATACATATGTACTACTCTGTCTAAAAAGTATCGGGAATATGTCAATAAAAAAACCCGCGTAAAAGAGGTCGTTCTAATTTTTTTACAGCATGTTGGTAGCACTGTACTGATTTAGCGCGCAAAATTTGAGTGGGATCTCTCATTTAATTTGTTTTAAACTACACTTTTTGTTGGTCATAGTTTTGAGTCCTCGGCGATTTTTACAATGGAAAATATTGTTGAACATAGAGTGTGCCTTAAATTTTGTGTTTCGAATGATATTTCATGTGGTGAATCACTAAAATGTTGCGAAATACCTACGGCGAATCGTGTATATCGAAAACAAGGGCTTATGAATGGTATAAGGCTTTTAAAGAAGGCCGAGAAATAGTAGTAGACTTGCCTCGTGCTGGTAGTCCTACAACCGCTACAACCAAAGAAAACATCGACAGAATCAAGAAGCTAGTGCTCGAAAATCGACGTATGAGTCTGAGAGAGTGGGCTAGTGAGGTGAACATATCTTTTAAGTCCGTCCACAATATTCTCATTGACATTTTAGGCATGAAACGCGTCGCCGCTCGACTAGTTCCAAAAGAGCTCGAGTTTGTTCAAAAAGCGCAGCGAAAGCATGTCGCTGAAGACATGGTTTCCCGAGCTTCTACGGATCCGACCTTTATGAAACGTATAATAACAGGCGACGAGACAGAGGTTTATGAGTATGACATGCAAACAAGCCAACAGTCTTCAGAATGGCGTCTCGAAAACGAGCCGAAACCCAAAAAAACCGCGGCAAAGTCGCTCCAAAATCAAGGTGATGCTGACAGTATTTTTTGACTACCGTGGTGTGGTTCACTCCGAATTCCTTCCAGAGGGAGAAACAGTGAACAAAGAATATTATTAAGGTGTGAGAGTATCCGCCGAAAACGTCCAGATTTGTGGCGACACAACTCATGGATGCTGCACCATGATAATGCACCATCACACACAGCCATTACAGTGAAAGAGTTTTTAGCGAAAAATTCAACAAAAGTTCTCAACCAAGCACCGTATTCACCTGATATGGCTTCATCTGACTTTTTTTTTTATTTCCCAAGTTAAAATGACCACAGGAAAACGTTTTGAGTCGATAGAAGCCATAAAAGAAAATTCGCTAAATGAGCTAAAGGCCATACCATACCGCAAATAGCCTATGAAAAATGTATGGAAGACTGGGTGAAGCGGTGGAGATGTTGTATTATATTGCAAGCGATGCACGATGGGGCCTACTTTGAAGGCGATAAAATAAATTTAGATGAATAATTTGTATTTTTTGTTTTATTCACAAATTCCCGATACTTAGTAGGTACACAGAATGTACATACTATACATAGAAACACCCAGACCAATGCAAATACCCATATTCATGCATACAAATATTTGCACTGAGCGGGAATCGATCCCGCGCCTCCTGCGTAGCAGTCTCGTTCACTACCACCATGCCACGCATCGGATACCTATAGATGAAGCGGTCCAGTTAGGTAACTGGACCGCTTGCAATATACGTGTTGGACACGGGATTGAAACCAGCGGTGTTAGGATAACGGTATATTCAAAATGTAAACAATAGTAGCGAATGCAGTAAGTGGAATAATCTTAACACTTATTATTGTGGCTTTATATACTATAACACAATTAATAAAACTTAACAGGCGGTACCAACTTCCCGGGTCGCTCGGACAGTGAAAACTAGCCCGCCATCTCTAAGTGGGCAGGGCTTATACCGGTTTGACCGGTTGGTGCCACCTGCGTAGGCGCGGCCTAAACTTGTTTGTTAGACAAACAAGTGAATCATCCGATATGACGTATTATGGCGTGATCTCATGCCTCGTTTAATGCACTGGTTCACTAGCATGTTTGCGCCGGTGTACTCGCCTACTCGCCACACACTCCCCTGCTGAGACCGTGACTACGGTCGATAGTAGTCCGGGAATCGAACTGTGCGTCCGCCTAGGTGAGAAGAACTGTCCAGGTAAACGTAGTGGCTCGCCGTAAACTAGTTCTGCTGCAGACGTCTGGAGATCATCTTTCCATGCACTGCGAATGGTCAGTAGGACCCATGGAAGTGCTTCAGTCCAGCTTGATGTGGTGTGACAGGTGATTATTATTATCACGCGGTATTTTCATCACGTGGTATTATCATCCAGCGGTATATTCATCGCGCGGTATTATCATCACGCGGTATATTCATCGCGCGGTATTATCATCACGCGGTATTTTCATCACGCGGTATACTCATCACGCGGTATTCTCATCACGCGGTATTTTCATCACGCGGTATTATCATCACGCGGTATTTTCATCACGCGGTATTTTCATCGCGCGGTATTATCATCACGCGGTATTTTCATCACGCGGTATTCTCATCACGCGGTATATTCATCGTGCGGTATTGTCATCACGCGGTATATTCATCGCGCGGTATTATCATCACGCGGTATTTTCATCACGCGGTATACTCATCACGCGGTATTCTCATCACGCGGCAGTACCTTGTATGGGCCAAGATATGGTGCTTGTAGGGGTCTCCGAGCAGGACCTTGCCGAATGAAGACATGGGTGGATGTGCTAAGGTCCTTAGGCACGTAGAAGGTTCTGCTGGAGCTTCCATGCCAGGATGTTGGTTGAGGTGCTAGTTTGCTGACATGGGCAGCAGATCCGCAGATGCAGATGCAACACAACTGCGTCGTTGACACGATCACGCGGCGGGTGCTGGTTTAGCTGCTGATGTACTGGCCACTTGGGTAGGTACGGTAGCCATCATAGTTGCTGGAACTGCGTCGTTGACACGTCAGGGTCACCAGTCAAGCTGTCCAGTTAGGTAACTGGACCGCTTGCAATATACGTGTTGGACACGGGATTGAAACCAGCGGTGTTAGGATAACGGTATATTCAAAATGTAAACAATAGTAGCGAATGCAGTAAGTGGAATAATCTTAACACTTATTATTGTGGCTTTATATACTATAACACAATTAATAAAACTTAACAGGCGGTACCAACTTCCCGGGTCGCTCGGACAGTGAAAACTAGCCCGCCATCTCTAAGTGGGCAGGGCTTATACCGGTTTGACCGGTTGGTGCCACCTGCGTAGGCGCGGCCTAAACTTGTTTGTTAGACAAACAAGTGAATCATCCGATATGACGTATTATGGCGTGATCTCATGCCTCGTTTAATGCACTGGTTCACTAGCATGTTTGCGCCGGTGTACTCCCCTACTCGCCACATAGATACTTACGAATATTTGATAGATGTTTCGAAAACAAATTTTAAATATTTCGATTATGTTCTATGGGTTGGAATGAAAGGGATGAAAACAGAATCTCCTTTTTTGAATTCGGTTAAAGCTGAACTTGACAGTTATTACCTTATAAAGCCCAAGAAGGCTCCCGAGGCTATACACAGCAAGCGCGGCGTACCGCAGCAGCGTCGGCGCACAATACACCGTCGCTGTCACCATTGGGATCGCACCTGAAACAATCAGAAAATCTTTTAAACTTTAGGATAGGATACCTTGCTCTGGCTTGGACAATATTTGGTGACTGATTACTTAAGTCATTCAGTCAATCAATAACCTAATGCAGTCTACTGTTGGCCATAGGTTTCGTCCAATGTGCTGGAGGGTGCGGCGTCCGAACTTCCATTTACCCCGGTCGCACACTTAAGTCATTGCGTGATATAAAATATAGTGTAAGCAAGTTATTCTTCGCCACCGTGTCTTGAGATTCACAACATTGGCGATTAATTTTTTTTATTTTTTTTTTTATATAGGACACGTCAATTTGACTTCACCTCGCCTGATGTTAAGCTAAAGGCAAAGTCTCGGAAAGAGGGTCACCATCGTAAACATTTACCATGTTAACAGTGGTGGCACTCAGCTTGACGGCCTCATTAGATGCCTTTTCACGCCCCGCTTAAAGGACCCGGGACTGTAGGAAGAAGGAAACACGTGAGCTGGCAGGGAATTCCAGGTCTTAGTGGTGCGGCATAGGAACTCGCACGCGGTGTCTGCACTCCGGACTACTATGAACTGGCTAGACAAAAATCTTCTCACTCTCAATTTAAATAAAACAAAATTTATCACTTTCTCCCCAAAAATTGCATCACAACCACCGTCATCTTTTACCCTAACTGCCCATAAGTGCACAGGACTTGTTGACCCAGACTGCTCTTGTGTTGATATTACGCGCACACATTCTATAAAATATCTCGGCGTCTGCGTTGATAGTATGCTAACCTGGAATGACCAGATAGAATCTTTGGTGCCAAGAGTGCGAAAACTGATATTCGTTTTCAAAAACCTAAGAACAGCTGCTGACCTACCAACCTTGAAAATGGTTTACTTTGCCCTCGCCCATTCTATACTGACCTACTGTGTTACCGCATGGGGTGGTGCGTTAAAGACCCAAATGCTGTCCTTGGAGCGGGCGCAGCGGGCAATCCTGAAGGTCATGACACGTAAACCTATTCGTTTTCCAACTAGGGAACTATATGCCCTATGTAAGGTTCCTACCTTGAGACATGCATTTGTACTTGGTACCATATTGCGCAAGCACTCGGAATTGTCGTTCGATTCGGAATTCACCTCAAGAACTCGTAGGTCTGACAGGGTCTGCCATATCGAATTAGCTAGACTTGCAGTTGTCAAACGTCAGTATCATTATGTTAGCCCCATTATATACAACCGCGTCAATAGAATTCTAAATGTTTACCCTCTTACACTGAGGGCCTGCAAACAGATCACTGAGAAATGGCTGCAAACCCTTGACTATAATGAGCTGGAAGACGTAGCTCAACCATTCTTATACGAATAGCATTTAAACTCCTCCTCAAATGTTCACTATTTAACACAAGTTGCACAACCACACATACACTCAGACATACATTAACATCTCACGTTACATTTACACACTTCACTACCTACACACACAACACCCCCTCTAATACACACATACACACACACACTAAATTCTGAATTTAATTTTAAGATTAGGTTACGTTTCTCTAAGCTTCTTCTTACCAATGTTGAATAAGTACTTTCATGTTTGTGATGGAACTCTGGTGCCCAGTTCGGCCTGGAGGTGGCGTTAGTGTCTGCGACACAGTTCTAAACTAATGCAGACACTATCACACTGTTGTGTTATTACTCCTGTGTTTTATGGTTCCAATAAAGATTTTATTTATTTTTATTTTATTTATTTAATGAATCACTGAAACGCTTGGTTCTAGCAGGTATACTCTGCACCGTAAATGGATGACATCTTAGCCCTGCACGTGTCGTCCTGTGAAGGAAAGGGGAGGGTGGGACTAATTGGAAGAGCTCGTCAGAACATTCACCATGGTAGAGACGGTAGAAAACTGCCAAAGACGCAACATCTCTACGCATCTGCAAAGGCTCGAGGGTGTTCGTGACCTCGGGATCCCCAATAATGCGGACCGCACGTCGCTGCAACCTTTCGAGAGCATCTAATAAGTACTTTGCGGAGCCGTCCCAGAGATGTGAGCAGTATTCCACGCAGGAACGAATTTGGGTCTTGTATAGAAGACACCGCTGCTCCGGCGTGAAAAAACGTCTCACTCTGTTCAGGACTCCGAGTTTACGCGAGGCTGATTTGATAATACTCTCGATATAGTTTTTGTTATTCAGTTTGCAGCGAACATCCATACCGAGGATAGTGAGGTGATCCTGCAGTGGCAGTGGTGTGCTCTGAAGAGTGGGAAGGGGAAGGAAAGGAGATACCTTAGCTGTAAACGCACATGCCTGGGTCTTCTTGGCATTGAACTCGACCAGGTTCCTAGCGCCCCATTGAGAAATGTGGTCCAGGATCCGGTCCAGCTCTGTGACAAGAAGCTGCCTTTTTTCCGCGATATCAGACTGCTTGGCCGCAGGATGTGCGTGATAACTCCCATGTAAGGTGCTGTCGTCTGCATAGCAGTGAATGTTTCCGTTACAGAGCATGTCATTGATATGCAGAAGAAAGAGAGTGGGAGATAAAACGGAACCCTGCGGCACGCCAGCATTTACCTGCAAGAACTCCGAAGCTCATCCATCACAGAGGACGCGAATACGGCGCCCCTGCAGGAAGCTTGCAACCCAGTTACACAGTCTAGGAGGCAGGCCGAAGGCTGGTAGCTTGGAAAGAAGCGATTTGTGCCATACCCTATCGAAAGCTTTGGCGATGTCAAGACTAATTGCCAGTGACTCACCGTGCTTCTCCATAGCCTCACCCCAAAGGTGGGTCATGTACGCCAGAAGATCACCCGTTGACCGTTTCGGTCTGAAACCGTATTGCCGGTCACTAAGCAGGGAGTGATCCTCTAGGTGGCGCATGAGCTGTGTGTTAATTATGTGCTCGAACACCTTACACAGCACTGAGGTGACGGCTATGGGTCGATAGTTGGCTGGGTCCGAGCGATCCCCCTTCTTGGAGATCGGCTGGACATTCGCCTCCTTCCAAGCCGAAGGCACTGTACCCGAACTGTAGGACAGTCAGTACAGCCGCGTTAGCATAGGAGATAACTCCGCTGCACATTTTTTAAGTACAACCGCTGGAATACCATCAGGACCACTGGCTTTCCGGACATCGAGTGATTGCAGTACTGCACGGACATCGCGTTGCCTGATACGTATATCAGGCATTGCGTGGTCACCAGTGGGCATTGTCCGTGGTTGCATACCACAATCATCGACTCGGGAGTTGGCCGCGAAGAGATTGACCAGCAAATTTGCTTTCTCTTGCGGCTCATAGGCCAGTGATCCATCGGGATTGCTCAGCGGGGGCAGCGAGGGCTGGCAGAAGTTGGCTTGCACGGCTTTGGCCAGTTGCCAGTAGCCACGGCTACCCGTGGGATGCGCCACTAGCTCTTGGCCCAGCCGTGCTATGCGCTGGGCATCCGCCCTGACGCATGCCCTCTTGCAGACCTTTGTGGCTCTGTTGTACGCCGCCTTGAAGTGACCCACGTTGGGATTGCGTGTGGCGCGCGCCCGCACCCAGGCGCGGTACGCAGATTGTTTATGTTCAACAGCCTCCGCGCACTCGCGCCCGAACCACGGACGCGCTCCGCGGACTCCGGTGACATCGGTGTATGGGATATAGTATTCCATACCTAGACCGATCTCACCGGCAACGGCAGTAGCGCTCTCAGATGGGTTCTTACCCTCAAAGCAGCGTTCAACCCACGGGATGGACGCATAATAGTCGCGCAATCCATCCCAGTCCGCTGACGAGTAGTGCCATAGCCGCTTCTTCCCCTGCACGGGTCGTGGGGGCGCTACAATGGGCACGGTGGAGCGGACCAGACAGTGGTCGGAGTTACCTAAAGCAGCAATCACCGAGACACTGTACTGGTCCGGGTGACTCGTCAACAGAAGGTCAAGCAGAGAGGGCTCTAGGCCGGACTCTCTTGGTATCCTCGTGACCTTGTGCACCAATTGAGTCAAGTCATGCGCCAGGGCAAATGCGTGAGTGGCTCTTCCCGCATGGTTTGTTATGGCGGAGCCCAACCAGATCTTGTGGTGGGCGTTAAAATCCCCCAAAAACACCAATTCGGCGTTCGGAAACCGCTCCTGCGCATCATCTGCCGCCTGACTCAGGTATTCGAATAGTCGAGTTATCTCTGCATCTCCTGTATGGCAACGGTAAAGGCACACATAGACCTGACTCGTGGAGCCATGGTCTACGTGTACCCAAAGGATGGAAGAGGATGGGTCCTCTAGACAGCGCAAACGGCGACAACAAATATCCGCCCTAACAAACACGCACACCCCGGCTTTTGCTCGGAAATTTTCCTCGATAACATAGCCGGGGTAAAGCAGGTAGGTCGTGTCGTCAGGGCGGCGTATTTGTGTCTCCATTAGAAACAGCATAGCTGGTTTCGCCGTCTCCAGGTGTTGGTGGACGGCGTTGAGGTTCTTATGGAGCCCACAGATGTTCGTGGACTCCACCTCAAATAGAGTTTTTGTGGGAGAGTCCCTAGCCGCTGTTTCAACAATTTTTGTTTTGTGCGCTACCATGAGGTGAAGGGTAAGGGAAGGCGTGAAAAAGAGGTGATTGTCGCCGCAGCACCGCGTGACAAAACATGGGAGATTGGTTTCATCTATGAATGTGAGGCGTGACGAGAGCCGACGCGCCGAACGGAAGGGCCCCCGTACCCTCCCGAA
Organism: Eilema sororculum; assembly: GCA_914829495.1. Lineage (NCBI taxonomy): Eukaryota > Metazoa > Arthropoda > Insecta > Lepidoptera > Erebidae > Eilema > Eilema sororculum. The sequence goes on along the minus strand of OU618545.1, from coordinate 18,356,966 downwards.
TATGGTCGCCGGGCTCCCGTCCGGTCGCCAACCGGCACGACGAGCCGTATTGGGATTATGCGCGACCTGGTGGGGCAGCCTCCCAGGGTGGTTAGTCCCAGTTGGGCCCCTGTACTATGCCGCGGGCGGCCAGCGGCACCACCGTTTCTACGGGTCTCCCTGCCCGGCGCGGCGCCCCGCGTCACACCCCACTAGACTACGCCAAAACCCACCGGTCCCACTAGTGCTGCGACTACCATCACCTCGGCCCGGCTATGCACTTGCTGATCCCTGAACGCAATCCAACCGAGATTCTTCATAGAATCCTTGCAGCTCTTAACGAATTTAAGTCCTCCTGTACGTTCAGTTTAATTCTAAAACCCAAATTACACGTTGGTCCTTCACCTCAAAGTTGAGTTTCACCAAACTACCTTTACAATGAAAACCACGATCAAATAATTTGGTTTCATGTCGTAACATGTAAGTCGTTAGCAGTTGGCTGTCAATCCGCTGATGGACGAGTTTTTAATGGCTGTGCTCCACATAAGTAACATTTAATTTTTCTTCATACATTTTGGATTATTCAGTTTTATTGTTAATGCCTATGGGCCACGTAACTCACCCGTAACTTGGTAAAAAAATAAGGTGGAAATAAAACTACATGTAACTTTTGTGTTATCTTATGGCTAAACTGTGTGTTTCACAAAATAGTGACAATGTGGGATCGACATAGATAGAGCACTGTCTCCCAACACACGGGCTTAAGCCTAGTTTGTGAGACAGTTAGAGCACCTCTTGCGCAAATATGATACGCCTTGGTTCTAAAACATTTACTTTTGTATTAAGGATTATTAAGGCTGAAGGAGATAATGGTGAGCAGTGTTGCCGCTATAAAAAAATATGATTATTTATTGTAGGAATAGAAATTATTATTTATTTAACTTATAGCTATTTTGTAACATTTCTGTGTATGTGCTGCAGCTGCGAGAAATAAATGTATTTTCTTTCTTTCTTCTCTCTAATTTTCTGAGTCAATAAACAATTTTTATTATTTATTTATTTACTATAGGTATAATAGACGTTTTAATTTGTTTTTCAGCAGTCGTAGTCACGTAGAGATACCGCCACTAAGTAATGACAAAATAAAACGTTAGAAACTCTCCTAATACTTATTAGTTCACAATTTAGCCCTAAGGGGACTAAAATTATATTTTAGAGTATAAAATTATCTAAAAGCACTTTGTTTTAAGTATTCAAGCAAAATGTTACACAATAAGTCTTAGATATTGTGATAACGTTGTTTTTTGAGTACCACATGTTCGAGCGCTTTCAATATGCATATATGGGGTAGACTGATGAATGATTTATCATCCTAAGTGTACTTACTAATGGGGGTCGAGAGGAAACTAAAACTTGACTGTAAAATAAAATCCATTCCAGGGTCGAGTGTAAACTATAGTTCCCCTAACTATAGTTATCCAGTGAACACATTATTTATTGGGGGTCGAGGGTGGACTAAACGTTTTTGGTCATTATATTTCTCCACATGTCTTTCATACTGTACTATATAATACACAACAAATTTACCACCGTTCCCAATACCATACTGACCGTTAAAGATAGATCGCATCTACGGATAAAGTGCTCGACTGTTTAAATTCAAAATATGTAACTCGTATTTCACACCAATTTCGGCAAATAAAATTATACCGCGACGATGCGCTTTCCGCAAAAAAGTCAGTTACCATGTTTTGAATCTAAACAGCCGATCCGTCAAATTTGACTGTTGCGATCTATCTTTAACTGTAAGTATGTTATTGGGAACGGCCGTTATTGAGTATGCTTGTGGAGTTTCAGTTGCTTATCAGCAGTCTCCCTGAGATCATGGCTGCTGAAAGGGAACTAAATCCTCGGTATGTTTCATCACACATTCATACAAGTTGCAATGACGAATGAAAGTTTCATTCATGTTTTTAATATCAGCTGCATATGCTGACTGTGTCGTTCTCGGTCCAGCATTCTTTCTAATTATTTTTTTGCGCTCAGTAATTGAGAACAAGGGTCAATTTTCCCAGTAAATGTTCGTTATTACCGTTGGTTGTGTACTTTCGATTCCCCCGTGTTTGTCCACGGCCTCCGTTTGTCAGTGACCAACGTTCCCGGATTGTCACTTATAGGTATTAGGATTTGTTATCGATGCCGTGGAATTACACACTGTTTACTTTACGAAATGAGATTTTCTTGTGTGGTTTTTCAGATATTGCAATATAAGGCCGTTTTCAAAATACTTATAATAATATGGTGATTAAAATATTTTTTTTCCGTGCGGAAAATACCACGCAGGGGAGTCGTTTTCCTTAGTGCGGCAACAGCCAGACCATGTAAGCTAGAAATATTCGACCATTCCGCTCCGGTAGGTGGTTAAACCCCAGAAATGCTTTAGGTGAAAAAGCAGGCAATGGGATCTCGGCCTTCGAGGTGAAGGTTTCGGGATCAACCGGAACAAAAATTTCATTCAATTGAAAATTTATTCTTTACAACTTAATTTTTTTAAGATTTCGCATTAATAGTAACACAATACTTTTACTTTTTCTTTTTCAAATCATTCAAATAAACTAGGTTCACACCCATGTTTTATTCATGAGAACCCGGTTACTTAAATATTCGTTCTTTGACAAAACCTTTATAATTAAAAATATATTATAATTAAAAAACAAAAACTCGACTGCCACTGAAAAGATCGAAATAAGTTTGATAGCAGGCGGTACTCATTTGCCAATCATAAACCGAAAGAAAATTAATGGGTACCACCTGCTATAGAACTTATTTCGATCTTTTCAGTGGCAGTTGGGTTTTTTTAATAATTTGTTTTATTTTATACTTTTTAGTTATGATATGACGTGTATATTTTTTTGTGATCTCCTTCTAATTTCCTTAATTTTGATACCCTACTCGATAAGTTTGAGTCAAAAATATTTCTGACAACATACGTTTTAGCACCAAAAATCCACCATTTTGATTTTCTAGAAATAAAATAAATAAATAAAAATAAAATAATAAAATAATTAATTTCCAAAATCTTTGGAACGCGCTTCCTTACTCCATTCGCGAGAGCAATACTCTGGGCATCTTCAGGAGAAGGACTAGGGAACATTTCCTGTCACAATAATGTAGTCTGTTTATATCTATATATTTATATATATTTAAGTATTTATTTATGTCTATGTATGTGTATAGTTTGTATATATGTAGGTACATGTATATGTGTATGTATAATTATGTTTAGGTGTATGTATGTATGTATGCTATAATATGTGTGTATTGTGTATAATGTACCTGTTTAGGTACACCTTCTTAGGTATTCGTGTTCCTTTTTATTTTGTTTTTTATTTTTTCATTTTTTATCTGTTTTTATGTACACTTCACATCCCCCTTCACGACCACAACTTCTCTGCTACTCAAAGGTTTGCTGGTAGAGAACTCATTTTGAGTTAAGCTCGCCTTTGTACATGTTCTTTGAAATGTTTTTTGTATGATCTCTGTATTATTTGTGTATAATAAAGAATTAAGAATTAAGAACAATTTAACATTTTGAAAGAGCTTCCCGTTGGCCCCACACTAGGCAAGCCTGTCCTGTGGGTACCGTGACGTTTGCTTTATACAGTTTCAGTGCTCGGTCATCAAGTTTAATGTTAACACACTTACAAAAGTTAGAAGGAGGAAATATGATATGTAATGTATGGATTTATGTGTAGGTATATAGTGTATGTATATATGTATAATGTATGTATATATATAAATAAATAAAATATTAATGTACCTGGTGTCACTCACACAATCACGACAAATCAAATGACACCTCACATGTCCAAATCCGTCAAGCCGTTCAGGCTGTAGGCCGTGCCAAATAAATGGACGTACATACATAGTCTCGAAAAACATTACCCTCCTTCCTTCCGCAGTCGGGTCAAAAGTATATAAGTACTAGCTTTTAACCGCGGCTCTGCCCGCATGATCACTGCTCCGTTCCCTTGAGTGTGTTATTCTGATGTATAATAAGCTATATTATTATCAAGTTTTATGAAAATCCATTCAGTAGTTTTTACGTGAAAGAGTAACAAACATCCATCCATACTCACAAAATTTCGCGTTTATAATATTAGCAGGTATAATATAATAGTCTTCTATGAACTTCTATGATCTTCTATGAACAAATAAATCGTCACCCCCTTAATCAAAATTTCAATTATAAGCTACAAGGCTAACACCTAAATAAGAAATGAAGCAAGAAGGTAACGCTTCATAAAATGTTAAGAAAATTATCCAGCAGAGCCTTAAGGTAGAATTTTCAATCCCCACACGCGCTCCACTTTCGGGATTAGACGCCGCGAGTCTGCTCCCGGAACAAAGGCTTGCTACCTTGATGTATCTACCGACTAGTAGGGCTTTAACTGAATCCAAATTTAATATTTAAGCCTACTGCAGATGTTCTTGGGTAGTGTGTCAATACATGTATTGTTCATTATTACAATCAAACATTATGTGCAAATAAAAAGCATATAGATATTATTACTTCTCTTTATAATTACGTACGTAGCGATTTCCCTCTTTTCCTCTTACTATCAGTTCTTTGTCGACATCCCACAGGTGAATAGTAGCATACATATCCTTGTTTTGTTTCGTTGTACAGTTAGGAATGTTATATGAAGCCCTATATTACTTTAATATAGTTTACTCTAGCACTTTCGATAGGCACAAAAACATACACTGAGTTCCGATCGGAACAACCAGTTGTTCGGTTTCGTTGGTCGGAGCGGAAAAAGGGGATATAAATATCAAAATTCTGTAGACCTTGTCGAACTTTTTAAAGTTCCACCTACTAGTAACAGCTAACATAGATGTTCGAATGGTAATTGGGACCGGGGAGGATTAACATGCTCTCCACGATACGGGAGTGTCTCAATGTATTATGATTAGTCATCCATCCTAAGTCCTGACTACTATTGCATTTCAGTTAAAAGTGTACATACTCCTATTATCTTCCCAATCCTCTGACCTAGGTTACCACGTCTCATTCATTATTCAGTGGCCTGGGTCGGTGGTGTTGACTATAGTCGACAAGGATTATAGTAGGTTACAGCATATTAGAGAACATCAGTCTGTAATACAGTAGCTAGGTACTAAATGTATTTGTTTTGGCTGGATTTGTTAGCCACGTCCCTCTAATATTATTCTGTTTGCTGTCTGGTTTACCACCGTAATTTCAGATGTCTACGTGCCTGTATAATAAAATTGCCACGCAATGGTCTCATTTCACGCCCAAAAGTATAAATTACCACGATTCTGTTGGCTAAATAAACATACAACTAAATTATTTGTAGGATATTTTATTTGTGGACTAGACATACTGATTTGAAGTAAATAATAATGTCTTTCAATGTCATTTTTACCCGACTACGGCGAAGCCAAAAGGAGGGTTATGATTTTGACAGGCTATGTATGTATGTATGTATGTTCATTTGTTCCCTCTTAGCTCCTCAAATACTTATTAGAAATGGGCAAATGAGGTATCATTACAAGCGGCCTGATCGTCCGATGGTTATAGGCTATATGACGTGTCACTGAATCTTGTGTGGCGCCCTCTAGCGCTCATAAGGTACTGTATTAAAAAATAAATTTGAGATAAATATGCCGTGTTTGGTGTCAAATAAAAGTGCTTAATGAGTACATTTGCAATATGTATAAATAATTAGCTTTACCTTGCCTCAAAATAATTTAAATAAAAAATAAAGTTTAAACTAAAACCCGACTACCGCAAAATCACGCTTTAAAAAGTGACAAACAAGAAAATATCAAGGATAGCCGTGGTCGTATGCCACTTACTCTAACAAAACAATATATTCTAGGGAAAAGTGGCATACGACCACGGCTATCCTTGATATTTTCTTGTTTGTTACTTTTTAAAGCGTGATTTTTCGGTAGTTGGGTTTTAGTTTAAACTTTATTTGTTGTTATGAATGGATGGATGTATGTTACTCTTTCACGTCTAAACGGCTGGAACGATTTTAATAAAATTTTGGTATGGAGTTAACTGACACCCTGGATTATCACAGCTTTAGTCGCGATAACCGACATCGACGCGAGCGGAGCCGCGGGCAAAAGCTAGTTCATAATAATAATATACAATACACTACCTAGTACTATTATGTATTCTGTGACAATACAATACAATAATTTATTACCAGCAAAAACTTATTTTCTAAACTACATTTTACAAATTGTTAAGTATAATTTACAAACGAATACCATATTTGATAGAACATCTGTGTCTGAACAACATAAGTTTATATCTGTATTTCAAACAACATCCCATTTTATAATAGACTAGCTTTTACCCGCGGCTCCGCCCGCGTGGATGTCGGTTATCGCGACCAAACATAGCCTATGTCCTTTCTCATGGTCTCATCTACTCCTATACCAAATTTCATCAAAATCGGTTCAGTGGTTTAGGCGTGAAAGCGTAACATACAGACAGACAGACAGACAGACAGACAGAGTTACTTTTGCATTTATAATATTAGTATGGATATGGATTATTAGATTACTATGAAAGATTATTTCAAGAGCCAAATTGAATCAGTAATATTAGATAATGAACAATATAAGAGAGTTAGTAAAACAGTTAGTAAACTTAGTAAAAATAAAAAATAAAGTACTAAGTACACCAATATAATACACATTTTGTCGTTGGAAACAGTAAAGGTAACATGTTTAAAAGAAAATGCTGACTGAAAATGGAAACAGAAAATAAAAACGAACAAATAAAGCATTCAATTCTATGTTCGATGAATTCACTCGACGATTTGATTCGATTATTAAATTGTGGTCACGTAAATATAGGGTAGGACTATCATAACGTGGTTATCAACACTGTAATTGACGTACAATTTTCACCACTAGTATATCGTTAGGGCTGTCCCACTCCCTACTTGGCGTGTTCTTCAGAGCAGGTGATTGACGCACGCCCACATTATTTTGTTTATACACCTACGCTTAATTATAGAATGTCAACCTTTGATCGTGGTCGTAGGCGGTGTTTAAAGTAAATTAAGTACTCGCGCATTGTATTCATTTTTAAATTGTCAACCAAGTTTAATGCATTTTTTATTTTTTTTTTATCTTTTAAGTTGTTGCCAACGGCTTCACAGCAACCCGTGCGATCGTTCTAAGGGAAGCCTATGTGTTATTCCAAAGTAAAATATATATCTGTCGTAAAGTTCAGTTCCGTTCAGCCGTTTGAACGTTATTTATAATATTAATTGGCAAGTAGGCCCGAGCAATTGTCCTATATGTTATCATATGAGTAATGTATTGAATTTCAATCATCATAATTTATTGTTCAATATTTAATGTAATTTATTTGATTTTTATTGTGTTTTTATTTTTAGTTTTTTAATTTCAATACGATGCACTATTGTTTAGGAAATAAATCAATAAACTGTATATGGAAGGTATCACCACCTTTTTTCAAAATAAAATTAGGAGTGTGGCGAATCCATGCGTAGTTGGATGGCGTAGCTCTCGTAGGTGGGTGCTACAGATAGTTGTAGTAGCAGGCCAGTATTGATGTCGTAGAAAGCTTCGTAAAGAACATGATCGATGAATTAAAAGTGTCATTCAGTTAGAGCTAAGAAGGTACCTACATATTGTTCACTATTTTGTAGACTAATAAATAAGAACAACAGTAACAATACTTACAGCTATATTATAAAGAATAAAAAAAACTTCGTAGCGTAGTGATACAGGTAGCAATAACCAAGCTACTCGAGATAATCATTGATCCTACATTTTTTACTCAAGTAACGTTATTATTATATGTTGATAGATCTACCTACCTAAAGTTACAGTCTCTTCCACCCCTGTCTTTTTTCTATTTTTTTTATATATATTGTATATTTTGTTGGCATTTATTATAGTTATAATACTGGCACCATGGCACACACCAATGACTTTCGATGCTTTTCGAAGTTATGTGTGTATTTATCGCAGGTTTATAAGTGCCCGGTTAATGGCAATATGCTCGCCATCTATTACATTGGGACCTAAACATAAACTGGCGAAATGTGGGTGCCAGCACCTCTGCCTGCCCCTTCGGAGAATACAGGTGCGAGTTTATGTTATGTATGTTATGTAATACTGTAAATAATTAGTCTGATGATTTCAATAAAATGTCCTTTCACATGAGGTTATGTTATGATATAGTACCAAGTACGAGAATGTAAATAAATAATCACAAAATTCACTTCTTCACTTATATTGAAATAATTATATCAAATCTCAGCAGGTTCACCCCCAGGCAATAGGTACAGCCCTTATCTCCCCGACAGTTTATTTGCTGTAGTACTGTTAATTTTCGTGGAGACTCCGGCAGAGGTGCGTTATCGTCCCCCACAGACTGCGCGGTGCTTCACTTGGACGTTTAAATGGTCCCCACAATCTTTATTTATTAGTTCTCGATACCGACTTAGTGTTACCTTACTGCGTGTAAATACAACTATGGTGTAAGAATTGTGGTACGGGTGCAAATTTTATACTGAGTAAAACGGAATGAATAGAGATAAAATGGAGTACCTAATTAATATTTTTTTATTTACATGAAATTCTTATAGCATTATTATGCTAACTTTTCAAATTCGAAATAATAAAATATTTGTTTGTATGAATATGGCTATTTGCATTGATCTGGGTATTTCTATGTATAATATTTTCGTATTTACAAAAAAAGTAAGTATGTTTATCCGCATTCTAGATTCCATAACACAAGCTAATTAAGCTTACCATTGGTCTAGATAGCGTTGTGTAGAATGTTTTGGAATATTTATATTTAGCATGGAGAAGGAAATTTAATGATAGCGGAGTTGTTGCAAGGCAATCGAGTCGCGTGCCATCCAATGGACTCATTCGGTAGGAACGTTATACTTATGAAGTCCTTCGACTTTTGACACCCCGCGCGTCTCTCTTCCCATCCGCATTCGGCGCGCGTTTTTATTAGGAGAAATATCAATGGGGCATCTCCGTTACTTAATCATATTCTGTTCTCCGTGATATTTAGTAAGGCATTTATCAACAATGTACTTAATGTAAATTTACATTCACAGTAAATCCTAGTACCTAATCTTTACAATCCACTAATACCGCACAGTCCAACGTGGAAATAGTCACAAAGCAGTTACTTTGTGCGTATTCCTGTATATTATTCGTTTGACCGGACCACCGCAGTTTATCACTTGCTCGGCTATCAACTATGACCGTAAACCAGAGTTTATAGTCACGTCCCAGCTATTCTCCGTAGTCTGTTTCATTCTCGCCTGTCGTAAAGTAAGAACTATGAAATTCTTTCACTTTTCCAAATGTCGTACATACATACGCAAGCCTATACTTAATGGCTTGGGTCCGGTCAAGTACAACCTATTCCCAAAATGCCTGATTGCACTATAAACGATTGTCAAACCGTCTGTTTCCCGAGATGTCTAAATTTAATATGACTTAGGCTCGTAGCTGTAGGAGTACCTACGCATATTTATTAATTTACCTAACGTTTTTTCATCCTACATAATAGGTGGTTAGTTTCTCTTTCATTCATTTAACACATTCATTTAATTTATTTATATACACCAACAATACAAGCTTACATAAGTTATTCCAGTGACAATTCCACGTTTTCTGTCATTGCATTCTCCTGTCCTTTATGCGGGGCGTGAAAAGGCATCTGATGAGGCCACTACTGTTAATATGGTACATGTTTACGATGGTGACCCTCTTTCCGAGATTTTGCCTTTAGCTTAACATCAGGCGTGCTGAAGTCAAATTGACGTGTCCTTTATAAAAAAAATTCAAAGCCTGTATTTTGAAGCCCATGGGCCGTTCTTCTGTAATTTGGGTTTTCGGGGTTTTTATGGGAGCGACTGCTCCTAGTCCAAACATCAAAGCTTAGCTTAGCAAGCGCCTCGTTTGTCAATCACCATTGGGGTCCAACTTGCAGGTTAGGTTGACCGAAGTCTAAAGATCTATGGTGTTGTCTTACACAGTCTGTGTGCTTCTAACTAATATTAAAAATATCAAGATAATAGATCTTCGTTATAATTTAATAGAAATCAGTCAAGAACAGAAAAAATATCTTAATAACAATGGGTGCTTATCCCAATTTTTTGGGTAATAAAGTGATGAAGGGCGGCTGCCCGGCCGACCGCAGATTACACGAACGAATCCATTACGTCACTAGCTGACTGTACTTAATTAGGATAAATCGTTCTCGCTCTCGGCTGCGGGATACAGAAATCATAGTTGTTTGTGTTTTTTGTGGGTTTGCTAATAATATTGAGTGGCTTTTGAGTGGGTTTTGTTGCAGGATTTAATATTTTCACTTCAAAATACAGAGTCCAGTATTCCTTTGTTCTAGTTTTTAAGAATGATGTTGCTTTTAATAAGAATTGTGGATTTCGCATAAGTAAACATACATAACAACAAAAATCTGTCTGATCGAAATAATATAATCACAGATTGTTGAATCGAAGCCGCACCTGAAGACATTTGTCAACAAAATGAGCATCGTAATGACACAGAATAGATAATATGGTAATGAGGTGGCCAATTTAGTAAATGAGTGAGTAAAATTAGACGTTAAAGAAATGACTGAAATTCAAATAATTTTTTTAATAATATCAACCAACCAAAAACCAGCATTGAAGTAATTTATAAACTTTAAAAAAAATTGTAGACAAAAGCTTCAAAACTAAATAAATCTCAACGTTAAAAGTCTACCTTGTTCATTCACATATTATGTAAATTGAGCAAACTCGGCATAATGAGGTTGTCATTTTACATATATTTATCGTACACAGTAGCGCTGGTATTTTAAAATGTTTCATTACAAGGACACAACCATGTTAGTTGTTATGCTAAACAACAATGGTCACTGCAGTTCTAGGTTTTGTCTAAAATGAAATATAAGTAAGTGTGTATACGAGTATTGGTAATGGAATAGCCCCAAAAACGGGACTAGTGGTTTTGGGTTGTATTGTATCTAGCCGCAGATAAAACCCAAAATAGTCCCTTCTTAGGGGAATATTTTGACTAATTGAGGTCCTAGAGGACTGAGGGCCACGAAAGACAATTCTTACAATTGAACAGAAATAATAATTGATGATACCATAATTTTTAAACTGTATAATAAACTAATCGAATACATAGGGAAAAAGACTCTTCTCGGGCGGGACTCGTCTTTCCCTTACAGGGGGGAATATCATGACCAATTCGGCTGCTATATATACTACTTTAAATATATGCAGCGGCTATTATACTGTTGATTGATGGCACTTGGTGGAATCTGCTACACATATTCTCACATTTGAGAATGCCGTGAGGCGAAACCAATCAGGTGAAAAATATAATATAGTGGTATAATAAGTGTCCGAATTGTATAATTTTGAACTTTGTTTTCTGTGCGTCTTACATGGATGAGATTTTGGAACAATTACGAATGCTGATTCTACATTCAACATCCTTGATGTTGCCATTTTTCGATTGAAATTTAATGTAGAATACTTTTTCAAATATACGAATACAATTTACTGCTTCCAATTTCATTTTAACTTTCTTTGACGACAAACGCGTGTGTATTCTTGTGTCGATTAATATTCATGTACGGGCCCTATTTATTTGCATAATCCAGTGGCGCTTCGAACAATGTGAATAAGTTTGTTTGTAATTTATGAGCGTCGCCATGTTACCAGTGTTTTATGACTTACGATCCGGCCTGCAGAAGGCATAACCGTGAATGTGGGATCAATGGAAATTGGAAAAGAATGTTTTTGAAATGGCAACACCGGAAATTAGGAATGTATGTTAATACCGTTAGCATGTAGTCATAGAGCCAGTAAAGTTATCAGCACACTGTATTTATAGGACATGATTTTGTACGCCTTGCTATCTAATTCAATTTTGAAACAACCACCTACTAGTATGTTGACTTTTCCTTTAGTTTAGATCGGAAAAAGTCAACAGACAAGACAGGACCTAATCGAAGGTCTAGTTACGGATGGTGGGCTCTGAGGAGAATTTCGAATATTTAAGTCGTACTCAGTTGGTCAGAGAACGCCCCTGTGAAGGACTGGTCGTCATTTCAAGACCCGCTTTGTCAATCGTTTGCCTTGTATGTTAAATCGGAGAGATGGTGTGTTATAAAAAGGATAACAATGTGCAAGCTTTGAAAGCAGGCGGTATCAGCGCTGCAATGAAGAAGAATCCATAAGTGCCATTCAAGTCATCCATAGGTCGATAAGTAATACAATTAGTGAGTTAAACTCATACATGGGTGATTTTCAACAAGTGATTTTTTTGTATCATTTCGGTGAGATTTTTCTATTACAATGTCTTGTTAATATATTTTGTAACGAAAATAAACTTTAATCTTATTTGTAACATATGCGTGAGTGGACATCATGTAACATCAAAACTTACTGAAATATTTAAGATTGAATTTTTGGGAGCCCACAGAAATGAAAAGTGTCCACTGAAATGATAAATCGTCCACCGAAATGACTAGACTGTGCGCCGGAATGAAATTAGCCCACTGAAATGATACAGCCAAGGACATCATTTATTTTTTAGGAGGATTCCGTAGATTGTCTGAAACGAATCTAAATAAATTCCATAGAGATATCACTAGACTGTATTTGTGATATTTATTAAATATAAGATCAAACTATTACATTAGAAAAAAAAAGTTAATTTTTTTGCGGAACGAGTGTTGTGTTTTTACCCGACTGCGCGACGCAAAGGAGGATAATGTGTTTATCAGTATATGTATGTATGTATGTTTGTTTCTATGTGGCGTTCTAGAGACCAATAGCATAGGCCGATTTTGATAATTCTTACATCAATCGATTCGTCTTAACCTTGCGAGTGTCACTAGAAACATGACAGTAATCAAAATTCACCACGGCGACAACCAGACGCCATATTGTCAAAATGAAAAAAAAAAAGTCGATGAACTATGTCAAGTGGGGTGTCGTTGAATAATTTTAAAATCATCTTTAGGTTCCTTTTATCATTTTTCAATTAAAATAATAGTTTAGGATATATAACGATTAAAAGTTGTTTAACGAAACAATCGCAAATTTTCTTAGTTATTTATTTTAAGTTATAAGTTTTTATTTAAAGTATAAACGATATGAAGGAAATTAAAAGGAGATTACAAAAAGATATACATGTCATATCATAACTAAAAAGTATAAAATAAAACAAATTATTAAAAAATAAAAAAAACCCGACTGCCACTGAAAATACCGAAATAAGTTTGATAGCAGGCGGTACCCATTTGCCAATCATTAACCGAAAGAAAATTAATGGGTACCGGCTGCTATCAAACTTATTTCGGTCTTTTCAGTGGCAGTCGGGTTTTTTTATTTACTGGTAATAATAATAGTGTTTTGTATGTAAAACTTCAAAATGTACTAAATCAACTCTTATATTTTTACGACACAATGATTTAATAAGAAAAATTATAAAAATAATGTAAGTATGTTCAAAAGAGCTAAACACTTCATCTTAAACATAACAAAAAAAAATTTGATCACGTTATCGTAAAATATTGCAAACAGTTTGGCTATATAATCCGATTATGTACTTAGGCGAAAAGAATGAAAATAGCGCAATCACTAGTCACTATTGCAACAGAATGAATGAATTCAATGAATCGATCCTGTTTCTTTTTTCTAGCATATCTCTCCCTGTCTTTTCTAAGAAACTCTTCGCGTGTGACGTCATTGCTCTTAATTCTCTCTTTTCTTCTTCTTTCATATAACCTTTTTTCCAACCTTTCCTTTCTGGTCTGTAGCTTAGGTCGCGGCATCCTAAAATCCAAATCATAATTTTTAAACATTGAACATCACATTATCGTTGAGAATACACATTGTCTAGAAGTAAGTACATCTATTATCCATTTTCTAACAAGATATTTTAAACTGTTTTTTTATTGTAGTGTGATAAATAAAAGAAAAAAAAAACAAATATTAACACATCAAATTAATCCCAAATATCGAACCTACAATATCTAGAATTATCTCACCAAATTTTTATGATTCAATCTTAGACTCAAGGATCTCTAAAACTTATGATTTTATCATTTCTAAGTTAAATTTCATTTAAGTGGACTGTTGTCGGTATTACAGTCCACCGAATCCACTGAAATGATAACACCGAGGTGATAAAAATAATAAGTTTTACATTTAACTCCGATATTAGAATTAATATTAAAATGTCAACACTGCTGTAACAAAACATATCTTACGGCGAATTTAAAACACAGTTTTGAAATAAATTGAATGAACCTAACACGAGCTATAACGGCCACAGAAATGACACTATTTTTGTCCCCATATCACTGAAATGATATACTTACTTTTCGGCGGGAATCCACGATGATTTTGTGACGCGTTCGTGCGCTCCAACGAATGGAGGTGGCCTGATTCGAAGTAAGGAAAGGCACGGGGGGCGCAAAAACGCTATGTTGACGAAGTTACTCTACTAAAACTTACTGTCCACCAAAATGATAACTTTTTACAGGACAAAAGTAGACTGTTTAATACAATGTATAAGAAATAAGATAAACAAACGATATTAGTTTTTTTCTATGGGTCATATTATAATTTATTCATACAAAATTCGATTTTAGTCCAAATGTTAAATACAACTGCAGGGCAAGATATTTTACGAGTGAAATTCGATTCAGGACAGGTCACCGAAATGATAAAATGACACTTTGTAATCAATTTTTTTTATGTAATAGAGGACATTACTCAACAATTTTTTTTGCCATGGTAGAGAAGTACCTATTATACTATGAAAAGTAATCAAAATCGTAAAACCAACACATTGCACTACCGTTCTCAGGCTTGCCGTGTATTTTTTTTGCTTTTGATATTCACCCACATGTATGTATAAATAACGTACGGCAAAGCCAAAGTAATTTATTCTCAAGCTTGAACAATAAAATTGTTGTCATTTAATATTGTGTAATGAGATATTTCTTCCGGACATTCATCATGTTTTCAAATTGGGAAGCAACGGTTAAAATATCAATATCCTTAAATCGTTCCCTGAGGGAGTCTCTCTTGCCTAAACAATAAATGGCACGAACGGCCCTCTTTTGCAATATAAATATAGTTCCTAAATCTGCTGCATTTCCCAAAAGTAGTATGCCATAGGACATCAAGCTATGGAAGTAACTAAAGTATAACAGCCTAGCAGTAGCTACATCAGTCAACTGCCTAATCCGTCTCACAGCATAAGCAGCAGAGCGGGGTGACTATATGACTATTCTGGCCAATAAACTGGCCAGAATATTCATATAGTCACCCCATTGTAATTTAGAATCTATTGTAATTCCTAGAAAGGTAGTGCTGTTTACGAATTCTAACCCTTTCCCCCCAGCACGACATCAACGTCTATTTGCCTCACATTGGGTAGTGTAAACTTCATACATTTGGTCTTTTCTGTATTCAACAATAGGTTGTTTGCAGAAAACCAATTTGACATGGCATTCAGAATATTAACATTATTTGTATCTGTACTATAACTATTTGCTTCGAATATTAACGATGTATCATCTGCAAACAGTACTATGCCAGCTTGAGCCTCGACCATATAAGGCATGTCATTGACATATACCAGGAACAGAAAGGGTCCTAGGAGTGATCCCTGGGGTACACCTATTTTGACGTTTGACCCAATTGGCAGTTGTAATTATATCGATTATCTAAATCGGAATACAAAACTTATCGATTACTTAATCTATATCTGATCTAGAGCAGCCATTTGCTAAGAGACACACCTCGCCTCGGCCTGAAAGCCTGCTAAACTTAGACAGGGTGTGGTCACATAATATAGTTCAGAGGTGGTATATAGCCTTGAGGTCTCTCCGACATATCACGAATCCGCAATACAGTTTTAATGGACTCGCTAGAAGTTAGAATTCAAAAATAAACTCAAGGTGAGATTAGCAGTTTGGTATTATGAGCCCAACAATATCAACAAAAAATGTAACGTTAACAAACTTTTAAAGCTTTATAAATGTAATATTTATGCATGTTACTGAAGAGTAATTTGGTTTGGTTGATTCAGGTGATATTGAGGGTGATAAAGACGTTGGAGCTAATCAAAATCACTGGGTAAATACACTGTCCTGTAGGGTCCTTATCACAGAATTAATAGTAATGAGAGGAATACCTTTTCTAGTTATTTAATCAGCTTCTAAAAACATCAATAAAGATACATTGTAGCGCTTCCTTAATATCAAGTACTTAGTCATAAAATACTATTTTATGACACCTATATGTTTGTTCAAAGAAATTCGATACACAAAATAAATGTATGCTTAATATCTATTGAGTGACAGTCGCGATGGAGAAACATTTTAATAAATTCGTTTCAGACCAATTTATTGAAGTAGGTAATGCAGAAAAATAAAGTACGATGTTACTATATTTTCTTTTTATAAAGTAACTCAAGAAAATATGTAACAAGGAAAAATAGAGGAAATAACATCATCACTATTCTGAGGCATGAGACGTGAGGCATAATAATAAGATTTTCCATTTAGTTGTTTCACCATTCGACTGGATACGTTCTGCGTCCCTCTATTATTGAGAAAACAGCAACTAAATAAGATCTCATTGATCACAGAAGCACATTGCCGGGTTGGAAAACCTTCCAGTGTTGCACTTTAGGCAGTGAAACTGATAAAATACACTTCTTTTCATTGCAGTTGTTGCTGTTTCTGACTTAATGTCTTTTTTTATAAAAGGACACAAGGCAACACGGATAGGTCAGGTTAGAAGGGTTTGGCGGAGGTCTCAGCGAGCTTTCCGCCACCCACCTTGTGTTAGGTACTTGTGATTTTACAACAGAAATCCATTAAAGAGCTTAATTTGCGCAGAAAGCCTGGCTCAACCATAACCTCCCTTTTCTTAATCGATTGGTGTGTTTTGGGCTGGTTATACTATCACCACAAGACTTACTTTTTTTATAATTGTACACGTTAATTTGACTTCACCTCGCCTGGTAAGCTGAAGGTAAAGTCTCAGAAAGAGGGTTCCCATTATAAACATGCACACTATTAACAATGGTGGCACTCAGCTTGACGGCCTCGTCAGATGCCTTTTCACGCCCCGCATAAAGGACCCGGAACTGTAGGAAGAAAGAAACACGTGAGCTAGCAGAGAGTTCCAGGTGATGGTGCATAGGAATGATTCACCAAGCCGTTTGGTTCTTGATGGAATATTCTCCACCGTATGCGGGTGATATCTAAGCCCTGCACGTGTTGTCCTGTGAAGGAAAGGAGAGGGTGGGACTAATTTTATTGTTTTGCACAGACGGTTGTTGCTTGTGTTGTGTGTTACTCAATTTCTCAATATATACATGACTAGCAGACGACATAATTGGGTATATATCTACTTTCCTGTGGTTAAAAACTTTATAGTTTTGTAGGTGAATGGTGATATGGGAGTTTTGTGTTTTTAAGTCCCATGGTTTAGCCCCATATCTAATCATGTCAAATAAGAATAAAAGAACTAAGTAACAATATTTAATTGTATTTTGGTTTAACAATTTTAATCTTATGTTTTTGCTTATCAGCGCCTTTGTAGGTAGCAGTAAACATTACTCAAATATTCAATAGAACTGTCAGGTAGTACTACTAAAATATTTTCAGCTCTGTACTGCTCTCCATCTGATATGAACATAACATGAAAACGGTTTTATTCATACAATGCAGGCTCTCGAGGATAACATCCAATTATAGATTATGTACTGCTGAATATGTTTGGGCGTGAAGCTCCCTATGGACCCTCAGTTTGATGTACTGTTATGAACACATGACTATACAACTGGTTAATTTGAAAATACGCAAAAAATCTTGTCGTGCATGAATGCCTTAATATTGCAAGTGGTGTAGTGGTGGAGCGTTCGACTGCCACGATGAAGTTCACGGATTCATTTCTAGTTCAGTATTATTCTGTCGTAGAAGGCGACTAAGGCATAGGGCTGTTCTCCATCCGACAGTAAACCTACAGCCCTAAGTGCCCGCTTGAGGACAATAGGCTCGCCCCGTATAACGTCGGACCGAAAATCAAAGTTGGCGAAATGTGGGCGCTAAGACCGCTCTGGCTACCCCTTTGATTTGCATTGGTTTCCGTGTTGCTATGTATTTGCAAAAACAATGTGTGTTAATCCGTATTATAGAATACCTAATATATACTATACCTATTTAGTTGAGGCTATATGGCGCTGTATTTATTTTCGGTGTAAATTAATATAGCAATATTTTTTTTTATTTAAACGTCCTAAAGATATCAAGAAATAGAGTAAAACTATATATTGGTCGCGAATATGCTTTCAATTTTATGTTAAAATGCATTATAATGGCGGTAATAGCTAGTAATAACTGCTATTAAGCCTACCATACTTGTGTACAATGGCGCATTGTTCAAATAGTACTGCTATTAGAGGATTGTTCTTTAAATATTCAGCTTTAAGAATTGTGAATTATTGAAATATAATTTTCTTTTCAGGTAGTTTGATCGTGTGTTCTAAAAATTTTTGGGGTTCTGTAATTCGAAAGGATAAAACGATACTAATATAGGACCTTTTCGTTGTCCGTCTAACTGTAAGGACCTTTTCCTAAGGAATGTATGAAGGTGTCAAGCATTAAGTTAATATTAAGTATAGTACTTATGCTATAACAGTAAGTTACTATAACGTACTAATTTTACAATCATATTCTGTGCACACCGTGCTGTCTAGACTTAAATTAAACGTAGCCTGTATATAGGTTCTAGAACACATACTCATATGAATACAAATACTGCTTTTTACTAGATACAAATACTGAATACTCACAATGGTGATATTGCCTGCTTGTCTACTTATTATTTTACCATGACCTGTATCTATATTTTCTTTATAAACAAGACATCGCTGTGTGAAGGGTACTCAATTAAGGTGCGGCTAATATTGTACTATGTACCGGGGTCGGGCAGTACCCCATGCCGGAGGCAAACCGAAAGATATGGGAAACTAATACCCTGTGTTTCGTCTGCAGGCGTAATAACAATGTTTAATTGACACTTTAATACTGTATCAACATTCAGGTATATTGTACTGGCAGCAAGATAGTTTGTAATACTCTTAGAAACTTATAAATAATCCCTTCAAGTTTAGTTCAAAGAGCGGATTAAGTGATCTGTTCTGACTGAATCTATATTTGAGTTTTTGTGAAATAGTGATGCTAATTCTATTGTGTCAAATCTAACTAACATACCTTAAAAATCTCTAAAATTTATTATACACCCGGATTGTACAGTCGTTATAAAAAGATTTTCGAAACTTTTTTAAAACTAAGTAACTCTAAATATAATACAGAAAAAAAAGAAAAAAAAACGATTCTCTAATCCTCGTGAGAATCATGGATGCGAAGTCACAGTTTGATTACAGGTACCATTATATGCCTAATTCCAGTGAAATTAAAGCCACTTTATGAGCAAGTGCATTGAAAAAAAAATACATTTCGTAATATGTAATCTTTTTAAAACTTTTCAGTGCTTTTGGAAGCATTTTGAACTATTTCTCATCATTATTATTTACTTGTACCGGTACCCTATCTTCTTATAATTATACCGAAAAAATGTAAGTCAACCAACATAAATGTTATTAAAATAAAACTCGGTACAAAATAAATCACTTAAGTACAACAAAGCCAGGTCCCCTGAGGGCAATACAGAGGTATTACAATAACGCCTAGCACTAACGAGTGTGATTGTACTTTCTTTGTTTGTAATTTTGGTCATGTTTAAAGCCGGCTCTGATTATATTTCCCTTTCTGCTTGGCTGGTTTCCGGCACCGTGGGCCGAAAATATGAGATTAACTTTAAAATGTACAGAATAAAATTGGTTCTGCGAGAAAGAAAAATGTTATTACTTCTGATTCGGTTGTGTACACCCAATTACAAGTAATATCGCCCTCTCTTTAATGCAGGAAAGTACTCTGTATACTGGTTTTTTAAACTTTTTTAAACATTGAAACGAGAAAATTCATTACAAAATAGAACTGTTTCCAATTGCTAAATCAAAAACCAAAACGATTACGATATCAATGACAAAATTTGAAAATTATGTTATGAGAATACAGTTTTTGACAAATGGGAGATGGATGTTAGATCGAGGCTAAATTTTGAATATATTTTTATTACGCGAATTAGCTTTCAACAAATAATACTTAGCATTATTAAACTTGAGTTAACACACAAGTTATGTTATCAAAACTTATTAATGGATTAAATTGAAAACGTTTTCGTACCAACGCGTATTTATTGTACTTATTATATACTATTGTATTCGACTTTAGAACTGCTACCATCGGAAGCAACAAACTTTCCCGTAAAGTCAAAGTCAGTAACTTCATAGTTACATTATCACATCTATTTGTAATGTGGTTTAATCAACAGATTTATCAACTATCCGTTAACCATCAAAGAGCATTTAGTTGAAGAACAATCCGCAAAACTTTTTAGCTTAAATAGCTAAAATATGTATTTTGACAGTGCTTCCATATATGGCAATCTAAATTAAATATCTTACGTTTTACTCTAGAATTATTTCAATGTTTAAATGATATTTGATTCCATAGCAAGGCCTGTCTTCAAATGACAAAAAATGTAGACTTCATGTAACTACTTATAGAGTTTTTTCTGTTCTGTGATAGTGTATTAAGTCCTTTCCTAACATGCCCTAATATGAGTTTGTCAAGAGTGAAGAAAAAAACATTAATAATAAAAATAAATAGAGCTCGTAGTAAGTTAAGTAGTTACCTATTGTTAAAATATTCATAAGAAAGGAAATGTCCAACATTTCAACAGGTTGGACGCGCTTGGCTTTTATCCGTCAATCAAAACCAAATGTCAAGTGATGTTCAAGTCTATCGGGATCAAAGACAGATTGTTATCAGGGAAAACAAACACTTGGCATTTTCTTAACTTCGAACAAAACACGTCGGGTGGTTTATACAAAAAAAAAAATTGTTTGTGAACGCTTCAAAAACTTAAAAGGTTCTGCATCGATGCATCTCCAATCTTTCACAATATACCACCGCTTTAAAGATGGTTTTACCAAATTCTCGTAACTGCATCCGATTGCAGTTTTAGGATTTTTTTTCTAATTTGTTCTTGGGCGTATAGCCAGGCCTTGGGTCACTGGTATATTAATTACTTACCTGGTTTTTGACCGCGGCTTGGCCAGTATGGAATTTTGATATCGGGATAAAATTAGCCTCTGTTGTTTCAAGATATGAAAATGAATTGCTTACCAGAGCCTTGTCCGTCAATTAGGGCCTTTAAAGTAATACAGATAAGGCTTTTTGCAAAGTGAATGAAAAATATAATGAAACCCTTTTCATTTAATTTTGGACTTTATATGCATAGAGCCTAAAATTTTACACCATATTTACTGTGTCAATGGTACCACAGTAGTTTTGCTTTAATTGAATCGAGGGCCAGCACCCGCCAGTTGGAGAGCGTGTTTTAGGCCTAGGTCTTGGGGAGGCCCCTATACACCCACCCAGTGCTAGGTACTAGGTGAAATCTAGGCTACGTTCAATGTTAATCACATTAGTGCGTGCTCAGTTCAAGTTCAGCTAGTGCATTCAATCTGATACTAAAGAGAATATCTACTTTCAAGGAAAAGTGCTCTGTTTACCTTGGAAGTGAAGAGAAGTGATGTGGGCACAGCTTAAAGTTAAATTGATTTAGGTACGCGTATTACCCGCCTTAATACTGGTATAATGTCCGTGTAATAGGAAACAGGAATAGATAGTCTTATATCCTTTTTTATCCGAAATCCGATTATATGAATACATTGGAATGAAATGAATTCTTATCAGGTCGTATGGATATGGCTTGTATTCAAATTCAATATGGCTTGTATTCAAATTCAATAGAATTTCAATACAAGCCATATGAATAATATATTCTCAAAGCAGGCCAAATTTATTTTAAATAACTATTATACCTAACGAAAATTTTAAGCTCTTTGGAAAGCTTGGCAACCCTGAAATAAATTAGAGATGCTAATTTCAAAGGAAAACGTTCTAGAAACTAAATATTTAGTATAAATATTTAGTATTTATCATTTTTGTATAATCTTAATATTTATATTATCTGATAAATACCAAAAACTATAATTACTAATTTATGGATAGCGACGCCGCGCCGCTCTGCCCCGGCAACCGTCGCGTCAGTGTGGTGTCAAGATTTGACTTTCTTTTGATATTTTCTTCCGATATTTCTATCAAATGTGTATATATTTTGTGTTTGTATTTATGTAAGTAAAATAAGTGTATTCTTTTTTATAGTTATATGTCTGTAATTTTAAGCGATGACAGCACTGCAATCCTGAGTGTCGGTAGTCAACCTACGTCGCAAAATTCCTTAGTCCGCTGCCCAAATTGTACCCAAGCTCGCTTTTTCAAAGGCGAACGTGGTTTGAAAGTACATTTTGGGAGGGTACATAAGCCCCAAAATGTGCTTCCAAACACATCAACGTCACCACAACTCTCCAACCCTCAAATTCCCTTTTGGCAGAACCTAGCAAAATTGAAAAATTCTGTACCTATTTTAAAGAGAATTCCCCGTGGTGCAAGGCCTTTAGTAGCGCAAAGTCTGGCTCAATGCATTGGCCTTGTAGTACGGGAGAATTCTACCAGAGCTTGGGAACAATTATTCACCTTCTCTTATAGGATTTTACACATCTCAAAAAATCAGGCTTCCTCTAAAAGTTTAACTTCACACATTAAGGACAACTGTTCGACCAGTATTTTCGACCCTAAATTCACCGCGTTTCGCAAAAATACATTATCCCATTATGTAGAATCCAAATTAAGAGAAGGTGATATTAGTGGAGCAGCTAGGTTACTTTTTAGTAGCGACGTAGTGGCACCTTGCTCTCCAGATACTCTTGCAGATCTGAAGAGCAAGCACCCATCGCCATCTGATGACCTTTCCTTCCCCGATGCTCCAAATTCCGACACCGATTTTTTGACTGTTACAGCCAAGGACGTGTTATCTACTGTGAGCTCCTTCCGAATTGGTTCTGCTGGCGGCCTCGATGGCCTGACTCCACAACATTTAAAAGACCTTCTGAGTCCGGGCGTCGGGGATGCTAGTGGGGCACTTTTGAAGGAGCTTACAGGTTTGATAAATTTAATGCTATCCGGCAATGTGGATGAAGCCATCATTGATATCCTCTATGGTGCAAACCTATGCGCCTTGAGGAAAAAAGATGGTAGCGTTCGTCCCATTGCCGTAGGTTGTACTTTCAGGCGTATGGCAGCCAAAATGTGCTGTAAGTATTACAGCTCAGATATGACAAGCCATTTCCAGCCCCTACAACTCGGGTTTGGTTCTAAAGGGGGCTGTGAGGCTGCCGTACATGCCCTGTCCACGTACCTTGGCTGCGGCGAAGGAGAGGTCATTCTTAAGGTTGACTTGAAGAATGCCTTCAATTCAGTTAACAGGGACACCTTGTTGACGCAGGCCAAGCTACAAACGCCCAAAATTTTCAAATTTCTCTGGCAGTGCTACAGACACCCTTCTAAATTACTATTTAAAGAAAATATTTTAGATTCTGCGGTCGGGTGTCAACCTCTTGGGCCACTCATTTTCAGCTTATCAATACATCCTATCATTAGGCAGCTAAATTCCAAATTTAACATCTGGTATCTTGATGACGGTACTCTAGGAGGGGATATAGACACAGTGCTTCAAGATTTGGCTTTTCTGAAAGACAAATTTAAAACTATTGGTTTAGAACTAAATCCTTCAAAATGTGAAATATTTCTTAACAGAAATATTGACAGATCTTTGGCAATTTCGAAATTTAATGTTTTGGCCCCAAATTTAAAAGTTTTAGATGAAAGTTCACTCCGGCTCCTAGGGTCCCCAATTCTTGAAGAAGCATATGATGCATTTATTGAGGAAAAGATACAAAATTTCAATGAAGTTTCGGACCGACTCCTCCAAATTAATATACATTCCGCTTTTACAATTGTCAGATATTGCCTTTTCGTCCCCAAATTCACCCATGCTCTACGATCATCACAATTTTTTAAACATTTGGAACTTTTAGGCAAGATGGACAAAATTATTCAAAATACCCTATGCAAAATTTTGAATGCAGATTTGAACGACCGAGCCTGGCTCCAAGCATCTCTCCCGGTTCGCTGGGGTGGGCTCGGTGTTCGTAAAATTTCTGATGTTAGTTTGCCAGCATTTTTAGCTTCGACTCATGGCACAGAGGAATTAACTAGGAAAATTTTAATACCTACACTGGTTAATTCCGAAGTGCCAGGTAAAGCCGAAGCTATAAATGATTGGAAAATGTTTTGCCCAAATACTGTTTTGCCCACCAACCTATACTCCCAGAGACAGTGGGATGAGCCGCTTTGCAGCATATTAAGGCAACAATTGTTAAATAGTTCTCACAGTGTTGCAGAGCGTGCTCGCCTCCTGGCTGTGGGAGAGTGGGAGTCTGGTGTATGGCTTCAGGCTCTTCCGTCATCCAACATTGGCACCATGTTGGATGACACGACTTTCAGGATTGCAGCCTGCCTTCGTTTGGGTGCTCCCTGTGTTTCTCCTCACCGTTGCCACTGTGGAGAAGCAGTCGACAGCCTCGGGCATCACGGCCTTTCTTGCGGCAGGAGCGCAGGACGCATGTCACGTCATGCGCATTTAAATGACATTATCCGCCGGGCTCTTGTCACCGCTGGCGTCCCAGCCACACTTGAACCAGTTGGTTTGGTGCGCGACGATGGCAAGAGACCGGACGGTATGTCTTTGGTGCCTTGGAAGATGGGCAGGCCTTTGGTGTGGGACGCAACTTGCGTCGATACCCTTGCGCCTTCCCATCTTCCAAGTACGTCGTACTGCGCTTGTGCTGCTGCGGCATCTGCGGAGACCCTCAAACGGCGAAAATATGATAATTTGTCCAGCAATTATATATTTGAGCCGTTTGGGGTCGAGACGCTGGGTTCGTGGGGTCCGAGCGCACGGTCGCTCTACAAAGAAATAGCAAAGCGACTGGTCGATGCTTCGCGTGACCAAAGGGCTGGCTTCTTTTTTGCACAACGGATTGGCATTGCCATCCAACGGGGCAATGCCGCCAGCCTTTTGGGTACGTTACCAGTCGACATCGATGGGGAGGAATTCTTCGACGCCTGAACTGTCCTCCCTCCCCCTTCTTCGACTTTTTTTTTATTTTCTTGTAAATATTGTACTTTATTATTATTGTTTGTTATTATGTTAGTTTTAATTTAATCATTATTTTAGTTTTAATTTAGAAATAATTGTAAAATTATATACCTATTAGTTATAATAAATGTAATTAACTTTATACGTATAAATCTTTGAAATAAAAGTATGGTTGAAATTAAACTTATATCAAGCACCACTTAGTTTTTAACTGAACGGTATTATGAGAGTTATGAAATAATTGTATTAATCTTTTAATATAAAAATGAAGCGCTAAACTCAACAATGCCTGGACCAATTTGGCCAATCCTTTCTTTTTTAAAGTTCGTTGAAGTTCATGGGTGGTTTTAACGGCGAGAAAAATTCGAATAATTGCCAGGAACCGACATCCACGCGGGCAGAGCCGCGGGCAAAAGCTAGTTATTAACATTTGTAAGTAATGTATTTTATGTCCGCAACTACTTCACGAAAATTGTGAACTGATAATGAGTTTGAAAATTTAGTCATTTAGTTTTGAGGTTATGGTCTTTACTTTATCTTGTATTATCTTTTAACTTAACTGTATATAAGAGACATAGTCCTGAAATTCCATTCCACAATACTCCCACCACCTCTTGGCAATAGGCGTAGGAGACCAGACATCCCTAATAAAACTACACGATCAACATTTGCACATCGTCAATATCCCTTTCTTAGTCACTTCTTATACAAAAAATTCAGTAAATCGGAAGACATAATAACAAAAAGTAGGTACTCCATAAAAAAAATATTATTCTCTGTACTTACCAAATGGAACTACTCAACAACAGAAAATTACATCATACCCATTCTGTAATTTAGGTAGGTGATACCTACTAACGTAGTTACACACACTCGAGCACATTCACCACATAGACACACACACACACACACACACACACACACACACACACACACACACACGCACGCACACACACACTCACACACACACACACACGCACACACACACACACACACACACACGCGCGCGCGCGCACGCGCACACACACACACACACACACACACACACACACACGCGCACACACACACTCACACACACACACACACACGCACGCACACACACACACACACACACACACACACACACACAAGCGCGCGCGCGCGCGCACGCACACACACACACACACACACACACACACACACACAAACATACAAAATTAATGTAATATATAAATAAGTTGGCTATTGTTTATTGTCAAAACAACCACAAAGGTTTTGCGAGCCTGACTGCCACAGCACAGATCTGCAAAGATCTAGTTTGGTAGTCAGTGTTTATGTAACTAAATTTAAGTACTTTTGATCAATAAATGATTATTATTATTATTACTAACTATAAAGGTTTTTCTATCAGTAGGTATTAGGTATTGCCCTTTGTTAACCATATTGTAGAATAAAATACATTCTACGTGCTGATTGGCATAAGAGCTGTGCAACTCATTTGATAACAAAATTCAATGTTTCCCTTTCAGGGCTGTTAGTACTGTCGCTGTGGTAATTTGCAACAGCTGGTACCGACGCGAGGACGGGTAACGGGTAACACGGCAGGCCGTGACATTGTCGGGAATTAAAATTGATTACTTGAATTTGTAATAGAAATATTATCTTTCTGAAATAGAAGGAGCGAAAGGCGTACGCCACGCCAGGATCGTAACAAGGTATTACCTCTCCCTACTTCAATGAATCGAGACATCACTTTATATATATGTCACTTTCCGCGTCCCTATGTCACTATGTATGCTTATATCTTTAAAACTACGCTACAGAGTTTGATGTGGTTTCTTTGATTAAATCGAGTAATTCAAGAAGAAGGTTTATATGTATAATACATGCTTAATATAGAAGAGGGTGCAGCGGAAACGGAATCGAACGCCACACGGGCGGTAAAAAATTGGCGGTACGAAGTTCACCGGGTCCGCTAGTATATAATAAACGTCATTCTGTATGATAATATGAACATTCCTGCACGTACCTACATGAAATCTGTGTCAAACATACTCGGTTCTTTCAAACAAACCCATCTCGAACGTTTGTCTCAGCGCCGGATGAGCATCAAGTTCCGTATTCAAAGTCCGTTTACTTCTGAGGAGGGTGCTCCTCTCGAGTGGGGGGGATGAAACGAATTCCCGTCGAGAGGCTCGATGGGCCTTCAATGAGATCTCTCTACGGACCAAGCCACTTGGCTCCTTATTTGGCTAATCTGTAATAATTAGTTTTAGAGACAATGCAAACTTTTAAAAGAGCCATCCATACTTAAAATTATAAATGCGAAAGTAACTCTGTCGGTCTGTCTGTCTATATGTTACGCTTTCACGCCTAAACCACTGAACTGATTTTGATGAAATTTGGTATAGTGGTAGATTAGACCATGAGAAAGGTCATAGGCTATGTTTGGCTGCGATAGCGGACATCCACGTGGGCGGAGCCGCGGTAAAAAGCTAGTAATAATATAATTATTAAATATTTTGCACTCATTGCATTGGTATGTTGGACACAATTATAAAGGTACTTACGTGTAAAGTTTCCTCTGTGACAAACCGGTTATGTATTCAAATGCTTCGTCAGGAAACACAAATCCATAAATATTTGTATGCATTTTAATACCTATGTCTCATTGCATTGACATGTGTCTATTGTAGTACACTCTGTGCAATTTTGTTTAACGGGCACTGTCCGTTCTCTAGTTTGGCTCAAAGTACTGAGTCTGGGTTAGACTGAATCTGGTCTCTTTTTTCCAGTAGACGTAGGATAGAAAGGCCCATATTTCACCAACAATGATTTTTTTATACAATAACACTAACGGGAATTAACGCGATCATGGTATAGGTACAGGTATGGTCGAAACGTCAGGCAAATCAAAGGTATGTATGTACCTATACCATGATCGCGTTAATTCCCGTTAGTGTTATTGTATATCATGGAACGCGAGAGTTTAAAAGTTAATGATTTTTTTGTCAGAAGTTGTTGGAGAGCTTTTAAAACTAAATGTAAGTGTACATATCTAAGCTTCGTGAAGCTTATGAGAAAGTTTAATTTGTGAAGTTGTGCAGTATTGAGTTGCCGCGTTTGCGGTGAAAATGGTAAACTAACTAACAACACGCTTAACTTCGCAGCAACCGTCAGTACAGTTAAACAATGTGCTGCTTTTCGCAATGGCAGAATATTCTTTCAAGAACCAAGCGGTCCGGTGATTCATTCCTATGCCGCACCATTAGGACATGGAACTCCCTGCCAGCTCACGTGTTTCCCTCTTCCTACCGTCCCGGGTAAGTGAGGCGTGAAAAGGCATATGATGAGGCCGTCAAGCTGACTGCCGCCATTGGTAACATGGTACAAGTTTATAATGGTGTCCCTCTTTCCGAGATTTTGCCCTTAGCTTGTCATCAGGCGAGGTAACGTAAAATTGACGTGTCCTATATATATAAAAAAATTGAAGAATCTACAGTCTTCCTTTAACTTTTTCATTCGAAATGTAAGTACCTTCCTACAAATAGTAAAAATTATTTACCTAAAATCTGAATCGAAAAATACATTAACTTTCTTTGCTGGACAATAAAGTCAAGTCAATAAATCGTTTATCCTGTACCTATCTATAGACGACAGCAGTTAAAAAATATCAAAGAAACGAATACACAAATTACAAATTAATTTATATTTACTAAACACTGTTTCACAACCCGACCGCCGTTGTGGGAAGACACCGACATAAAGCAAACTCTTTTAAAAGGTTTGCAGGTACAACCTACCCAACAAAAAAGAATAACTACGTAGGTATTCCCTCAGCACCAATAAATGAATACTCCAAATATTAAGTCGGTTACCTTTTCAGAACTGGGGTATTGTTTATTCTTGTACCTTTTTGCTTTTAATCACTCTAACAGCAAAGTCAAGTTTGTAAGGGCTGGACTCGTTTCCACTTAGACAAAAAGCTGGGTTTGTAGTACAAATACTAAAATTGAAGTATTGTTATTTGTCGCCAGTCATGCTAATCGCGTGTAGACATGACAACAATAAATTATCGCGGTGACATATTTGAACAGAGTTTATTGTAGCGTGTTAATTAAATGTGACACTGATATATTCTTAGGTACGAATTTTCATCAAAACAACTCCATAGTTTACTTATTAGAAGGAACAAATTTAGATAAAATTTGCATATATCAGTCACAACCTATCAATGTGTTGGAATTGAGTTCTCGTGATTATTTATTGGCCTGCGAAATAAACTTACATACTAACTTACTTACTTACTTATATACTACCTACTGCGACAGGCTACCAAAGTTTTATCAATAACTAGTTTTACTGAAAAAAAAAGGATCAAGTTAATACAATCCTTCAGGGATAACTTTATTTAGAAGCCGAACATCAGGTTCTTATCTGGTCAAAGAAAAATATGCGCCCAAAGAGAAAACTTTTTCTTAGAATCTAAGGCAATAACGAAAGTTCCTCATTTAATGAACGAAACATTTCTGCGAACTTCACGAAATAACTTTAATTTCTGAACTCAAATTACGAGATCCAGTTTGATGAGATATTATGTAGGTAATATTAATTTCTTGAGTCGTTATCAAGAATTCTATTTTGAATTTAGAATAATATAATATTAACCGTATACTAGAGTCTACATTTTATTGAATCACACATGACTACAAAATATAATTCCGTGCATTGTGTTATTAAAGGTGTTTACTAGGCTACGATACTAGCAAACTTCGTTCACGTTGTAATCCCAGATTAGATGACTTACTCAATAGGATTATCGACACGTTCGAATGTGTTCACAATGACGTTTCAGTTACAAATTAATCGGATACTTCTATTATCACTTTTAACAATAGCTTCACTGCAAAAGCCAAAATCAGTACCTAACGTAATGCATTTTGAATCACTGGTCTCTCCAACTTTTTAATACCTCGTCAAGTTTTCCGTTCATTTTAGTATCGCATTAATTTTTAATTCTAATAATATTATTGTTATTTTGTATGTGTTTGTAATTAGCATAGATCAGAATTAGGTAGAGTTATCTATTTACTTGCATCGAAATGTTGATATTAATGTGGATTTTCTCGGGTTTTCTGATGGACAAACTCGTGCGGCCAGCAATATTACAAATAAATATTACAATATTTTTCCTTGCAATTAGTTTTTTTATTTCACTCTATTATCTTGGTAGGTGAAGATCATAAAACAAAAGCCATTTTAACACCTTGTTAACTTTCGAAAAAATGTTTTGAATGCATTTCTGCATTGTTGGGACCATAATATGTTACAAAGAATCGTAATAATTTTATCAATGAATAAAATAACGGACTTTTTCTGCTCTTTAATTTATGAATTTCGAGATTTGAGGCATATCAACATGGCATGAAATCATTGTAAGTATTTATATAACTCTACCTAAATCTGACCTATGGTAATTAGTTCCACAAATTGTTAACTCAGCTTATTTTTACTTTGTACCCTTTGTTAGGAAAAATCCTTCTTTTTTTAAAATGTTGTAAGCGACAAGAATTTCAACAAAACATTAAACTAACTTTTAAACTCTCGCGTTCCATGATATACAATAACACTAACGAGAATTAACGCGATACTGTACCTGTTACGAATTAATTGTTTTAGGAGGCGTACACTAGCATTGGTAAGAATTTTACGCGAAAATGCGATGCCACTACGCGGTTTTATACGTACGCACGTAGGTAATATGTCCCAATCGCGACACTTCAAAAGATATGTCAACGATGTTTCCACTCCCGCACGTTTTCTACGTAAAAATTCTAGATGACGTATTTGTTTCACAACTTCCGACCCGTAGCGGTTTGCTAAACTAACTTTTAAACTCTCGCGTTCCATGATATACAATAACACTAACGGGAATTAACTCGTTAATTCCCGTTAGTGTTATTGTAAAACATTATACATTATTTATAGAGGTAGTTCCAAGATAAAACCGCCAACGACCTTGTCAAACCGAGCATTACAAAAGGCTACTGTGCAACTATCTGTAGCCAGTGCAGGGAGCCATTACGTCGCCACATCGGGCTTCCTGGCACAGTTGCAGCACTGTTTCCATGCCGGTGAACACAGTACTTAGCAGAAAAGCACACCATCATGTACCATGCCTTTTGAGGTAATGGACCGAATACATTTTTATTATGTGTGTTCCTATTTGTACGCAGATTTTTATACGATGTTTTATAAAAATGTATCAGTAAATATAAAAATCGAATACATAGGAAAAAAGAATCTTCTCGGGCGGGACTCGAACCCGCAGTCTTTCCCTTACAGGGGGAATGCCTGACCAATTCGGCTACCGAGACACGCCCGATGTGATTCAAATTTCCCATCTCATACGTCTTTAAGGCGACGTTTCTTTTTCCCTATGTATTCGATTTGTATAGTTAGCATACTTAATGCTGTAAAAATTCCTTCAAATATAAAAATATTAATAATAGTACCTATCTAAATATTAATAAAAATCTGTGTGATGGAGAAATAATACAAGTATCACCAACCAATTTCATTCGAAGGGTGTCGCGACTAACAAAGAAATACGCAGAGAATATCAATGCGCGAGAAGGAAATCTCGAAATAAAACCTATACCAACCCGTCTGGTCAGTATGGAAACAGTAAGTCTAAGCCTCCCAACATTGGGGGAGCCCTATTTCCAGCAGTGGACTTTGAGAGGCTAATTGATTAATTGATTGAGACCCATAGACCAATTTGATGGCACAACTAGTTGTGCCTTAACAGTTTTTTTTATAATGTAAGGCTGAGAGTGGACTTAGTGGCGGGAAATGACTCATGCAATCCTAAAATGCCAATTAGGCTGAAGGGGCAGGTCTATAAACGATCATTAGACCTGACCTTTTTCACGGCAGTGAGCCATGGCCGCCTTTGGAGCGAAACAAGCAGATGCTGCGTGTCACGGAGATGAAAATGCTGCGGTGGATGTGTGGAGTCACGCGTAAAGATCGCATGAGGAACTCGTATCCGCGGCAGCCTTTATGTCCGCAACCGCCCAGCTACGTTGGTTACAAATGCCTGGCAATGGCACCCCCTCCAGGTCCAGGTAGAAGGGGTAGACCAAAGAAGTCCTGGCTTGGCAAATATATACATATATTTTCATTTAAATTAAACTTCGTCCTAAACAATGCCCCTTGTTGCCGACTGTGGGTCGTGGTGCTAGGCCAGAGGTGAGGTTGTCATCGACATATCCCTCGCACCCCGACTGACCCAGGGCCATCCCTTACGGTTTGGCCCTAATGCACTGCTACCTGTATTTTTTATTGAGCATTAAAATAGATTAGGTACATCTTTATTAATTGACACTGTCACACACGTAGAATTGGTAGGCTTCACAAGCCTCCGAGAAATTCACTTCTCAGCTATCAATGCGACATTGCGTGAATAAAAACTAGAATAATAATTACTTTACCCTCCTACACAGTTTAATTCAAAGACAATTTTTCGCAACGTGCTTTGAAATTTGGAATACGGCATTCATATCTTCAAAGCGTTTAATTAGTGGTAGAGAGCAGCAGAGGTTTAAAGCTGCACTTCCATAATAAGGTGACCCAGTTAGCTAGCGGCCTACTGACATTTCGACTGTGTGATGTGACCACGAGTTCTTACACTGTGGGACTACTGTATGTGACATAAGTAAGTCTTATCATATCTTGGAGATCTTCATTCTCGAAAGTTGTTTGACAAAAGAGTATAGGATTATCTACTAATCATGATGAATTGAAATAAATAACTTCGTATTTTAAACCTTTAAAAATATAGGTATAATTGATTTCAGATTACTAAATTTTCAGAAACGCAATGAAACTATCATTGCGTTTTCAGTTCGATTTTGAAATCCTTATTTATAAGTTTTCGTAAGTTTGACATCACATGTTTTTAAAATGTTATTTACTGAATTGGGTTGTATTCTGTAGATAAGAAAATATACTATATAAGTAACTGTCTGTCTGTTACACTTGCACGCCTAAAGTTCTGAACCGATTCTGATATTTAGTACATATAGGGGTAGATTAGACCTTGAGAAAGGACATAGGTTATGTTTGGTCGCGTTAATTGACATCCAAACGGGCGGAGCCGCGGGCACCAACTAGAACTTAATAAAAAAAAGTAAAGTAAAGTAAAGCTTTATTTTCCAATAGAATATTTTACATTTCATACATTATATTACATTTCATACATTATAAGTACTTAAGTGTTACTTATGTTGAATTTGGATCCCTTTCGGGTAAAAGCCTCCTCCATTTCTTTCCACCTATCTCTGTCCTGGCTTATCTTCATCCATCCATTTCCTGCAATCTTCACTATATCGTCTGCCCATCGTTTCTTAGGTTTTCCTACGTTTCTTTTTCCTAAAGGACCCTTCCACTTTGTCGCTTGCAAGGTCCATCTCTTGTCTTTTACTCTACTGACATGTCCAGCCCATTGCCATTTCTGCTTCAAAGCATATTCCAGGGCATCTGTTAGTTTAGTTTTCTTCCTTAAATTTTCACTTCTAACTTTTTGAATCTTCTTTATTTTTAGAATGCTTCTTTCCATAGCTCTTTGTGTTGTTATTAGTTTATTTTTTATTTTATTTGTATAAACCCATGTTTGGCTGCTGTATGTTAGACTTGGTAGTATACATGTGTCCATTATAATCTTTTTTTGGTCTAGGCTGTAGTCTCCCTTTAAGATTTCTTTTGTGCCCAGTACTTTTTCCATGCAATGGTCACTCTTCTATTCACTAGAACTTAATACGCAATCTTAAATCCCTTCTCATTGTGCAAACGGCTGGTCACAGTACTGCATTCAGTGGGACTCGCGAAGCTTTTGTTTAACGTGCCTACTGACGCCTATAGAGGCAAGCGATGACTTTCCCCTACAATTACATTTATCCACTACTTTGCCATTCTCTTTCGTGAATAAATGTCAAGCTGTTAGTTAAAGAAATACCCTTATATTTCACATAGAAAAAAAATGGAGTTGGTGTATGTAAATTATATATGGATATTTTTTATGACACAGTTTACTTTAAAGTAAACTAAATGGCTGAAACTATAGTAAACTGATGCTGACTGTACCCACCGTATATCAGCATCATATCGATCTTGACGAATAAAGTACTCTAAATAATCTTATTCCTCTCTTTTCACCCATTTCTGTTGACTGATTGTTCTGATATTCGGTACACAGCTTTAGTTCGTTCTGAAGCATATATTCTACAACATTCTAGACAATGCTATCTAAACCTATGGTAAGTATAACTTGTGTTAACCAATCTAGAATCCGGACAAACATACTACAAAGCACAATTTTACTATCTGTGCTACATTGGCAGACCGATTATCACATCTCTTAGGATTACTAAAGTATAATATCAGAGCTATGCTGTCTTCACATCTTGGCTAAAACAAGTAATATTGTCTGGAGAATTTTAAAGACAGCAAACGTGTCGACGGCGCGCCTAACTTTGCTAACTTACGGTTTCGTGAATATTTGAAAAGATTTTCCAACTATCTAGGGCTCAAAGTGATAATATTTTGTATTTCAGTAAGTTTAAAATCTTACTTTTATTATAAATGTGAAAGATTGTGAATATGTCATGGTCAAACAGCTAAACGGTGAAGATTAACGGTAGAGAAGAGTAACGGTAAATGCTATAATTACAGCATAGTAGTGTATCAGTTACGTGACTTACCTATTTGTTAAATTATGTAACTTTGGTTTAATTCTTAATTATAAAGTGTTTTATATACTTGTTGTGATGTATTGTTTATCCAGACGCAAAATGTACATTCGTCCACATTTATCTTTAAGAAAATAAATATTGTAAATTGACGTCTAAAAAATGACGCAGTGGAGTTTGTTGCGCCGTTTCTTCTCCACCAGCGCCTTGGAAACGGTGGTAAAATAAGAAACAATTTTATTTGAAGACTAGCTGTCCCGGCGAACTTCGTACCGCCAATTTTTCCTTCCCTCGTGGCGTCAGATCCCGTTCCCGCTGCACCATTTAGGGGGATGAAAAATAGATGTTGGCCGATTCTCAGACCTACTCAATATGCTCACAAAATTTCATCAAAATCGGTCAAGCCGTTTCGGAGGAGTATGGCAACGAAAACTGTGACACGAGAATTTTATATATTAGATACTTTATTTTACAAAACTTCAATTATGTACATAATAATAATACTTAATAATTATTATAAATAAAAATCTAGAACAAGATATGTGCAAAACTGATTCATTTTATTGTTCAATATTGAAAAAATAAATTACTATGACTATGACTATTTTGTAGTCGGTATTTAACAATACTTTCCATTCAAAGATTGGTCGTGGATCAATTTACTTTTTTTAACAGTCTAATATGTCATTTGTGAGGTTATTATTAATTACAATACTGATATGTGGGATAAGTAGATAGGGGACGAAGGTATGTAGTTAAATAAATAAATAATCATTTTCGTGCGTCTACACTGATGGCACAGAAACTCTGTTGTTACAGGGTCGGCAGCACGAGTGTGACTCCTCTGGTGTTGCACATGTCCATAGGTCACGGTAACCACTTTCCGTGGTGGTGGGCCGTGTGCTAGTCTGTCACCTAAGTGGTATAAAGACATTTAGATATAGAATACATGAGGACAGCCTGCCCCCGTGGCGAGACGGTAGTGAACGCGGCCGCTACGTAGGAGGCGCGGGTTCCCTCCCCGCTCAGTGCAAATATTTGTATGCTTATATTTGAGTATTTGCATTGGCCTGGTCGTGACGTGGAGAGCATGTTAAGCCGTCGGTCCCGGTTGCCATACGAACATGTATGGCAGTTGTTATAGGGGCAATGGGTGAAATGGCCCCACATAGAAGGGGTGATCACCCGTCCGGTCGAACGGCTTCCCCACTAGCAGTAGTAGTAGTAAGTGGTATAAATGAAAAGAATACAGATAGTGTTAGTAACAATGATCTAGAAATATGTGTTTTTTTAATTTCACTAGGCGAACCCACTGGCGCATCTCAGGCAGGTTCCTAGATTGAGAATTTTCTGATAGAAAAGTTAATTTCAACGACACCTCCGTCAGTAAATAGTACAGACCTGGAACTTGGAACACTGCCATCAATTACATCGTGTTTTTAATTAAATCTACTTTACGCTCTATTTACCCGACTTCCATCGAAGGGTGATGTTTTTCACGTACCTTTGTAAATTATCTCATGTATTCTATATTCTTCATCTTAGCGTTAATTCCAGTCACATCCGAAGCTTTCAGTTTGGATTCTAGGGTCCGCTTTACCAGACCAACTGCGGATTTGGCTAAACTTTGATATTTTCTGTGAACCGATTGCCATCTGACCTCCACAAAGCAAAGGCGATATCGAAGCATTGCAGCTAGACCAGTTGTTGGACTTTTGTGGGCTCTAACTACCCGTAATGACTGCCATAGATGTTCGTATGGGGACTGGGACCGACGCCGACGGCTTAACGTGCTCTCCGAGGCACGACCATACCAATGCAAATACCCATATTCATGCATACAAATATTTGCATTGAGCGGGGATCGAACCCGCGCATCCAGCGCGGCGTAGTGACCGCGTTCACTACCGCTATGCCACGGAGACTGTCCTCATGTATTCTATTTGAATAAATATAATTATTTGTATTCGTTGATATATTTTACTACTATAGTAAAGTTTCGATAAGGTGGACAATATTGCTTTTGTCCGTATCTATGTCTGTGGTGATGTGATGTCAGTTCTGGTTTACGCCGAGGCCCCACTTGTGCGTTGCGCTGCGTTGAGCAGGGTCATTCTTAGAAATTTGTAATCAAATAAAATTATGGAGAGGAGAGAAATTCCTTTAAATTTCCAAGAATGACCCTGCAACGCAATGCAGCTCAACGCACAAGTGGGGCCTCTGCCTTAGAGGGTGCATTTCTAAACCGATTTTTACCAAACTTGAAGGTAATAAGAAATAAAGTGTTTTCAAACATTATGTTATGAGTTTATGTTTTTACAAACCATTTGTACAAAATTCAAATCGTATTTCGCTGGACACGTTTTCCCTAGGTAATCTTGTATACCTCTAAGCGCGGTTCCGTGTACGTGCTTCCTAAAGTAGCTATTAGCAAGTCTCTCTTTCGGCAAGAGAGCCGTGGTACGTGTTTAGTTTACATAAGAAGCTGATTTTATAATAACTATAAAACCAGAAACGGCGCGCTTCGAGGGAAAGCCTAATTAACTAATTGCCATAGCATAGCACTCGATGAAGAAAAGTAAGTAATATAGACAGGAACAAACTTGAACATGTCTATAGATATATTGTACTAGCTATTACCCGCTGTTCCCTGATATTGCACAAGTCCATGGGCCACGGTAATCACTTTCCAGCATGTAGGCCGTCTGCTACCATCGTTGGTATAAAAAAAATCGGTTGTCTGTAAAGTCGGTTTACTGACGATAGTTGAACGTGACAACGTCATAAAAAATACTGATGGAATGGTTTCATTTTTCAATAGAAAATTTTAAATTTATTCGTTTGATTTGTCGCTCGTTCCCCGCTCTCGCTTGCACTACAAGCCTTAAATGGAACGCCTCAGAGCTAGGTAACGCCACATGACGTCATGTTTTTTCGTGCGTGCAGCCGGCTCCATCGAATTATAAGACGTTGTCACATCAAAAAAAGTATATTTAGTTACTGCAATGCATGGCTATATAATGTTAAAAGCTTGCCTATGTGTTATTCGAGACTACAGGATGGAAGATTTTCACCTCCAGGGCCTCGATTCTGCTAAAGCCAAACCACAGTGGTGACACTGCCACTGCAAAGAACAGCATAAAACAATAGACATTAAAGCGATGGTAGCACAGAATAAGAATAATATAGTGGTTTAGCTTTAGTAGAATCGAGGGCCAGGTAGTAAGGCGAAAATCTTCCACCCTGTATAAATTTATCCTTGTAGAAGAGTTCAGCCAGATAAGTAACTGTTTAAACGTCCAAACATCTTTACAGACTTCAACATTTATGAATATATAGTGGGATGGGCACAGGATAACTGAACTGCGTTACTATTTTTTCACTCAATGAATTTCATGGTGTAAAACCACGAACTCAATGTGGTTGAACGGATTTTCAGCGGTAAGATCCTAAGCCTTGCAAAACACAAATGTTAATTTCGCAATGCGTACAAAAAAGGAAAGAATAGATCCACAACAAATAGCTTGTTTAGTAATTCAACAAGATTTAAATAAGATTTGCATTTTAAGATGGCGCCGATGTCGTTTACTTGAGGTGTTTACTCTAACTTTGTTGTGCCATGTTTGAACCAATTAGCAGACTCTTCTAGTTTTATTTTATTAAAGTATTTATTTTTAACTGCAAATATATCATCACCATTCTCAGCGTCGTTATCTCAACTCGGTTGATGTCGGCTTTTTAGTCTTAGGTACTAAGATGCGCCTGAACTTCGATATTTTTCGTTGACTGTCATCTGACCACCAAAACCAATTTTTCAACCATATGCACACCAAACAATCAACATCAAAGCAAAAATCATTATACATAGATACACGAATGTAGCATTGTTTCTGCAGAGGATATTATATTTTTAACTAAAGACTTTTTTGCCATTTTAAATGTTGCCTAAACGTTAGTTAGTACGTTAACACATGTACCTAACACATAAGTACGATAACTATGTACCTATCGAATAATTTAATTTTTAATTTTAAGACTTAATTTGTACGTCAGATATTGGCAGAGTATGGCTTGCACCTGAAATGTAGGTACCTAAACATCACCTATTTCACCCATATTCCAACAAATAAACTCATTTCATTTAATTTTATTCCAACATATTTGCAAAAAAGAGCTCAGAAATGCAATTTTCCTTGAACGATGCGCTAGCAGCTCACGAGCAGGTCAGCAGGTGCACTGGCAAAATTGGTTAACCAAAATTTGGTTTAACTACATAAATCTTTTAAGTGGATTTTAAAATCAGTCACCAAAATCATTCTTTTTATATTCGGATAATATGTATTTCGAGTAGGTGTATAATATTCGGGTGGTGACGGAGAAAGAATATCTACAAGTATCACCACAGAATCTTATTAGAAGGGTATCGTAAGAAGCGAATAGCAGGGAACGTGAAATAAAACTGTACCACCCAGTCTGGTCAGTGTGGAAACAATAAGCCAACTCCACCAAACATTGGGAGAGGCCTATGTCCAGTATTGGACTGCGATACGCAATTTTTTTTTAATGATTGCATATTTCAAGTGATTTACGTTTACTGTTAGGTTCATAGTATATACGTAGCTGCGCGTAATATCAGTTATGTTATACAACAACACGTGTTAGTCGGCATGCACACTATACATCCCAGCCATAGCCTAGGTGCTCTTCGTGGACAATATTGTAAAAATAAATTAGTATCCACGAATAGCGCCTGCCAAAAATCTTGGCTAGGTGCTATTCGCTCAGGTACTATTTAGCTGGGTGCTCTAAGTATACCCAAATTATTCCAAATTAATGCGCCACGGTCACGAGGTTAAACCAGCCAGTATAAC
Source organism: Eilema sororculum (assembly GCA_914829495.1). Lineage (NCBI taxonomy): Eukaryota > Metazoa > Arthropoda > Insecta > Lepidoptera > Erebidae > Eilema > Eilema sororculum. Next base: position 18,317,027 of record OU618545.1, on the reverse strand, counting down.
TTAAATCACAGATTCTTACATTTTGACTCGTGTTACAAACACAATATTGTATAAACCAAACTGTTCACTTGTCAATTCCAATACCTCGCTAACAATCACTAAACTGTTCTACGTGCCGTCCTCCTGGCACGGAAAGGCTCTAAACTTTGAACACACAAGCAGGTACACAATTGGTGGATCGATCCACCAGCAATAGAACAACCGAACCCCTTTGTGACTACCGGGGGTACAATAAGTAGATTAAATTGAAGACGATGATTCTGTTATTATTTGGTCACTTGGCATTTGTATAATAGTGTTTGCGAGTGTGGATGTTTACTACTCTTTCAAGCAAAAGCAGGTTAACAGACCTAAACAAAAACTGAAAAAAAAAAGACAAAAGACACACATGGGTGAATTTCAACAAGTCCATTAAAATCTTCATTTCCGTGGTTTTTTTTATCTTAAGTGTTATAATAAAACAACATCGCGTTAATTAAAGATTTTGATACTGTATGTATTCTCGCTTAATATCTAGCAGATAACTAAAAAAACTAACGAGATATACAAGATTAAAAATTACATGCCACGGCGATGATACATGTGTGTACGGCAATGAAACAAGCGTCCACGGCAATGAAAGAATTATGCCAAGGGAATGAAAGAATCAACCACAGAAATGAAAATCCATATAAAACATAATACTTATACCTAAAAATCTGCAAAAGGAGTAGGTAGGGTACAATTAAACAAATATAATAGAATCAAAGAATTGTCCAATCATTTATTTAAATTCTTTCAAACAAAAAAGAAATTTACAATACATATAATATGAATAAAACAAATAATATGGTATACTTTTGTTAATTATGCAAAAGTAAATGCAAACAACATACATAGTAAGTACAAGTTTTTAATTTACGTATCAATATTTAATGTGAAGCGAAACAATAACATTTTTATAAAATCTATAGACAAAATAATCACAGCGCACACCGGTTAAGGTTCTTCTTCATAGTCTTGGCAAAATAAACAATACATTATTAAAATCAAACTATTTATAATTGATTGTACAGTAAAAAACTCATCAAATCTTTCATCTTATTGTAGAAAGTTTTCGAATCCTCTAATGTCAGTATTTGGTGCTACCTATAATAATGTAATACCTAATTATACTATGGCGATGATAACATAAGTCACGGAAATGAAACATCAGGCCACAGCAATGAAACCAAATCGTTTTACATTGCATGGCAATGATTTTTTTTTCATTGCCGTGTTTTTTTTTTCATTGCCATAGCAAATTTTGACCACGGAAACTACGGCAATGAAAGCACGGCAATGAAAAACAAGACCAAAATATAAAATAACAAAAAATCTAATAATTATTCGAAGTATTAATCACTTCACAAAAATAAACAAGAGAAATGGCGTTCTATTGAATGTTTAATCAAGAGGATAACTTATTAAAATAGAAAGTTATACCTATCCACGGCGATGAAAGAAAAAATGTCCAGTAACATAAAAATGGTATACTTACATCTATGGTGCCAAAACGCAGGTACGTGTGTACGTTCTTCCGCGTCGAGCACTTAGGCGGCACCAATATGCAACGTTTAGCGCATATAAGGGAGGACGCAAGTCGTTAGATAAAACAATATTCTAAAATATGTTTAGATCACGGCGATGACAGGCAGTTCTGGGACAAATGTATTTTTTTTAACCATTCGTTGTATTGTTTAAATATTTGAATAAAAGTATTTCCTAACAATACTTTAACTATTCACGTATCAACTAAAAATAGGTATTAATAAAAATAACCAATAGATTTTTATCAATGAGGTATCACGACACAGTAGGTGACGTGTGGACAAACACGGCAATGAAAAATTTCGGTGTATTTTGTTTTTTTTTGGAGTACCTATAATCATATTTAATGGAATATTTAGTGCCCCACATAGATCACTATTTCACCTAACTAGCAAAAAATGTTAGAGCATTATAACTATGATTTTTAGTACCGATTTCATCGATGCCACGCAATTCTTGGTCCCGGGAAATTCACCCACATAATAAAACAAAAATAAGACCTAACGGCCTTTTATCTCAATGATAAAATAAGTATAGTATAGCACAAATGCTATTTTTGAACCTGGGTATAGCATTTATGGGCCACAAAAAAGGGATACGTATTTTATACGGGGAAACAGCGTAAGTGTAAACAAAAATTTTTGAGTGCTTCCGTTCCTACTCAAGAAACTTCGTAACAAGTATTTTCGTCGGTTTTGAGGTGAAATTCCGTATAGTCCCTATTAACAATGTGTCTATAACGAAGGTGGTCTTTGTGCGCTTGACAAGTTAAAGCTCTTGATGTTGCAGCTGTTACATTTTGTAATAATTGTTACTGTCATCCTCTATAATTGTACCACGGTGATAACCAAAGTTCCTACTGATAATTAGAAGTTGTAACAGCACACCCATTTCATCTCTGGGTCACCCAAATTTTACTTACCCTCCGAGCGTTTTTTCAACACGAATTGGTTGTTAAACTGGAAAGTTCACCCTTACATATATACCTGATATCGACATTAAGCTGCTATCTCGTTCTGTAAAATATTGAATTTCCTTAACGAGTTTACCCATAAAAAAGTTCATGTGAATCCTTCTTTATTATATTAACGATTCAAACTCTAACTGAATTGCCATCCTTCAATTTCAATACATGCTTAACAAAACGAAGCGAACATTTTCGAAAATCAAATTCTCTAACGAAATACCTCAAGCTTGAATTTATAAAGACGTATATAAGCTTTATTAAATTTCTTCACCGACCGAGAGCGAGTGAAGCATTCTCTGTTCAATCACTTCAAACAGGCATAAACTGGTATAAAACTATTAATTTCCTTTCCATTCTGTTTGAATTTGGTATCGTATCGCCACGGGGCTCAGCGGAACTTTCAAATCGATGCCAATATCCTTTACAACAGGGACAGCAGAACCCGGTGATAGACACTTTTCTCCCGGGAAGGCTTATGAACTTATGTAACGCGGATCCAGAAGTGTGTTAATAATCTATAGAAATAAGGAAAACTTAGGCTGTGCGGTTGTGAGCAGCAATCGTAGGTAATACTTAGACTGTTGTCACTTCAGCAATGTCAATAGTTTACTTCATGTTTTGTTTCTTTATTGTTGAATTTAGTGAAATCGGAATTAATTTATGATGTTAAAACGCAACTTATGTTTTATAAAAAATATATAGTTGACGGCTTTAATACAGAATACACACATAAATAAGACCTTGCATCTATATCTTATTCACTCTTTGTATACCGACAACTTTGTATGTCGAAAGCCTCTGTTGCGTGGCGGTAGTGAACGGGTTTGTATGCATTCTAGATTCCATAACACAAGCTAATTCAGCTTACCATGGGGTCTAGATAGCGTGGTGTAGAATGTTGTGGAATATTTATTTATTTATTGTATACAGAGTGTAAAAATTCAAGGACGATAAAATAGAGGTATATTTTTATTCTAATTTCTTCTCGAGTTTATAAACAGGTCCACCCTCTGGTGCCGGCTATGCCGGTGCCCTATATAGGGTGTTAAAGTAAACAAGAAAGTAATATTTCAAGAGACAATTTTTGAATAATGTAGATAATTTCTTTATTGATCATTTTTGGATCTATCATTGTAAATGATCAAAATAAGAAACTGATCAAAATAATGCCGTAAATAAAAATATATTCAATAATTTATTATAACATGTAGAAAAAACTGGATTACCAACATTCAACTGCTCAATACGAGGTACAAAAGCAAACCTAACTTCAATCCCTATTCTCACCCCAAATCGCAATAAAGTTTACCCTTAAGTTTTTGCTATTTTTATATACTTTTCCGCCTGTGAGTGACAAGACAACACCAGTACTCACGGATGCTAGAATGAATATTGAACGAGGTTGATACGAGAAAATATTGTGACTTCGTGACCTTTAACACCTTTTGTGTAACTTATTGATTCTGACTTTCGTATCTATTTCAGGGAGACACCTCCAAAATAACTATTTGCCCTATTTTCTCTTGGCTAGATGGAGTTGCAAAGGTCAGTTATTTTTGGGTAAGTTTTAAGCTTTTGTTCTGTTATCAATTATAGATTTTGTCTGTGTATCAATTAGTAGATAACCTGTAAACGAAACCATGATGAACATTAACGTTGATGTCATGCAAAACCATAACTTCTTTACAATGACTGTAAGATACATAGAGAATTGTTTCAATGGATATAGTCGTATTTTTCACACAATTCTTAGTGACGATTAAGAATTCTGTAATTTGGGTTAAAAGAAATAATTGACACGCGATAAACAATCTGAAAAAAGGTAATACAAATTTAATGTTTCCTGGATTTACTTTCATGTTTTCCAAATATTTTTAATAGGTTTACACATCGTTCTAAGGACCCGTTTAATCACCCTATTAGATTTAATGATTTACAAATATCTTCAAACATTCAGAAATGAAGTGAAGATACGATACTTTTGGCTGCCAGTCTACCTACTAGTCTAGAATATTCCAGACTCTAGATTATTTAATATCGAGCCTTTTAAATAGAACAAATAAAACTTATAACACCCCGTCGTTTTTGCGTCGGGGGTTAATAACAATAATAAATAAGTAAGTACCTTTACTGTGATTGAGCCTATGCACTTTAGTTTCTTATTGCAGCATCGCCACCATTTAGCACCGGATTTATATGTTCTTTTTGAATAAAATTGCCGACCGTTGTGTAATAAAACGCGACCGGGGCCTCGTTTTGCGTACACAAATTCTGACTGCATTTTTTATTTAAAAGTTAGTGTAATTGATTCTCCTAGGTGCATCAATCCATAAGTATACTACGGGACCTTTTACCACAATCCTGGTAATTTGATTCTGTCGAGTCAAGGACGAGTAAACAAAAGATACGTATCGTGGCTCGTCAATTAATATTGACACGGCACACAATACAGGCTTAATCGCAGTAATAACAATTAAGTCCCGATATGTATCTAATACCAGCTTACGCTCAACATGCATTGCAATTTGCAATGTCCCTTAAGTACAATTTATACTGTATCAGCATCGTGCATTTGTACCTATTACAACTGAAATTTCTACATATTTTGAAGTTTAGAGTTCCATGATGCACAATAATGTTCACGAGAAATAACTCTCGCTAACCGTTAATTCCTTTCTATCCATATTTGAAGTATAGTATAATATATAATATATAATATATAATATATAATATATAATATATAATATATAATATATAATATATAATATATAATATATAATATATAATATATAATATATAATATATAATATATAATATATAATATAATATAATTAGTATGCTATTTTTTCTTATAAACAAATCGGAAAGTCAATTTGCAAGCGTTGTCCTAAGACTTATGTTTAGGCACATAGGCGTATTTCGGTTTACTAGGACGTGCCTTTACGTGCCTGAGTTTAATGTTTAGAGTATTGTCCCTAAAAAGGATTAATCGCGCGGTCCCGGTTTGTCTAGGATGCTGTCAATTTCCGATTTAAATTCATCCATTTTGATTGGTGGAAAAGGAACAAACGAACCAAAAATATATATCTGCATAATTTTCTTTAAAGCATTTAGCCCCAAAGACGGATATAAGGAAATTTTTTTATGGATTCAAGCGAGGTTTGGTTCTCATTGGTCAGACCATTCGCCCTGTAAGCGAAAGATCGCGGATTTGAATCCCACCTCAACCAAAAAAAAACAATCTTAATCGATTAAAATATAGACAGATTCCTCCAGAGGCAGGCAAAGATATATGTACTAACGCACAGTTCACTAACTAAGTTTTCAGTCTCTTGTAAGTAGTTGATAACGTGCGAGCCTCAATGGACCTCATACTCGTACACTGTCGCATTTGCTACCACTGCGCAACTGCGCCATTTCCGCATCGATTTTTCTTTTTTTGTATCTACACAGAGATGTGTGCAGTTTAAAAACAAGCATTATACCCTCTTCATATAACGACACCATTATCATTTCAAAGGAGGGGCTACTATGGAAATGACCCATACGAAATACGAACGAAAGTCGTAGCATTTAAGTAAGTCCTTTTGCTAGAGTTTAGGCCTATTCCGAACAAATGGTTACGTGCCGTTTTCGAGCCCGTTTGCGGGATAAATGCGTTTTATTGTACCGATTACCCGTAACTTCGATCCACAACTTCGAACGTCACGTTCATGGTTGGCATTCACAGTTATTGCTTACAGACGTCTTTTAATAAAGACGTTAACGTTGAAATATAAACTGGTCGTCGAATCGCACTGGTGTCACACGATTAGTTTTACCAGATCATTTTTTTGGGTTAGTCGTGACTACAGAGTACAGAACAATCATTTCCTTGAATGAATTTTACAGCATTTAGTATGCTAACTATACAAATCGAATACACAGGGAAAAATGAATCATTTCCTTCTCCATGGTCGTAACTCCCTCCGTTCGCGATACGCCCCGAAAATCAAAGTCTGATTTCGAAAAAGAGTTACTGGTATAACAGGTACTGGATTACAGTTGTTAGTTAGTGCGTGAGTCTAAAGTTTTCTAGTTTTAGTATCTGAAGAATTCTAATAAACATATCCTTACTTCTTTATCAGATCAGTGCCATATTCTCAAATCTCTCTATAATCAACCGTATGACACATACTAACAAAGTTTCAAATTGATTCGACATCCGACCATTAGAAGTTTGGCTAAATTCGACTTCCAAGATCTGTTTACATTCGAAGTTATCTACAGGTGAAGCTAAAACAATCGTTTACCTTTCTAAGGTAGGTCAGAATCACCCGAAATGGCCGAAATAGGTGGGTCTGTGTGAGCGGATTAATGACGGTAGAGTAAACTCGTGAGTTAGGCATGTAAGGACAGAAGGAAATGGCGGGCTGTTGTCTCAGCCGCAGGCATATGTTGGACAGTATTTGTTTATAAATAATTGGCTCGCATCCAACCACTCTCATGTTAAATTAATATGAGTGATAGAGGTAATATTCGGAACGCTTACACTGGGGCAGGTCCCTTCAGATAGCGGTAGTTGAATAGCACTTAGGTACAAAGCATTGCTGTTGTTGTACTGAATAGGTTCATCAGAATTACTTGAATAGCCACTTCTAGTAAGACAAAGCGAATTGGAGGAGAAAACGTAGGAAAATGAACTCCTATAGGCTTACCAGGAAACATCCGCAAACGAATTTTCGGGCAATAGGTTCCACGGAACACATTTATCCCGATATCGGATTCGAAGACTGTACGAGACACTTCAGTTCAGCTTAAACTCTGCTGTAAGAAAATTGAAGCAACTTTATGACTAAATGCGAACTAGGTCTTTCGTGTGAAGTTTCGGAAGTTTCATGGTAGATCCTCACCCTGTGAAGTCTTTGGAAGCTATTGGAAATAACATCAGGATAATGGTATAGCTAGGCCATAATTGTGGGCCGATGCCGGTAACCATAGACCACTAGTAGTATTTAGACCAAAGTACTTGGTTGCTTATATGTATAGAAGCCGAAAAATATGCCGCAAGTAATGTAACACAGAAACAATTTCAACTTTAGGGTTTGATAACGATCAATTCAACTTTTTATAACATAGCAAACACAATAAAAACACAATCTTATTCCCCATCATCTCCTTGGAGACTAAACAGCGAGCAATTTACGTTTGAATTTTATTCAAACAAAAGTATTTCCATTTCGGTAAAAAGGCCTAGCAAAATCAGAACTTTATCGAAAATATACTGTTTCAAGTTATACGTATATGGCTAGCATCACCCCGTATTTTCACCCGCGTAACCCCTGATCTCATTGGAACATCAGGATGAAATGTAACTTATGTTAGGTACTTTTGAATAAAATAACTTTCCAATGATGAAATAATTTTTGAAATCTTTCCTATAGTTTTCAAGTTTATCCGGTACAAACAAATATTCGTGTACGTGGAGACTTCAAGGCCTGCCCCTCGTCATATTTGGCGCAGTTGTGGGATTTGTTCGTCTGTACATAACAGAGTTTAGAAGTAATCAACACACCCACGCACCGAACTAAATGGGGATAGTTTCTGTGTATTCGCAACTTACAAATGTTGCTCAAACCATTAATATCCCGTAAGGAACCCTTTGACAGTTCAGCTCGAGAGATTTTACGGCGTACTTATATGTGGATTTCTCAGTAAACGTAAGACTTGCGTAAGTTTATTCCTAACACAAGTTTTTGAGGGTTAATGAGAATGCCAGTAATATGTAACCTACATTGCTTTTGTAATGCCCTAGGGACATAGCAGTAGAACGTTTGACTGCTATTATTCAGCTGTTCGATTCCTGCTCACTAAGTATATTTGCATTGGTCTGGATATTTCGCGTGTGTTTACAAAAAAATGTATTTAAGTAGCTCATCCGCATTGTAGAACCTAAAACACTAGGTCACTTTGGATTTAAATATCCTAGTAGTCACTATGTAGAATATCCTTGAATGTCGATATCAACAGGTTTATTCACCATTCACACGTTGCCACCTTCAGAGGAAAGGGATAGTGTAAAATAGAATACTAAAAAGGAAAGGCAGGTAAGGCCTCCGTACTTTGTCCCCTCACTAGCCATTCCGTTCAAGCTGCTACTTGAACTATTCAGTTACTATTCACTCTATTCAGTAAGAATGCTTCACTAGTGAAACTGTGAAGCACTCTTACTGAATAGAGTGTATATGTATATTAACGGAACAAAATGCTAACAAAAAGTATGTATATCTGCATTCCAGCAACTCTGTGACATATTCGTCATATTCTACACGCATCATAATCTAGCCTCAAAACATACTTATGACTAGTCTCTGCATTGAAATGAATCTCTTAATGAATTTTACATAGGTACTATACAAATTGAATAAATAATATATAATACACAGGGAAAAATTAAACTTCTCGGGTGGGACTTGAACCCGCGATCATTTCCTTACATGGGGAAATGCCTTGACCAACTCGGCTACCGAGAAGAAGAGGAAGGAAGGGAAATTTGAATTACATCGGGCGTGTCTCGGTAGCCGAGTTGGTCAAGGAACCCCATTCCCCCTGTAAGGGAAAGATGGCGTTCCATCCGAGAAGTTTCTTTTTTCCGTATGTATTCGATTAGATGAATGTCATCAACGTCTACCTACTTACTCATAGTTTCAGTTCTCAATTTAAAAAAACAGCTATCAGATTTACTTTTATTTGTTAATAATGACGATAACCCAGACCAATGCAAACAGACATTTATTCATACAAATATTTGTACTGAACCCGAATCCGAGTCACGACCCTTGAGGATCGAGCAATCAGTCGAAGGGCCGACCGCAACGCTACGAAGTCCTTCATGTGGAAATCCTTGTATAAACTGAAGTGCAATGAAGATGTTCTAACTAACCGCCGAAGTGCACCCACTCGAAGCTATAGCTCGAACCATATATCTTGGACGTAAAATGCGATCAAAATGTACTCTAAACACGCAGTACACGTTTCTGGGATGTATTTTGAAGATATCACGGGGTGCTACGACGGTGGACGAGCTCAAATTCTCAAAAATATAGATTACTAGCTTTTGCCCGCGGCTCTGCCTGTCGGTTATCGCGACCAAACATAGCCTATGTCCTTTCTCAAGGTCTAATCTACCCCTATACTAAATTTCATGAAAATCGGTTCAGTGGTTTAGGCGTGAAAGCGTAACATGCAGACAGACAGACAGACAGAGTTACTTTCGCATTTATAATATTAAGTATGGATAACAAAATAATCTGTCAGCGACAGGACTTTTAATATCACGCGATTTAGGCTCAAGATATATGATTCGAGCTATACTTGTAGTAGTAGAGCTTACAGCTTTGTAGTTAGTTGGAAATATTTAAGAACCGCATAATTAGAACTATATTTTGTTCCAACGAAAGAAAATAAAAGAAAAAAGATTGAGTCTGTCTGGCGAGTATTGAATTATCGGTTCGAATAAAATTATATTAACCTTTTTTGTAGTGAATCTTCTAATGGATAATGGGGCCTAAGCTACATGGGGTAATTTCTTCAGGCTTTCGACCTATTTTAATGCATGCTGAAATACAGGTGTCAAACCTAATTCAGCAGCAGGTGTTCAATAATTTAATGTTATATGAGTGAAATGATTTAATATTTATACATATTACTGGCTGATCCGGCGAACTTCGTATCTACAATTTTTTTCCGCCCGCGTGGCGTCCGATCCCGGTCCCGCTGCACCCTCTACTATATTAAGCATGTATTATACATATAAACCTTCTTCTTGAATTATTCTATCTATCAAACGAAATCGCATCAAAATCTGTAGCGCAGTTTTGAAGATATTTGCATACATAGGGACATAGGGACGAGGAAAGTGACTTTGCTTTAAACTAAGTATTGTGATAATAGAACTGTATAATTGGGCTAATAAATTATTTGTATTTGGATCTTTACTTATTATGTTATCTTTACTTTAAAAAGAAACTATAAGAATCTATAAAGAAGTAAGCACCCAGTAGTACCTTGCTAGAATATATAATTATACTAGCTTTTGCCCGCGGCTCCGCCCGCGTGGATGTCGGTTATCGCGACCAAACATAGCCTATGTCCTTTCTCATGGTCTAATCTACCCCTATACCAAATTTCATCCAAATCGGTTCAGTGGTTTAGGCGTGAAAGCGTAACATACAGACAGACAGACAGAGTTACTTTCGCATTTATAATATTAGTATGGATGCTTTCATGAGAGACATGAAGAACATCTGAAAATGTAGAAAGTTTGATAAATACCCTAACAACTAAATGACAGTAAAAGTACCCCGCGAATATTGAAGAGATTGTAGTGTAGGAGTGTTTATTGCACAATAAATTGTCGGGAGAAAAGGTTCCGGGCTGGTGACAGATTTGTGTCCATTTAAACGTTGTGAATTGGAGCCTTCGGGCTATACCTATACCGAGCAGGTAACTTTTTATATTTTATTTTTGTGAGCATAAAATTTATTGCTTTTAACCGACACGCGACCTAACTAGTTTTTAGGACGGAAGCGTGTAACATGGTGGACTGATGTCTCTGCTTAACCGGGAGAGAAATAGGCGTGAGCATAATAAGTATATTCTAGTCCAGAGTCAAAGTGATCGATAACATGTTAACTACTTTTGATGTTGACTGTACCTACCTACATAACACAACAGAATGGTGAAAATGAAAAAAAAACATGGTTTAATGTGTTTCATATCTAAATATTGCATGTTTACGAGTAAATAGGTTAATTAAGACATGTTTAACTTTGTTTTTTTTTATCAAATAAGTAAACAACGAAGTAATACAAATTCAGACCATAACCAGTTGATAACTAAAGCTTATAAAATTCATGACTCGGTCAGACTCATTATTTTTAGAACATTTAACACTTTATTTTTTTTAATTCTTGTTTATTACTTTATGTAAAATGTTAGAGCTAACGTGGTCAGTCACTTGGAACTTGGAACTAATAATACCAATAGGGTATTTGTAAAAAATCTGCGGTAGCCTAGTGGTATGGGTAATGGACTGCTGAGACGAGGTCTCGGGTTCGATCCCAGGTTTACCATGGCACACACCAATGACTTTTCGATGCTTTTCGAAGTTATGTGTGTATTTATCACAGGTTTATAAGTGCCCGGTTAATGGCAATAGGCTCGCCACTTATTACATTGGGACCTAAACATAAACTGGCGAAATGTGGGTGCTAGCACCTCTGCCTACCCCTTCGGGGAATACAGGCGTGAGTTTATGTTACTTATGTTATGTTATGGTATTTGACTAAGCCGTCGATTCTTCCCAATACTGCTTAAAATGATAGCTTGTTCTGAAAAAATATGCCTGGCAAAATAAAATATTGTATATCTAAACTGAAACTATGACTTTTCATTAGTTGAAATTCCCAAAAAAAGTCGAAATATAAACAATCAAATTCAACTAAAATATATAACTTTTTAGATTCCTCATTAAATTTTAAATAACTTTTATTACGAACTATATACGTGTAAACGCAACGTAGACTGAGATAAATGCGATATTCTCTTGCACTCCATACATTTGCACTACGCGCTACAGAAGCGTGACGTCACAATTTCGTACGATTTTGTATGGAGCGTTTTCGGGTGGCGCGACAAATTGAACTTTTCAAAAATTTTACTTTTACAGTTCATTATGTTATAAGAAAGTGGTCATTTTTCGAAAGTAAAAAAAAAATAGTCAAATACCCTATTATGGTATTAAAGATAACCAAACTTGACTCTGACCCCTATTTTAACTTTCTTCTCTTTCACTCGAGGGTGGTGAGACCTCCGGGTGCGAGGGAGACGGAGAGCGATTTTAATCGGTTCGAGTCCTAGATAGCCGCCCCACCGTCGCGTCGGCAGGGGATTCAAGAGAATTTCCGCACGAAAAAAGGTAAGAATACATATAAACACACGCCTGTATTCCCCGAAGGGGTAGGCAGAGGTGCTACCACCCACATTTCGCCAGTTTATGTTTAGGTCCCAATGTAATAGGTGGCGAGCCTATTGCCATTAACCGGGCACTTATAAACCTGCGATAAATACACACATAACTTTGAAAAGCATCGAAAAGTCATTGGTGTGTGCCATGGTAAACCTGGGATCGAACCCGAGACCTCGTCTCAGCAGTCCATTACCCATACCACTGGGCTAACGCTGACAGTTATACAACATTGACTTATGTACTTACTATTATCTGCTTATTTAAGTTTATGTCTACTATACCTGACCTTATTTCTTAATTATTTATTGCAAACACACAATATAAAGATCATATATAAAAATAAATAAAGGAACTTTCCGTTTAGATATTCCATACCTCATATTCCTTCATTATTCAGATACTCCACACAATTTTGAAAATCCTAATATTTAAACCGGAACTTTAACTGACTCCAAAAGACAAATCGCAATACGTTCAGAAACGTGAAGGTACAAAGGAAGTTACGAAGGTCGGTCCCACAAATCCCTTGTGGGTATCCCCCTGCCAAATGTAAGCAGTAATATGTTACCCAGTTCTAACTTTTTTAACTCCCCAGTCCCATATGTAGATGGAATAAGTTTACGCATAAACAAAATGTTCAAGGTCTTTATTATGTTCCACAACAAATATACTGTACTATGCTAAAAAAAAAACAGGGGGGAGAAACTGTAACTTTAAAAAAATTTAACAAATGTGCGTGAGCAAATGTTTCTGTGTTCTTTCTATGCGCGAAACTCAAGAATGTTCGTTCGTTTCTGCTTAATTTTTTTAGTAATAATATATAAAAGACTGAATCCATAAATATTATCACTTTAATTGCAGTAGAACCAACTACCTACTGTACGAACAACTTCCCTCTAACTAGGTTGGTTTATCCGTAGTTTAGAACCCATAATCCGTTTTTAGATATCTGTTAGATACCTATTTCTATTTGTTATCAGCCCATTGTACCTACAGTTCGCTAGCACTCATTACTTTTTATAAAAAACATCTTTACCGAATAAATTTCTCAGAATTTTCATACCGAACGTTCTATAAATCTATATTATTCGAAAAGCAGCCTTATTTATGTCCATTCATAATTTGAGAATCTGTTTCAAAGGAAAACCAATGAGCATGTTATGTTGTATTCATTTCGTATTTAATAATGAATATTATTGTATGAATACATAACAGAAAATATCGATTTCGGAAATGACTGCAAAATAAGTATATATTTTATTTATTACCTGCCTACCTAGCAGCAGCAGGTCGGCAGCGCGATCCATAGGTCACGGTAACTACTTTCCATCAGGGGGGCCATGTGCTTGTCTGCCACCTAATTGGTATAAAAAAACTACCATTTTTGACTGAGACGAATTTTCACTAATCCGAGTTTACTACAACCCGGACAAAGTACCTACTCAAAATGATCTTAATTTAGTTTTTTGACCCCCTTCCGGTTGACTGATTGTTGTGATTTCCGCGTCCCTATGTCCCTAGCATGCTTATATCTTCAAAACTACGCTACAAATTTTGATGCGGTTTTTTTTAATAGATAGAGTAATTCAAGAAGAAGGTTTATATGTATAATACATGCTTAATGTAGTAGAGGGTGCAGCAGGAACGGAATCGGACACCACGCGGGGGTAACAAATTGGCGGTGCGAAGTTCTCCGGGTCCGCTAGTACCATATAAATTAATAAAACAGTTTGATTCGATCGTAATAGTGAGAGTTTTAAGATCATTTTGAGACTTCGTCGTCAAGATATTTATGACGCTAACTGTACTGCGCGTAGTGACATAGTTTATTGAATTAACAAGAACCGATAGTAGCGAAAGCGATTTCAGTAGCTACATAGGTTTAAATTTCGAGCTTAGCATCGTTAATGTTGAAATCACACACACAGGAATTGTTCCGATGAACGAACAAGGAACAACGAGTGCCGACGTATTTGAATTGCTAAATCTGTTCTCTGAATAATTTCGTCGAGTGACGTTCAATATTCTATTTTTATTCATTGAAATCTTATTCACGTTTCAAATGTCTTATTGAAATTTGAAACGTGATCGATATAAATAAAATATTGGAAAAGACTTTTTTGAGCAGCAATCCAGTATGGATATGAAGACAGCTGCCATTTAATATTATCTTCTTATGTTTTTGTATTGTGGATTGCATCATCGAGCTCTATGGCCCCGAGCGAGGACACAGAGCTGCACACGCTGACCGAGTGCCCGGCGTGGGACACGCCGAGGCGGGTCCTAGTGGCGGCTCTGGGGGTGGGAGTCCTCACACTCGCCACATTGCTCACAGCGATGGTACGATGCGCGAACATGTAATGCGAGCAAGTAATGCTCGAGAAGGAGGCGGCCTGTCGGGTCCGGACTAGACTCCGGGCACGGGAAGCCCGCGAAGAGCGAAGGCGAACCGGGGATTTTGCGCACGATAAAAAGAAAGCTATGGCCCTGCTGGCAACTTTCAACAGTTTGCGATAACAGAAGCATCTATACATTTACTAAATAGCGGATGACGGAGCATCGCGTGCTACTAGGGCGTACACTGTGAGAGGCATGGCAGACCTACGTCTCGCAGTAGACTGTAATATGCTAATTGTTCAATTTATACGCGTTCGTCTTGGTTCCCGGTGGAGTAGAATAGGACCACCCCAGCTCTTCCTGTGGGTGTCGTAAATAGGCGACTAAGGGATAGGCCTGTTCTCCATCCGACAGTAAACATACAGCCAAAGACAAAGGGCCCACTATAAGGCAATAGGCTTGCTTGAAATATTACGTCGGGGGACCGAAAATCATATTTGGCTAAACGTGGGTGCTAGTGTCTCTGCCTACCCTTTCGAGGATTTACAGACGTGAGAATTTGTATGTATGTATTTATGATATACTGAAACTGAAAGTCCGGCAAATCCATATAAGTACTAATATTATAAATGCGAAAGTAGCTCTGTCTCTCTGTCTGTCTGTCTGTCTGTATGTTAAGCTTTCACGCCTATTCCACTCAACCCATTTTGATGAAATTTGATATAGCGGTAGATTAGACTATGAAAATGGACATAGGCTATGCTTGGTCGCGATAACATACATCCACGTGGGTGGAGCCGCGGGCAAAAGCTAGTATATACATATATAAATATGGTGTAAGTAGTAGTATATTATATAGGTATGTATTTTATATATTTATATAAAGTTTAGGAATAGGTATATATGTAATTGTATTTTTATGGATTTATTATGTATTATAGTGTGTATGTTTATTGTATGTATTATTTATTACATTATAGTAAATAGTTAATCTTCTGTCTGCACCTACCTCAATGTATCTCTGCATCACCCTAAGGTTGACTGTTAGATAATGCGTTTGGCATTAAGTTCGCCTTTGTACAAATTTATGTGCATAAAGTTTAAAATAAAAATAAATAATAAAGGCAACCCTTCACGATTGTATGAATAACTAGTTTTAAATATTCCAGAATGAAATTATCTCAAGGCAAGGTGCTTTGATGATCTCAATCTATCCAATCGAACCATTGTCATTTCAGTAACGTTTACACTTTTTTAACGTGCCAATATTTAATAGGGTATGGCAACACAGAGCAATAATTATTCTCATTGTGATTTGGAACACCGCCATAGATGCACTTCGGCTTGGCGTTGTGTAACTATGGCGTTGTTCCAAAACTTGGACTATAGTAAAACGATTCCGTGAACAGAAGGAAGCCGCCACTTTCCCTTGTCAGAATGTCAAATCGTGATAAATTGTCTCCGATTTGCAATAAAACAGTGTCGAGTGCCGAGAAAATGAGACTAGGAAATCTTTGGAAATTCACCTTATGATAAAACCTAAAAAATGTTGGTTCAATAAGCGTTCTTGCAATGTTACGAAATATATGTATACTTATAAGCGTTTTGGTCAAGATAAAAAAGAAAAGCCTGCTACCACAGTGTGTTGTCTGCATCTGCTACGAACTAAGAGAGCGGATTAAATCCACCGCGCCAAGTTTGTGAAACAGCTGTTTTAGTTCAAAATTCCCAATAATGGTCACGTAGACGGCGCAATTGCGGCAAGGCCTGTACCTAGCCGGGCAAGACCTAGGATTTAATAACTAACATTTTGTTGTATAACTGACAAATGGGGTTTTTATTCCTAATGTCTCGCTTTGTGGACTGCCATATCACGCCGAGAATGGGAGACAGGTGCTGGGATAGTTAGCAAATGCCTAATCTTCAGGTAACCAGACTAACCTGCAAACTTTACGAAAATCTTTTTACATAACTAAGCATTCACCTAATGAATTTTGTATTCTTTAATTCTCAGATGGGGTGGACCCACGGAACTCATGAGTGCCCCTGAGAACGCTATCGGGATGGATGCACACTGGGAATATACAGAGGACATGATATGCCGTCGATACGACAGAAGATTTTTTTTAAAATAAAAACCACTTACCTATACTCTGGCTGACCCAGATGCCCAGCATATCGAGCTGCAGCAGCCGGTGGTAGAGCTTCGACCCACTGGTGTGGTTCATGAACAGGTGGTACAGGAACGAACCACACCAGGGGGCAAGGGCTCCCAGAAGATGGCAGAGGGACAGGAACCAGGCACCGGTACCGCTGCCCCACGGCAGGAGCCCAGGAAGCACTACCAAAATGTAGACTAATGACACACCTGTAACAAGAGTAATAAGTTAGTAACTTTGTGATAAGCAACTTACAAATAAAACGAGCAGCAGTTTTTATATAGCACACGTCAACATAATTTCACCTCAACTAACTTTTAAACTCTCACGTTCCATGTTATACAATAATAATAACGGTAATTAACGCGATCATGAGGTAGTAGGTTCTTTGTCTAACCTACTACCTCACGGACTCGAAGACGGCGGGCGTGCACTACTGAGTGGCCACGGCCGGTGTAACCTGGTCGAAACGTCAGGCAAATCAAAGGTACGTATGTACCTATACCATGATCGCGTTAATTCCCGTTATTACATAACATAACATACATAACATAAACTCACGCCTGTATTCCCCGAAGGGGTAGGCAGAGGTGCTAGCACCCACATTTCGCCAGTTTATGTTTAGGTCCCAATGTAATAGGTGGCGAGCCTATTGCCCTTAACCGGGCACTTATAAACCTGCGATAAATACACACATAACTTCAAAAAGCATCGAAAAGTCATTGGTGTGTGCCATGGTAAACCTGGGATCGAATCCGAGACCTCGTCTCAGCAGTCCATTACCCATACCACTAGGCTACCGCAGATTCCCGTTTTTATTATATTATTAGAATTCCCGTTATTATTATTGTATAATTCACCTCGCCTATTAAGCTGAAGGTGGAAGTCTCAGGAAAGAGTGACTCTCTTTCCTGGTGGTTTTGGTTTCTAGCTCCCACTGAGAATGCAGTGGCAATCGAATAACGATGCATAAAAACGTATTTTGCTCCACACTTTAATTTTTCAGTGGCAACTAGAAACTAGAACCAACCATTGGCGATCACGTAAAAATTCGAGGATCGACTTCCCTCAAAACATGACACATATTGGTGTCAGTCAGCGTCAGGGTATGTCGTTGTCAATGTTAAAATGTGTCATTAGCTGTCTCACCAGTGTGAGAATAACGGGTCCCGTACGTAGTTTCGAAAACTACGTCGTTCTCATAGAAAACAACTGTTCCGATTATAATTGATTATGTTCTGTGTTCGTGTATGCAAAAATATACGAGGATAAGTATAATGTGTTTCAGTGTGCTTATAACAAGGCAGTCATTAGGTCTCCGGTCTGGCCGTCAATCAAGGTTATTGTTTTCCAATTTTACATTGTGTAACTATCTTTAAAATAAAAATAAAAACTGTATCGTTCGTCTCTAGCATATTTGCCTATTTGCTAATCTGGGTATTTTGTTACTCATACACTTAATAAGATGATGGGAAATGGTAATACTCTTTAGATGTATTAAACTGATATATTATATAACTAAGGGTCTAAAATTATGAATGAAAGATGAGAACGCGCGAGCCTTGATGCTTGCGGATGCTTGATGACCGAATGCGAACTGATATTAATTGCAAAATAATTATAACTTTGAAGTTAACAAAAATGATGATGCGTGCATTTACATGATTTCGCAATTATGTCGAGCGTAGCTCGTACATGTACTAATGTTTCACATGCGAAAGTAACTATTTCCGTCTGTCTGTCACGATTTCAGGCCTCTAATACTGAAACAATTTCATGAAATTTGGTACAGGGGGTAGATTAGACCTTGGGTAAGAACATAAGTCAAGTTTGGTTAGGATACCCTTCTGACCCACGGTACCACTGACCCTACCCCTGGTGGTACGGTGGTTAATTTTTTACCCCTCGATACCACCGTTGTGCTGTTACAATTCATAAATCTATAGACCTACATCTACGTGGGTGGAGCAGGGGGGCAATAGCTAGTCATTTGTATATAGAATCTCTATAATTATTAAAGCAATAAAGCACACTACCTTCTTTATAATAATAGGACTCTCATTAATAGTTCTGCGAATGCCAAGGACAATGCGATTTAGTTTGTTATTGCATAGCATGGATCAAATAAATGCAAATATAATATTTCCCAAGCTGTGATATTCATACGAAAAGTCATATTCGTGGATATTGGTTCGTGACCTGACTAGCAGATGCAAAAATCTAGCATTGAGAGTACGGGTTTAGCTTTTGTTATCATATTCAGGGATAAAATCGATTGATCTATCTAGCCTAGATTCTTTAGAATGCTATGATAGGAAGCTAGTGTATTGTGAATTTGGATCTACATTTTATATAATAAGAAAATATATTAATAGAAAAAGGGTTATTCCAGAATTGAGAGTCTCGTGTATTTCGTAGCAGAAAGTCCGTTTAAGGTTGCGAGCGATTCTGGTCCTTGTTGGGTCGGGTTATGTATCATTTGGATTTCAGTTAGGAAATTTTCTGTAAGAGCTCTGAAGCTCTGCCTGAACCACGTCTCTAGGATCAGGCATAAGACGTGCCCAAGCAAGGGCAAAAGTTACCTAGAGTCAGAAATATAGCAGATCAAAATGTACATAACCATTTTAAATATCACTGGAAATATGCGTATACATGAATATGCAAAAAAAACATAAATTCCCGGATACTTCTTCTAAATTCATTTGTAGAATATGTAGAAATTGTATTATATTTCGAAGGTGTTCTAAATTGAAATGAACAATGATGTGAGCAAAAAGTCCCATATATTGAGTCGTATATATTATTCGGCATGCAATTTACCAATCGCGAAGCCTTTCAACGCCTACGACTCAATCAATCAGCCTATCGCGGTCCATTGCTCAGAGTTACCGGTGGAGATAAGTGGATCAGCTCCATGGCTACTCAATCTGTCCCAATCAGCCTTATCCTATGCTTATCCCTTAGTAAGAAGGAGCCACTTATCGCTAACAGTAGAAATATATTTATTTCTTTTCCTATACAGTTATTTTCATGTTTTAACATTGTATAAAAAGTACTGGAATAGTTCTTTCCCATCTTGTGGACCAAATGCGTATTTGACCAAATGCGACTGAACGCTTGAGATGATTACTAAGATTAATTCACAAGACGTTAAAAAAAATTCATGCATCCTGGACCAAAAATGTGCTCAAAATGTGGTCAAATGTGGTGTTTATTAGGTGTCTCTTGAACATAGCACAGGGTGTTACTGCGGTGAAACTTTCACACGCGCCAGGGCCTTGTTTTGTCTCGTGATTTAGGTTCAAGATTCGTGACCCGAGGTATGAAAGACACTGTATTGAGTCTTCGTCTAATGTGACTTGTCGACCAATGGCACTCTAGGAAGCTTATTCTTTAAACTATATCTACCTATCGGCTACTTTAGCTTACTTCTGACTGTATAAGATAGCTCACTGCGCGGCTTTTAGAGATGTGTTTGCGTAATCTATCATCTAACAGTGACATGTAATGTGAGAATGATAGTGTTACGATGTATTTATATTTAGAGAAAGTTAATTGTTAAGCAAAAATGTGAAGATATTTGTTAGATCGCTAGAAGAATCCATCGCCATAGTTATAACACCACTTGAAATGAAAAGGATTATTTACTTTATTTGTTTTTTGTTTTTTTTTTATATAGGACACGTCAATTTGACTTCACCTCGCCTGATGTTAAGCTAAAGGCGAAGTCTCGGAAAGAGGATCACCATCGGAAACATGTACCATGTTAACAGTGGTGGCACTCAGCTTGACGGCCTCATTAGATGCCTTTTCACGTCCCGCTTAAAGGACCCGGGACTGTAGGAAGAGGGAAACACGTGAGCTGGCAGGGAGTTCCAGGTCTTAATGGTGCGACATAGGAATGAGTCACTGAAACGCTTGGTTCTAGCAGGTATACTCTGCACCGTAAATGAATGGCATCTTAGCCCTACACGTGTCGTCCTGTGTAGGAAAGGAGAGGGTGGGACTAATTGGAAGAGCTCGTCAGTACATTCACCATGGTAGAGACGGTAGAAAACTGCCAAAGACGCAACATCTCTACGCATCTGCAAAGGCTCGAGGGTTAGGTAGGGGTAGGTCGTAGGTGTTACTTATTCTATATTTTTGTAAAAATTGCTGGCGGTAGAGGTAATCATGTTCGCCATATTCAAAGGAAATTGAGGCCAATCTTATTTGTGCTGTGCCTCCGCAGGGTTCCCTTTACTTACAATGATGATCTTGTCGTAGAAGGATTTGTCGAAATTCAGTTTGGGAGTCGATGTGTCTAGAATACAATTTAAAACAAATACAATTTAAATTTTACGATTACAAACATGTTGTTATTAAGTTATGACTATGTAAAGTAATCCTCCTCCTCCTCCAAGCCCTTTTTGAACGCTAATTGGTTATTTTCAGTCTGCTAGGCAACTTAATTGACTAGCAGACTGAAAATCTAAACAATGTCGGTTCGGACTCTAAAGATCTTCGTGCAGTCCCATTCACACTAGAAGGTGTGAATGGGGCTTAGTCACAAGACGGTATTTTTTCTATAATAAATGGAATTTAGATTTTACTAAAATAATTTAATCTCTTAATTTACCACGTCCATTATAGCGCGTTCACACGTCAAAGCTATTCCAAGTTTCCGCCGTAAACATTATAATTTGCAAAACTTACAAACTTCTTATATAAGAACCTAAGAACTCTTTTATCGGAGATACGGTCACTTATTGTTGGTAACTTTCGCGCCTTTTTTGGACGTCTATCAAATTGGAATAAACATCTCTCGTATTTTGCGCAAAATCCTTTGTAATGAACCTTTTTAGGCTTTTGTATTTTAATTAAAAACCCTTACGGATCACCATTTCCACCAATTGCTTAATTAAAAAATAGATATGTAGGTCTATAGTAATAGTATTACGTAAAAGTTACAGCGATGGGAGTATAAGAATCCAGCTATCCCATTTTAATTAAACTAGACAAAAACAGCCGTTCTTATAAGTATTTTTTTTTACACTATAGCTAAGCACTTACATAGGTAAGTTAAAAATCTTTGCCATATCATATTTGGATAAAAAATAGTCGTCAAACTATCAACAGGACTCATAAATATTCATTCTCTTGCCCTTTAATATCGAACGCTGTAAATAAAATATAAAGATAAAGAAAATATCTTTTCACGATCGTCAGATGACGAAAATTCGAGATAGTAAAACCTAATCTAACGAAAGTGAGGGCGTAATCATTTAATCAAGACTCTCCATTGTAAATAGACTAAAGAATGTTACTTTCTGTTAACATTTTGTATTTTATTTAATGAAAAGCTCCCTATTGTTTCGTGGAGACAAAAAGGCAATATTATTTCTATTGGCGACGAACATTTCGGTTATTTTAATAAAAAAATAATATTTATGTCTACGTCATATTTTTAGGTCAATGTGATATTCATTTTCGACAAAGGCGCGTCGAGAATGAATAAAGTTAATCTAGAATGGGACAGGTAAGATGCTTCGAAATAGATAGGACAAACAACTGTATTGTTGAAGGGGGGATAGGTTAGGTTAGGTTAGGTTATTATAAAGAAGCGGAAGAGGATGAAGAAGTTAAAGTCGGACAACAGTCTCCGCTGTATTAGGCAGACACCTAAAAACTGTTAGTGGCTTTACCCAGATCGAATCCTATGCACACGAGTTCATGACCACTGTTCGTTTAAAATAGGATTGAATACAGATTAGTTAGAACTACTTCTAAATAACATGAAATTGTTACTAAATATGCTAATAAAGTTAACATAATTAGCTTTTCGTACTAAGTAAGTATGAAAAAGAAGTAATACAGCCTACGTGTATAAATACTCAGCACTTTCCATTCGACGGCGCTGTCTACGATTATGACATGTGAAAGGCTTCATGAAACTCGATACACGATGGAATTGACACATTGCCAAACTGGGATATATTGTGTTGAAACATGCCAATATTTGAAAACTTTTAATTTTTTATTACAGACACGAGGTATCTCAAGCGCGTAAAGTTGCGTTTAATTTTATTTTTGTGTACCTAAATATTAAAGGTAGGTAGGTACACGTGTCAGCAATAATGAGTTACAATACCGAGTTTACAGGTAATGTTGGCTGGTTATATGAAAAAAATTGGTAGTCTTGTGTAGGTCTATGGTGTGGATGTAAGATCACAACAGACCATGATTTTATGAAATTATACATATAGGATTACAAAAGGGTGGGCTATTCCATTTATTAATTTAATTATTTATGCATACACACAAGAGCAAACTTAAATATAGGTACATAGGTGGAAGTAGTAGTACAAAGGTTCTACTTTTTCTATTAGAAATCTCTTCCAGACCTTCGAGAGGGGATAGTGAGTTTTAAACAGGTAGGGTCAAAATTCATTAGCTTATTTATCTGGTTTTTATGCGACCAATTTCTAATTTGGAATTAATTTTATTTTGTTATAGACCTGTCTCGCAACAATCCAATAAAAATTACGTAATAGTAAATGGAATTGATGAACATTACTATTTTATAATACAGTACTGTTTTAGCTTATATTTTTGAGCTGTACCGTGGCTAGACAATTGTAGTTTTAAGTAAACCTGAAACATAATTTTATTTAAGAGCTTAGTTGTGAAAAGATCCAGACAGACAGCCCCGAGTCAAAACAGACAAAGGCCAAAACTCTACTATTTTCACATTTATAACAATTATTGTATTGTCCACTACTTTATTTTTAACATTTAATGAGTCCCAAAGTAAGCTAAGCTCGTAAAATTGGTTCTTAAATGTGGATAAACGTAGGAAGGTGGTACTTTAATGTTTATTTTTGTAAATATAAAGTTAGTTTACGTAGGAAAATAATGGTTTGGATGGTTTGATGGCAGTGAAAGTAAAGGTTACGAACCGAGATCCTTTCTGAATCTGAAATATTATATTTAGATACGTAATAACAATCCAAATATTTGTTATAATTTTCTTATCTGTCTAACATGCCCGTACCTAATGATTATACAATACACAACCCCGTAATGAGGCAAGAAATCGTATACCTTTTGTACAAACTCACATTTCGACAAATGAAGTCTAATGAAGCGTATCATCAAAGTTTATTTCTCCGCAAATTTAATAATGTCGACGTAGGATAATACAGTTGGTTCTGAACAGCTATTTTTAGCTTAATATATTATTAAGTTAGTCTCTATATTATATCAAATAATAGTAGCATAGCTATATTCAAAACTCCTTCCGACTTGACTTTATACTGTAATTACTTAGTTATAAACTATATTTATTTATTTTATTTATTTGAACTTCATGCACAAATGTACAAAGGCGGACTTAATGCCGTAGGCATTCTCTACCAGTCAACCTAATAGGTGGTGCAGAGAACAACAGAGTAGGTGCATTATAGAAAGGTAAACTAGATATATACTTAATTTACATAAATAAGATAGATAGTACCTAAATAGGTACTAATATACGCATACACATTATAGCAAAATATAGTAATACATAGATACACTCAACTACACATACATAAATATAAATATAATATACATAAAAGTATAAATAAATATAAGAGATACACTCAACTACCCATACATAAATATAAATATATATACGTATATGTATAAATAAATATAAGCAAATAACATGTACATATACACATATAAATAAACATTCATATTTAAATGAGATGACTATCAGGTTTCCCCAACTTTTCGAGCATGAGTTTACGAACCCCCAGTTTGAACGTGCAACGGCTAGTGGCCCTCCTGATCCCAAGAGGCAGCTGGTTCCAAAGAAATATAGATTGTACAGGAAAGGAAGAGTGGACGAAATCAGTGCGATGAGTAGGACAGCGTAAGACGAGGTTATTAGTTGAACGTAGGTTCCTATTGTGATTTGCGCCAAGATATTGAAAATAGGGGGAGAGGTAGGAGGGAGAATTAGGAGAAGTTAGGATAGTATAGAGAGTACTGTACCTATAAAATGGTGCGTGGCGTCAGCGCTACCTAGTGGCCCCATCTGAAAACCAGCGCTGTGCATACTCAACGAAGGGTGTGCGCAGCATTTAATGCTGAGATGGGGCCTTATTTGGGTTCGCATAGCGTGGAATGTTGCACCCGTAGCTTAATTTAATATACTCCTAATAAAACTGTTATACTTACCTACCTATTTATACTTAACATGTCCACTGTGTAGAACTTAAATAAAATATTTTTCTTTCTTTCTTTCTTCTTTGATACTGAGCAGACTATCCGTCCATGAGGTATTTTAAGTTTATTTCTAATTACAATCACATCATATATACATTTCTAATTACAAAGTCTATTATATATTATCGTAACGAATCGATCCCCGCTCGTGGCTAATATTTGCATGTATGAATATGGGTATTTGCATTGGTCTGGTTGTCTCTCAGAGACCATGTTAAGATTGCCATAGATGTTCGTATGGCAACTGGGACCGACAAACCGGGCTCAAACTATCCGTAACGACTATGGCAGTCGTTACGGATAGTTTGAGCCCTCAATAGTCCAACAACTGGTCTAGCTACAATGCTTCGATATCGCCTTTGGTTTGTGGAGGTCAGTTGGCAATCGCTTCACAGAAAATATCGAAGAGTAGCCAAATCCGCAGTTAGTCTGGTAAAGCGGACTCCAGACTCCTAGCTGGAAGCTTCGGATGCGACTGGGATTAACGCCAAGATGATGAATAGGAAACGTTTTATTTAAGACTAGTTTTAATTTACAATGTGACAGGAAATGCTCGCTTCATGTTAGATAGTACCCAGTACCCAGTACCAACATTAGTCAAAGTCAACAAGCGTTTTACGAGACATTAATCTTGTTTATGGTCTAAACATAAATATTTCATTTATTCATCCCTTTTACTCAAACCCTCTATATAAACGGGCTTTAAGTTATTTCCATTTGAGGGTATTTGTATAAACTTTGTTATTTTTTTCATTTTTACTTTGAAAATGTGTGTACGATTTTATTTTATTGACGTCAGAATGGTGTCAGAATTTAAAAATCACAAGTTAAGTACTTAGTTTTTTTTTAATCCTATACAGCCAGTAGTACATAGGTCCCTATTTGACAAATTGTAACAATCTGTGAATAATTCACATGCTACTCCTCTTTTTAATAGAAACTCCTTTCGCGTTTTAATGCGGTTTTTTTTATACAGACTGGTTTTAATTTCTGTCGGCATTCTCGAAGTGCCACAATTTTGTTTTGAATGTAGGTGAGGTATTAAAATAGAACAATAAATATAATATGTATACCTAGTCATTGTATAGTTGATCGTAGAAATAAACTAATATCAACGGAGGGACTTAAAAGATGCAGTCATTATATTTTCTAAAGTTTACGCGAATGTCACTCATTGAAATAAAACCACTTTTTACGGATTCTATCGCGATATATTTGTTATTATTTACTTTTAAACCTACGTTTCGGCTGCTTTTCAGCAGCCATGATCGCTGTGCGACTCATAATGCTAGTTGTCACATAGTTTGAAGTATAAATTATCTCAAAAAAAAAAACAAAAAAATAACATATAACAAATATATCGCGATAGGATCCGTAAAAAATGGTTTTATTTCAGAGATGCGGTCACTGTTTAAACTGAGATAGAAATAATACCAAATAAATAACTCGCGATAGAATCCGTTAAATATGTAGTTTTATTTCAATGAGTGATATTCGCGTACACTTCCGATGGTAATATTGTTCAAAGTACAATAAAATACGTACTTAGGTGCCAAGACCCACATCGCACTTGCGACTAGCCGCAATACCGCCAGCCCCAAATGAATAAAACAATACTTGTGCTATAAAGGATCATATATGGATTATATGGAATGACAAAACATCGACTGACCATTACCGGTCCATTTCCAGAGTCTTCATAGATCATAAATCATATTGTCCCGGTCTGCCGAAAGGCATCCGGTCTACAGAATAAATCACTAATCATCGCCCATTCGGTTCAATTTCTGATACATGAAAGAGATAAATGTTTTTATAGTATTGACGATATTTAAATTGTGGTAATATGTGACATTTTGCATGGGAATTTTATATAATAACTAGCTTTTGCCTGCGGCTCCGCGCGCGTGGATGTCGGTTCCCGGCAATTATTCGATTTTTTCATCCTAGAACTTCAACGAACATTTTAAAAAAAGAACTCGCCATATTGGTCCAGGCGTTGTTGAGTTATGCGCTTACCAATACATTTAGCGATTCATTTTTAGGTATATTATAGATTTTAACTATGTAACAATCGAATAATTTAATTTTTAATTCTAAGACATAATTTGTGCGCCAGATTTTGGCTACGGCTTGCACCTGAAATATACCTAAACATCACCTATTTCATCCATATTCCAACAAATAAACTTATTTCATTTCATTTCAAGAGGAAATAAGAAACTTGTCGAATCGAGGTTTAGGAATCTCAAGGCTTGGCTAGGACTTTTTACCTACGAATTTAACACTCGACCTGTAAAAACCGCACACCGTTTTTTCATAGGGACTATATCTGGCGAGCATGCAAAAGGAAGACCCTTTTGCATGCTCGCCAGATATAGTCCCTCTTGACTTGACCTGCCCTTTCTTGAGAACATTCTATACCGTAAAGCTGAACTAGGCTTTGTAAATACTACATCTATTAACTATATTTACCTAGTTTTCTATCAATCTACTTTGAAATTGCTGTTATTTCGTGAAACGAAGTTAATGCACCTCAATTACCTGCACGAGGGGCGCCACTTAAAGTGAATAAGTTATGAAACCAAGAACTGGACGGACAGCACCTAGACAGGCACTAACAAAGGTCCGAATACAAACCACCAGTGTCAATAAATTGATAAATAATAATATGATACTAATGTCAAGTTTTCATTGCGCTTGTTTTAAATTAAGAAATAATAATAGCTTTAGCCCGCGTCCGCGTGGATGTAGGTTCGCGGCAATTATTCGACATTTCCGGCATTTTTCTCGCCGTAAAAACCATCCTTGAACATCAACGAACATTAAAGAAATTGGCCAAATTGGTCCAGGCGTTGCTTAGTTATGCGCTTACCTTTTTTTAGTTAGTAGTGTAGTTTATTTAGCGATTCATTTTTATATTATAGATAATAATCTTTGTTTGTCTTTTACTTTAAGTTGAATGAAATACAGCAGAACACTAGGCAGCTTTCAAACATAATAGAATGCACCTACTTACTCTTTTTCTATATACCTACGCGTGTATTCGAGTGATTTTAATATTTGATTAGGTGACTATAAATGAAGTACCTACCCTGGAGATATGGTGTATCCAATCAATTTATGAAATAAACATGAATGCTTGTTACTTTTTATATTGTTGAGGTAAAAATCATTAATAGACGGTACATACTTAGTTCGAAAAAATGATAACTGAAGAATATTAAAGATTGTCTACACTTGAAGTCCTTTCATAAAATTAATTGAAGAGACTCTGCTACTATGTTACAATGGTGTTCTTCTGACACGAAAGAAGGACCTACAATTCATCGGTTAGCGTTGGAAGGTTGGATGAAAACTCTCTGTAGTTCGGTTTTTCTTTGCTAGGTGGCGGCAGGAGGCCGTTCGATGAGGGTGACGCGTCGCAGATTGTTAATAATTGTGGAAATCATTGGGGAAACCCTTTATACGACACGTCGTTGACGGACAGGGTTTTTTTTTTTTTTTTCTTCTATGGCGTTCCCATTGATTCCGCCAACGACTCAGTTTTTATATACTGATCGAAATAACGCGTGAAAGTACAAGTGTAAAATTCTTCCATACAAACGGTTGGTTTTGAAGGGAGGCCAAAAGATTTATAGTGTGTTGAAGTACCTGTACAGAAGAGACAACATTAAAGCAAACACAAAGTTATGTGGTAGTGCAAACGAAACACAAAATTTCAAAGGTTAATATTGTTAATATCTATAAAATGACATAACATATAAATTAGTGGGGAATTCACATAAGTCAGGAGCGTGTTAAAGTTGGCTGGAAGAGGAATATTGTTAGGAGGTAGGAAATCATACAGGGATCCGTTCAACCGAGTACATGAGAAGAAAATGTGGTCAGGAGTTCCTTCGTCCAATCCACATTCACAAAGAGAGCTATCCCTTATCCGAATCTTGGATAGAAAAACATTTGTACAGGCATGGCCTAATCGGAGACGGCAAACGACAGAGGTTGCTCGCTTAGAAGCCTTGGAAAATTTAAAGAACCAAGGTTTACTAGGTATGCAATTCTGGATCGAAGCATAATGTCTTCCTCCTTAGTTGAGCTGGACTGAGACCAATGTACATTCCACTGAGATGTTAAGCATGTTTTAGCGAGAGTGAGTAAGTCCTGAGAGAACGATCTAAATTGGTCACGAGATCCACTAGAGGAAGCAGTCCTGGCCAAAGAGTCAACCATTGTGTTGCCCAAGATTCCGCTGTGGCCTGGTATCCAAACTAATGAGACCTTGAGGTCCCTACAGTGACATCTGAAAAGAGAATGTTTAATTTGGAGAACTAAGGGAGATCTAAATTTACTGGCAAATTGGTTAGCAGTGACCGCCATTAAGCAACTCTTGGAATCTGTGAAAATAACTGCTTTATGACGGACAGGGTTGGAACGGGGAACGGGAAACAGGGTTGGACAAAAAAGAATTTGGAATGTGAAAAATTTTGAATGTGGATTCCAGCAGGAACTGTAATAGTGACACCAATTTTCTCTTTTCGAATATCTTATAGCTATAATCTGTTCACAAAAAGATATGTGTTTGTGTATGTTGTGTTTTCCTCATCTAATTGTAAGTTTCGTTATTTAATTTGTTACTACGAACAGCCTGTTCAGATTATTTGGAAATGTAATCAGATCGCCCGAAAATGCAACTGTAAATTATATCAAATGAAATAAGCAGCTCATTCAACTGGTTTTCCCATTAATTCGTTTGACGAATCGAACTCATTCAATTCAACTGTTTTAATGTAATTGCATTATTCATTAACCTATTTTAGTAGGTATGACTAGTTAATGACTTTACGTTTGTTCGTTTGAAATATTGATCTAAACATAACAATAGGTAGAGAGAGAAATTCTTTTTCATTTTTACGGTCTATGGATAAGATTGTTCTTTTTTTAAAAAAAGAATATTAGAACCGAAGTTACTAATATTCCCTCTAACCCCTCCAACTAAGCTAAATTGCTTGTACTATGGGTTCACGTCGGTAGTGTAATGGCCAGGATCGAACCCGGGACCTCTCGCTCGTAAGTCCGACTCCCTAACCACTAAACTACCGACGCTTTTTCACACGTAACACTTCTTAGAATAGGTACGTGTTCAAAAATATGTTACGTACGTACAATCTAATGAAAGCACAAGCGATGAGTGAATAAAAATGAAAAATTATTCTCTTTTTTCACGGATGTGAAAAACTTTTAGAAAATTTAGTTACCTGCACAATTCTTTCAAAAAACGGTTTTCTTCAATTCGTGGTTATTCTCCATTCTATCTAGATTATAGGAGAATAAGATCTTGTTACTGTATGATAAGAAAATATTTTTTATATTCATTATTAAAAGACATGTTTGTCAGTCTTATCGATGTAGCTAAAACCAATTAGGATACGGGTCATATAATCGGATCTATATACCTAATCTTAATATCCGAAAACCCGAATCCGACATTGCTGAAACTATCTAATAAAATACTAGTACCTGTACGTTATGACGTACTTCATATTTATTTAACGATTATTATCGATAGATTGGTAAGGACATAATAAGGTTCGTGGTTATAACCAATTTGTATAGGTGCTCGTCTTTTAGTAGTTATTAAATAAATAAATATTCCACAACATTTCACACAACGCTATCTAGACCCATGGTAAGCTTAATTAGCTTGTGTTATGGAATCTAGGATGCGGACTAACATAATTAGATACTTTTTTTGTAAATACATACATATTACACATAGAAACACCCAGACCATTGCAAATAGCCATATTCAAGCATACAAATATTTGCATGGGGATCGAACCCGCCCCTCCTGCGTGGTAGTCGCATGCACTACCGCCACGCCACAGAGGCTGTCATAGTATTAGCGATGTCAAATTCGGATGATAGAAGACCAGAAACTTAAAAAAACTGTACACGCATTGATTTATCGTAGTTTTTAGCCCAGCGCGGCGCTGCCCAATAGAAAAACTAGTCATTTTATTAAAAACAATTAGCTACTAAGTCTCTGAACACCTGATGGCGCTGCTACATTAGGCTGATAGAATGTAAGATGATTAAAAACAACTGCTAAAGTAGGTGCCGGCGACGCGCGTAGGAGCGCCTCCCCATTCCGGGGGCGAGTCAGGGACAACGTTGCCCCGAGGAGGGCCAGACCGCAAGGGATGGCCCTGGGTCAGCCGGGGTGCGAGGGATATGTCGAAGATAACCTCACCTCCGGCCTAGCACTACGACCCTCAATCGGCGTGTGGTTTTAGTCGGTTCGAGTCCAACATAACTCGAATTTTCGAGGGGATTTCAGCAAGAAAAAAAAAAGATAAATAGCTATAAAGTAGTTGCAAGTGAATATTCAAACTACATACTTAATATTATAGCCCTATCTATAATGCTAGACATAGCAATATGGAAATGTCTAGCAGATTTGGCTTCATACTAATATCATCGTGGTAATTCTAAGCTCCAATCTACTTAGCTACGCTAACAAAACAGCTCAGATAAACCTGATTTGCATATTAACTCTTGCTCAAATTCGGGGTAAATGGGGTTAAGAGTTTAGTTGCATTAGCAATCAAAATGTACAACAGTTGGTGAAATGTACAATTATCCGGCGTCTAACCTGAAGTTTTGGTATTTCAAAGTTTGTGGTTTGCTACTATATGACTTCTTGATATCAGTCAAAGTTTGTGGTTTGCTACTATATGACTTCTTGATATCAGCATTATCTATCTGCCTCACTTTATTCCAATAATTTGGTTCGAATGCATCGGGAAAAATGAAAATGCTTAAGTAAGACATGAACCCACGACCTTTCCCTTACAAGGGGAATGCTATTCCAACTGAGCTATTGAGCTACACCTGAATCACTTCAAATTTCTCTTCTCTTTATAATCGTCTTTAAGGTTGACGGTGGAGTCATCTACCAACTTTCTTACGAACTGTTGGAACCGAGGAATGATTTTTCAACCATTTTTAAACATTGATTTTTGAGGACTCCGCCCAAATATTTGAATGAATTTTTAAATTTAAAATTCTAATACATCGGGAAAAATGGAAATGCTCAATGGTCGCTTTTTAATTTTTCCCGATGTATTACGAATTTTAAAGAGCATAATAAATGCTATATAAAAATTCCTTCGAATAATTTGGTATTAGCCCATGTAATGGATGAAATGGTTTTAGTACGATATTATAATAATAATAAATAAATAAATATTCCACAACATTCTACACAACGCTATCTAGACCCATGGTAAGCTATTATAGCTTGTGTTATGGAATCTAGAATGCGGATAAACATACTTATATACTTTTTTTTTGTAAATGCATACATATCATACATAGAAACACCCAGACCAATGCAAATAGCCATATTTATGCATACAAATATTTGCACTGAGCGGGAATCGAACCCGCGCCTCCTGCGTGGCAGTCGCGTGCACTACCACCACGCCACAGAGGCTGTCTAAATGTATCTCCCTACCTACAATAACTATGTTTTTTTTTAAAATCAACGTTATAACGTATTTTTATGTGATATTTTCTGATTTGATATTATATTTAATTGCATGTTTTATTCTATTCCAGCAAATTACCTAACCCAATGGAGTAATGGATATATAGGCATATATGGGTAAAGTGATCATTGAGATAAACAATAATAATAATAAAATAATTTTATTTCATATAAAATACACTTATCGTAAACTTTTACTACACGAAAAGTAAAGTACTTACATTAACACCACGCCAGGCGTCTTTTATATGATTCTTGTGATACTCAACCAAATAAATAATTTTACAGTTTAAAAATAGAACCTGCTATCGTAACAACACAAAATAAAAGTTCAAAAGGTTAGATTGAAGATTATTCTTAAATACATATAAGCTTCTGAACATAAAAATATTTATGAAAAATGGTTCTACATAGTTTATA
This sequence comes from Eilema sororculum, assembly GCA_914829495.1. Lineage (NCBI taxonomy): Eukaryota > Metazoa > Arthropoda > Insecta > Lepidoptera > Erebidae > Eilema > Eilema sororculum. The sequence continues at coordinate 18,283,764 of OU618545.1, read as the reverse complement.
AGGTTTGAAATGAAAATACCTAATAACTAATAACACGTTTAATTTTGTCTTTTGGTGTATATATTTCATTATTGTCTTTTGCGTGCCGCTTTAAATATATTTTATTTTCCATAATTATATTTATTGCAATAAAACCACTTTTTAACAATCAAAAAACAATGTTCGCGTACACGGATGCCGAAAATTGGCCGAAACGTCGTCCGTTTACAAGTAAATAATAACAAATAAATATCGCGACAGAATCCGTTAAACAGAGGTTTCATTTCAATGAGTGACATTTGCGTAAACTTTAGAATATATTTGTTTCATACTATATACTTTTCAAAAAGCCTCCAAAATAATAACATATTTAAAATACTTAATTGCTCTCTGAATACGTATACTTACGTATCCCATTCCATTCCACTCTACAAAGTATACATAGTGAATGTAGTTTTCCGTCCAAACTTAGTGAATCACGTTGTGGAGTTGACTTGTGAATTATAGATGGTACGCAGTCGAGGTACACAGTGCAAAGTATCGATTGTCTGCGTACCGAAAGGGTGAGGGGGTGCATTTTGTCAATTAACCCTCGCCTGAGTCACCTAATGTTTAATTACAATGCGTTTCACTGTCGTTCGTGTTACTAATTAAAGCTTTATTAGAGAACAAACGAATAGTAGACCTTACCTTGCTTGGACTTTCCTAAAATGTCATTATTATCATTCTCTGACACTTTTCCCTGTTGTTTCTTTCGGTGTCTTTTTTTCGATCAGAGTCAGCTCTCTAGTCTAACTAAGATGCAGCTGAAATTAGATATTTTCCGACTGTCATCTGATCCCCATAAAACTTAAACTTCATAAAAGAATAAATAATAGCTTCAATTGATCTAAGTAAAATATTTTTATATTTTCATATTTTTTAACGCAACATAAAATGATTAAACTTGTCTTTCAGAGATTTAAAATTTTGGAGGTCTGTACCTACAAAGAATGACAGTGAAAGCTGTCGTAAACACATCTTCATATTTTACGAACGCACTTCACGCTTTTATTTTATTTCAATGGTTTTTTAATTACGCTGGATATTCTGAGGCCCATGCAATTTCCCGGTTGGCAACAATCCGGTTTATGTAGGCAGTCGTAATAAGCCTATCTGCCTAACTAAAGGTTCCGTAGCAGTCCGTTCTCTCATTTCCGGCGTTACGATGCGATTCCGGTGCCGGGCTGTTCATCCGATAGTCGTTATGATTTTTCTGATGACCTCCAATCATAGGTGACTTTCTAAATCGGTTTTAGAGAAATGCATCGATAATTATATTAGAATAGAGTAATTTTGATTTTCTGCAGGTGTCTCTACGATCTGTATGTCTGTCACTACGTCTTCAGTATATTTACGGTGTTCAGTTGCCATTCGGGTTTTTCCAAATACATATTAATTCCTATGAAATTTCGATCCTATTACCACCAGGTACTATGCTACTAGCCTATCTGATAGACAGCATGTTCGTTTTCCACATGCAAAGTGCATACGCTACATTACGCTGAAGGCTAAATTAAAGAAATAAATTAATTATCTAACTTCTACCTTAAACCATACAAAATGTATATCTGTGCTTGAATATATTACTATAAGCCATTTAATCTTATACGCAATTCTACGTAGGTACCTTATATGTAAGTGTAAATACACACTAATACAGAATACCCAACATTTTGACAAAGTATTAGCAAACGAAAGGGGTTAGTTGCATGTCAACAAGCCGTTGGTACAAATGAATTATTGGGTAGGTACAGTCAGCCTCACAATAATTCGACACATTACTTATGCAATCTGAAGCCTTCTCGAAATATCAACTTTTTAACTTCTGCTCGTGACTCGAGACAAAGAGTTTTCTGAAAGTTTAGAATAAATTTCTGCTTTGCAGTGCGCAAATAATGTTTAGCAATTGACAAAATTTCAAACTTGTGAAACCCTGAAAACAAAAATAACGTTTTTCTTTCCTATTTGAACAGTTTATCATGTAGCGCATGTCCATAGGTCACGGTAACTGCTTCCCATCAGGTGGGCCGAGTGCTTATCTGCCAGCAAAGTAGTTTAAAAAATCTACTATATTTGGTCTTATTTTTGGAAACAATATTAAAAGCAATTATGAGGTCTTGTACGTCATTCATACGGTTAAAAATTAAAGTTACTTTTATGTATGTTAATATTGGGGTCGTGTCCTATATTGATTTCCATAACCAGTAGGTTCTCCTTCAAATAAAAAAAAGCTCTGTGCATCCCTAAATACTTTCTATCGAACAGAAAGGGTTGAAGTACAAGAACAAAAACTTCGTTTAACTGCTATCGGAGTTCTAATATTCTTTCTCTATAGGGCAAGGAAGCTCTCATAATATAAGGCTGAGAACAAAAAAAGTTCGCCAACATTTTCCAAGTTTTAGCATTAGAGACATTAGGTACTACATACAACTGTGGTGTTGAAGAGTGACCCAAACGATATTAACGCTAATCAGGGCTGAATATCAAGAGAAATAGGGTCATACAACATTAAATGTTATAGAGAAGAAACGTAACCATATAATATTTTATTGCATAACAATTTACGCAAAACTTTGCCTTTGCGACGTGCAATCTTATTGCAAACTTTTTTAAAGTGCACTTCACGAAGGCGGTCTTGTGAAGCTCGGAGAGAGGAGAGAGGCAATAATGAAAGGGGTTTCTTTTTACAAGACTTTTCTTTGAGAGTATTGAAAGCTCTGCCAAGGCGTCCTTTATGCTTTTGATTGGCTGTTTTCTTGACTCTTTTCTTAACTCAGTAATAATTTTACAAATTACGTAACAATACATTTTAAATATGCATACCTAGCTTGACAGCCTCTGTGGCATGGCGGTAGTGAATACGACTGCTGACATTTTGAGCATATTTTAGGTCCAAAATATATTATTATTATCTGTAGATCGGATCAGAAACATTAAAATACTGGAAAAGGTCTCATATGTTCGTGATAATTTATTGATACTCGTAAACGAGCATTTACCACAAAATTAGGTCTAACAACCAAATGACCTCAATGACTTGTGTTTAATACGAGTAGAACAAGCAACTAGGCATTTCCAATTATTTTATCATTCAAATAATAGTCAATCCTGTAATGGCCCTTTCTGACTAGACGATTCATATCACGCATTAGTAGAAGATACCTACATGGTTTAGATTATCACTATCATCATCATCATCACTTCATCATCATCACCTTGATCATCACTAACATTATAAGGAAAGTCGCTTTCCGCGTCTGTCCGTCCCTATGTATGCTAATATCTCCAAAACTACGCTACAGATTTTGATGCGGTTTATTTTAATAGATAGAGTAATTCAAGAGGAAGGTTTATATGTATAATACAGGCTCTATACATAGTATAGGGTGCAGCGGGAACGGGATCTGACACCACGCGGATGGAAAGAAATTGGTGGTACGAAGTTCGACGGGTCAGCTGATTACATAATCACAAATATTGTACTTTTTCATCCAATTTATATTATGTTTGTTTTGTGTGTGCATAAATCTTAAATAAAAATGAACTATCAAAAATAAATAATTGCAATGTCAGTTGGAAATGAAATTGGAGGAAATGAACCATTACCCATAATTATCTAAAGTTCTAAACCAAAGACATTCATTGTAACAAAAATTATTGACTTTCAAAAACTAACTGAGTGCGTAGGCTTGGAATTTTAAAGGACAAATGTTCACTCCGGTTAAATTACAATTTCTTTTAGCAATTAGCAAAATATGAAACCTATAGTAAAAAAAATATTTCTACCAATATGTGTGGAACAAAAATATTCCTTACACTTATAATCACCTATAATATAGGTTGCCTGTAAGAGATCGCTTACATTGTCCAAACATTTACTGTAGGTATTATTGGTGTACAAAAAAAATTATCTATTATTGGTGTACAAAATTGTTTATCTAATCTAATCTTTTTTTATTAAACTGTGAAAGGAATAACAGCATTCATATGTAGATTAAAATAGTCGTGTTGATTTGCCGAACAATCGTTCACAGCCACTACATAAAACACACCATAATAATGTAAAGGAAATTTGAAACGCTTCCAAAACATAATATTTAACTTGGTTATGTATTGCGAGTACTCAACCACTCAAGGTGACCGATCTCTTTGTGTGTTCAGTGTCAGTTACGCGGTTTTTATTATGGAAACCCATACATATTTCTAAGGCTTTTTACTTTTAGCTGTAATAGAAATGAAAGAAAATATAGTTTTCTTTGCTTTTTGTGTATAATATCTGATTGATTATAACTTATCGTCCGCATATTGTTGGAAATCAATTCTAATATTATAAATGCGAAAGTAACTCTGTCTATGTCTGTATGTTACGCTTTCACGCCTAAACCACTGAACCGATTTTGATGAAATTTGGAATAGGGGTAGTTTAGACCTTGAGAAAGGACATAGGCTATGTTTAGTCGCGATAACCAACATCCACGCGGGCGGAGCTGCGGGCAAAAGCTAGTTGATCATAATTTTATATTATTTTTATGTATTAACTTTGTACTATTTGTGTGCAATAAAGGATTAAAATAATGTGATTCAACACATATTGAGAACACTTGTACTTTTCCACAGTACCTATTTATTATATTGAACCTGATCGGTTTTGCCATACGGTGTGTACAATGAATTCCACTAAGTGCCATCAATCAACAGTATAAATAACGTGATTCAAGTTGGAAAGAAGGGCGGTGGATCTGCATCTTATTATTTTGTCTATTTTTTTGATATTAAATTCGACCCTTTTAGTGTCAGTTACACGGTTTTTATTATGGAAAACCCATACATATTACTAAGGCTTTTTACTTATAACTGTAATAGAAATGAAAGAAAAAATAGTTTTATTTGCTTTTTGTGTATAATATCTGATTGATTGTAAGTTTATCGTCCGCATATTATTGGAAAGCGATCATATCAGGTAATTCTTGTAATTTATTTTTATGTTTTACCTCTGTAATATTTGTGTGCAATTAATAAATAAAATAACGTGATTCAAGTTGGGCAGAAGGGCGGTGGATCTGCCTCTTATTATTTTACTTAGTACTGCGCAACCTACCATGTCCATTTGTTGATATTATATTCAAACAACATAAATTTCATCAAAATGGGTTCAACTATTTAGAAGGAATACGTAAACAGTTTTTATAAATGTATAACTAGTTGTTTCCTACGCCTTGATTCCGTTCCCAATGTGAACATATTTCAAGGATAAAAAGTAGCTCATGTGTTAGTTAAGATTATGAATGACTAGCTTTTGCACGCGCCTCCGCTCGCGTGGATGCCGGTTATCCCGACCAAACATAGCATACCTATGTGTTAATCCAGGGTGACAGCTAAACTTCATATCACCAATATTAAAATCGCTCTAGCCATTTTTACATATGTGAAAAAGTAACAAATATCCATCCATTCATCCATCCATCCTTACAAACTGTACAATGAAATTGCCAAATAGTATTTTTTTTACTTATGCAGACGACACAGCGATCCTTGTAAACGGACCCACCTGGCAAATTGTAAAGGAGAGAGCCGAGCTCTCACTCAGCAAAATCTTGGACTGGCTAAAAAAAAGTCTCCTAACACTCAATGTTGGCAAAACACAATACGTTGCCTTTTCAATTAATAAAGTTACCGACGCCCCAGAAAATTTCTCCCTCAAAGCTCACAAGTGCACTGACCATCTAAAATGCTCTTGCCCGGAAATCATGCGAAGTACCTAGTCATGTGAAGTACTTGGGAGTTCAGATAGACAATCGGCTGAGATGGGACAAGCAGTTGGAACTGGTAACAACCAGAGTGCGACGACTCATACATATTTTTAAATGTTTAAGAGACACCCTGCGTTCGGATAAAATGAAAAGAGTAGGTATATCTAGCGCTCTGCCAGTCTGTAATACAATATTGCATCACAGTATGGGGTGTTGCCGGAAAGACTCGTCTTATAGCTTTGGAAAGGGCACAAAGAGCTGTCAAAAAGTGATGTCAAAAAAACCCTATAGGTACCCAACTGTACAACTGTACTCTAAATGCAAGGTACTGACAGTTCGACAGCTGTTTGTTCTAAACTCTATAATTAGGAAACATCGGAATGTGCCGCTACTAAACTCAAAAAGACGTACGGTGTCATCTGTATATGCTCCCACTGCTCGCAGGACCTCTTTTGCACGGGACCAGGCTCATAGCCAAAACTGTACAACGCCATACACAAAAAGCTAAAAATAGTGGGTCTTACCAGACATGAAGTTAAAAAGAGGGTGACTCCTTGGCTGCAGCAACTATACCACAAAAAAACAGAGGAACTACTGGAATATGTTGAGTGAAGTTAAACTATATACTGATACCAACAAATCAATTGCAAATTAGACGAAAACTTATTTTCACACACACACACACACACACACACACACACACACACACACACACACACACACACACACACACACACACACCCAGCCCGCGCGCTGGAAACGAATCCATAGCTATAGCTAAATAATGCCAAAAGCAATTAACTCTGTAGAAACTAACGTGGCTGAATCCATTGTGCTCCAATATACAGGCTACTACAGCCTAGTTTGGAATTCAGTGTGTCAGTACCTCCCTGAGATATAAACACTGCTACTGTTCTGTATGGCTGGGAGTCCTGGGACATCCTTCCGAGGGCTTATCCGGGGCTCCCATCCATAGGCTCCTGGGCGTTACCGTGGGGGTTTTTAGTCGGTAGGAGTCCGGCATAACATCCATGAAGGATTTTCCCAAACGGTAAAAAAAAAAAACTGTTCTGTATGGCACAAAAATTGTATCTCAACCTGTAAAAACTTATGTGACAAATATACGATTTTTATTTATTTTATTATTAAACCTACGCGTATACACTATATTAACTAGTAGGATATAAACTAACGCAGATTCGTTCAGTCGTTTGAGCGTGATTGAGTAACAAACGTCCAAAAATCTAAACATCCAATTATCTTCATAAACTTTCAAATAATTGTAATTAAGAAGATACGAGCACAGTTAAATATTCAAAGTTTGTGGCCTGAAGTTTTAAATCGTTGATCGTGTGTAGAGTGCTTGATGCGAGCTCATGACCGCCTCTAAATTATGAGGGTCGCGTTAGATACACGAGGCGAGTCCCTCTATTAATAAGTTAATATCTGGGCAACACTGTAGCTTTATACTGGGCTGCCTGTATTCTAAACGGTTATTGCAGTAGAATATTGTACAATTTAACTACTCTGAAGATAAACTTCTGTGTATTCTACGAGAATAGACCAGATACTACCGGACCGGCTGAACAGAATTACAAAACTGTCAACCATATCATAAAGTAAAGTAAAGTATCTCTTTATTGTGTACACCAAGGAAAAAAACATGTGTTGTTTGTAGGTTACATTGCAGGTATAGACAATAGGCGGCCTTATCGCACAGTGGCAATCTCTTACAGGCAACCTTTGGATGGAGAAAGGGATAGAAACAATATTTGGGTAGTATGGTGCATTAGGCTATGTGTTCAATTCAGCCATACCTCGTATTTAAACGCGTGATTTCGATTTGAAAAAGAATAATGTAATAACCCGGGCATGGAACTAGGGACTGCAACAAAATTCCACTCTAGTTACACCCTTTAGTTCAGTAATGGGTGGTACGCACGCTACGGGAAATTATTACGATTGCTAAGATCGTATACGCATCGATTTATTATCGGTTCAGTTCGTACGGTACAATGAGTTCGTAACGATTTGCTACCCATTAAACAACATGAGATACCTATCTGAAAGAAAGCACTAAAAAGAAAATATAAATAGTCATAAAAATAAAAGTGAAAAAAGAATTTCATTCACTTTTTTTTGTAGGGCATGCAGCCTTTAGCTGAAAGTAGTGCAGGTTGTGTAATATCTGGTACAATGCCAGCAGTCGTCCACTTTGTTAAATTTATACTGAACGGTAACAAAACGAGAAAAAAACTATTTTAGATTTGGTGCAGTATTGCAAGTAAGTATTCGCTTTGCCAACTATTCTCTCTTCAGGTTATAGATATAGCTATCGAATACAGTCCCTCATCACCTGTGTCCTGAAGAACTCGGAGAGTACGTTAATCTGTCAGTCCCTTTGTACAGGCCACGTACATTACATTATAAAAATGCAAGCGTAAGCAAAATACACGGCGGACACGGCGTGGTCAGTGGATTGCCATTTGAAACAGTTCAACCTACGATCTTACGGGAATCGGGCGCGATCAAACCGTACATTCGCGGCACATAACGTCTTGTAATTACTTATTGTCCAACGCATTTGTGACTAGTGATTACACTATATCGAACCAAAACTTATCTTTTATTTGTCGGGAATCAAACGCCCTACAAATTTGGTCCTTCGAGCCGGATTGAACCAGCTATCTATAACATTTGTTATGGCTAGTGGAGCCCCAAAAATCCGATAACTGGTCTAACTACAGAACTTCAATATCCCCAATGGTTTGTGGACGTCAGGTGACGCCTCACAGTTAAAGGGAAGCTCTGGAGAGTCAACTGAGACGGGAAATAGGCTCAAAGCATTCCCGGATATTTGGTAATTGCCCGTATAAAAGTGGTATTTACACAATGCTTGTTACAATTAGCTTAATTCACCAATCAATGAATAACCGTAGAGCAGCGATACTGCGCGGTTCTGGTTTTAATCGCGCGGGCTAGCAGACCGCCCGCCGCCGCACTGACCCGTCTAATTAGCTTCTGTACCGGCCATTACACGCAGATGCGGATGAAACACGGTGCAAATTAAATTTCATAGAGGTAGCTGGCATTAAACGAACACTGGCGAATTAATGCAGTAGCTTATATAACGTGTAACGTGGATACATCCACGCAGTTTTTTTTATAAAGGACCACACCTGATGATAAGCTAAAGGCAAAGTCTCGGAAAGAGGGTCACCATCGTAAACATGTACCATGTTAACAGTGGTGGCACTCAGCTTGACGGCCTCATCAGATGCCTTTTCACGTCCCGCTTAAAGGACCCGGGACTGTAGGAGAAGGAAACACGTGAGCTGGCAGGGAGTTCCAGGTCTTAATGGTGCGGCATTCTTTTTTTTAAAGAATTGATAATAATCGTAATAAGGTTGTATTTCCTCATCCGGGGTAATACGGAGATACAGTGGTTCCCATAATCGTGGGGGTCATCCCAAATCGAGCTTTTCTGTGGGGATTTCCGTACGGGGAAAAACGCGAGATTGAGTCCTAGAAATCATCTGGATCAACAGAACTGGTTTTTACGTTAGGATAAAAATAATCTTTTTATCCTTCTAATTTATGCTGATAATTGGGATTATCGCAATATTTAGACATATTTCGTATTAGGCGTTTCTCTAGTAGGATATCATTATATGATTGTACATTTTTCTTGTAGGAAATAAGTCGTACAAAGGATTATAATAAAAAAAAACTCTTTTTAATAAAAAGAACATGGCTGTGTTGTCATTATTTTACGATACTTTTGCTAGCTATGAGACCACGTAAAATATCAGCTTCGCATTTAATATCACACCACCGGATTTACGATGTCACAAAACCAGTGTTAAATAGCTAGGAAAGGGTTCTTATCATATACTTTCCATATGTTCATAGTAAGTTATAGCATACTACATAACCTATATTGATCACACAATGTTGATTGAATTATGATAAAACTTTACATTAAGTAGGTTAAGAAAAATAGCTCATGGAAATAATATATTTTTTATGTAAAGGTACATTCTACCAAGGAGATAGGGTTGCACGTTTTGTCAACTGTATATAATTGTACATAGAAGCATGCATATACATAATATTCATGCATACAAATATTTACTCGGAGCGGGAATGAACCCGCCACCTTGAGATAGCAGTCATTCAGTCGCTCTACCACAGTAATAGTCACACTGGTTGCTTACAGTAATGTAGGTTTGACTCATGAAACCTTTTCTTTCTTTTTTAATATCACAATTTTATATACACAAAGAGTACTCAAATTAGAAATTCAAATTGTGAAATCATGACAGCAGAAATTGCGAGCAACAATGCGAACAAAACTGTATACATAGATTAAGAACGGAGTGTGATATAGGGCCGCCATGTCTGAATAAATAAAGATGATTTATGTCTGTATATTATGAGAAGCCTTAACATAAAAATAACCACTCATAGGTTTATTTCTATTATGTTGAAGGTACGCCTCTTCCGATTGTAAATGTGCGTCCGAGGTCACCGAAATACATTAAGGGAATCCTTTTTATAACCACGGAACGGAAGTTTTTCATGCGTGTTTTAATATTAATCAGTTAATTCCTTTGATGTGGGCAGCCAATTACATTTTGAATCAATACATAAATGTACAGAATGATTTTTGTTTACGATAACTGCAGTTTTTCCTTTGAGTTTCATTGTGATGTCTGTTTGATGGCTAGATGGGGACACCGAGGTCCCCATAACCCGAAGGGGACCCATCTCGTAAGAGATGGTCCTGGGTCTGCCGGGGTGCGAGAGATATGCTTCCGGCAATCACACCTCCGGCAACCAAGGACCCAAGACGGCGTGCGTTTTAGTCGGTTCGAGTCCGACATCACCGGCTCCGTGGGGGTGGTATCCGTGGGGATTTTGCGCACGACAAAAAAAACCCTTAAAATATATATTTCTTTCCCTCTAACCCCTCCAACTAAACCGAATTGCTTGTGCTAGGAGTAGGTTCACGGCAGTAGTGTAAAGGCCAGGTTTCGTACCCGGGACTTCTCGATCGTAAGGCCGACTCGTTAACCACTAAGCTACCGACGCTTCATCATGAAAAGCGTATTCTTCTTCATTTTCCTAGCGCAAATCCCAGTCGTATCTGAAGCTTTCAGCTTGCAGTCTGGGGTCCGCTTTACCAGTCTAACTACGGATTTGGCTGAATTTCGGTATTTTCTATGAAGCGACTGCCATCTGACCTACATAGCCCAAAGGCGATATCGAAAAGCATTGCAGTTAGACCAGTGTTTGGACTTTTAAGGGCTCCTGCGTGGCGGCCGCGTTCGCTACGCCATGCGCCACAGAAGCTATCATTGAAAAGCTTATTCGTATCTATTAATATCTAAAATATAACACTACTAATATTGAATGGTCCACGAAGAACCCCACATAAATTTACGCTTTGGGGTGTACTGTAGATAGTACGATTCAAATGTACTTCCTAGAGTTACTTCATTGCTAAGCATCGTCACCTACATCAAAGTTACTGAAAATTTAATTCGTCTGTTCATTTTAATTCTACGATAAACAAAGTGAATTCTTAACTAAGCACTTCTCCGTGGTATGTTTGCAGAAAGCCCTTCAGGAAAGTTAATATTCAAACAAGTTGATGCCTTTCAACCAAAAGGTAATTTTCTTATTCAGTTATTCATCAGCGATTACAATTCATAAGTCTACGACACCGCAATTGCAGACACAGGCTCAGAACCACTTTTTTGTGAAGAATATTGTAAGTTAGTGCAGGTATGATGGACCCGTCATACCTTTTTTTTTTTTTCGTGCGGAAATCCCCTCGGATACCCCCCTGCCGGAGCTGGAAGGGGAGGTTATGTCGGACTCGAACCGACTAAAACCGCACGCCGACTGTGGGTCGTGGTGCTAGGCTGGAGGTGAGGTTGTCATCGACATATATCTCGCACCCCGGCTGACCCAGGGCCATCCCTTACGGTCTAGGCTTCCTCGGGAGGGGAGACAACGGTGTCCCCGACTCGCCCTCGGAATGGGGAGGCGCGCTTTTCAGCGCGCCGTCGCCGTGGCCTGCTTCTGCTGGGGTGACTGGCGGCTTCACCCGTCACCCCCAGGCCCGCGCTCATGGGGGACTGAGGTCAGTCAGTGAGACCCGCCATACCCGGGTCCATCATACCTGCTATATTACTTTTCCTGGGATAGGTACAAGCAGCTGATATCTATCTATAAGTATGTTCCGCCTGTCTACAGGAACCCATGTTCCTATAGGTTGCCAGATTTGGTTCAGCTTTTCAGGAAAGTTGATGCAGTGATGAAAATATTATTTTATATAGCTATCTATAACGTAAAATAAGTTTTGTACAGTCAGCATCAGAAAGATGTTGACGAACAGAGTGCTCAAAATGATCTTAATTAAATTTTTTGACCCCCTTCCAGTTGACCGATTGGTATATATTATTATTGGTATAGTGTATAGTATATATAGTGGTATAGTATATATTGGTATATATTTGGTATTCACTTTTAGTTCGGACAATAATACCATATAAATCAATAAAACAGTTTGTGGCACTTCGTCGTCAAGATATTCATGACGCTGACTGTTCTTTGTGAATACGTAATATTTCAACTATTAAATTAAAATTTGAACAGCATTCGTCAAACCAGCCTTACTATAACTACTTAGATAATTTGTGTACCCGCCCTTCGTGATGTAAAAATAGAAGTATTGTACGTGTTTTGATAATTGTCTACCGAAGGAATATAGGAGCGCCCTTGTTTTGGTAATCACTACTAAGTATTAGTGTTGAATGAGTAATAGAGAGGCGGTCACTCTTGAGCCATCAATTTAGTATTAATGAGGTTCCACCTGTCGATCGGCGGCTACATTTACCTAAATAACGGCGCAAGATTTATTTTTATTCCACTGTTATTTTTGAAATAATAATACGTTTCATCAGAGTCATCAAAATTCAATGTTTAAAAATGGTTGAAAAATCATTCATTGTTTCCAACAGTTCGTAAGAATGTTGGTAGATGGCTCCACCGTCGCCCTTAAAGACGGATATAAAGAGAAGGAAAATTTGAAATGATTCAGGTGTGACTCAATAGCTCAGCTGGAAGAGCATTCCCCCTGTAAGGGAAAGGTCGTGAGTTCAAGTCTCACTTGAGCATTTAATTTTTTCCGATGTTTTTCGAACTTAAAAGTTAGCATAATAAATGCTATAAAAATTCATTCTAATGATACGTTTGTCTGGAAGTTTATATGTTATTTCATAGAACATACTGCGAGAATAAGAAATGGTTTACGATATAGGGCTCCTTAGAGCCCCTCTACGAAGTACGGGCCCTATTAAGTGAGTATAAGTTTTTAATGATAAGATTTTAGTAAAATCAAGTAAGTTGTCTGATCTAATCTAACTTGTACTACTTCACGGAAATTTTCAAATGGTTGTCTCAACGACCACCGGGGGTGACCGTTTTAGCGGAGGCTGTTGGGAATAACCCAAAATATCGACGTCCAGCCGCATCGCAGTACCTAAAGCCGACCCCAACCGAGTTGGGAAAAGACTCAGAGGCTGACGATGAGATCGTACAGTCAGCATCAGAAAGATGTTGATGAACAAAGTGCTCAAAATGATCTTAATCCCTTGGTTGTTCCCCCTTACTGTTGACTTGTTGTGATATTTGATACACACCTTTTTACGGACAATAATACAATTTGAAACAGTAAAACTGTTTATTTTTGCTGTTAATAAGAGAGTTTTAAGATCATTTTTAGACTTTGCAGTCAAGATATTTATGAAGTTCACTATACAATGGGCTTTCATAATTAAAATCGCGTAACTGGCACTGAACACACAAAGGAATCGGTTACCTTGAGTACTCGCAATACATTTAACCAAGTCAAATATTATGCTTTCCGAAATCTTGGCGTGTGTAACTGAAAAATATAATGAAATATAACAAATTAAAGCTAGTGTGAATAGTTGAACACCATAGGCATTATTAACGATGTTTCCAAAGCTTCAGTCATCGTCCACACGCCATAATTATCTATCGCTTATTATATCATAGGCGTAGAAAATAGTTTGGGTATTGGTAATTTCTCTGTTGATTTTCGATACATTTTGTTTATAATAATACGATAGTACTTAATAAAGTAGTTAGATTATTGTTAGATCTTTTGTGTAGAGTATTAAAGTATGGAGTAACAACCTACACAGACACACTTATAGATATAATTCGCAATATCTGAAAAAATCTGATTTGGAGTAAAGAAAATCAATTCCCATTCATATATTTTCATAAGTTCCCGACTGTTTTTAAAACCTGTAAGGTAATACAGAGAAAAAATATTGCAACTAGCTTTTGCCCGCGGCTCTGCCCGCGTGGATGTCGGTTCCCATTTCGTCTTTTTTTCATCTTTTAAACCTTCCCTAGACCTCCACGAACATTTCAAGACCAAGATAAGATAAATCCGTTCAGCAGTTCTCGAGTTTTAGCGAGACTAACGAACAGTACGGTAACATATATATGTTACCGGAAATGTGTATAATCCGGAATTCTATACAATGCCTAGGCATTGTATACAATGCCGAGTGCGCAGCAGGAAATGTATGAAATGGTATCAAAGAATATTGATGGTGGTTATAAAAAATACAACCACTTAGGCTAATGCTGGAGCCTCGCTTTCGCTTCAGTCTTCTAACCTATAATATATCCAGGTCGGGGCGCAGTGTCCACACCACGCAATTTAACTTGGATAGATTAGGTTAGAAGATTATTATCCCGCATTAATCTTCGTGGTTATTTTTTTTTATTCATTCAATAATATAAATTTTCCACAAAATCATCCGCAAATATAGACAATAACCCATTTATTTCACACATTTCCGGTGGAACGGCAGGAATTCTATGTATTAACACACATTTCCTAGGATTTGTATACAATTCCTTGATTTCATACATTTCCGGTAACATATATATATAGATTAGTTACAGTAGATTATCTTAAGGAACACAGGAACAATAGACTAGTGTCTAAATTATTAAATTTTTACTTAAGATACGTCAGTACTAACTGCACTAAGTAGTCTCAGTAGTGACGTATCTTATGTAAAAAATTAAAAATGTAGACGGGAGGCTAAAGTAATTAAAATGTGCACATAAAACTAGCATCAAGCTAAGCTGGAGCGGGCATCCGACTCGCGAACATGATGTTTGAATAATGAAACAGTTGAGGAACATAATTAAGGTTCGCTCCCTCGGCTTAAGTGGAGAAGGATGTAGGTATGGAGCCGCACTCAAGTTAAAAATGGTGAGAAAATGTTCAATATTGTTATACAATCGACGATCTCTGGTGGCGTTGCGGTAGAGCGTTCGACTTAAATATGTCTGGGTGTTTTGTGTTTTTATAGTGTACTAGCTTTTGCCCGCGGCTCCGCTCGCGTGGTTGTCGGTTCCCGGCAATTATTCGATTTTTTCTCAACGTACAAACCTTCCCTGGACTTCCACAAATAATTCAAGACCAAAATTAGCCAAATCAGTTCGTGCGTTCTGGAGTTATAGCGTCAGGAAGGAAAACCCGACTTATTTTTATATAGTAGACTAGCTTTTGCCCGCGGCTCCGCTCGCGTGGATGTCGGTTCCCGGCAATTATTCGAATTTTCTCAACGTACAAACCTTCCCTGGACTTCCACAAATAATTCTAGACCAAAATTAGCCAAATCGGTTCGTGCGTTCTGGAGTTATAGCGTCAGGAAGGAAAACCCGACTTATTTTTATATAGTAGATA
Source organism: Eilema sororculum (assembly GCA_914829495.1). Lineage (NCBI taxonomy): Eukaryota > Metazoa > Arthropoda > Insecta > Lepidoptera > Erebidae > Eilema > Eilema sororculum. Next base: position 18,268,182 of record OU618545.1, on the reverse strand, counting down.
TACGTGTTTTATATAGGTACTTATTGTTCATCCAGACATAAAATGTACATTAAAAAAATAACTTATAAATTGACGTCTAAAAATGCCGCAGTGGAGTTTGTTGCGCTGTTTCTTTTCCACCAGCGCCTTGGAAGCGGTGGTAAACTTAGATTAAGTAGAATTATAATTGACGTCAATAAGAAACAATTTTATTGTTCAACATTGAGAATAAATGACATTGACTTTGACTATGACTATAAAATGTATTAATTACCTACCTAAGTACATTTCCCAAAGCGCAAAAACATTGGTTAGTTCGTGTTTCCATAGATACAGCATAGTTTAAAGAACTCTTTCATTTACTGTGCATATGGTATGAATATAAATTTTTTTTTTTTCAATCCCAGGTTTACCATGGCACACACCAATGACTTGTCGATGCTTTTCGAAGTTATGTGTGTATTTATCGCAGGTTTATAAGTGCCCGGTTAATGGCAATAGGCTCGCCACCTATTACATTGGGACCTAAACATAAACTGGCGAAATGTGGGCGCTAGCTCTGCCTACCCCTTCGGGGAATATAGGCGTGAGTAAATATTATATACCTACCTATATAAAACATGTAACTACGTTTGGTTGTGCCTCAAATATTCAAAAGATTTATTATACAATCCACTTCAAATATGGTTTTTATCTAATTTTCGCTTTCATTCAGATTCTGTAGTATTTTTTTTATTCCCGGCTGAATCCGAGATCTGGACTACCAGTATTATTAGATATATTTTAACAAATTACCATTTAAAGACATTCGAATATCAAATATTTCAGCCATATCAAAAGGTATTCACAACAATGCGTAAGCAATTCCATGGTGTTCCGGGACGCCGATAGATGTAACCCCCAGATATGGCACCCTTAATGGAGTAACACCATCCTACTTTATGGGGCTTTTAAAGTTGCCTATTCACGTGACGATTCCATGGCTTTTCATAAAACGCTGTGGTGAAAATATCCGTGAATTCAATTTATATTAAGGGTAATTTATTGTCATCGTGGGTTTTATATTATTGTCAGGGCAGGGTATATTTGTTATGCTGAAAAAGTGAAAGTTTGCGAGGTTGGATGGATAAAACGCACGAGTGGATCTGGATAAATTTTGACACAGAGCTAGATTTTTTAAGACTAGTAAATTATTAGTACTTACCTATGTACAGTCAGCATCAGAAATATGTTGACGTACAAGGTACTGAAAATGATCTCAATTTCGTTTTTTTACTCCCTTCCAGTAGACTGATTGTTCTGATATTTGGTGATATTATACACACCTTTAGTTTGGGCAGTGATACCATATAAATCAATAAAACAGTTTGATTTGCTCTTAATACGAGAGTTTTAAGGTCATTTTGAGACTTTGTCGTCAAGATATTTATGACGCTGACTGTACTATTTCCGCCAAGGCTCCAGCTAAGTTAAATTTATTGTGTTATGAGTAGGTTAATACCCATCTGCCAACATCTTTATGGAATAAAAGAGGAGGGTATGTGTATGAGTGGGTTCACGTCGGTAGTGTGATGGCCATGATTCTAACCCCAGACCTCTCGATGGTAAGGCCGACACCTAAACCACTAAGCTACATCTGTATTTCTATGGCACATATAGGCTACTGGCTTTTGCCCGCGGCTCCGTCCGCGTGGATGACGGTTATCGTGACCAAATATAGCCCATGTCCTTTCTCAAGGTCTTAATCTGCCCCTATACCAAATATCATCAAAAGTGTGTTTCTTTCCTTTCTTTCTATTCATGAGAGGTGTTGCTGACATCAGTATGTGCTTAATAACAATGCTAACAGTGGCTCATCAGGCAGGAAACATTTGCGTACGATGCAAATATGGTAATTGTCCTGCTAGATAAATATATCCTCGTTGTTATAAAACATATTATGTTAAAATCATTTAAACACAACATTTTATTTTACTTATTTTGTAAAGACCAAGAGTCTATAATATGAGGTACTTCAAAAGGTGCATTGGAAGGTTCCCACAGGATTGGTAGCACGTGTGACGTCTCTGGTGCTGCACACGTTTAGGTATATACCATGGTAACCACTTCCCATCAGGTGGGCCGTGTGCTTGTCTACCACCTAAATGGTATGAAAAATGTCACAACCATCCACATACACATCGGAGCTCAGGATCCGCCTTCCGATTCTTCCTTCTCCACTTCGTACGAGCCTGAGCATCCATGGTAGTGAGACCATATGCACGCATGTCACCCAGTCAAGTCAGGACTTCTTGGGCATACCCCTTTTACCCAGACCCGGTGGGGGTGCCATTGCCAGGTATTTGTTACCCACGTAGCTTGGCGGTTCCGCAAGACGTGGCCGCACCAGCGGAGGTGGCTCTCTTGCATTTCATCTGCGATGTCACGGACTTGGAGGCTGCCGCACATCCACCGTAGCATTTTCATCTCTGTGACACACAGCATCTGCTTGTGTCGCTCCAACCGTGTAAAAGGGCAGGCCTAATGATCGTCTTATAAACCTGTTCTTTCAGCCTAACTGGCATTTTAGGAACACATGTGACGCCAGTCAGTTCTCGCCACTTAGCACGCGGATGCAATACGTGCCTTGACGTCGTAGTCGATGTCACTAGTCACGTGAAGTATAGATCCCAGGTACTTAACCTGATCTGTGCACTCGACCTAGCCATCGCCTATGCGGATGGGTGTGGGATCTGTTGAGTTAAACGCCAGGTATTCTGATTTCGCCACATTTAGCTTCAGCCCGCCGTTCTCAAGCGCCTCCTTCCACACTTTCACACGTCGCACCAATCTGTTCCCGTCTGCGTCCATTAGAGCAATTTCATCAACATACATAAGCAACCTTGGAGGCTGCTCATGTGAGTTTTTAATACTGTCCGACAAAACGTCTAATACCAAGCTGAACAGGTAAGGACTAAGTACGGATCCTTGGTGTACCCCGACGGTGGTGGGGAAGGTTTTCGTGTCGCCAACAGCGGTCCGAACCCCTGAATCGGAATCGTGGTTCATGTAAACGTTCATGGACTCCTTTGGACCGAAATGGTATAAAGAAATTATCTACTTCATAATCATCTTCGTGAGTCCCAGTAGCATCTGAGACTTTCACCAAGGAGCCCGGAGTTCACCTTCCGGCTTTTACTTTTCTACTTCGAAAGGTCTTGGGCTTAGAAGCAAAAGCTTGACACGTTGAATAAGACGTAGGTGTATGACCACTAAGACCTATAGGCCAAACCTAGTAGCCGGTACCCCTACTGATTAGTGAGCTCTGGTACAGCCTTTATCTCTAAACCAAAACAAAGGAATTACCGAACCCTGGGCGTTAAGTTAAAAAGTGAAAAAGACGCCGAGATTACAATAATGGTTATTGTATTTATAAAAAGGCGCATGCTAATTCTTTCTCATAAAGACAGAAATAGCATGCGCCTTTTTCCCTTTTACTGAAAATCTAAGTTATTGTGTGAATCTACTTCAGAAATATTTCAGTACCGAGTGAACCTACTTCAGAAATATTTCAGTACCAAAGGAATTCCTATTATATCGAACACTACATTTTCTGTTATACAATGGCCCTTAAAATACTTGTTCGAACGAGCATTCTTCGCGTAGCCATCTGGTATTTCTTAATGGTACAAATACATTCTTCGTAGACTGCTACGAATTGCTACGAACGTATCTTAAACTACGTACACGGAGGGAGGAATGTCTGTAATTTATTGCCTAACCCCTGTTGAGGCTCGTACATTTATGAATTTATTGCTTTTAAAACGAACGCAACGAACGAACGGAATAAAGAATTTTGTTATTTAGAACAAAGATTTGTATAAAAACCTCGAATAATAATATGATTGTAATTTTTTGTACATATTATTTTGGAATGTGTGAATGTGCAAGAAAAGTAAGCGCTGTTGTAAGTTGCATCATATAGTATTTACATAACGGGCAAGAACTAGAGCGAACTCGTGAAAGAGGTTCCAATGCTACGTAACAACGCGCAGATAAATCAATGAGATACGTTACCATGAGTGAGTATGTTGATAGTCTCGTTGTGGAAGTAGAAGAGGCTGCCGACGCAGCCAAACCAGCTCTGCAGCGGGCGGTAGCCGGTGAGCACGTACGGGTTGAACTGCAGGTGCTGCGGCATGTCCCGCCAGTGCAGCAGCTCCACGCCACCCGGCACCGGGACCTCCCCGCCGTTGGCCGCGTCCTTCTTCTCCGCACCATCGCCACTCACCACTTCGGCCTCCTTCAACCCCTCACGCTCCTCATTATCACAGATACGCTCTAACGACTTTTTCCTCTTCTTAGGACCTTTCCCGTTCACTTCTTGAATTGACATATCGAACATTTTTGTACATGTATCACTCTCGCTCTGAACGTCCCTCATAATAGCGTGCTGGCGTAACGCTTTCCGCGTGCAACGGGAGGCTGCGATACAGCTCTATTCTCCGCTACGTTGTGCACCCGCATGGCCAGCGTCGACGGAAGTCGTCGAGTTTTGTACAAATATCACAGTTACAGCATTAATTTGGAGCGTGGTGGTGTCGCGGCCGATTATCGTGGCGGTTTTCTGTTAGTTTCCAGTGGCGACGTGCTCGCACGCGGCCGCGTCTCGTCGCGGCGGGTCGGGGCACGGCCGGCAGGGCGGGCGCGGGAGCGCGCGACTGGCCGGGCGCGCCGCACACCCCGGCACACGCCGCGCCGCCACCCGCGCACCCCCTCGTGCCACTCCGCACATTTGCGCACTGCGCAAAGCTGATCAGCTGATTCCCGCCAGAAGGTCGGCCCGCTCCCTTTCCTCGACGCACTTTCACTCAAAGCTGCACCAGATTCCCCAACATCGTTAATGAAAGTTTGCATGCTCTGATTTTCCCATTCGTAGCGACCTGAATGGCCACCATCGTGGCATCGGTCAAACTCTTTACTTCACAATAAGTCAGAACTTATTAGTTATGTTTTGATATCCTGCGCGGTTTCTAAATATCGGTTGCCCAAAGGACATGCGAACAGGATATCTGTCAATAAACTAATGGAATAAATTAAGTTCACTTCGTGTCGGGCAAATAACATCAATATAAGCAGGACATCGTTTTTTCCTGTACAAAATGTATGTAAAATGTAAACAATGAAGAAAACGGTCATTATATTTTAATCGAGCTCTAAGTATAGAGAAGAGAATATAAGGATTATAGCAATTGAACAAGTAAAATAATGACACCGATTCTATTGTTGCAAAATGTTATTAGTTTGATAGGACTAAAATATCCCCATCTCGATTTCTGCCAAGGGTAACACAAAGTTGTTCCATTCAATGACGTATCTATAAAATAATACATCATTGACATAAGACACATTTTGCCACTCGTCATGACATGCAAACATTACATAGGAAGGTACATGAGGTTAAATTAAATTGAGTTGTAACAATTACTAAAATAGAAGGTAATTTAGAACAGACACATAAATATGCATAATTATAAACACATGTGTTCCTAGTAGGTATTATCACATTAAAATACATTTTTAAAATTTTATGAGTGGGAGGCAATTTTTTTTAAGAAATAATAGACGGAGTAGAAACTCTCTTCTATCAACCACTTCCGTAAACATAACGAAGGGGTAGGCAGAGGTGCTAGCACCCACATTTCGCCAGTTTATGTTTAGGTCCCAATGTAATAGGTGGCGAGCCTATTGCCATTAACCGGGCACTTATAAACCTGCGATAAATACACACATAACTTCGAAAAGCATCGAAAAGTCATTGGTGTGTGCCATGGTAAACCTGGGATCGAACCCGAGACCTCGTCTCAGCAGTCCATTACTCATACCACTAGGCTACCGCACTTGCGTAAAGCATTACAGAATTTCTGATAGGTACGGAAAATTGGTAAAATCCACGGGCAACGCATTTTATATGAGCGGTGCCATGCACACCATGAATAGTCAGCATCAGAAAAATGTTGACGAGTAGAGTACTCAAAATAATCTTAAAACCAAAATTTCAATATTATATTGATAACTAGAGTATTCAAAAAGTTGTAAGCATCCAGAGTGGTCAGACTATCTTAGCAATCGGTCTTCCAGAAACATGTAAGTAAGCAGAGTGTTTATATTCATATACACATCACGCTAGTCAATGGTATCTAATCAAACAAAGTTTCAAAATATCTGGACAATGTCATTTAATCGCATTTTGCATCCCTTTTTTACTTATTTAGCCATCCTTTTCACATGATGGTGGGATAATGAGAGATAGGTGTATAAGTTAGAAAAGGATAGAAAATGTGTCAAATTAATGACAATTTCTTTTGTATTTTTATAGTTGCCAGTTGCTTAAGACATAAACTATCCACTTGTATTGGTGAGAAAAGGGTATGAATACGTAAGAAATAAATACTCGTATGATGTGTACATTACTTGAAACCATTTACTTACAACTACTTACGTACTAGTTATCTGCCGTAGCCTAGTGGTATGGGTAATGGACTGCTGAGACGAGGTCTCGGGTTCGATCCCAGGTTTACCATGGCACACACCAATGACTTTTCGATGCTTTTCGAAGTTATCTGTGTATTTATCGCAGGTTTGTGTGTCCGGCTAATGGCAATAGGCTTGCCACCTATTACATTGGGACCTAAACATAAACTGACGAAAAGTGGGTGCTAGCACCTCTGCCTACCTCTTCGGGGAATACAGGCGTGAGTTTATATGTATGTTTATGCAAACTTCCACGGAAAATCGGTTTGAACAAGATCTAAATTCGAAACCATAATACGATTTATATTAATACTAGCTGTGCCTGCGATGCGACTTAGTCCGCGTGGACTTATATCTACATAAGTAGGTTTCAAGTAATTTACACATCATACGAGTATTTATTTCTTACGTATTCATACTCTTTTCTCACCAATGCAAGTGGATAGTTTATGGCTTAAGCAACTGGCAACTATAAAAAATACAAAAGAAATTGTCATTAATTTGACACATTTTCTATCCTTTTCTAACTTATACACCTATCTCTCATCATCCGACCATCATGTGAAAAGGATGGCTAAATAAGTAAAAAAGGGATGCAAAATGCGATTACAAATGACATTGTCTAGAGATTTTGAAACTTTGTTTGATTAGATACCATTGACTAGCGTGATTGTGTATTGAATATAAACACTCTGCTTCCTTACATGTTTCTGGAAGACCGATTGCTAAGATAGTTTGACCACTCTGGATGCTTACAACTTTTTGAGTACATACTCTAATTATCAATATAATATTGAAATTATGGTTATAAGATTATTTTGAGTACTCTACTCGTCAATATTTTTCTGATGCTGTCTATACACGCAGCTCGCTTTAAACATCTCAAGTCGAGGTACTGCGGTTCTAAAATGGCCACTTTGAGCAATTTTGCCAGAAACGAGTCACTTTGTGAATTGTCAGCAGATCTCAATGGATCAAAGACTTTGAATACACTATGGATGGATGGAATGGATGGACAATAATCTCGTGCGTGAGATTACTTTTTTTTCGCCAGATGGCGCTGTACGCAAGCTCCATAAACAAAGGTTTAAGTTAAATAATAATGGCTAATTTATGAAGAAAACATAATACAAAACGTTTGTTTTTCTTAACTTCTTTATATTATAGTACATTTGTTAAAAAAAAAAGCAATAGGAATTGAGCTTTCGATTCATTAGTGACAGCTAAGCAATTCATCATTTTGTTGGCCGTTTTACGGATTTACATACAAAACCGATAAGAATGGTTATATAATTGAATGCAATTCATATCAATGTGTGACCATTTTACGATTTTCAATATGATTCATATTAATCTCCTAATTCGATTCCTCAAAAGCTTACTTCTTAGGCCCGTATTTTAGAATGAAACCCAGCCTGAATCACGATTTATCGAATGATAGATTGTATAGATAGATTGATAGTTTGACAGACATATGGCCTATACAATCTATCCTCAGATAAATCGCGATTCAGGCTGAGTGCCATTCTAGAATACGGGCCTCAGACTCGCTGGTCATTCATTACTTTAGATACCTAATATATTGATATAAATAAGAAATAGCAAGGGGCCTAAGATACTCCCTTGCGGAACTCCGTAAGAGTTAAGCCTGGGTTCAGGGTCAAACGATTCGATAAGTACTATTTGTGATATCATGGAACTTGTTAACTCTAACGATTTGCTTTTTGCCACATACATATGATTGAAACCATTTTAGAGCTATACCACGAATTCCAAAAGTGGAACAGGTTTTTAAAGAAGTATTCTGTGATTTACAAAATCGAAGGCTTTATTTAGATCCTAAAAAGTGCAACTGAAGGAGTTTTCATGTTAATTCTATTATTATTTATTGATCTTGTTAAAACAAATATTGTAAGTTGAGTTGATTTATTTCTCCTAAATCCGAATTTCTCTTTAGTTAATACATCAAAAATGTATCTAAGAAGTTTAAAACTCCCTATAGGCCGATAGTTATTTTTTTGTGTTTTAGAACCCTTTTAAAAGGGAGCGACCCCTGTACCGACCTCTAGTGCAACTCCAAAGCAAGGTGTTAAATGGGTTGGCTATGTCCAGGGACACCGCCAATATCACCTCGCCACGGGTAACCGATTCCCTCGCCAGAGTTCTCACGCACAACCGTCCTTCTGCGAGCAAGTAATCCTCGAGAAGGAGGCAGGGGGTCTCTTCCTTCCCGCGGAGCTTGCAATTCGCAGAGGTGACTCAGGCGATGGAGGTCGCTCATCGCACAGCGACTCCGCCCTCCACGAGCGCGGGCCTTTGGGTGAATATCAGTGAAGCCACCTGTCACTCTAGCAGAAGCCGGCCGAGGGGGTAACACGATGTGCGCTTGCCCCTATCCGAAGCAAGATCGTGACACCGTGGTCCTACATCCGAGAGGGCTAGTGTGAGATTGCTAGTGGCATGGAGAGCGGAGAATTTTTTTATTAATCTATTCTATATTATTATCAATTTGTTACTTTGTTACTTTGCAATATTCTGATAACTAAAGGTAGGTTCTCACCAACAACCCATTTATTTTTTCCGGTTTAGTACCGCCTACTATCAAACGTGTTTCGATCTTTTCAGCATAATCGTGGTTCCATGTTCGTCGTGTTTCTTATTTTTAATAATATATTTTATTTGGTTTTCAGTTGTATTGTTTTACTTCGCAGTCGGGTTTTTGTTTTCTTAATACTTACCTTTATTTCAAATTTTTTAGTTAACATAATATTGCGAAGCATCAAATTACAATTTTCATTTCATTTATTAAATTTTTGCTCATTTCTCCGGTTCTACTCAACCGATTGTCAATCAAAGAAACGTCAGATTTTAAGTCTGACCAAGACCATCTAAACAAATTGTAACTTTATCGAAATCCATTCTTCAGTTTTTGCGTCCCTCGCAGTCAAACAATTTTTATATAGGGTACGGTGTCTCACAGTGAACCGGGTAAATTTCAAAGTCTTGTAGCGTGCTCGTTTTCCGATGAATGGCTTAAATTTTTTGTGTATTGTTAGTGAATTTATTTGGCTACAATTATACAATTACTTATTGTTTAAATTCCTTTTGGTTTCAGAGTAATGAAAGAATTTATGGAAAACCAGATTTGGTTCAATGTGTCCATCGAGATGTACACATTTAACCGGGGTATTTTCCACATTGAACCACCTTATTAGCCAGATATATTTAGACTAATTTGCATTTAAATTACTTTATAATAAAATAAAAAACTTGAGTTCGATATTAGATATTTACCTACTTTTTACTATAGGTGCCTTTACTGCCCCGTTTCAAAAATACACTATTTTTGAAACAGGGCAATAAAGGCAGGTTCCTTAAGCGTTGTAGTTACAGCAAAAAGTTATTTCCGTGTCAGTTATTATTTACGAATTTCTGGTAAAATGGACTTAATAGAAGCTTAATTGTCAATAATCAAAACGCGGGAGCTTCATCAATGTGATTGGCACAATGCCGTAATGGAGCCAAAATGCAGCTCTCGCGTTCCTATTATTGTCAATTATGCTCCTAATAAGTACATTTATCACTATTAGAAGACAGTTTACCAGAAATTCTCAATTATCGAAGACACGAATTTTCTCAGCTCACACTAAGAACGACATACAAATATTAGCATCAAACTGAAAATTTACAGGTAAAATCTATTTTTATTTACTTTTCAGCCAATCCTACCCACTTCCTATCCAAAACAAGAAGTTTAATCATTGTACATTGGGATTTTCTTGCTGAAATGTATGGGAAATGTTTTTGGCAATTTCTGTCTTTCCTAGTACTCAAAGCTAAAATGGCCCCATAGTCTTTTGGTCCCCACATGAAATAGGCATCAAAAAATTTTTTTAGACTTTAGCATTTTTCTTGCTGACTGTACGATTTTTCTCCAAAATCTGTGAATACAGTTCAAAATTGGGAATTAGGGAAGGTCTCCTAAGAACATTTTACTGTAACTACGACGGTTAAGGTCTACTACTGCCCCGTTTCAAAAATACACCCTGTAGAGCTTCATGGTTTCAGAATGTAATGAGTCTTCCTTAGTAGGTACCTACTAACACTACCTAACAGAACAATATGTTTTGTCTCAAAATACCTACTTAACTCTAAAATCTTATACAACCTAAAGAAGGTACGTTATGCATCATAAAACAAAATAATCAAAATAATTACTATCTCAGTCTACATTTTAACCACTGCTGGTACACAGTGAACCATGGTTCAAATTGTACCACCCAAAAGTGGCTCATTGTAGGACAGACCACGTTTAATAATTAACCTCATAATTTTACTGGGAAACAATATCGTAGTGTAACGAATTACGATGCATTTATATGTTGGATTATTATGTAAAACAGGGTTTATATAAAGAAACCAATATCATTTACAGCAAAAGCGTGAAAAAAGAAAGAAACTTGCAGAAAAAACTAACTTTTTGAGACAATTTTCGTAAAAATGCTTCTTACAAAACCTCTTCGCCCGCTATCGCCACGCAAACTAGTGGGCAGAAAGGGAAGGTAAATACGTCTTTTTTAGCCATATTAGCCCAGTTTGGCAATGTCGCATTTCCGAAATAAGTAGGTGGTTAAATGTAGCTGCCTGGTTCATTGTGAGACACCCGACCCTACCCAGTGTCACTCACACAATCACGACGAATCAATCCTCGCATGATAAAATATATCAAGCCTTTCAGGCTGTACGGCTTGCCAAAGAAATGGACATACATAGTCTCGAAAAACATTACCCTCCTTCCTTCGGCAATCGGGTAAAAACCAGGAAACTAAAAACTAAACTCTTTTCCAAACTACCTAACATTTAAACTCTTTCTCTGTTCCGTGTGTTAACCAGTAGGTATTCCATAATAGAAGTAATTGTAACGTTTTATATTTTAATTTTAATTTGAGTATTCAATATAATCACTTGAGATAGTGTTCTGCAGATAGGTGGTGACATTTATTTTATTTTCGTTAGTTATGTAATCTCAAAAACCTTTAAATTTAATTTTGTGAACGTACCCATAATGCTTAAAAGGTTGGCAGAACTGCGTCTAACTAAAGTGTGAACAACTGTCGCTAGATGGCAGCATCATGGTAACATCCTGCACAATTTAGTCATTTCATTACGTTTTTAAATATTTTTTTGTAAATAGAAGTAATTTAGATTCCTTGTTCCAGAGAAAATGTCTATAATTTATAGTTTTTGGTTTATTATTTTTAGAAATAGGTAATATATTTTATAAATAGTTTTCTTTTTACGGAAGAGAAACTGAGTTACGTTTTACGCCATCGCACTGCGTTCAACCAACCAACAAGCATCTGTCTAGGATTCGGATCGATGTTCGGGCCTTTATTGCGAAGAAGCATTCTTCAAGGTTCTGCATCACGAACTTGGAACTGTCTTATTAATTTCACTCAACTACTTTGGTGTAAATTGAAATATTTACGTGAATTGAGGGTAAGTTATATTAGATATTGTTTAGTATTGTAGCGTGTACTTAGGGCTCCAGCGTAGTCACATAGAAACCAACATGGCGTCAGCATGTATAATGTAAATAACTTGACATTTATGTCGTGTCCACATGATTGAATCAGATAATACAGTTTTTATATCGTAAACACAGAATTCTATGTAGATTGATGTAATTTTATAAAGATCTGGCACAGTATTGATTTCGCGCACTGCTACTGAGAAGTTCGTGTTAATCTATTATGTTTGCAGCTGTGATAAAATTGTCGCATTGATATTTTGATGTCCAGTAAGCATTTGTTTAGAGTATTTTTGTGGATGATATTTTCAAATACAAATTTTTTTGCTTGTCCAAATAGTAGTAACTTTTGACGATTGATACATATCGTAACTTAATGCAGTGTAATAAAAATAGCTGATAAGGAACTGTTATGACCAACCAATATTTCTTTTCGAGTCAATAGTTTGTAATGATTAGAATCATTAATTTATGTTAATCATTACTGACAGTGTGTAATTTCATTAACTTTTACTAAATTTGTTTGATAAATAGTAGAGTAATTTTAGACACCACCATAGGAAAACGATTAGGGATATTATTATTATTATGTCATATGGTCAGTCTTCCTATTGCTTAGCTGGAAATGTTCAACAAGCCTTTACACCATAGCCTAACGTAAAACAGGAGTTATTATCAAGATCATTAGGCTGAAATTCAAGTATTAGTCTCAAAATTCTAGATCATTATGCTATTGTTTGTCTAGTTACATATGCTTATTCAGAGTGCATGTCAGTGTGAAGTAAATTTCCACTTTGCACCTTTGACTTATTGTCAACGGCTTACAAAATTTATGTTTTTCAGCTTAAACCTCTTGGATACGAGTTTTGGTATCTTTCTCATGGTAAGTGGAAGTACCTGATGTACTTTCCTAAGATGGGAATGTCAAAAATAAGCTGTCATAATATCCAAATGTATCAGAATTATGAACACTTATTTTTGATAGTCACAGTGCATGTTCGTTTTGTTTATGGAATGGCTTTATGCTACATTATTATTAAATCATATTTACCATGAAAATATAAATATCATTAATTTGTTACTAATTTAAAATCATGTGTGTTTAGTGTGAGACATGTGAGTTCAATTCTTGAGGTATCTGAGGGGTCCAATTATTTATTTTTATATAACCCGTACATACTTGATTCTGGACTTCATTGCGTGTGGTGGGTTAAATGAACTATACTTTGAACCGAACTTAATGGTGGCTCGTAAGTTCGTACAAGTGCAGGTTCAGGCCAATGGTGTTTGAGAAAAAATAACGAGCAATATGTTATTGGCCTGAACCCACACTTGTACGAATTTCAGAGCCGCACTTAAGTTTGGTTCAAGGTATACCAATGAGCCAATGATTTTAAATTGAAATCTTATTTTCATGGTATATGGGCCTTGTTAAAATTGATTAAAGGTACTGATAATACTACCATATCTTGCCTCTACATGTTAAATAATCACTTTATTAGGATTGATGTTTGTCAATTCATATTAAAACAAAATATTTGTCAAGTTTTAATAGTTTGATTTACATGGTTTCAATTTCATTAATTAAAATGACATAACCATTTAACCTTCTATATTTAAGAGCAAACATTAATTAATAATAACCTTCACAAATAACCTTAAACCTTGAATTAGATATTAGACAGTTATTTATTAATGAAATCTGTTTTATTTAGTCAATGCTTAAATTAAGAACAAAACATTGTTTTTAAATATAAGTTGATAATTATGTTGCTAATCACCAATTGATTAGTAACAATATCTGCTTACACAGCATACAGTAACAGCCAGTCTTATGGTACATGCACAAACAGTTATATTCCAACTGGCCAGTAATGGTTAATATTTTTAGCTTAGCCATGCACAGCTTTTCTGCCTTATTTTTCCTTCTGTATAAATTCTGAAAATGAGCTAGCTAGAAATTATATCATTTCTGCTTTTTGGAATACCAAACAGCAAAATGAGAGAGCTTGTTTATATCCAACATTGGTTGTATCAACATCTACTTACATTCTCATACCTAATCAATAGTTCAGGTTTTATCATTTAACATAAACATTCAACATTAATTTTGATCAAGGTGGTGTAAGACGTGTGCTGTGCCATGAAGAGAAAAAAAATTTTGCACTCAATTTTAAATTAGGAAAGAAAGGTGTACTCTGGTACTCATTGTTTGTCTCACTTTGTGAAACAGCTGTTGGGACTGGTTTTCCAAATTTGAATAGTTTGAATTTTATTGAATTTCTTTGAACTCAATCCAAAGTTTCAATAACTAGTGTTCATGTAGACCATAACTAACATACATAAACAACCTCTGTCTTGCTGGTGATGTTTTTTCCTTCAGTAGTATAATAGATAAGTAAATTGATTATGTTGATTTGTTTTTGCAGATGCCGCGTACAAGAAGGAAGCACTATACTTCTCACTCGAGGTCACGATCGAGATCGTACGAGGCAAAACGCCGACGTCTAGACGACGGCTCTACTGAAGGAACATATAGGAAACGAAGCAGAAGCAGGGAGAGAGACAGGTCAGTCACCTTTAATTTTTATTTGCATCATTATTATTATCCTAATTACTCAGCTGGATCCAGTTGACTGCTGTTCGCTGTTGGATGAGTACATTGTGGGCCTTAGCTGTGATCCCAATATAGTTACTTCACTATGGAGCCTGGGATCTTAGCCCATATTTATTTGGGCTAGGCTAAAGTAAACTGAAAAAAAAACCCTTTTCAGTGCTGTACATAGGCAAGGTGTAGGATATTCATTTCATTCACAAGTTCAGTTTTTCAGCCAAGCAAACTTGGTGCAGTGCAGGCTCTATAAAGTAATATAGGTTCCAAAATATCTGACTGGTAAGGTGATGAATGGCATATCAACAAAGTAGTAACTAATTAAACAATACATATTAATGAAAATATTTTTATAACATACATACATAAACTCACGCCTGTATTCCCCGAAGGGATAGGCAGAGGTGCTAGCACCCACATTTCGCCAGTTTATGTTTAGGTCCTATACACACATAACTTCATCGCATCGATAAGTCATAGGTGTGTGCCATGGTAAACCGGGGATCGAACCCGAGACCTCGTCTCAGCCGTCCATTACCCATACCACTAGGCTACCGCATCTGTAACATATCTGTAATCTGTATATAATATATCTGTAACACAAAGGTATTTTTAACAATATTTTTGTCATTGTGACCTTCAATTACGTGAAATACACCTGTACCAGTATGTATAAAAATAAATATATTCAAATAATATACATAATTATGTATGACGGCCAGTATGTATAAAAACCATATCACATCCTGACTTGCCTGTATTTGTATGAAACTTATTAAGAAGACTAGACTTATTTAGTAGTAAAATTCAGCACTACTTCCATTTATTAACTTATCAGTAACGTATCATAAAACCGAAATTCAAAATCCCGAAGTTAAAAAGGTCGAATGAACGAAATACCGAAGTACGGATATACCGAAGTTCAAAATCCCGAAAATTAGATTATGATACATTGCGGATGGGAGGCGTTCTCGTTTAATTTTATAGTTATCTTTTACAACGCAGCATAAAACCTTACATTTTATTCGTGTAACTCCTACTTCATGTATTAGCAGGTCGTTTTTATAACCATTCATACCAAACCACCCCAAACCTAGTTCACAGAATTTTGAGGTTCGGGATTCTGTAGTGTATTTTCAACATTCGGTTAAACTAGCATAAACATTCGGTCAAACGAACATTCGTGATTTTGAATTTTGGTCTTTAGAGCGTCGGTATTATGAGCTTTTCAGGTTGATATTTACCCATGTTGTCATATCACGCTAACCATTTATTACTTCAGTAGGTCTTACTTACTTGGAGAATCCTAAAGATAATTCGGCTCTGCGTTCCCGTAAAAGTTTAGTTATGAGTAACGTACATCAACACGTTTAAATCAACGAAAATCATTGAATGACGTGATGACGCGGTTTAGTTGACCTTGGTTTCTGTCATAGGTGAAATTCGATCTTATGGTGCTCTAATTTTGAGTTTACTACTCTGTGGATATGTAGGTATACTACATACATCAATAAACAACTAAATTGCGCATGGATTTCACCTTTGCATCTATCCAATATTTGAATTGTTACAATGCGTATTTACGAGACGTCAGAATTATCAGGCCAGGCGCCAATTATTGAGAACACACAAATAACAGCATCGTACATGGTCGAAATAGACATTACAATAACATTGGCTCCACTTGGGTTAGCGCTATTGTTCCCAAAACACCTTGTGGATCCTAAAACAGTTCATATAGCACTCAAAACACCTTGATTAACTGTTGTAGATCCTAAGACAGTTCATATAGCAAAGCATTATTGACCCTGAAGCCTTGCAATATTAAAATGTCTACAAAAGACGATTGGATTATCACTGGAACCATAAAGACTACTAGCCGATCGAGCTCCCACCATGAGAGACCTAAGAGCCAAACCCGTCTTTCATCCGGTGGTTTGAGAAAGATTAATTTGACAGGGTACAATGCAATTGATATTGATACTGCGTATTACTACTACCAGTAAGGGGTCCACACACCAAAGTGGCAAATGCACTAAAGCAGGCAATTTATCTACATATACATAACAAATGCTTCTCTGGTCAAGAAGCATTGTTGGCTTGGCAATTTGCTGTATAAGCATGCGCAACAATCCTTCCTGCCATGGTGCCATATGGTAAGCATGTAAAATGCACAAGGACAATAAAACCTCGTCGTTTTTCCGTCGAGGGTTAAAAATAGATAAATATTTACCGCAGGGAGAAAACTTGAACGTCGAGCACGTAGCAAATTATAGCTGCCGCGTTAAACCGCAGTCCCTCACGCTTTCTAATTTGTTTGCGAGTAGTCTTTATTCACGTAATCAGAACATATTCCGATAGCTAACACGTAATCATGTAACTGAATCTAAGTACATGATTGGTTATGACTGAATTTATAAAACTGCAAACTGCAAGTTCTCTATTTTATAACATAACATTAATTCGACATGCTCCGTTGACGGCAATATTATTACGACGACCTATTTCGTGGTACCTAAAATCATAGTAGGCAAAATGTGAGTAAATCATCTCTGCCTACCCCTTCGATGATTTACATGTGTGAATATATTTAAGTTTATAATTTTTCACCTGACCGCCCGTAGTTTTTCAGCTCAAGAACACATTAACGACATCATTGTATTGTATACTTATAACATTTCCATTAAATATGAGAAAATACTATAAAGGTACTACGCTAGTATTTGTATATTGTCTACTGCCTATGTACTGCAATATAATTCATAAGAATAATGCCCCATCTGTATTATTTTTATCGAAATACTTGCTGCACTCTGCCGCGGCGTGCTACACTAGCGACATCTACTGAACAACTTATAAATCGGCAAGCAAGTTATGTTGAGTTATTAGCAACGTTTTCAGCTACTCTGCGCTAGATGTCGCTACACATACTATTCATGTTATAAACTGAGTAACTTCAACTTTCTTTATTATTCTGCAAGACATTTTAATTTTATTAGTGAGGGGCGGACCACTATATAGTGTTATATTTAGCCGTTTTTGATTAGTATAGTCCACCGACATTATGTGCTGGACAAAATTATGTTTATTGAGCTGGACTTTGTAACTTATCCAGGAAAATACAAACATGACATACATACTAATTAATTGATATATGATATAAAATATCCCTAGTGGTTTTGTGTATAGGTAAATCCCTGAGTTGTTTTCCTGTTTATTACTATAATTGTTGTATTTCCAGAGTTTAAAAATAAAGTCTACTGTTGATTAGTGCATAATAATATACCTATAAACAATTAACAATTATTACTTTTAAAAAATATTGCAGGTTTTCTATTCTATTTATTCTATTGATTTCATCATTGAATAAAATGTATAATATAGACACCTGTATTTCCTATAACATAATCATGAAAAAGATTTTCCCATTTGTGAGGGTCGCAATAATATTCATAATATTTATAATAAAAATCCAGGAAACATTACAGTACAGTTTATGATTTCCTTGTACTAAACTGCCAATGCATGCACAATTTGCAATGTTCATCACTTAATTATACCACAAATAATTTAATTTACTTTTTTGTTCAGTACAAAATATTAGGTTTCGGTCAAGTTGATTAAAGGAAATAATACTAAAATGTGATATAACTAAATTAAACATGATAAATGATAACTTTAAAAAAATGGATTAACTACCTAGTTCAGAATTATTTTGTTGGTTCCGTATATTAGAACAAGGCCAAAGAAACTTGTAAAAATATTTTCTAACACACATTGTACATAGGTATTTTTTTACAATGGCCATTATTGCCTTGTAAGACCAGTTTCCTTGTATGATACTGTGTACATCCATAAATGTCGGCTCCATTTGTCAAAAATCTGTTAACTAGAACAAGCTCTTTATTTATCACTGTAAAAAGTCAATAACTTAAATTTTGCCTTAAAGAGTTGCTATTTGTTAAATTTCACAGTTATCACATGCTATGTAATAGTAAATTTTATTCTTTACACTCCACCCTCCTCTCTCCCCAGTTAAATAATAGTGCTTAAACAAACTGAACCTGGACCTTTCTGTACTTACTTCGGAAGTATAAGGTCTCATCTTCTTCACAAGTCAGGAATTCACAAGTATCTTCACCATCTACTTTAGGAAATTCTCTGTAGCAGCACGGAGGCTTGAAACAATGCCTGTCGATGTCAATAGATTTATTCCCCTTGTGAATGCATATTCAACTATATCATTGAAATATTAAAATCTTGGTGGTACGTATTTATGATGAGCGTAATGCGCCGTCATGGTTATACAAGTCATTCTTACCCCTAAGGCTCGCCAATACAACATGTTTCACATTAAAAAAACTAAGCAATCTGTCTCATGATTATGTACTGTTAGCTTATTGATCGGACGCGCAGAGCATAGCATCATACTTACACCGGATCACGTCTATTAAATATAACCTGTTTGTGGGGATCTAATTAGTAGTAAAATGTATATGAAGCATGCGTTCAGAATTCTGCAACAAGAGTCAGTACCCACATGGATAGAATACCCTACACACACATTCTTGCATGTTAGTAATGAGCATTGTAACGGTATCTTAGGTACGAGTTACTGTACGGTATCTATGGATTGGGCCCCAAGCTGAGGGCATAAGTCATATTGCGGAGAGTCGTGCAAGGTGAATGAAACAACCTCGCTCCCGCTAGCTCCTTACGGGATATTGAACTAATGTGGATTGTTTCATCAATATTGAATCACTGATTGGTTACCTATGTGAAAATATATTGCACAGTTCATACAAACAAGTTCTTCACCAAGTAACTATTGTATGAAAGATAACATAACTTACCCCATATAATCGGGATAAAAGCTGGTGGCAATTTTTTTGTGTTAACAGCTGTAATGCTAAATGTAGGTGCTGCTGCAGTTTAAACAGTCTTGGTACACTGTCAAAAAACGTAGTACCAGTTATTATTGTCGACTTTATTGAAATTAATTTAGATCAGTCACTTTCTCTTTTCTTAAAATCGACTGAGATTAAAATGAAGGCTTACAAGTGTAGAGGATGAAATATGATATACATTGTAGCTACATAACCTGATAGAGCTCGTAAAATGAAATATTTTTTAATAAGATATGACGAAACTACACCTAGCGAATCAGAATGTGGTACATAAAAATATATTAGAATTTGAGTATACCACGTTGAATTATCGGCCTAAATTAATTAAGTGACTCAAATAATTGTGTAAAACTATTTTGTTCTTATGCCGGTTTGGTTTATCTTAGCCAAGCTTTATCGGTATGATATTATTTTTATAATAAGTTTTGAAAACGCTGATCAATATGCTGGGCTGAGTGAGATCTGCCTGCAGCTACTTCGCGAACAAATCGTCTGACGGGTGACCAGTTTTACACAACGCTGCACCATATTATGTTTGCGTGAAAAAAGCTCGCCGCTTAGCACTGCGGAAGTGCGAATGGCCTGTAAGAGAGCAAATTCTCGTTAAGTATTTCAAAATTTAACAATAACATGTACATATTCACGCGACATTGTTCAAGATACTGTCGAAATTTCACTTATCTCTGCCTCCTCTTATGACCAAAAAGCGTATCACCATTAACATACAGAACTAAAGAATGCAATCTAAACAACTAAACATCAATCAAGTTTCCTTGAGCGTTCGAAAAATGTTTGTATTATCTCATTTAAGTTTGACTGGGTAGTTAAGAATTATAAACCGTTGTTAAGTCACGCGATGGGTGAGAATTTTATTGAATCACTAGGATTTGGCCGCGTCTTCACCAGGTTTGATTTTTTATATCTGCGACTTCATTCATTTGCAGTGAGAAACCAGTTTTTGGACGTTTATTTATTTTTTATTAGTTTAGGGTTTGACATTGCTGTGTAACCAACCTCCATTGTATTCTGACTACTGGAGAATCTGAAAGCTCGCGTATCCATTCAGGAAATGTGAACGTATTCGGTAATCTAATTAAGGGCTGGTTAAGGGAAATATCGCGGGTTCGAGTCCCGCCCGAGAGATTCATTTTTCGTGATGCATTCGATAAGTGCAGAACTTAATGACACCAGGTTATTTTTCAGATGTTTTCTTCGCAGCTCATAAGCTCTGGCCATTGTTGAATGGAAGCTTTAAGTGTTCGATCGAATTTAAGTATAGATTTCCGCAATACACGTATGACACATACATCGCACTCACACAGAGATAAGCAGAAAAATAATCCTACGTACTTCCACCGGCCAATCTTTTCATGTATTGTCTTTTTATTCCTTTGACTGCACACCCCGGCTTTTCCGAGAACGTGGCCTGTTAATTTCTTAAACATTATTCTAAAGCGCCCACACATCCTTTTACATTCGCATCATACATTTCTTTAGTCTGTCTTAGCTTAGTCATACATACGATGTATGCCAAGTGTTAGATGGATATTAAACGTAGCTGTCCTATGTTTAAAAACATTCTCCATCTAATATCTCTTGCTTTTAAATAATTATAAGTAGTCGGAAGTAGCCAAGCGCCTCGTTTAAGCAAAAATAGGGTCTTGGTATGTTGCTGAATATGTAAAAATACTAGCTCGTTTTACCTATCACACAATGATAAAATCTATAATAATATAAACAATTATTTGCAAAGTCCCATGTTTTTGTTCTTTTTGTCTCCATAAATAAGAAATTATCTTGCCATTACAATCTTATTTCTTAATGCGTATGAAGTTCATCCGAAGTGTCTGACGCAAGAAAACGTTCCGAAACCGAAATTTATGTAGACGTGGCTCAGTATAGCGATAAATAAGTAATTTTACGGAGTTGCAATAAAAAAATGGATGTGTAATGTGTATATCGTAGGTTTAATGCCTGGCGGGTTATATCTGCTGGTGCTCGTCAAGAAGTGCCAGTCAATTACTGTATGATTAAGTAGGTGGTTGTTGTGTAAATTGGCAACACAGCCTATGTCGCACAAGTCTGATTAACGAAGCGGCCTTCCTCGCGGTTCGTGGGAACGCACTTGACTTTTTCTGATTGTCCACGCCAACATTGACATTCGTTTACCCTATTAACCAAGTTTTACTTATGAGCTATGTGCTGACTTTTTAAGGAGGGTTTTACCGTTTATGTGCTACAGTATAGTGGATGTCGGTTATGTTTCTATTTTTGGTCATATCTCCGGTTCTACTCAATTGTATTCAAACTGACCATGACATGTGATGACAATCCATACTTAATATTATAAATGCGAAAGTAACTCTGTCTGTCTGTCTGTCTGTCTGTATGTTACGCTTTCACGCCTCAACCACTGAACCGATTTTGATGAAATTTGGTATAGGGGTAGATTAGACCATGAGAAAGGACATAGGCTATGTTTGGTCGCGATAACCGACATCCACGCGGGCGGAGCTGCGGGCAAAAGCTAGTTCTATATAAATTATAAATCCCGCATGGTCCAGTAGTTTCGGCGTCTATGGCGAACAAAAAGACAAGTAGGTCTTCAGCAGTTACTTTTAACTTAACCCAAGTTTTTTTTATATCTAGTAGTAGTATACCTTCTTCTTCTCCTTGTAAAAAAAAAAACAATTTTATTTAAGTAGAGCGTAATTTTTCAGTAGTCGGATAGACTTGTTTTTTTTTCTCCATTCAAAATGTCTATTGCTATTTAATACGTGCTATTTAAAACGTCCTCCCAATGTAATAAATTTCACACTAGTTAGTTGGGCATTGAGTATTCTACTGACTAGTCAAATTAGTTACTTTTTAGTTTTTACTAAACGTATGAAAAAAAGATTTAGTGACGTCATAAAATTTAATAGTCAAATCAGTTACGTATAGGTTGGGTGGATTATTAAAAATAAATAAAAACTACTTATAAATAAGAACCGACGCCATTTTTACCGCTCTTTTGCCATTCTTAATTTAATAAAAGCTCGGTTTGATCATTTATTTTAACTATAGGATACCTAATACCCAATTGACCAGCACATGAATTTACTCTTAGTTTTTACCTACGTATAATTTAGTTTCGGTGCCATGAAGGTGTAGTAAGTAGTGTGCCGGAATTTAAGCTTGTTTTTGCACTATTGTGAGTTGAAAATTGTAGTCTACTATATTCCCACACTGCAAAATTTAACGGTTGGTTTCAATATTTGCTAGGTTAACTTCATAATAACGTTTTCTATCTTATTTGCTCTACATTTTACAAGTCTGAGCAGACACACGTGATATACTTATTAGAAATGGGTAATAATATTCAAAATCATAGCAAGCCGGACTATTGTTTAATGTTTCACCAGTGTCACGTTTGTAGTTTATAAACACTGAACTACATTGTACAATTCATATTGATATAACTGCTACGGTTAGGTATGCATATGACTGAGATACGCAACAGGAACAAACGCATTTGTCCACGAGGTCAATGAACCCGGCCTAAGTGTTCCATATTCAAGATTGTTGGTGAATGTAATATACAAAGAAATCGACACAGACTATAGAATTGATTTTTGCACAAAGGGTCGGCGACGGTAATTGTTGGCTGTTGCAAATTGCGCGTATACGTGTCGGGAAAATGTTTTATTAATCGCCTAATGACTCAAGGATTGGATGGCTAATGTAAATATGTAATTTAAAACAATGGAAAAGCACACGTACACATTTAGTGGTAATCATAATAAGTTAAATAAGCCTTGAACGATTTTTTATTCACATGTTGTGTGTACATATTGTACATGTCGATGTGTTTTCATTTTCTTATGTTTCGCAACTATTGTATGCCAAGGACCTCGGAAAAGGTCACTTACTAAAACGGTAATCTTTATTTTATCTGTGAGCAAACAGTGTATGATTTTGGTTTTCACTAAAATGACACGTCATCTCTTTGAATTCGTTTGGAAATTCCTCACTTCCAAACTAGGCGCGTGTACATTTTTTTCTTATTGTAACGCAAAACAGTTTCAAGTCGCTATTGTTATTGAAACAGTAAGGTGATTGCTAAATAAGGAAGCTTTCAAACCGCATTGTTTTTAGTGAAAAGTGCAACATCTCGTGAGCAGTGGCCGGCGATTGCGTACATCCACGGCGAACACCAATTGTCGCAAGAGCTGGTGTTATATTATTCAGGTGACAAATGTAGGTACTAGTGGCGGGCGGGGTGGGGGCGAGAGGCGTTGTTCTTGACACAGTAAAACTAGAAGTGCAGTAGGTAGGTGCAGCTGCGGCCCACGCGAAGCTTTTTGCAAGCTGCTAATACTATCCACAACCGGTCTCTTGAGCTTTTAACGTTCAGCATTCCTGCAGTTGGATACTTTGTAGACGGCGCTCAATGCAATACGAATATCATCTAAGCGTCTATATATAAATAGTAATATAGATAGGTAGTTGATACAAAATGTAAACTTTAATTAACCCACTGCTTTATTTGCTACTGATACTCGTTCAACTAAACTTATAATTCATGTACCGTATGTAATCTAAGTAGAGCACCCCATTTATCTAACAAATTGGTACTTTGTACATTTTAAATTGAAACATTGCATCACTACGATAGTAATACTTGTGCAGCAATAATGCAATATTTATAAATGTATTTTTGAATTCACTGCGTTCCCAGTTTGGTACGGCACGCGGAGCGCGAGATTTATCTGGCGTGATCTGCGCAGATCTCGGCCAAGAAACGCTTTCCATGTCGCGAGGCGGAACACCGCGCCTCGATTTATGCCTTGTATCACAACCGTCTGATATAATCCGATCGGGGATTTATGCCACTTGTCTTCGTTAGCGAGTACCTGCTATTCTGCAACTTATTAATTCATGTTTGTGTTCCAAGTTTCATTCGCATTATATTTTTTACGCGCTCCAAACCGAAACATCACGATGTACTAATGATCATTCTCTTAATACGGCTGGAGATTAATATGGTTACTTCCTCAACGTGTCTGCACTCTGTCACACCATTTTATATTTTGACATAAGTAGGTACAAGGCAATGTACATTAAAGAAAATTATTTCCTTGCTAACGTATTGGATTATGAAGGCGAGGTCGCATCTCATCATATCCTGCTAATTTAACAATAGCTCAACGAACCGCGCACCGGCCTTGCGTCGTATAAACTTTGCGAGGGCTTCATCAGGGTCTTTTTTGACACGCCGCGGTTGCTGACCTTTTTTTTTTCAAAATCTATTAAGAATGGAAAAAAGTGAATCGCTCAGGCGGGACTTGAACCCGCCACGAGTCCATTACATGGTAAATGCTTCGACTACTGAGCTACCGAGCCTCACCTGAAGCATCCCAAATTCTCCTATTTAACCATCTTGTGGTGGCGACGACCTATATTGTTTTTTGTTACAATATTTCTGGTTTATTCCAAACAAAATTAATCATTTGGCATCAGTCGTGCAACGGTAGCAAGTGCGACAATCTACTGCATTATTTTTGTATTGAATAGCAATTTACTTTTAGGTACATATTAAATAGTGACCCAAATTGTTAAATGGTCGTTGTGAAAACACTGATTAACTTACATTCATTCTAAAACAATCGTGCTTTTCCATCTTGACACAGTTTTTGCATAAATCCCTCTGCTAAATGTAGGACGTTACATGTACCCACTGGAGCAACAACTAGACAGAAATAGCAAGGAATCAACAATTAGAGTTAGCTTTGCTGCAAAATTTACTTACGAAATCTGTATGTGTTAATTCAATACATAAATGGACAGGTCGTAAACAAAGGCGAGCCTAATTCAATGTTGAGTTTTCTATTTGTAGAATTTATATTTCAATTAAAACGGTTACCACTTACTAATAGACAAAAAGAAAAATACGCAAGTTGTATCTAAAAGCAATGTTTATTTAGATAGTTTTTCCGGATGGCAATACCGTTGCTATTGTATAAAGAAAGTGTACTTATGTGTCGGAATCACCAACCGTTTAGAGAGAGCGCGACGATTTATCGTTTCACGAAAATGCATTAAAAACTACATTTTATAAGACAGTCGCGAAAGCTAAAAATTGTAACAACTGAAAAAGACATTGGTACAGCAGCAATAATTCGGAAAATAAGACCCGCAAAAAAAATCGCTCGTGTGTTACGCGCAATTCTCGAGGTGCGATTAGTGATAGGATTCGACAAAAATGGACGTGGGGCAAACTATTTGCCTCTATACACAAATATCGTGTATTCGATTCAACTGTTTTGTGCCTTCCACGGGCTGGGTCGCGCGACTTTATTTGAAAGGGAACGTGTTTGAAATCACTACAGTTGTTAGGTAAATATACATTATGAAAAGAGGTGTACGAAATAGTAAATATTTTTCTGTTGTCCACAAAAGCAAGACTAAAATAGAACATTAGTGATAAAAAATACCATACCCTGTGTAGAGATCGTTAAAAAACAATATTTTAGTCTGTCTAGCGTTGTATATTAATAAAAATATAAGATTCATATAAATCACTTCAGACCCTACTTGGCGAGTTGGTAAATCATTGTATCGACAGCGGTGAATTTATATTTATGGAGAGCCATGTTCGCAGTAATAACGGGATATGATGGGTCTACATATAGACCGCCGACGTAAGGCTCCGTTACATAAACAAACCCTTTATTAATACAATAAGCATTTGAACATGACTTATTTGTGTACTAACTTGTGATAATAGTTTACGTTATCTTTAAGTTTTACGGACAATAGCAGTATTGTCAGATATCCGGAAACGGGCTGGGTGAAGGGTTAAGCAGTGTAATCAAACTAATACTCTATATGTATGTGTATGTGCTCTTTTATTTGGTTGAGAAAATGACTCATTCTTCAATCAAGATAGTAGTAACCTAGAAGTTACTTGGGTATTCTACTGACTAGTCAAATCAGTTACTTTTTACTAAACGTATCTTGTATGAAAAAAGATTTATTGACGTCATAAAATTTAATTCAAATCAGTTACTAGTTCCTACGTCAAATAGGTTGGGTGGATGATTAGAAATAAATAAAAACTACTAACTAAAATAAGAACAGACGCAATTTTTACCGCTCTTTTACCATTCTTAATTTAATGAGCTCGGTTAAATAAATTTATTTGAATACCCAATTGCCGAGAGAGACATCTCTGAACATTTCAGGCATCCAAAGCTTGTACTTTCAGGTCTTTGCTTGGGTCTGCTCCTTGGTTTATTTAAGCCATACGGTAGTTATCGCTAGATTTGTTCATCAAATGTATCAGCTTGCAGGGGAGGCTGACTTGGGCTCTGAAGATCTTGGAGCTTTATAAAACCGTCTGAGTTGTCTAGTCTTTCATTACTACTGGTTATATTCATTATGTTACCTACTGTAAATTAATAATAGTCATTAATAAACTTTATGTAACATTATAAGATAAAGTACGTTCTCTTTTGAATAAATAGCCGAACGGACAATGGGAAGACAATACGTAATTAGTGGTACCACCTACTTATATGACGTGGTATACGAATTAAAGTATTACAATATGAACGAATATCTGAAATAATGTTGTAATACCACAGCCAGCCGTAGAAAATGTATAGTAAGTATATAGTATAGTATAGTAAAGTTAAGCACATACATAAGTAATGCGCAAGAGTTGGTGAAATGCACAAAGTGCATCGTGCCACTATATCTGATCGTGGCTGGTTGTGAAGGAGCCGTTAGTCGCGTTTAGGTGCGGACAGGAGCGTGGCCAGCCGGTGCGGGATCGATTAGTGAACCGGTCCCCGCAGTACATTGACTCCCCAAGGGCCACTGTCTGTGCCTGCGGACGCGAATTATGCAGCTCTCGCCATTGCGCCATTCCCCCTCCTTTACCCCAAAACATACTGTTCTTTGTAAGCAGCTCGTGAGACCGAAATCTAGTTCTCCATAATAGCTCTGCAGTAATCATTTTTAATAAGAAACAGGATTACCCCTGACTGGTTTTCTTTGTCATAATCATAATTTACATACCGTATGTAGAGTTGACGATTAGAAGTTGTCTCTTTGACGAAGATAAAGTATGAAAATGTACAGTTGTTTTTATATTATGTTGAAGGTGCAGTAAACCACGTTTAGTTTCACTCCATGGATGACGGGTTTTACTAGTAGATATCTTGTTTTTAAGTGCATATGCCCGCTTTTGTGTAATTGCGAACAGGTGCGCCGAAGCAACTTATCTCGGAAAACTCGTAAGATTTTTTCTCACTCATCCGTACATTGAAATAACAAGCACTTAGGTATGCCTTCCTAATAATGGAGAAACCTGCTTCCTGGAAACCACATGGAAACGAATACTTCTGTAGGTTTAGGGATGTGATTACCATCTGAGAACCTTAAGAACCTTCTAATGTTATGCAACCTTGCCTTCGTGATCCAATACGGTTGGCAAGGAAATCAGTCATTGATTATACACACGTTTTGCATTTTTTATTTATCTAAAGTTAACGTAATGCATACTTAGGTATTATAATAACAATATTGAGAAACTGAACTAAACAGGATGTAAGAATTGTAATATTATTGGTAATTATGATGTATGTTTACATTGGCGAGTATTGAGCAAGTGGGTAAGTACTCGTAAACAAGAAACATTTGTTAAGTAGGCACATGCTGATTAAACTTGATAAAGCTGTCAGCCATCGTCCTGGATGTGGAAGGGCCAAGGGGGTCATAGTGCGGTGAGCGGGGAGCGTCGCCGTGCATCGAACCCGCGTGGGTCGGGGGTCAGCGGCGCGACACTCGTTCATTAGTGCATTGGTGTGCACGTGCCTATAGATAAAACCTTCCACACTGCACATTACATGTTACACACTATGAGCACTTGCATACCTCAGTGCATTCCTAAATATGTCCAGTCTTCTGCTCATAGGACCATAACATGAACAAACGTGTAGAAAGGTCATTTAGCTGCTCTAATAGATGGAAATGTACTGTTTTTTGTTTAGACCCTGACCTTAATTCTGTTATTATCATCTGTACAATATTCATACCTAAAATCCTACATTATTTATAAATTATAATAATATACGCATTATGGGCTTGTCCTCATAAACTTGTCATTTCTTTGTCGAGTGCGCAGGCACACCTATTATTGAATTAAAGTGCTGCGAGGACATTGCGCTCTTCAGGGCCAACACGAAGTTCTTTGTGTGGTTTTACGTATTTCCGTTAATATCGTTATTTTATTTATTCAGGTCCGTGTCACAAAATAAACACTTCTTACGTCATTCAATAGTACTCAAATGATATCTTTTTGTTCGCATACAATGTTATATTTTCACTTTCGTTTTCAAGTCTCATGCGTCGTGTAATATTTTGACTGGTAACTAAGTATAATCAACGAAAGTTCAATTATTTGTCACAATGGACTGGTGCTTTAGCAAATTGTTTGCGAGCAGCTTCATTTATCTAATTCGTATTGCTAGACATATGCAATGAATTGTATGAGTCAATCGAGAAAGTAAACCAGTAAGCATTGTTCCGAGTGGATGCGCGTTGTACCGAGTGCGTGGGCACAGGCAGCGGCGCGAATTAAAGCAGCTCTCTATTCATTACTCATCGTTATTGCTATCGCCATTTTGGAAGACGAAAGCGAGTGTAGGCTTTAACTCATGTTCTACGAACTGACTAATTAATTTTATTTTTAAGATAAAATGATGTTCTTGGATATTCTCACCACGGTCACCATTCACTACACATGAGTGCTTTTTCATAAATCGATTCACGCTTGATGAACGCTTATTTAACCGTATGAACCCTCTGACTTGTAGTCATGCATAATTTAATAGATGTGGTGCATTTGAACATAAAATTGGTTCTAGCTATACATAATTAAGTATACATCCGTTTATAAAACAGAGCATAGTCGATATACAATAAAATGAAAAATAAAGGTTCAAAAATTATTTATTGGTTCCTACAGTTTGTAAGAAAGTTGGTACATGGCTCCACAGTCGCCCTTAAATACGGATGTAAAGAGAAGGGAAATTTGAAGTTGGAAGAGCATTCCCCCTGTAAGGGTAAGGTCGTGGGTTCAAGTCCCACTTGAGTTCTTCTTTTTCCCGACGTATTTCGGAAAATAACTCAACGTCTAAATGAAACAAGTAATCTTAAACCTACATCCAGCACAAATTATGTGATATTTAAAGGTAGATAGGCACACCTTTTTTTAATACATAGAGACCTAATATCTGCATCCACAAACTGTGGGCGTATCACAACTGCCTACACTTATACAATATCTGTCAACACATTTTAATTTTATTCATAGCACCTATGTATCATTATCATTTTACATAATAGACACAGTCGCATAATTCAAAGATGCCATCTTTTTTCCGAGTGTAAACCTTTGCGTACTTCGCCGAGGGCACGAATAAGCTATTACGTCCAATTGACTAAAAACACTGTCTCTACTATTCCATATACCTGTTAGGTATTACGTGCTATATCGGTATCGTAAGGAGGCGCGGGAGCAGGGACGGGAACCCGAGCCCGAAGAAATTCGGGCCGTGAGGTCTCAGCTCCACAGGGACATGGTAGCGGAATGGGAGCTACGACTTGGGCGACCAAGCGCAGGGCACGCCGTAATAGCAGCGGTAAGACCCATCATGGAGGAGTGGCTAGAGAGGCCACACGGCAGCCTCTCGTACCGGCTGACGCAGGTGATTACCGGACACGGGTGTTTCGGGAGCTACCTGTGTCGGATCCGGAAGGAGCCAACGTCCGAGTGCCATCACTGTGATGCGAGCGAGGACACAGAGCTGCACACGCTGACCGAGTGCCCGGCGTGGGACACGCCGAGGCGGGTCCTAGTGGCGGCTCTAGGGGTGGGAGTCCTCACACTCGTCACATTGCTCACAGCGATGGACGATGCGCAAACGCTTGGGGTGCGGCCGCCTCCTTCTGCGAGCAAGTAATGCTCGAGAAGGAGGCGGCCGGTCGGGTCCGGACCAGACTCCGGGCCCGGGAAGCCCGTGCAGAGCGAAGGCGAACCGGACGTCGGAGGTAGCGTCCTCCATGAGCGCTGGCCTGGGGGTGACCGGTGGAGCCGCCTGTCACCCTAGCAGAAGCAGGCCGCGGCGGTGGCGCAAAGTGCGCCTCCCCGTAACCGGGGCTAGATGGGGACATTTTTGTCCCCACAACCCGAAGGGGGCCATCTCGAAAGAGATGGTCCTGGGTCTGCCGGGGTGCGAGAGATATGCTTTTGGCAATCTCACCTCCGGCAGCCAAGGACCCAAGACGGCGTGCGTTTTAGTCGGTTCGAGTCCGACATAACCGCCTCCACCGGCTCCGTGGGGGTGGTATCCGTGGGGATTTTTCGCACGATAAAAAAAAAAAATATACCTGTTATTAAAACATTATATTATGGCAATTACGAACATAGAGTAAGTTTGAAACAAGTTGATATACTTTCACGTAACCCTAATGAACCGCAGTGAATATTCGTTTCTGATCAGATTATGTCGATATTTCAGAAAGGAAAGAAATTATTAGTTCCGGACACCTCAATTTTATCTCATTCACACCTTACAATTGTTATTTAGTCCTGAACAATAATTCTCCATTCATTTCCTCTGAATCTGCTTGTGGAAGAAACATAAGTGTTTACTTTTACTAATATACACAAAAAGCATAATAATGTGATTGTTCATTGTGGCAGACGAGTCTCGTAGAAAGTATACGACGCGTACAAAAACGGTAATTGCAACTGTATTGTTATTCTTCTGTTTCTAATTATTAGAACCACTTAAAATTAGACATCCATTGTTTTTTCAAGTTAATCTAGTTTAGCCGGCCCCGATGAGATCGCAATTTTTGTAATATCCTTCAACAACTGTTATTTAACAGTCCCATTGTGTGAAGATACCGCGCCATCATCATCGACCTACTGTAACATTCTAAAACTGAATCAGGTGCTTATGCTTACCTCGTACTCTGAGGGAACATTCTCTCAAATCTCTTCTTAAGAGTTTTCGGTTACTAGTCCAGTATGGATCAACAAACTTCGTACATCACTTTTGTAAGGTATCGAAGGTGGCTTATATTTGGAATTATTTTATAATAAGCTAACCACAAATTCATTAGAGCGCAATAATTTCGTGAGTCGCGTTCCATTTTTAGCCTACATCTTACGTAAATTTTACACATTGTCATATTTTGTAATTTTCGGGAGTTTCCTTTTTCTTTGCCTAGACGAAATAAAAGCAGTCCATCTGTAAAAATATTTTTTGTTGAGAGCCGAAATATGCAGTTTCAGTTGTTAGGCGGCTATATGTATGAAGAAGAAATGAATTAGAATTGTTATCTTAATGTTATCAAGATTAAATAGAAGCATTAATTAATTATTGTACGAAGAATTAAATTCAACAGTCTGTTAACTTGATTATATAAAATACGTACGTGGAATTAAAATAAACTTAAACGTATTCCGTGTCTCGTTTAGACAATAATCTAAATAGAGGAGGAAGTGTTACGTACGCACTACCATAATTACTTATTAACATAGGTATCCAAAAGAAGCTTTCTCTCTTAAAATTACTAACCGTGACATCTTTTCACTTTCACCATAACTGTGCCAATCTAATTCTGAAACTAAAATTGCAATTAGCATACACTAATTAGCTTAATTTTGAAACAATATCGTAGGTGGCGTGACGGTAGTTGGCTCTTTACTTTTATTATAGAACATGCATGTTGTGGTATCGGATTCGGACCCTGACCGCAGCCGTCTACCAGTAGGCGTTCAGTGAAAGCTAAAACTCAATGTGAACTTGTTTAATTAAGAATATCAGTTAGTAAACTCTCCATTTCGTAGAACGCTCATAAATTAATATATAAAATGCTGTCGCAATCGATAATAAATATAAACTGGGCGTTTCCTTCAATTTGGTGAGGTGTTTTCTACAACATAAAAGTTACACCCCATCTCCAATCTATCATTATTTTATTGAATCTGTCAAATAGAGCCACGAGCTCGTATCACATCAATATGATTAGAAGTTAATTGTTACAACTTAACTGGTCTTATACTTCTACATACTGAATTTAGAAACACTGTATAGCTAGAATTATTACATTATCCTATTCCTAAGTGAAATAATCAAGCGATCTTGTCTAACGCTTCATTGGTAGTGGAGCTGGCATTAAGGCCCTCTATTCCTGCAAAAGTAGGCATTTATAGCGATCCCGGCCGCTCGTAAAATATTACGCGCGAACGCAGTGACGGTGAACTCGGCGATGACCTCGCCAGCGTCACAGTATAGAAATATGCAGTAGGAAAACTTGATTTGACTTAGAAAATTAAATGCAGTTTTTTTAACTTAAAAAAATACGAAATTAAAAAAAACTGTATGAGTTTGAGAACTGTTTGTTCTATGTGTTTAGTTCCTTGGGCGAAAAAAACTTACATTATAATAATAATAATGCTTGTAATTTTACAAACATTTGTTTGAATTGATGCTAACGGTTACTTTATATAATCGCACCGTTCGTCGTCGACAGGGCAGTTAAATACCTAAAGTTAACGATATTAATAACTTTTTTCGTGCGGGAATCCCCTCGGATACCCCCCTGCCGGAGCCGGAAGGGGAGGTTATGTTTTTTTCGTGCGGAAATCCCCTCGAATACCTCCCCTGCCGGAGCCGGAAGGGGAGGTTATGTCGGACTCGAACCGACTTTTTAGTCGGTTCGAGTCCGACTGTGGGCACGCCGACTGTGGGTCGTGGTGCTAGTTTTTATGAAGTATTTATATAAATTTACACTGTACCTTCTTTTTTTCGTGCGGAAATCCCCTCGAATACCTCCCCTGCCGGAGCCGGAAGGGGAGGTTATGTCGGACTCGAACCGACTTTTTAGTCGGTTCGAGTCCGACTGTGGGCACGCCGACTGTGGGTCGTGGTGCTAGGCCTGAGGTGAGGTTGTCATCGAAATATCCCTCGCACCCCGGCTGACCCAAGGCCAGTAATTCTCCTGGGTCTGCTGGGGTGCGAGAGATATGCTTTCGGCAATCTCACCTCCGGCAACCAAGGACCCAAGGCGGCGTGCGTTTTAGTCGGTTTGAGTCCGACATAACCACCTCCACCGGCTCCGTGGGGGTGGTATCCACGAGGATTTTGCGCACGATAAAAAAAGGCCAATAATTAAACTAACCTACCTAAATATTAAAATTATTCTATCCTAAACTAAAACTAAATTTATATTTATTTACACACACACAAATTATATACAATGTACGAATATTGTAGGTACTAGGTACCCCTGTACTGATATAGATAAAATATGAATTATAGAAAATCGTAAGTAGCATCTTCAGTAGTAATACTGATATTCTTATACTATGGCGCTATGAGCGTAATATTTAGGTATGATAATTTTTTAAATTACCAATCGGAGTTAGAAATTTAGTTTATGGCTTTGCACGACTTCTTTAGCTTGCGTTGTTTATTGCCCATATTGAATGACTTGCAACAATTTATTATAAATACGTAAAACCGATTGATTGGTGCACGAAACTGTCGCGCAAAAACTGACACAGGTCCTACTTCGGTAAGCGCCAGCGCGCGACTGGCGCAACTTTTCGGGCCTCAGCGGCGCGAGCACTCGCGAATTTAGTAGGTATTTAAATATAACTTTAAAAATTATATCATAATATAGTCAAAATCTGCGAAAATGTCTAGACATATGTAGTGGCTTTAGTTTAGTACAAAAATTTTATAGAAAGCATAAGTAATTTAGTCATAATATTCAAAAAAAAATAACGAAAAGGGGTAACTTTGGGATTTTTTTCTATCGAGTGAAGTTCATCAGATCTGGTAACTGAATGCGAATTTGACTAGACTGGATCCTTAACTAATATATATCTTTTTTTCAAAATTTAAAAAGCTTTTTCCTATGATTCAAATGCTTTTAAAAAACTCAAAATGCGGCCTACCTGGCCTTAATGGCTAACGCCTCCTAGGTTGTAGAGTCAGGATTTTATAATGTGCCTGGCTCTTGCCTGACGCTTCCTAGGTAGTGTAGCCAGGCATTAATGGCTAACGGTATCTACACAGTAGAGTCAGGCATTCAATCTAAAGCCTCCTAGTTGGTAGAGTCAAGCATTTATTAACCTGTAAAGTGCCCCCTAGGTGGTAGAGTCAGGCATTCATACCCATTGCTTCACAGGTAATAAATTCAAGTACCTATTTAAACCTAAGGTCTCCTAGGTGGTAGAATCATGCATATTAGTACAGCTTTCTTGGCGGTAGGAGTTCGTGTATCTGCTTTCTAGGTGATAGTTAGGCATTCTTCACATATTTTAGTTAGTCATTAATATTTTTAGGTGTCATACAGGAAGTGAAATAATAATGAACGCGTCGCGTTCATTTAATGAATAAAAATAATATAAAATAATTAGGCTTCACTTAAAAAAATCTAAATCTTAAAATAAATGGGGAAATTATTGTGATGTGATGTTGTTATTTGTTAAAACCACGGATATATTTTTTAAATAGGTAGGTACCATTGTGTTTGGAGACAATACATGTTATAAATAAGCAATCAATTAATACATCGAAACTTTAGCATGTTAACGGTCCGTCTAATTTAATTCCTAAATCTGTTACGACGATAGAGTCCGATAAAACATCTCCATTGTATTCATATGAGCTCCAATCGCACGTACTAAATAACATATGAGCGTGTTTGTTAAATAGTACCAAAGTCCGTTATAGGTGTTCTTCATGGAACTTGTAACTAATGTTTTATTGTTTCGCTTTAGCGTGTGGGCATCGACGAGTATCATACAATATAGGTCAAATAGACAATCATATTATAGATAAATCAATTAATCACATTCTTTTTTTAATTTACCTAGACCCCAATGTAGTGCACACAGACGTGACCTAAAACACATGTTTTTGTACAATAGTGTAGAGAAGACTGGCGTAATGAGTCCACAAGACGCATTTGAATGTAACTCGATACGAAAAGATGTGGGGTATTGGAGCAAGTGCCAACCTAGACCGATATCTGTTGGTTTCGCTTCTGACTCAGCATCGGCGACTGATCAAATTAACTTAATTTAAGGAAACTTATTACTTACAATTTCCAGCTTTATTCATCCTGATTGAAATTTATCTTCCTCAGTAAATACTCGTTGTTTCGCCAGTTATTTTTTGAGCACTTAGTAGTGGTTTGTTCTTTATTACGTGACTTATCGACTGGATGACTCGCAAACACGTGTTCGTCGATACACGAAACCTCACTGTAGATAGGCAGAAGTTTATTGGAAGATAGACAAATACTTATACGCCTTGACATTGACCATCATGTGCATGCGAAGAAACTAGTCGCGTGTAGAAAAAACTGTTAACGTTTGTCTTTCAATACATGGATCGTAGAGCGTGTAGATATTTTGCATCTTAATGCAATTTAATTGATAATTTATTCAGTACTATGTGGTTGCTCGGTAATTTTATTTCTTTAACACACTATATAAAGATATACCGTGACGATTCCTCATCGATTATGCAAATTCAATCATTTATTTCCTTTTTCGTAGGAAATAAAAACAAAACGTAAGCAATGCTGCCGATGCACTCATCACGGTGTTTACACGGATTATGCTCGGCGGCGGGTCACGATCGCGGAAGTTCAATACATATTTGAATCATTTTCGTCAAGGACGGTCTGAATGCCGCCGTGTGTACGTATTTATTAAGTGCGAGATAAGATTCCTTGCTTTACAACAGTGAACATAATGACAGGGGCCTTGTCTTGCATCGATATTGGTTATCCTAAAGGGAAGACAAGTAGGTAAACAAGATTTCCGTTTAAGGATTGGCAATGCATCGGCCGCCCACATATTGTTCAGATATCGATGGAGGCGTCGCCGTCGTACTAAAACCATTGCAAATGATCATTCGGCAATTCGCTCGTACACGGAAGTATTTAACAGCCAGTCGTTCGATATAAATCGATTTACTTTTAAGACATATGTGAGAATAGGTACGATATATCCCGAAATATAGTCCGGTCCGGTTATAAGTTTTACAACTAATTATAAGTACATTATGTACATAAAAAATCTACACATTTATATTTTAAGCAAAGAGCTTACTGCTAAAGTACATAGTACAGACTCAACCGCATATAACTAAGGAACAAGTTCTCCTCATTCATTTTAAGGACTACTCACTAAAAAGATTTCTATGGTTCTAAAAGAACCACCTTCGTCACTGCGGTAGCTAGTGTCGACTCTGCGTCGAGTCTGTCTTTCTGTTACGAAAACCTCAATACCATGATGAATCCATGAGAATTCCAATTATTGTCAAAAGGCTTGCCTTTATTATTGGATCGAAAATAGTTGACCACATCATAGTTAATTTCCGTAATCCATATAATAATATGAATAATTGAACACGTATTTAATTATTATATTGCAAAATATGTAGTGGGCTGACAAATTAACAAAAACCCATTGTACTCTTTTCATTCCAAGTTGTTGCATAATACATTGCGTGTATGGCTTAATAACTATGTAAGTCAAATGTAGTAGGCAAATAGATGTCAAAGCAAATGCTGACAAATGTTTTTCAGAGAAAGTCTTGGCCTATTTTCTTTGCTTGTCATTGAATAGAATGACGAAAACATTTCACTTTCAACAATTAGCGTACAACACAAAGGCGATGAACTGATGTTCTGAGTCGACAAACCCTATTAATTATCCCATTTCTCTATTATCTTGTCTCCTTATGGTCATGTCTAATATATCAGAATACGAACGTGGGCTGGTGTATTATAAGTCACTAGTGTAGCAAGAATCGCTTAAAGCTTAATGTTGTTTACGCAATCACTTATTCGCATATCGCGTAAACTGTGATCACACTGATCACTTTTGTTTTCGAACATCTTCCGAGCTTTACCGTACCACATGCTCAGCGGCCTTGATTGTTATCCACCGTACATTGTATGCAGCTATTTGTCATATGACGTGACATGATTTCCCTTTTATCAAAATAATTTGAAACAAGTGAAAGTCTCAGACTATAAAGATTTATTACAAACGAGTATTAAAGTAATTTGACGTGTAAGTATCGGCAATCGCTTAGCCTTCTTCTCGACAAAATGCATGCTTCCGCATTTCGAATACCATAAGTAATTAAAGTCTTTTACTCTGATGTTAGTCACTGTGCTCCAGGTGCAAATTATGATGACAAAGCTTCATTAATGCACCCTTTTATTGCTTTGTTAAACTCAGTTAGTGAGGGTTATTTTTGGTTTGTCAAGAGAAGGTAGGTGCACTTCGCCCTTGTCTTATGAGGATGAATCGAATAAGACGGACATAAATGTCAATACAAGGAAGCAAAGAAGGGTGAGTTCATGAGCTGCTTAATTTGAAAAATATTTTCCAGAATGCGCCGTATTCATCTATACACGATGCAAATAAACTGAAATTATGAAAAGTGAATAAAATAAAATTTATTTTTGTATCCGCCGTATTATCTTAATTTCGAGTTTGGCGAGTAATGTCTTTATTGAAAAATGACTAAGTATACAAATGACGATTTTGCAAACATAAAAAAGTCAAATTATAAATATGTCGAGGTATTGACGACACTCCAGAACGACGAAGTAGAGTAATGTCGAGGTATAATAATGACGACATTCCAAAATAAAATAGATTAATCAACAGTAACGAGAAAAATTAACTGCATTGTTAACCAATATTGAGGCCATGGGAAGAAATATTAACGGTATGCGTTGTGGCAGTATCTTTTATTTTCTCCAACTTTACATGCACTTCAACTTAAAACTAAAAACACATTGCTAAGATCTTAAGCTTAAAACAAACGCATTTCTTACAAATACCGAGCAAAGCTCCCTCTAAATAAAAAAAGGTTTATTTCATCTTCAGTAATTACCTATTATATTTTAATCTGATATATATCATTTTTTTAATTAACTCCAGTGGCGTCAGTTCCTTCCTCTGTAGTTTTTTTAAACAATCTTGATAAGTTTTTTCGAAAAGTATGACTGAATTTCTTCTATTAGGTTTTGAAGAATAAAATATGTAATTTTTAATAATGTAGTCGAAATGTATAGATTCTTTTCTTATTTTATCGATAAAAAGAAATACAGACGGTCTCCTAGGAATTTTTAAATTAAGACGTCGGTGCCCCCCCTCTAATAAATTTGTCGTCCTGTGTTGATTTGTGGAACAACTCAAAGTATATGTCGAGTAGTTATTAAGCCAATAACTTGAAAAATATTTTCTGAATTGTGTTAATTCATCACTTGGTGCAGCTGTTTGTATAATGGAATGCCATCCTTCCAAAATCTCTTCCGCGGGAAGAAGTGGTAAATTGCTCACCAACCTAGTTATTCTTCTTCCTTCTGATGAATCATTCAGCCCTATATCCACAGCTTTCTTACGAATGGCTTTTTGGTAATGAAAAAAACAACCAAACACCTCTGCATCTGGAAAAACTGTATGCACAGCATTGATGACGGCGACTTCATAATCACACTTATATTTTTTAATTTTGATGTTTAATTTTTCTGCCAATAAAGAAAAAAACCTAATATAAGTATGTTGTGACTTATTTGGAAGTAATCCATATACTATCGGAACAACGTTATTGGTGTCTACATCTGAACCTAAGTCCAAATGCACCGTGTATAGTTGACAGAATGGCTTTGGACATATTTTAAAAGTTCCGTCTCCCAAGTAAAGTTCTTCGCCACAAAATGTTTCCAAATAATCTCGGGCTACTTGCGAAGAAAATATCAAGATTTTCTCTTTATCGCCACAGTCTGCAACTAAAAAATTGTCTGATAGGCCCTGTGGAACTTTTACAGTGTTTAACGTTTTGAATGTTAACTTCTGCGACTGTAGATTTCTCTTTCGTAATTTATACAATCCATCCTTTATTTGTTTAAAATTCGGCATATCATCAATATAGGTGTTTGTTTCTAACTTTAGGTGTTCCATTTTTTTTTCAAATATTCCCTGGATGGGCCCAAACGTTTCGCATATTTCATCCTTACATTTACGGAGTGACATATAAACTTTGTTTCTTTTAATATTTTCTTCGCACGTATGTTCGCTACAACGAATTATACAGGTTTTATCGCCATTTAAGGTTACTGTAGCAGTACATTTTTTTCTATCAACACACCGCCACCTTGTTGTATTGCTCAAAGTATTCTTTCTATCAAAGTTAAATCTGTATCCATTTTGTATTATTGTTGGTTTATTTTTTTGGTTTTTAGTAATAATAAAATTATCCATATTTTCGCAAATAGGACCAAACACAACATTCAGATTGACATGAAGAAGACTTGTATTAATTTTCATTACTAGCGTCATACTTTACTTCATGGTATTAGTGGCCAGCACTCAAGTGGCTAGATAATGTAAAGAGTATGCACTGAAACTACCTACCTACAGACATCGATCATTGTGATCATGTCGACATTTTTATACATCGACAAATATCAGATGAGCATTTTTACATGTCGACATTTTTATACATCGACAAAAAGAATTCTAGGCTTGGTTAACAATTACCAAAAAACCAATTGTCGTCATTTTTATACTTAGTCATTTTTCAATAAAGACATTACTCGCCAAACTCTTAATTTCATTCTAATTCCTTGATTCATATATGGTTTCAGTTTTCTTTACCCTCTAAATAAAACAAAAATCTCTTAAGTTTTTCAAAATTTTGCCACTTAGTCTTCTCGAGTTCAAAATGCACATAGAGTTCGAATATAATTTAAACATAATATTAAATTAAAAAACCCACT
This sequence comes from Eilema sororculum, assembly GCA_914829495.1. Classification (NCBI taxonomy): domain Eukaryota; kingdom Metazoa; phylum Arthropoda; class Insecta; order Lepidoptera; family Erebidae; genus Eilema; species Eilema sororculum. Next base: position 18,227,756 of record OU618545.1, on the reverse strand, counting down.
TTATCCCCTTTAAACGGCTCAACCCATTTTCATCTTATATATCTGAACACTGGCACATAAGTCACTATTAATAAAAAAAAAACAAAATTGAAATCGCTTCATCCGTTTGGGAGCTATGATGCCACAGACAGACGGACACGTTAAACTTATAACACCCCTCTCTTTGCGTCGGGGGTTAGTGTTAAAACTTGTAAGTACTATTTATTTATACTGCAACTTTTTGATAAAGCTGGTGTGTGTTTCATCACATAAATGGAACCTATAATTAAATTAATTAAAACATGTTGCTAGCCTTAACATTATTAAATTGACAAATTATTATCATTACATTAGAAGGCACACCACATGCTCTAAGCTCGTCAATCTTACACAGGTGGCAACAGAATAGTAAACCGGCCTCCCTCAATTAGTCAGGATAGCAAAGAACAAAACAACATAACATCTTCTGGACAAAACAAATAAACATGGCCCTAATCGATTAAGTAGTTTAAAAGTTTACGATCACAAACTTTCGAACCAGTTGTGTTATAAAAAGGGTTTAGGAAGTGAATGATGAAATTTACTTGATTTGATGTGACTTTATTACATAAAACCAGTATCCTATCCTATCCACTTTCATATCAACACTGTGACGCAATAAGAAATATTGATAAACATCACAATCAAGTTAAACGAGAGAAACTCGATGCTCTTCAATTTGTTTTGATCTACTTACATACTTACCTCAAAGAAAACCTTACAGATCTTTTACCAAACGTCCTTCCTGTTGGAAATTTGGTAAAAGTTCTACAATTTGATGTAATTTGACTCTTCCGCGATGTTTGAAGTTGTTTTTGTGATTTGCCGTATTTTATTTTAAGTAGCACCGTGGGTCGTTAACTACCGCCTTACGTACAAAGGGAACCGTACAAAGCAGTTAAAAATGTCCTATGAAAAATATTTTAATTAATATTCATGTAGCAAAGTAAAATGGTGTGGATTCAATCGTTTAAGTAAATTAATAGAGGAAAGTAAGTAAATGTTTCAAAAATCGAGCGGCTTGAAAAAAATTAACTGTAAAATACCGCCCTATGTATAAGAACTTATACCACAATTTTTACTTTATTTCTGGTCTGTATGCCCATTGGTCTACTGCCCGCATGGCTGATTCTCGTCAATGTTATGTATTAATACATTGAACAAATTTCACTAATATTTTGAATAAAAAAAAAACAATATAAGTGGAGGTGGATATACGTGATGTGGTAACAGACAACAAAAAATTACCGATTCGTATGTAGTATTATTGTATATTTCTGTTATCCTTGACCGATTTTTGTTACAAAATATAAAGCAAAATTTAATTTGTACGGCACCTAAATTTAAATAACCAGAAATGCATACTATATCTAATTTCAATTAAAAATACAATCTACAGCCGTATAATATAATGCATATACGGTTGTAAAGGATATAGTAGGTAGATTGTTTAGGGCATCAGGAATACTCAGAAATAATAATCCAGAGCACTGAAGTCATTCGGTCGTCACTATTTCGCAAAATTTCCTTAGCACCTTAGTCGCGTAGTAAACTAGTGACATAAATAAAAAAGCGAGGACTGTAATAATCTATCTCTGTACGAAATTTCATCCAGATTCGTTCTTTCATTTTTGCATAATAAGATGATCATGATAGCATCATTATGGAAACTTAAAATGATCAAATAATTTTATACATTTTAATGAACTATGAATATTTCTGTGTATCAATATCTGTACGCAACTGATGCGGTTCACTTATTTGTAGATTCTTTATTACTCATTAGTGAGATTTGAAGATACTGTTCATAGTAGATATTATTCAATGCATATTTATATAAATTTAATGTTCTATGAAATCTAGTTCAATCTATACTCTTTTGTTTTCGAAAATCAATGCGAGTGAAATTAATCCCATATGATACTACCACTTACAGTATAATTATTATCAGTATCAATTAGAATAAAACGTTCAATGTGGATGTATTGGACGTTTATGACAGCCATAAACTTAATGTCAATCCCGTTCATTTATCATTATTCTATTCTATTCTACAAACGAATTCCACTTGTCCAGAGGGGCATAAAATATAAAACAACTGAATATGAAGCAGTACGAAAACGTTGAACCATAATTATACCTTTTGTAACTTAACGTAACTGCAGCGTTCAAATTCTTAGTATTCTTACATAACAATCCATTTCTATTTGTAATAATAAATTCACTAGGGGTTTTTTGTGTGAAATTATCGTTTTGAGCTACTGGCCATTTAGAACAAAAATAAACATGCATTGTGTAAGTTTTCAGTTTCAAACTATGTATGAGACACGCCATTCTTAATTCAACATTTTGTAATCATTTACTATGTATTATTTTTTCACAAACGCCTTCAAATACCTACGATCGTTATCTACAATAATATAATTATTGTGAGGGTTCCTTCATAATAGTAGTTTGGCAAAAACAGTTCTTGACGTCATTATTGCAGTTTGAAATATAAATACTATAAATATTTAGTAATTTGATTGTGGAATTGTTGACCTGCAAAACAAAATGAATAAATTCAAGACGTTGCATGGGCAATATTCAGTTAAAAGTCAATGTAGTTCTTAAAATTAATTTTAGTAGCATCTTCTTAATGTGTCCCATTATTAAGCCATTAGTGCTAGATGGACTGACGACGTGAAAAAGGTGGCTGGGATAGACTGGGTGGCGGAAGAAATGGCGCACATTCGGAGAGGTCTATATCCAGTAGTGGAGTACGGTGGGCTAATAGATTGAGAGAATATCTCACTTCTGTCGCACTTCTATGCACGTCTGTCCAATCAAGCGTGACCAAATACTCGTTCCAGCAACATTTACCCGCCACTGCCTATCACATTCTGAAACCTATTCCTGTCCGTTATCGTTCGGGATTACGAATTATGTGTGTCAAATGTAGGGCACACGGGCCCGCCCCTATTTTTTATTTTTACAGAGCTACCAAAACTTTTTGTTACTGAAAGATAAAATCTGAACGCGTCATTGTAGTATCTATATTTTATTATGATGATTGATGGATCACGCATTGGAAAGTTTCCCCTGAACCTGAGTCGGGTACAGCCACCCACATGTGGATCATTTCTACGACGCGATACAATTGGCGTCTCCTTTCTAATCGCACATCAGAAGTGTGACGTTGGCCCCGAATGCAAATTATGGGAACAAGCAATTTCTTGTATGAAGGATGACGAGCGGCGGTAATGTGGCTGGCAACACCCACACGCCTCTTCGAAGAATCCAACTGTGCGATAGTAAGTTAACTTTCTGCCCCAATTGCGCGTATTTCAATCATGGTAGTAATATGTAGGCACCATAAGTTTCATGATTTCAAAGAGGTCTTAGATTCATAATTACATCAATCCTTCGGTTAATAGTACAATACAAAGATGCATCCATACTAATCCATACTTCCATACTAATATATATTCTAAATGCGAAAGTAACTCTGTCTGTCTGTCTGTATGTTACGCTTTCACGCCTGAACCGCTGAACCGATTTTGATGAAATTTCGTATAGGGGTAGATTAGACCATGAGAAAGGACATAGGCTATGTTTGGTCGCGATAACCGACATCCACGCGGGCGGAGCCGCGGGCAAAAGCTAGTAATTTATAAAAATTCCTCCGTCATTATCTTTTTTATGACATTGAAGGGTATTATACGATAAACTTGAAATCTATTGGTCTTTTTGGACACGTCTGCGGTGTTTTGTTTTCTTTGCTCTGGACGGAAGGTTATACAATGAGTCACAAACATGCAGCAGGATCTTTGTTGTGCTTCCGAGAAGCTCAACGGGTAAGTCTTTGTGGGAAAGGTGTTTTAATGCAGGTCGACGGACTGATTTCTCCTGTCCTGCTTAACGGACAATATAGCTAAAAAAGTAATTAAATGTCTCATTCGAGTGGATGCTTGTCGCGTTAGATATTTTTTTTCATGATTGTGCAATTTGGAGAGCTGAACGTGTTTCCTGTTTTCGTTATAATAACATTGTTGTTTTATTTTATTTGAATATAATTTTTAATGGTCATGATTTTAGTACGTAAGGTTATAAAATTTGAGAGGTCGGTTTGTAAAAAATTTCATAAAATGACTTAACTAATGCTTATCTTACACATATTAGTAAAGTGGTAATAAAATAACCGCAACATAAAATGACTAGTGATTAGAGCAAACCATAAAATAGAATACAAGTAGTTACCTACTCATATGATAGATCATTATTATAATGTAAAAAAATATATTTTTTAATAACTATGTCAATTTTCCTCGTTATCTAACATATCTATACTGACCAACAAGTGGCACCCGCTCATGCATATGACCGGTATAGGAAAATGAATGAAATGGCCCAAATACACCCAACGATAATTGAAAGATGACGAATCAATTTCGAGTAATGTTCGGTCGTACGTGGTTAGTTCTTTGACCGATTTTGACCTCAATTATTAATGAGGACCCGTTATGTTTGACTCAGTTATTATTGCGTTATTTTTTGAAATACTAAACATCTGCCGTTTTTTTCCTAATGTACCGTACATTAATAATGAAAATGAACATCAATCAGTAGTGCGGGCTGAATACATTTTTTTCAATGATCTCGACTTCTTCATATATGGCATAAATCGATTCAATCAACAGTAATTATAGATTACAAAGAGCGTTCATGCTCGCTTAGACACGAATCACATTTGAAGCGGTGGCTCAAAATCAGAATCCTTTGGCTCTAGGAAGTCTTTTTATGGTCACTCTTTTGATATATAATTTAGATTGGTGCTTGTACCATAGTCAAACTCGTGCCTGTTGCTAGATCAGGTTTCCGCTGTACCACCATTTATGGTGTCGGATTAATTTGTCTTGGTCATTGCTAGCAACAAAATATTTTGAACGTTCCACACAGTGTTCGCAATCGCAGTGCTTTGTGCGAGCAGTGTATTTCGGGTACCGGGTATGATAGGGATAATATGAAAAGCTCATCTGACATTCTAACACTGTAAATAAGATTTAACGCAGTGTACCTAATCGTTACGTTTTCAAACAAATTTGGGTTAGTCAAACAAAGACGCATGTGCATAAACAAAATCATGCACACGTCTTTGTTCGAATAATCTGTCGATTTTACGTAAAATATCTCACTCCTATCAGATTTGCTTCAAATGTTTCTAAACGTCCAGGTTCAACGTCTAGAAATCAAGTTAAGAGCAATTGACACTAATTGGCAATCAAGCTGGAACCTACTATGAGAAGTACTGAGAAAAGACGATGTCGTGCGCCGACCGATTTTTCTTTCGTTAGTTACTCTAGCCTAGCTGGCCTAGTAATGAGCGATTTGGGTCATTGGACCTCGCCGTTTGTCGACTACTCGCTGCCGCCTCCGGTGTCATTATTTTTTGCCGCCATTTACGCGCCGCCAATTGTTTGAATGACGCGGTCACCTACCATCACAGGTCGAGGACTGCTTTTACCGATACTTGCAAGTGTCTTGAGGCGCTGTTCCAGTAAAGTTCTAGGCAAAAAAAGACAAAGAACAGCGAAAGATAAAGAGACATTGATTTTGTAGACATTGATTGGCAATTGGCGAGTATTGGCCTAGGACTAATTTTAAAGATTGTAATTAAACAACTAACAGCTTAGTTGAAGCTAGATTTCAACAATGCGTTCAATTAAACTGGGTTCTAACGTTTTATTCATTAAAGTTCATTGTCGTATAACATAATAATACAGTTTTAATTGATCTCGGTTCTTAACATTCATGATCGGGCTAATTCTCGTGAACATAAATTGTATATCTACGCCATTGTTTTTTTTTCTCAATTATGTATTCCAAATCATGATTTAATGTTCAGTTTTTTTCTTCCACGATTTATAATGTATATGGCATGGCACACAGTTGTAAGTTTACGTTGTATTCATTTTTTTTCATCTGTTTACATTTATATACATCTGTAGAATGTACAAATATTTTTTCAAAAATGTAAAGTTCCTACTAAAACAGCTTCTTCAGTTCAAATGCTTTTCTTCACTCACGTCATGTTTGAGTGAGGGCTCAGACAAAGAATCTTTGTGTAAGATGTTACGATAACCTAACGGAACTTCAGAGAATTCCAGTGTTTAAAATAAATCTTAAATTTATCAATAAATTATATATAACAGCCATGATTAATTGGAGTATTTAGCGCTGACTAATATGAAGTTTGAGAAGAGAGAAGGAAAAGATGAAAACAGAGCAAAAGAACTATTCCGTACTTATACGCAGGCTAGAAATTAAAGAGACTTCGAGTCTTAGCCGAAGAAATCACTACAACACGGAATCCTACTGTGGTATCTAGGATCTAGGGCTCTACCATACCTACTTTCTTGTTAAGTTATATAGGGCAGTTCCTGGGGGTTCTAAAAAGATTCCTGAGGGTATCATGTATTCGATTCCTTCCTTCCTTCAATGTGGTTTCCCCCTTTAAAGAATATAATAGGATAAATGGGTTTTAATTTTACCTTTACCTGTAGTATGTACATGAACATATTAGTACTGGTAAAGAAATAAAGATATTATAAAAAGTAAACTCAGAAATATACGTTACTTTCACTCTGACGGTAGGTATATATCAGCAGTTTTTCCAAATAATAGTATGATGTTATTTAGAGAATTACTTGTGTAACGGATGATTCACTTTTGATAGGTAATATATGAATGAGTAATTTCAAAGGGTAAATCCAAATCCCAGTAGGTTCAAAATACTGTTATTGTCAACAAAAATTATAGTTATATTAATTTCGCGTAAATATGTATTTGATTCTCTCTTTATTGCCTACCTGTAATAGGCTCGCCTCCTATTACGTCGTAGGACGAAAATCATAATTGGCGAAACGTGGGTGCTACATGCTAATACACCTCTGCCTACCCCTTCGGGGATTTATTGACATGAGTATGTGTATGTAATACACAAGTAGTAGATAGAGAGTAGAGTCCGTAGTCGTTACGGTAGAGTCGGTAGTCGGTACACTACATAACTAGTTTCATCTATCTTTTTAAAACCATTTTGTGTGCAGCCTGTCGTATTAATATCTCAGGTGCTGTTAAGTGGCATACATAGGTCAAGAAAATGTTACAAAGCTTTAAAGCCCTAAGGGGAATGAAATCATACGACCGCATAATCGTTGGCAGTGACACACATCACCACTGAATAAGCAATAATGTTCTAGGCCATGTTTGTTTCACACATAAATAAATATTAAACGGACCATATCACAACATTACCTACATGTATGTACAATATACAACGACGACTATGTATCGGTGCTTTTAGGGTAAGTAAATTATGACAATATAATCCAATCACAGCTACTTCGTCAACACTGTCCTTGTTTAATTTAGTACGCACTGTGATTATAATGTCGTTGTCACCAGGAAACCTCGAAAAGAAGTCGGATCAATTTTATTTACTCTCGCGAACATGTTCTCTGAATTTATATTTCTTAGTAACATAACGTAGGCAGCAATAATTTATGCCGTAGTCTCAACAGGCTATTAATTCAATTTGTTTTCAATATCGACTCTCTTCAACTTTCACCCATATTCGGCAACCAGGAGATATACTTGTTATTTTTAATCGCCTGTAAATTAAAATACAGAGTTCATTTTAAGTGCACTCTCATCACTAGTGCATTAAATTTCTATGTGACAATGTTGTTGAAGGTATTGCGAACTTCCTTTATATGCACGATAAACTGCGTATGATAAATATTGTACCTACAAAAATATTTTACAGTATAAACTAAGGAAAGTGAAACAAAACGGCACTGACGAAAATCACTTTTGAATAATCCAATATGTATGAGAGAAATAATCTCGTATAATACGTTTTAAACACTAATATTGTTGTAGTTAATTCAGTTACGACTAAAGACTAGGTACGAAGGCTACGAATCGTTATTGACGACTCCCTTCAACCGTGCTGCTCGGTTGAAGAGAGTCGATCCAATTGATCCTAGCTGCATCCAAATATTACATTTTGAAGCCTGGCGTCCACTGCCTTACTTTATAATTAGGTTTGTTCACTCTGAACCTTTACACTAAGAAAAAAACCTGCGCGTAGAGACAATCAGCTGGTAAAGTGCTTTGGGAATTAGGATATAAAGGTCTTGGTGAGGCCCGGGCCCCACACATTTCTACCATAGTTATTGATAATGACTACTCGTATCTAACTAGTTGCCCTACCAGAAAAACATACTCTTGTACAGTACCCTGGTTGTGGACCTGGATTACTTCCAATTTTCTGGGCCCGTGAAATATTTGATAGAGTACTCCACCTTTATTTGACGTGTCGCTCAACGAAACGACTATCAAATAATTAACAACAAGACGAGATAAAAAACAAAATCATTTTGTAACTGTCACAGTGTCATGAGTACATGACCGAATAGCCAAGAGTTAATAGCCGTTTATGACTCACTAAAACCCATTTGTCTGTTAATGTAGAGCCATAGATACTTGGGTTCATATCGATGATTTCTTTATAAGCTAACTATTCTTTGTAAGTATTTTTTCACTGTGGCCCAAATACATAATAATGTTCTGTAATATAAAGTTGTTTCGAAAACAACCTGACCTTCTGTACCCCGGTCGGTTTCATGTGTTCATGATTTTTTTTATTGAATGTGTGTTTATATCATTATTTTTATTGCCAAGGCTCAATACCGCATTGTTATTAACAAAATCATTTTTGTTTCAGGTAATTATCAATTATTATCGCTTAGTTGCAACGAACAAAACGTTTAAGGTGAGGTTCCACTAATCTACTACGTTTCATGTCACGCACCTAACTATACAATGAAAATATAACATTATAATTTATAGGTATCATAGATGATTTTATGTGTATTAGGTAACTAACAAAATAGTAACCGTACCCTACTTGTATGTGCGCAAAAATCTTATAGGCAAATAATATTTTGAATCTAGCTTCTTTATTAGCCAAAATACGTGTTTACGACATTTACTATTATTATTGTCAGTAGTACTATAATTTATTTAAATGTTACGCCATCTTAACAATTAAAATACTTAATTACTTCCATAATAATTAAGAATTAATCGTTATGTCACTTCCTGATATAGTAGAATTAAAATTTCTAAAACAAATATTTATTATAGGTAATTAATAAAACTAGTGATAACCCTCGACTCTAGTGTTCGGCAATACATATCGTAAAACTAAAAGAAATGTGGTGTGTAGACGTCATTGAGACTGCAATTAGTTTGGTTAGCAACGGTTAAGAATTGGTGCTGGAATAGTGCACTCGGTCGGATGCAGGCGTGTACTGTGGTCCACCAGTTGGTCGTATGTTGGCATCTCGGCGTCGTTGTAGCGAAGGTCAGTGCTCCTGCGATTCAGCCCGTAATGCTCTCGCGTTAAAGTCACTAGTGGTGGACCGCAGGAGAGAGGCGCCCGAAGCGGCAGCGGTGGGGTCCTAGCATCGGCCGCCGCGCGTTGCCTCCCTTCAGTCAGTTTAGTCGCAGCGGTGCACGCACACCGCACGCAGTTCTCGCGCTCGTAACGAGAAGGTATGCGCCGCCGCAATATCGAAACACGCACTCGCTTCCGGTGGCTGCTCTCTTTCCAACAACCACTGCCGTCTACCTCGCGTACGTGATATTGTGACTAGATGGACTTCGTTCTTTAAATAACATAATCTGTATTATAATAATATACACCATTTACTTGGTTGCAGCCACCGCGAGCGTGTGTCGACCGCTACACATGTTTTGTGTCAGCTCAGTGATGTTCGAATCAGTGCTAAATAAAAAAATGTGTTGAACTAAATTAATTAATATTAAACAGTTCCCTCATTGTTTTCCTTGTATATCATAACATTCATAACAATAAACTACTTAAATACATTTATAAACATGGCTTGTGTTTTTATCTTGTGCTGGTGATGTATAAAACAATAGAAAATCGATACGATCATGCAAATGCACATCTAGTAGGCTTACCGCTTAATAGGAATTTATAAACCTTGATTGATCAATGTCAAAAATTATATAAAAGATTGATCATTAATCAAGTCATACTTAATCATGCCTACTGGAAATGAAAAATATAATAGTGTATAGTTCGTTGAAACACCAACTTATGTAGTTTAAACTACACTAGCAAGATGTCACCCCAGAAAACTTGTTTGCACAGCTATATCATTATGTGTATAGTGCGTATCGATGCAGCTGGAGTCGAGCCTGCCTAGGATGTGTCGAACGCAGGCCATATGGCAGCTACGCCAAGAACCATATTAGGGTGGTATCCAAGGCGACACTTGTTGCACTTATACGGCATAAATGCTCCACAAAACTAGCAAACGCGCCAGTGTCGTCTTAAACTGTCATATATTGTTATAGAGTCCTCTATCAGTTCTATCACTCACCTAATAAATGTTATCTATACGCACAAACATTTTGGTATGTTTAATTACGTACCTGCGGTTGAGGTGATCGATGTGTAACTGCATCAGAGATAAGGTAGGGCAGCGGTTTGCGAGTGCGTTATGCAAGCTGCTAAGCCGGGCGACCGGTGGCATACGGGGCGGTTCGTTGACCAGTGCGTTGTCCCGTCGCATCGCCGCCCACCGCGAAGGTCGCGGCCCACAGCCCACCGACACGTTCACAACACTCCTTTACGTGCAAGCACAATATATACAACACACGCCGATGTAGCATATCCCATCACAAATATCATTCAGTTCAACACATTGTAAATATGCTGTGATTACAGGTAGAATCGATATGTGTTCAGTGTGCTCTGTGCTAAAATATTTTTTATTGTGAAGTAAAAGTAATAAGTTTTATATGACATTGGAAATTTTGATCTCAAAATGGTGACTTCGAGAATACCGGCTTATTCTCTGAGTTCGGAGTTCAACAGGGAGTTCAGAAGTTTCCGCATAACTCGAGCCACACCACGATCGACTCTGTACGCTCCCGCCATTGTTCCTATACACGAGTACCCAAGGGTCAGCGTGCATGAGCGGCGGGAAGCGCTTAAGGCTGCATTAGCTAAGGCCTGGTCATCCAAAAGTAGCGAGAAAAAGAAGCACGATACGTGGGCCGTTCCCAACGAACAGAGCAGAGCTGGCATAATAGCAGCTGATTTCTCAAGAAAGTCACAATGCAAGAATGCGGATGTTTCACGTGTTGCACTTGCCAAACATGAATTCGAGAGCAAAGATGCTGAACGGACCGAAGTAGTAGACCACAGAGCAGATAGTGGCATATCTGTGAGCTTTACATACGGCCGTGTTAATGGGAACGGCATCGACATACAAGAAACACTCAAAAAGGGCTGTGATAAAGGTTTACACAATAAGGATTTAAGTTATAGCGACTATCTAAATAATGTTCCTAAATGTAAAACTAGTTTCGAAAATAATTTCCTCAAACAAAGTCATGAGGAACGTTATAGCAAACGAAACGGGTACGAAGTCACGACTAAAAGAGTGGAGAGAGACATCAACCTAAACAACGTTGAATACAGCAGCCTCAATGGCGACACGTACGATTCTTTAAAGTATTCGCGTACTGCGAACGGAACAGAATCAGTGCAATATAAAAGCTACGGTAAGGCGGACACCGTTAAAAGCAAATTGCTCAGCACAGATAGCCCCAAAAGCGTGACGTCTTGCAACGGAGAGAAATTAAACGGATACGGTGGTTTGGAGCGACGCAGTGCAAAAGAGCAACAGCGGCCTTTGACGAGCGGTCCTAAGGCGGTTGTCGAACAGAGACTTGCCGAGCGCCTCGAGGTGAAGGTAGCCGAGCTGCCAGCACTCTACCGAGGTGTGGATTCATGGACGCCCAAATCTGCTGCCTTCCAGAAGAACATGCGCGACCACGAATGGAGCGTTTCGTATGTACAAACCACAGTCGTAAGACGATAAAACCTCCTACTAACAAACTCCATTCCATCCCAAACGAAAACCTTTAGTATCCATTTAATTCCAATATTATGGGTTGATGTGTATTGGGTGAGCATTCACTGCCGCGAGGTCTACTAAATACGTTGTAACCCGAGTTTTATTACATGTGCTTATAAAAATAGGAAAAACTGGCAGCGCGCCGGTCGGGGTAGCTGAGTGCATCGACTTTGCCCACTAGTCCGGTCGATGATTTATATGCCAATATTTTGGATAGGATTATTCCCTAGTCAATCTATTTTGTATAACTAATTTTGTAACTTACGTTCGTAACTAAAATCTGTATGCACATATAATAAATCTACTGTTGTGTATATTTGAAGGCGCGCTAAAAATAAAATATATTTGCGTATCTGTATCATAAGTCATGACCTTAACTGGTGCGTCCGAAACATTCGTTCCGATTTCGTAGACATACCGTTATTGTTACGGTTTGGGACTACTGACTACCGAGTATTCACTGTTTAAAAACTTTGCAATTACCAAGTTTTTCGGGACCCTGACCCTATAAATCTTTATTAATTTTGATATTTATCGACAATTCGTTGCTTGAACGAGAATAAGCAGTAGCTTTGAGGGCCCGGGAACTGGTTGTGTAAAGTTATTGCACAAGCCTCCGTGACTCACCAGCACCGTTGCGCTTTATTCAATCCTGCTAGGTGTTGCTTAATATCGTCACTCATTAACTTCTGCCTATAAAAGAAAGCACAACTAGGTCACTGTAGACGACCCTATCCACTTCTTTAACAAAAGCTACTGTCTACTTGATAATGACCTCCATTCGCACACGTTTACATAGGAGCGTAATTATTTTTTTCAGGTCAAATAACTGATCTTTCACTTACACTATTATTTTTCTCAGACATCAAAATAAATACGTGAATCATAATAATAATACAACTAACATAACAAGTAAATTGAACAGATTCGTGGGCGCTCAGCATAGCCATAGCTTAAAAGATTCGTCTCGATAGCGATCACAGTGAATGTTTCAAGGTCCTGTCCTGGTTTATGCGCTCGCAAAGGATTTGTCAACTTAGTAGGCGGTATGACGCAAGTGGAACTTATTGTTTTAGTTCCTTCCTCCCTACGACCGCGGAATGATAAATTTGGCGTTAGCATATCACTAGACTGCCTGATGCCTAGTTTATCAAAGTCAATATTTTTATTAGACGAAGTAAATTGACAGCAGCTAATGTCACTTTATGAAATAATTATACCATATTCAATGTGATAGTGATGCATTCAGTTCTCGTTCACTCATTGCCCGGCAACACCACCCTCAAATTGTCATGCCTTTCTTGAAGGATCAAAGAAGAATCTAAGAATGATTTTATTAGGCTTGTCATAATCATTCACTTTGTCACAACATTATTTTTATTTCATCAAAAACTGACAACGCAGTAAACGTCAGCGGACTCCATTTAATAAATAAATCGACTATACATTATGTCACACATTTTGTTGTCATTAATAAAGACGTTTAATAGAATTTGAAACTGTCAATAACAATTATCTCTCACTTATTCCCGAAATAATCGGTGACCCATTCGCTCTTATTGGTGTCTATTTCTGGAACTTATACAATGGCGTTGTTAAATTTGAATAAACGTTTTGTAGGATGACCTAGATTTTGCAGCTTTCTTAGGTACTAATCGCCAAAGCGTTACTTACTATCTACTACATATTATTTATAATACCTAGAAAGCAACCTAAAACACTGAGCGCTACTACTTCTTTCTTCGTTCGCGAAAACATCGAGACAGCAGAGCGATCAAAAACACATCAGACGTGACAAAATTACGTTTTCTATGAAATTACTAGAGCTGATAACTTTTTTGTTTAGGTGAAACTGTATATTTCCTGACGACATAAACATTACAAGAAAATGTGGTTATGTCGTAACTATTAGGCGTGCTGATAATACTAATGGAGCATTAGTGTCCCGCTCACGTTCACCAACAAATGTCAAAACACAAGCAAGCTTACAGTTGGTGATCAACTTTCACTGCGGACTTCTTGCAGTGCTTGAGCTATACATACGCAGCATACTATTGTTAATGCTTATTTACATTATATTCCATTAACTTTGATAACAGACTGTTTACGAAAATATTCCATCGAACCACCTACATCCTTGTTTTTGTTAATATGTATATTTTTGCAATTACCTACTTTCCATCGGAGAAACGTGTACGAAAACGTCTAAACTTTTAAATGTCCATTATGTGAATCATAAAGATATCCGCTAAAGAAATACAATATCAGGTAAAATCCCACTCATACATAAGTCGCCACGTTATCTATGAAGCTCTCCAAAAAATGTTAATGTTCTTTATTATTCTAAGTAGCAGATGAACAAAAATGAAAATATTTACTAATTATATAATTAATTAATTCTCTGTGAACACTAGACGATGTTTTTAAATGTATTTATTCCTAATGACGATAACGCTGTTACTTTCCTTTGCCGGCGTCTGTTCGACGTTCTAATTTAGGTTAATGGTTTTCGGTTACATGATCAGGCAGGCCGTGTTTGCCAGTCTTCCTTATACTACGAGCGTTATATGATGATCCCTATGACGTTTCAACTGACAGTTGTATTAGTGATGCGAAACAATTTCGATAAAATACTTTTTTTTCAGGCAAATGTCATGTCATTCAGCCAGGTCATTCAACATAATAAGCAATATTTATTTATTTTGAAAAAAAGACTACGCGCATTGATGGACATAAAACACTAGATAAATAAAAAAGTAACAGCCTTATTATATTTTATTTTACTATACTTTAATTTTTATTCAAATTGCATAATTTAAAGAATTTAAAATTCTTTTTGAATTGAATTTTAAAGAATTCATAATTAGCTGGCAATTGGGGAGTCGTCCATGGAGGACAATAAACTATTAACACCAAAGAAAAAGAAAAGGTTATGCCATATAACAGAACCTGATGAATTTGATTTAGATGCTATACGCAATCATATTTATGGTTACTACCTACGAGGTGAACTACCGACCTGCCAGAAGTTATTATCTTCATTAAAAGCTGCAGAACTCTTCAAAGGCGGTGCTACTTCCCTTAGAATTGTTTTGAAAAAATGTGGATTCCGCTATAAAAAATGTGACAAGAGAAAAATATTAATGGAGCGTACTGACATAGCTTTACTACGATGCGATTTTCTTCGCAAAATCAAACAAATTGATAACTGGGAGAAGGTAGTATACCTTGATGAGACATGGCTGAACGCCAATCATACTGTAGGTAAGGCATGGACGGATGACACAGCGAAATCCAGCACAAAAACTCCTGAAGGAAAGGGCCAGCGCTTAATCATTTGCCACGCTGGCACAGATACAGGTTTTGTGCCGAATTGCCTGTGGGCTTTTAAGTCAGTGAAAACAACGGAGTACCACGAGGAAATGAATTTCGAAAACTTTAAGACATGGTTTATAAAACTATTAGAAAATTTGAATGAGCCTCACTATATTTTAATGGACAATGCTTCATATCACTCAGTTCAAATTAACAAACCCCCCAGCAGCAATAACAAAAAAGCTGAAATTATAGAGTGGTTACACGGCAATGGTGTGGAAACTGACAGTCAGATGTTAAAAAAAGAGTTGGTTAGACTGTTGAACTTTCACAAACAACAGACGCACCCATCATATTTTTTGGATGAATTGGCCAAATCAAATGGACACACGGTAATTCGGTTACCGCCCTATCACTGCCAATATAATGCAATCAAGTTGATATGGGCGCAGATCAAAGGTATCTATATTTTTTATTTATATAATATTATGTATATGCATATATTTCTAAAAATAATTACTGAATGTACAAATATTTTCAAGTCATGCAGCTAGGCATAATATATAATATATATGTACAATATGACAATATCATTGACCAACCGTTAATAATAAACGTCACGGATAGCTGCAGTTCAGACTCAGATTTTGAAGATCCGATTGACCCTGTATCAGATTCAGATTGATATAAATAAAATACAAACTCAAAGCATTTGTTTTATATTTCCAACAAATTATCGATATTTTGTTTATCGATGTGTCCCTTCTTAGTCGATAACAGCTTGACGACGTAACTTTTGCAGCACGTACCATGTACATTTGCATTGAGTTTTTTTCTATTATTTCCGAACATTACGTAATAACTTCTTAATATTCATTTTTATAATTTACAATTGTACACAATTATGATTTTTTCGTCTTTTTAATGGACCTCTAAAGGATTTGATGTGATAGGACGTCAGTACAATGTTAAGCGCTAACGAACTGTCATAGGGATCATCATTCACCGAGCTTATTATAGGTAAGTGTATTTATTATGACCTAGAAACGTTAGGCCGTTAGCCCTATAGGTCATTGATTCTCTCAACTCTTTTGCCTATCGCGTTATTAGAAATTTTCAAGAAGAAATGAATTTACCTTAAAATATAATATCAGTTTTTTGGTTTCGTTCGGCTCTGGAGACTAGTGTACAATAGTGTTGCTTGTCATTGACCCGACGAAATGCGGTGCGGGCGGGTGATTAGATGCGGCTGCAGCGTTGACACGGTTCACGGTAATCGCTCATCCGGCGCGGCCTTGTCAGCGTCGAGCGCCCCGCACGGTTTGATTATAACATTGTCATAAAAATGCCCGATTTCAATGTGTAATTAGTCTTTATAAACATTGGTCATTAAAGTTTAACCATCTTGTTCTTAGTTGCGTGAGCTATATGAGACAGGTGTTTCAACGTAGCTTATAATATAACGTAGACATAAAAATTAACAGTTCTGACTTGGTAGTGGATCCTTGACCGGGCAATGTTCATGTCACGTTGCTGATCGTGGTTTTCGATTTCGTAACTAAATCCGCAGTGTGTTTTGGCAGACCGATTGTGCCAGAGGCGTTCCACTCTCGCTGCGTTTTTGCGTGTTTTGTTACCTGTGACCTTTGATCGATTTGTCGTTTGAACTCATTTGCCTGACTTGAGAGTAAGTTGTGCAGTTCCACAGTACCACCATTGTACAGATTTATGGGGTACACAAAACAAAAAAAAATGTATACTTACTAGTATTCTAATCGTAGATTTCCTCAGTTTGCTTTTGCTTACAAATTAAAGTACAAAGAAAACTACGATTAGGCAATATTACCTAATCGTAGGTCTTTATAATGTTTAGCACTGTAAAGATTAAATACACAGAGATAATATATTCCGATTCACGTGTGAAATATAAATAAAGAACCGTTGTACGTATACCGTTGACACTTACGTTGACCGCATTGCGAATTAATGTTTCCCTTTAAAGTTTGTAATCATACATATTATTTGAAATAATAAACAATTTCATTATATTATATTGCATCGGTACAAATCTACAGGCCAAGCAGCACAAACCATCCGAGTGCAATTTTGTTCTTTGTTTTGATGATTACGATCAGAGAAGATTGAATTTGTATTATTGCGTGTTAAGATATAACAGCTTTCTAAAGTATTTTCTACCAATATTGACAAGATTCATTATCATAAGCTAGCTGAGTGTGGTAGGCCGAAAATGCACGATGTGACTACATAAACACTCTTCGCGAGTTACGTACAAAATCGCTTTCACCTTCGTCAACCACCTTAGCTTGTAATTAAAGAGTCCTCGACTACCGGTCTGAGAGGAAAGGAAAGCCTAAAAAGGCATTTCACTAATTAAAATTAAAGGTAGAGTAGACTTTAACTACTCTCATACCGTTACCAGTAAGCACTACTAATTAATTGAATAACTTGGTGCACATGCAGTCAGTGCTATACTGGTCCCACTGGTTTTTGTTAAACAACTGGTTTCTAAGTAGGCTCACACATATGTGTAGAAGCGTCGAATATTATAATGTTATGTCGGGGTTCGACGAAAGTGAATGTTCCGGTGTTTGTTATTCGCGACAGGCTCCGTATCGAGTGACGTGCGTGGCTTTGTTGAACATTGACACCACCATCGACTGCCTTCTTTGAATATAAGTGGACACATGTTGTGCAATCATTTTATGTTCGCGATGTTAACAAACCACTATAACTTTGAATTAATCTGATAGGGGAGCATTTTATACATCAGCTTTTGCATTTTCAATCATAACCCGCAATAGGTAATAAATGATAGTGAGAATTATGACAGGTGTTGCGTTGTCACACAATTACTCATGACCAGTTGTTAGGCTTGCGCAGGGATACAAAGTTAAGTTTCCAGTTCAATTTCTGGCAAATACATTCAACTGTCGTTAGAGCGTGATTGAATCGATAGTAATAGCGTGATTCATGCACAAATGCAATGCATGACCTTCCTCCGGAAGAGATTCGCTAGAAGAGGCTGGGCCGGTTTTTTAGCATACTTATAATGTGGTACAAGATTATTTTTTCAAAGTAGGTACCCAGTTGTCCAGCTATCTATTCAAAGATATTGCCAAACTTTAATTAATAACTTATATGCCGTAAATGTCATGCTTTTCATAACACATATTGTATTAGAAGGAACACCTACCCGCCCACACAATATCGACCTGATTCGCAGTACCCATACTGTATTTATACGGTTTCCTGAGACTGCCAGAGGCATTTTCCCTCATTCTTCTCTTCTCCGCTTTATATGTGCAGATAAACACGCGGGTTACCTTACACATCTAGAGTTGCATGCTTTTATAGTGTGTCACATGTATCACAACTCGGTAACCGCTTCCTGTCAAGTGTGTGGTATCGTATGCATGTCGTATTTTTTAATATTGATCTTCTGAGTTAAATGATTGAATCATTGCATTGTATCGGATGAAAAATTCTTTTTTACTTCTGATTTTGATTTGATTACTGACTAGGATTGAGTTAGTGAGTGAGTGAGGAATCCAGACCAGTAAAAGATAAGAAAGCATGTTTTTAGCTTTAGATATTTTTTCTCTAATCATCCTTATATGGAACTGAGTCAGTCCGCATTTTATTGAACTATCGTTTCTATGGAGACCCTTTGACAAAAAACCCGAATGATTCTTAGGACCAGTTTCCTTGTATCTCGAATGGTTCCAGTTTCCTTATACTGTCTCAGTTACAAACAACGGAAGCGAATATTTGGGATACCACTATCCTACAGTAATAATGACTGTTAAACACAGTTAAACAGTTACTTCAAGTACTTACTATACAATATAATATTATACATCCAGCCGGCCTCATCTGCACTTGGCGATTTCACTCAATTATATAATTTTTTGATACTCAAATTTTTCCATTACTTAGTTTCAGTATTTTTAGTCTATTACACTAAACAATTAGTTGTGTAAGGAGTCTTGCGCTTAAACGTTCTAGTGATTAATTAAATTACATTTTTCTTTTGTTTCATTTAGGAAAAAATAAATAAAAACTAAAAACCTGTTTGTAGGTAGGTTGGGCAAGCGAAATAAAACATATTTTTCTTTAAATAACGCCGTTAGAAACAATTTTATTTTTAATCTAAGGTGACTGGCACCAATTCTCCGTTTCCTTATTTTTAAATTATAACTCGTACGATTAATTGTACGATTTTAAACTGAATCCAGATCGCTTAACCGGCTTAATTACGATCTCGCTTAACCGGTGCAATTAGGCTCTAATCAAATACGCATCAATATCTATTTACAAAACCGTTAATTACTTTATATTTACCGAATCTTTAAAAAATATTGTTACTTCTTAAATGTTAGAGAAAAAACATTGATTTATGTAAATTTTGTGTTTGATATGCAAATTATCCATCTGTTAAAATTAAATTATCTAATATAAACTAGGTCGATGGAAACGTAATACATATGTTTTTACAGTTGTTGTACCACTTACACTTAACAGAGGTTAGTAATTAATTCTGTTTGTTTTCTATGTAATTATGTACAAAGTGACTTAAAATTACAGTAATCAGGTACATCACTGTAAGAATAAGAATGGATATCATAACAAAAATCACCCGAAAATTGCGAAATTGTAGGCAGTAGTTTTGTGAGACTTATTCCACTTTTCCCCGTTGACAGTCCCCGTTAATATTATTGAACTTTTTGTTAACTATTCCCCATTGACGAGACATTTCTAAATAATGGGGATTAATGAACTATAAAAGTTCACTAATCCCCATTAGGTACGTTAAAAATAAAATACTATAAATGTATCATTTACTTTTTATTTCTTATAAGGTAAGGGCTGAATCTAATGGGGATTATTGAACTTTTTAGAATTAATAGAATTTATCATGATGGGGATTAGTGAACTTTTTAGTTCACTAACCCCCATTATTTAGAAATTTCGCTTCGACGGGGAATAGTGAACAAAAAGTTCAATAATCCCCATCAACGGGGATTGTCAACGGGGAAAAGTGCAATAAGCCGTTTTGTGAATAACTTTTTCGTACTCGCGCAATGAGGGCTCGTGACAAGGAAATTATTGCACAACTGGCTATCTTATTTACAATTTTGACTAAAATAATCGTTAGTTGCGAGCGAACAAAATACAAATAGAGAAAATGTTCTCATGAATATTGTATCATGAATTTTATAAATCCAATTCACTCCGTTGCAAATGTGTATGAATTAAAACTGAATTTAGTTCTCAAGTAAGTGAAAGTATATTTCGTTTCAAAAAAAAATAAGTCCGACTTCATATGCTTGTAAAATATGAATTTAGAAATTGACTGAATTTATTTATCTGGTAGGTACTTGCATGGTTAGTGGGTTTCTCAGGTTTATTGTACACACACATCACATTATATGGATAATCTTATAGATTACAAAATAAAATTTGTAAAAGTAGTCACTGCATTTAATAAAATAATATACTGAATGAAACGTGAATGAATGTGAGAAACAAATTATAGTAAGGTCCTGACTCCTGAGACTTTCACATTGAAATACTTTTCAGTTGATCCTATAAATATATGACACATGTCATGTTAACCTATATGGGAAACTGGGTAAATGAAAAGCGAGTTTGTGAAAATTCTTTCAGATCCCAGTTATAATGGTGTTTCATTATGAATGATTTTGTGTAATCTCTTACCAGTGACATTATGCTATTTGTGTGGATAAAAAACATGAATAGATTACAAGAAAGACCAATGTTCGCACGGCAACTCGAGAAAAGTTTATGCTATGGTAACTACGGACCACTGCACCGTGGCAAAAAAATATTATAAAAGCATAATTGTAGCATTTTTAAAACCATTGTGTACACTAACATTAGTGAATCTAAAATTAGATAATATTTTTCTACTGGGAAAACCGTAACATGTTTTTTAATTCAAAGCTATCATCAAGTAGAATCTATCTTAGTTAAGACGTAAGTAACCAAGACTGATGACAAAAACATGACCGAGACGATTATAACATATACTGCATACACATATATACATATACATACGTACATACACATACATATACGCGCGACTGTAACTCTCCGAATAGGCAGAGGTGTATTAGCACCCATGTTTCGCCAATTATGAGTTTCGGTCCCAACGACGTAATAGGTGCGAGCCTAT
Organism: Eilema sororculum; assembly: GCA_914829495.1. Classification (NCBI taxonomy): domain Eukaryota; kingdom Metazoa; phylum Arthropoda; class Insecta; order Lepidoptera; family Erebidae; genus Eilema; species Eilema sororculum. The sequence goes on along the minus strand of OU618545.1, from coordinate 18,206,204 downwards.
AGCCGTCTAGTAGGCTCTTTGTCTTGGGCTGTATGTTTACTTTCGGATGGAGAACAGCCCTATTCCTTAGTCGCTTTTTACGAGATTCACAGGAAGAGCTGGGGTGGTCCTATGCTACTCCACCGGGAACCAACACATTATAACTAAAGTTCTTTTCTTGCCCGCAGTATCCTTGCTGGTTTTATTATAGACAAGGTTGTCCTTAATAAATTTCACTATTCTAATTGATTATTATAGAAGTATAACCCCGTAACTATTACTATTATACAGTCACTCTATCCAGAATTAAAAATTGCACAAGCCACATTCTATTAGAAGCTCAAAGAAACAATAGTTTCTAATAGCTGTCGAATAAGATAAGGACTTACGAAAACATGCTAATAGGAATTTATTAAATAAATATGGTAATGAATCTTGAACTTTTAGTTTTTATAGTTTAGCAACACTTGAATTGACCTTACTAATATATTATATTTATTGATATTGTAAGTAGTCCTAATATAACATGTGCAGTAGATCATTTTAGATGCCTAGTGTCGGTGTGACACAACATATGGCGTTAGCATGAGCCTGCGAAGGCCCACAAGCTAGAAACAATCAAGTGTTCAAGTTCAACCTCTCGTGTGGCGCTAAACAATGTGACATTAAGCTCGGCATTATTAGTGACGCCCGCGCACGACACCGTGCCACCGCTCTGTTTGGAATAAAACTATTTCATTATTTATTTTAGATAACTCAATTTACCTTTATTGGCACAATGTTGTGACTGGACTGTTATCTAGAATTTAGGTTGTCAATTGTTTACTTACGAATAATAATGACATAGTTAATTAAGGGCACAGTATCTTTGTAGAGATAATCAAATAACATATTCTGCTCATACCTATATATTTTATAGAACGTTGCACACCGGTACAAATTTTTCCCGTGAATTGTTCAAAATTTTCTATCCTAATTTTAACGTTGTCCAGACAAACGAACATACCAAAAATTCACACACTTTTCATTTTGATGATGATTGTATTCCTTAGTGAACTTCAAATCATATTCACATTGCATTTATCGCATATAGGATTCTCAACTATAAAACCTTTCTACTGTACTTTTTATCGAATAGTGGTTGAAAAGAACCATAAACTTACCTTTATTGTGTTTAGTCCCAGAAGAGGGCCAAAAGCACCATAAAGATCTTAACAAACCATAGCTTAATAGGTGCTAGAATAAACATGTATATATTTTTGTAAGAAATATATTGTACGTATAATAAAACCAAGCAAACGAGTACAAATAAATATATTTATATAAATATACTATTCATATAATACAGATACTAGCGCTCTGGACGGAAGTGGAACCCAAGATATCTGTCTTAGCAATCGTATATTTACTAGATATAAAATATATTTAACATACTAAAACCAACCACAAATTGTTCTACATTTTGCGTAATCATCGGCATCAACAAACAGATTCATCTCGTGACGTTCATATCTTGCCAGACTTTTTATTATTCAGCTAAAAAATGTTTACTGGTATGTGTGAAAATGTGATAATATACTGTACAGAATTATAATTGGCCGCAATGTATGTTGTGTGCAATAGCGGCACAAAATGCTGTCCAAATTTATTACTTTCGCTGCTTCATTATTGTTTCACTACTCACCGGTAGATGGCGTTAGTAGAATTACACGGCTGGTGATAAATTTCCTAAGTAGTGCTGATTGGTAAGCGTTGTTATCGTATTTTACCGAGCTTATCCCTCCATCCCAAGGGCTCATCCGTATGTCAAACACTAAACGCTATGAGGCTATTTCGTTTTCGGAATTCCCCAGCAAGGCGACTCAAATTTGAGATAGAAACTAAGAAACATGTTTATGTATTATCATATGCGATATATGTATACAGTATTTATCTCCTTTGTGAGTAAGTAAACCAATTACGTACGTTTAATTCTATTAGCAGTAGGCGCATCACTCGCGCATAGTCCATTGTTATTTTCACATTGTTCTAACTTGTGATATGTTTACTACGTAATTCTGTGTGTTTCTTTCTTAAACTATAGTTGATGATGATCAACGATATGGGAGAAAAGAGCACGAGTTTAACCATTATTAATAATTTGATAATACCAAGCTCTCAAAGTTTGCGTGTTTGCTGGTAAGTTTGTCTAAGAAGTAACGAAACGAACGGTTCATATTACCAGAAAGAATAATAAAATAAAAAGTAACACTAAACACAGCCATTATTAAGAGTTGTGTCAAAGTATAACGGTTGTGCAGTGATTTCTCAAACGATGACATTGCACTAGTGACGTGGGCATTTTGATTGTTCAGTTGTGACGGCGGTGTTTTGAAACGAGCGGTTGATTGTACGCTGTTATACTTCAGCCAGTATCATGTGCGGCCGGCTTGTCACAGCACTCACAGCTGTCAGTATTCCCGCGACCACAGTTCGCGCCGGATTCTCGAATCTCGATGAGTGACCGATCGCGCACTACCGGATAGTAACACCGACCAGCTAACACGATACCAAATATTGTTTCGTTGCAAATCTCTGACCGACACCATATATATGTTATCACTGCTAGCAACGCTCTTACATGAGTGATTATAAAACGCTTGTGGTGACCTTGACTGTGAAGGCTTGAATCATGTTTAAGTTTGTGTTTTTAGTGTAATCGCCGGGTACGGTTACAATATTCATTAAGTATGTACATTGCTCAGTGTTGAATAAAACACGGATGTTGTATTACGTGTTTTCATCAGACATTTAGATAGTAATAACATGATTATTGTGTTAATTTAACAGAGATCGTAGCAATAGGGCATTACCAAAGGCCTAGGCACGGGGCATGGGTGGTGGGCGGCTGTGCGGGCGCTGCTCAGCGCCTGCTGCTTGCCGCCCTCTGACCACCTAACTCAGCTGATAGATCCACATTCAGCTCATGAGAAACACTCACCAACGTTAGTAACACTTCGGGCAGTCGCTCTTTACACTTAACCACACAACCGTACCTCACCTAAACGTTCGTTGCCTTTTACTGCACTATCTTATCCTACTCACTAACCCTACAGCCCACCGATCATGATTTCACAGCTCGGAGCACTCGTGGAGGCGGAGAAATGAACGTTCCAAACGGTCACATCATCGGCGTTCGCCTACGTCACACAGGCGGAGGAGGCATCACCGCGAGGAGTCATCAACGCGGTCACCACCTGAACAGGTCAGTTTCACTGTTTCTTTTTAATTTTTATGAGGATGTGTGAAAGGATGGTATGATTCGTAAATGCAACACTCGCCATTACCACAGAGAAGTGTCCACCCGTAAACCGGTCTTTTCCTCACAATGATGATTCCACATTTATATGCCGTAAGCAAAGTGCGGAACCAGAATAAAGCGTAAACGTCAGCGTGCCTGTTTGGGATAACACGCGGGACGGGTTTGGCTTACAAGTGCGCGTGCGCGTGCGCCTTCGCCCGTGAAGATGTGCGCGAGAGACGGCGACCTCCTCGCGCTTGCGCCCGTTCTATTTGTGTTCGCCTTCGTCACTCGGAACGCCTTCAGTCAGTCGCAAAGCTCAGCCGGCCGTCCGGCGCGTCTCTGCCGCACCGAAATACTAGTCCGCCGCGTCGGGCCGCGGGCGGCCAGCGCCGGAGCCATGGCTGCCCAACCACCGCCGCGTCCACCCCCTAACAACTTACTATTCTGCGGACCCCCGCCTGCGCTGCCGCATGTGCTTCTACTACCTAACGAAGCTGCACACTCCTCAACAGATCTCCAAGTTGCACCTATTGGTGACACTCAGACAAACGATGCAGATGCCTTACATGAAATAAACAACGTGGGTGTGCCCACCTATGGCGGGATGTTCCACAATCCACTAGAAGTATTCGACGATAATCAAAACATAGAATATCAGCTTCCACCGGAAAACTATTTGCGAAGAACTCATAGTTTTGATGTTTCGGATATTTACGCAGCACAAATCGTTAACGAAATCGACCCGAGCGCTTTCCGACCTAGACGATCGGAACCTGATTTATCAAAGTATGGACTGTTCGCAGAAGTGACTGTGGAATGTGCACCGCAACACCTGCAACACCCCCCTCTCGTACTAAACAATCCATTCTACGACGGCTCATATGCACTGGATCCTCACCAAATCAATCAAGCAATGGTGGTTTTACCTGACAATTACCTAGCTTTTGAAGATTCCTTTGTACCAACGGCCTGGGATTATAAACCAGAGTTCATGATCGAAAGGGAATTAAATACCGACATGTACTATGACGGTTTACCTTTAATTCCTTCAAATGATCCATGGTCTGTTTACTGTAACGATAATGCTACATTTGAATATTATTCCCCACATTATGAAACTCTAGGAGAAGATAGTGTTCATTATACGCCACTAACTGATTTAGATTACGCCATACCACAGTATATGAGCTTACCAGTGATAGAACAAACTGATGTAGAGAATTTTGTAAATAATAATAACAACTGTAATATAGGAGACTCAAACCCATGTAGTGTTACCGAATCAATTAATAAAAATGAAAGTAAAGAGTCAAATGTACATAAAACTGAAGTGCCAGCAATTGACGCTAATATAAACAATGTAGTAAATGAAGATGATAAAGTGAACACAACTGAGTCTTCCATAATTCGGGATCCGTCCACCCAGAGTGAAGAATCGTTTAATGCTGATATTTCCAACGATGTCACATCTAGTTTAGCCTTTGTTCCTAGTAGTAAAAGTTCACAAAGAACAACAACAGATACAAATGATACTAGTGATGATACTTCACCGTGTTCCACCGATTACCATGAAGCCTCTGCTCTTGACCTGGTTCAGAGTCCCGATGAACTCTCTTGTTGTGATAGTACGGATTTTTCTCAGAGCAGAGATGAAGTCTCACCGACTATTCCAGAATTAGCAAAATCTAGCAATACCGTTAGTAAAGAAAATCAAAATAGTGAACTCGCAATTTTGAACACAACGACTGTATCAAATCTACCTCTGAAACAATTACCATCCATTCCAATTCACGGTCGACCACCAGCACAGCTAACTCCCATACAAAATAGTTCTAAAGAAACTCCAAAAGAAACAGTTAAAACGAATGTAAACATACAACAGGTATCGCAATGTGCAGAACCGGACCAGAAGTTAGCAAATCTTGTTAATCAGCAGGTAAATAAAAGTAGTACTGCCCAACAGTGTAGGACAAATCCGCAAATACCCGAACCGTGTGCCCGTGATAATAATGTTAAAGTTAATGATAATGCGTTGAAGATATCACAACAGCCGCCCGTTCCACCAGCAGTACCCTCGTCTTGGCTGGCACCAAGACCACCTGCTACTGGCAATCAAACAAATGTAGTGCATCCACCGCAGATACGCGTCCAGAATGCCGAAGGTGTTGTGACAGATATGCCGAAGAGTCCCAAGGTAGTCTCACAGCCGCTTGCGAAGACACAACAGCCTACAACGGAGCCTCAGCCATCATGCTCCTATGCACCAACGCAACCTGTGCAGACGTTACAACTCAGACCAGAGAAACAGACGAAAGAAGTAGAGGTCAGCCCGCATATCATTATTGTACATTAACAAACATTCAAAACACTGTGCTATATTCGCTAGTAGATGAAATATTATGTTGTACCAAAAGTACTGCGCCACGCGTTGCCAGCGCGTGTATTGAGAGCAATGTGCATCTATTTTAGCATATATTATTAGGTCAAGGATTTAATTTATCTACCCTAGTAATGATTTGATAGGTTCTTATTAACATTCCAAAGGATACCCCTTCGTAGTTTGTATATTTTTGATAATGTATTGAAAATGCAACATGTTGCTTTGCCTGATAGCAAAAGTTCATATTTTATTCACCATTGATCGCTTGGATGTTTGGTTATTTGATTTGATATCAAACAAAATTAGACATTTAGAATAACTATACGACCTCCGTGAGTTTCTCTATATTTAACAACAATACAATTATTTCTTAGCAATAATGTTATGTGTTTATGGCGAACTGAAAATAGTATCAGCAGCTGGCATGAACACTATGAGATTCCAATGGCGAGCGATAGATGGCGCCGCGTGGCGTTGTACTTGCGCTGAAAACATGAACGACGCATGCGCACAGAAATAGTATCGCGGCGATCACCTTCACCTAGGAGAGATTGCCGTCATGCATATATACTGTGTTATGATAACAGCCCGTGGATGTGAACAAGCGTCGCCTACCGCCCACGCTATACACCGACCTGATTTGATTTGATATTAGGGGAGATTTTATTTCTAAAGCGCTTGAATTAACACGCTGTTATTTAACCCATGCATTCATTTCCACATAGTAAACATTAATTTCTATTAAATTGCTAGTTCATTAGCACTGACATTTTTCACACATTATTAAAAATAAACTAAACATAAACAAAAACCAGATATTTATGGAATAAGCTATAGAAGTAACAGATAATTATTAGTTATTGACGTATTAACTGAATCGTTGAATTATAGTGAGACACTTCCGCTAATAATTGTAGTATTACGCGAATCATAGTTTGATGTGTTTCAATAATGAACGACTCATCTAACGGCGTGTGTCTTAATTGTTTTGAATTGTGGAATGAAACTATAAATTGTATCTCGTTGAAGCCGGCTCGAGGCAGACGATTATTCTTGTAAGAGGAAGTCTTACTTCTATATCACAAGAATCGTGAGTTCGTGACAAATGCACCTTATTATTGCAAAAACCTCCGCACGAAAGAAATATATCTGAACGTTGCTTTCTGTCACAGTCGGATAATAGGGTTCTCTATCGTCCACCATCGGGCCGTCTGGATTATATTATCATAGGCGCCCGAAACCGCGGTTCTAGTGCTTAGTCAATCAAGGTTTTTACGTATTGAAGAATTGCACTGTGGATTATGGTTTCTCAGTGTCCCTTACGCTAATCACAAAAACACGTAGAAAAATACTTCATCTGTTTTTAGTATCAACGATATTTTAAAGTTAACGGATGAGTAGAAACTATAAACCAAATTTCTTTTGTGGGAAAATCACCCACGCCCGTATTTCGCCTATCCATTGGTTCTCGGGTCGGATGAAATTAAGAGTTAGCCCGTTACCAACCTCAACCGGGCATTTTATCATTACTCCAAGCTGTTTACTGTTAAATTCTTAACAGGAAAACCATATAAAAACAACAGCAGACAACAGTTGCGCCGCTACCCATGCACCACCTGTGACAGTCAGTAAAAAGTTTCACATGAATATACATTAACTCCACACACCACGAGTAATAATAGCATGTAGTTTAGCGACAATTATTAGTTCAGGGAAGGGTGCATGCGGTCCTATTAACAGTTTCGAGGTCCAACCCAACCTAGGCAAGTGACAATTTAAAGAATAATCAATGTATGGGCAATGGAATGGGATATGTTTACGACTGTCGTAAACGTCAAAATACTTAGACGTAGATGAATAATACCTACACAGTTGGGTAATCTATTTTACTATATGTTTATTGGTATTCTTGTCTATCTATTCAGTTCGAATTTTGTAAGATTTTAATGTCCCAATGCGCGGAAAACTTTATTCTCCTTTATTTGGATTAACAAACAGCGGTAAATTACATCAATGATTTAGTAATTACTCAAATGTATTTATCAAATTTACACCCCGTCCCCCGCTGAATTTGACAGTAAGCGTATTAATAAATTATGAAGTAGACACACTTGAAATTTTCAACACGTTTCAGAGCCGGATGATGACATAAAATGCTTAGAAAATGTATAATATCATAGTTATTGTTTAACTAAGATGTTTTTAAATAGGTAGGTAGTCTGTCTGCGAATCGGATCTCAGTGATCATCGCAGACAAAACTATTCGTCCATCAAATAAAATATGCGTCGTAAGTTAAATATTTGATAAACGTAATATTTAGTTGAACAAGCCAATTTCTAATATGTAATTTTGATCAATACTTTAATTAGTTTTTTGCAGTAAGAATAGGTTACCTAACACTAATAATTGCCTGGGGTCAAGTTCATAGGTAGAATAGTGGGTATCGCATATCATTAATACAATGGTCGCTGGCGTGCCCGGCCAACAACGGTCTAGCTAGATTATGGTCTGATAAATGCGGTTCGACCGTTGTTTTACTCACCTGTCTATTCGGTATGCCTAATTCCTTCCGGCCGACCTTGCCCATATCGCTCGTATTGCGCAAACCGCAGTCTGCGTGAAGTACGTTTCACTTCACAGGTTTTATCACATACGCGTTAATCCTTTCCATACCATATTATTATCTACGGTGCCAAATTATCCCCTTAGTCCAACTCCAGTATTGCCATTAATTAAATATGAGCATGCGATTATTAGCTGTAATGTAAAAATTCTAAAGTATTAAAGTCCTTGGAATTTTAAAAAGCGAATTGGCCTTGGATTATTGTAAAATCCTTAACATATATTAGGTGTAACCGATATGAAGTGAATGTAAATAATTCTAATTGCATAAAGTATTAACACTTGAATAAAAATTGCTTGCTTGTGATTCATACATAATATACCTGAATATTAGAAATCATTGTATATATAAAAAAATCTATTGCTGTTCGTTAGTCTCGCTAAAACTCGAAAACGGCTGAACGGATTTATCTTATCTTGGTCTTGAAATGTTCGTGGAGGTCTAGAGAAGGTTTAAAAGGTGAGAAAAATTAGAATAAGTGCCAAGAACCGACATCCACGCGGGCGGAGCCGCGGGCAAAAGCTAGTATTTAATAAAGATATTATCTATCTATTATCTTGATGCATTATCACTGCTTTTTAATAATATTTACCAAAAATACAAGGTTATTCACCCGGCAAATATTTACAATATGTTGATAAACTATTAAGTCAGACGTAGCTTATGTTGTGTCAGTCTGTTCTACTGTTACAGTGTAACTTCCACATAGAAAAGTGCTTGTACTAACTTCCCGTTCATTTCGTACAATAACAGCGATATTGTCGAGTGACAATCAGATAAATCCTGTTTCAACCGATACTGAAAACTTCAAATTGTTTGCTCCATTTGTGCATGCCTTCTTTAATTAAATGCCATGGAGCGGCAGACTCACGCAGTTCAATCTCGCGCGTTGAGCGAACAATACATTGCATATATAATTTTTTCTTGGATCGTTATACTGTAACGGTTGACATTAAGTTATCGATAATATTGTGTCATCTGTAGTATCTGTTCAGTGAAGCGTAAAGCCATAGTGGTTTTATATCGTGCGGCGTGTGTACAGTTGTGTAAGAGGCGGCGGGCTGGCCACCCGCCCCACGCCGCCAGTGGCTTGCTCGCATTTATACAGTGCATTTTGTTCAGTGCAGTGTGGTGTATAATGGCTGAATTGTCAGTAAAACATGATCGCGTTCGGCTACCCTTGCGGTTTGCCTCCTTTTATGAGCTCTATAAAAGATTTCTCAAGGAGCACGGTTGCAAGTGGCATGATGTTTCCAAATTACTCTCCGTGGTTGCGGAGATCCTATTCGATGTGGACGGTGCTTGTAGCCGACTTGTGGGCAAGGTCAGTCGAGATGTTTTGGAAAAGGGAGCTGGGCACATTATTTGTACTGTCAACATAATATGAAGTCGTTATTTTAAATAATTATTGGGATATATTACTGTAGGTTAGAAGTTTTTAGAACAAGGAAAGCAAAATTAAATATTACACACATCCTGTATAGGCATTTACTCGCTTAATAACAACATCAGTCAAATTAGGCACATGGATTATTTAAAATTACCTATGTATTCAAATTGTTATTCTACAATGGAAATGTTACTTGCATCAAAATTTTAATTAACTGTTATGTTATTCAAGTCGTATCTGTCATATGAAATTTGATTTTGTAATAGACATGATTTTATTCAAATGAATGAACAGATAAGAACTTCGAAGTGACATTCATTTCATGGTTAATTCATTCGTACGTAGCAACGTCTTGCAAGCAAACCCAGCTTCCATTGTAGAGGCGCAGACCAATCACGACGGGACTCTTTTTACCTGCACCCCATGACATGCGGCATGAAACAGCTGGGCGTCAGTGTGCTTTTAAATCAGTAACTGACAATGTTATATTACCTGCTGATGCTGTGCCTTGAGTTGTGCTGTGTAACATATTTTTTAATTTTCGTGTTAATATACTAGTGTAACATAATTCAATATCATGGTGACTATAATAAATAAGTGCTACAACACCATCACGAGTGAACAATATCTGACATCAATCTACAAAATGAAAGCATTCAATTTCTTGTATGTCTTGGGAAAAATTGTAGATTTTAACTACCCCGAAATATTAGACGAATCTGAATGTCCAAAGGTATGCCATTATTATATCAAAATATAAAGTATATGTACACAAGTCGTTAAGAAATACATGCCATGGTATTTGTTATTGGTTCGCATTCTAAACAAAGTCGTTAAACTCGTTAGAATTTAGTGCTAAAGAATGTTAAATGTACTTTAAGATATTGATCGGTAATTAGAAACATTACAGTAGTTTGCAAACAACGTTGGTCGTAGTGTTGAAAAATGTCTGCCAAGTGAAAGTAGAAAATTTGCAGCCGGCACCTGAATATGCCTTGGCAGCGACGAAGTGAGGCGATATTGCGTTAAAAGAATGCACGATATTTTTGTGTTGCTTCCGTTGCACTAACAGCAAAGTCATATAATACTCCGAGTTATAATTATAACATTAATCTTGAGTGATAATATAATTGTTGCTAATCTAAAGCAAAGTTAAAATTAATTGAAATTTCAGGATACAATAGATACTTATTTAAAAACATGACTAAAAACAAACAAGACTAGCTTTATTGTTAATTTTAACGGTACTTGTAAACAAATATTTATTGATATAATTCAATGATAACCGTGAGACAGGCGGCACGTAACTCGGGCGTGTGACTATCATCTCATCTTCACAGCGGCAGCGCCCGCATCCGTTTGTTTTTAACACTCAAAGCTCAGATAAGACATGTTTTATACATTCTGTAGTGATTTGATGTAGTCTGGAGATAAGAGTCGACCTATGAGATAATTATTACGTTGATATGTAATTTATGAGATGGTCTTGTTGCGTGCTGGCAACGTGCGCGCGCGGCGAGTGGACTCCGTGTCGGTCGTGGGCACCGTCGGCATTGTTCAGTGTTCGCACGTGCTCTACTGACCCATTTACCTACAGCTTACTGACAGAATTATCTTGGCTTCTTACACACCAGAGAAAGGTGTTCATCTGTTCATTCCGGCCATTCCATTACGAATCTGAATTACCTACCAACGCACATGAAATGTATTAAGTTTTAATCTGTTTACGCTGTCCCATATAAAAGCGCATGATGACGCCGATGATGACGAGTTCATAAGGGATAATAATAAGCATTACGAATTCCCTACTTCCTATTCTAATTTAGCTTACATTAATAATAACATTTTTAAATCAGTAATGACTAGGTACCTATTCTATTTTTTATGACCACAATGCTACATATTCTTTCTTTTCATCTAACACTGCACCCTAAACACTTCCAAATGTTGATATCTGGCAAAAATGGCAAATTTTTGTTCTTGTTAGACAGAAAATGAATGTCTGCCAAAATGATGACGCAAAGTACCGAATACTTACAAAATAATTGTTATTTATAATTAAAAAAAAATAGGTACATTGACCCTTGCTAAATATTATGGACCATGTAACTCGCAAATAGACTTTCGTGGAATAGGCAGTACAATCTGCATGTATTTTGAATAATACAAAAACATAGTGAAGTGTAATGCGAAGAAATGTGCTCGCGGCGGGCACCTCGAAGTGCGCGGGAGGGCGCTCCCACGGGTTGCCGATATTTTTAGTGCACGACGATTACTTGGCACCGGCGGCCGCACTCGGTTGCGCTAGTGATCTTTCTGAAATTCGTTCGCGCTTAGGTACGCTCTCGATCTCGAGATAGAACCAGTCTCATGTCCGGTGGCAGAGCAAGTGCTGTGTGAAACAAGAAAAGTCGCGGGGTTCTCTAAATTGTTGTAAAACTGGTGCGATTGTGTAAATATGACGTTTCGTGAATATTATGTGACCTATCCTGGCTAAAGTGCTTGTAATAAGTTTCGAAAGTGCCAAAACAAACAATATGGCTAGTCTGAGTACCAATGCTACCGCTACCACAAGCCCACGACGTCAGCGTTATAACCGATCATCCACTACGAGTGTCACCCAACTGCTATCTGATGGATATTCGAGTTTTATCAACCGACTGACAAGGCGAGGACCATCGGAAAAGAATGAAATTATAGCAGATACAAAGCTCACATCTCCTCGCACACGTTTTGATGACAAACTCTTAACAAATAAAAATTCCGCAATAGCAAATGTGCGCCGCTTTGATAATAATGGGCACATCTCACCGTACAGGACTTTGACATCCGTTGCGCCTGTGAAGAAGTTGAACGATGACCGTACGCACTCAAGTTACCTGGGCGCTTCGAAAACGCGCATTGAAACCTCACCTTTGCGTTCCACCTCCGGGATTAGCGCACTCGGTCGCAATGACTCATTCAGAAGAGCTCATTTGAAAGATAATAAATCATCGCCATTCACTAAACGATATCCTCTTAAGGAAGCGAATAATAATATTGATAGCATTTTCTTAGGTAGTACACGTAGTCGTTTAGAAGACAAATATTCTTCAGTATTAGATAGAATAGCTGTACAAAAAAAAGAAAGAGCTAAAAAGGAAAAGGAAGACCGCGATAAAACTTTAGAGCCGGAACCATCACAACCGCGTGGACTAATGAGAAGTTTAACCACGGCTGTTTTTGGTGAGAACTCTTTCAAAAGAAATAACTATTCCCGCGAAAAAACAAGGGATAAAACACCATTCAGAAATACAGCTGATCGGCGCTTGTCTTCCAGTCATAAACAGAAGGACGAATACAAGAACGGATTTGACATTCCTTTAAAAGATAGACCTCACTATGGTAAAGACAGAGATAGTGTGTATCGGCGACATCAAAGGAGATCTCTTCGAGCTGAGAAAAGCGAAAATAGTGATAGAAACAATGGCAAGTTATTACTGCACCCCATTGATATCAGTATACACCCAGGAATGCGCGATTTAATATCGCCACCACAGGCAATCAGTGGTACTAATAAGTTTAAGATAGCAAAAACAACAGCATCTTCTCCATCTGCAGATGTAGGTCGTCAAAAGCAAATATATTTTCCATCTAGCGACGAGGACGACGATAAAACACCAGTCGGCGATCGTTTTCTAAGCGACCGAGAAACTAGGCGGAAGGAGATTCAAGGACTAATAATGAAGTACGCACATCTGGACGAAGTGTATGGACGTATTGGTGACAAGGAAATCGCCGACGTACCGAGCGAAGTGATCGCACCGAAGAAGGAACCTTTAGCTGTAGGTGACGTGGTGATGCTACCGCCCGAGCTGCGTAGTCGCCAGCGGCCGCAACGACCTCGGCACCTGATGCGGCGCGCGGCCACGCCGCCTGTAAGCACACGCTAACCAACCGCCTGCGCACTGTGTGCCGCTAACATACACCTGGTCCGTGGTTTTTATAATTACACTCTTTACATGAACGTCTGCATTGTTGATGTTGTTTTACTTACTTGCTATAAGTATTATAACATCAAGGTGCTTAAGATCGACGCGTGATAAGGTGTACCACCATCTACCTATCCTGCCTATTTAATATATTTGTGACAGCCAAAGCCAGTAATAAGTAAATAAACCAATGCATGTATTTCGAAACGATATATCAGAATAAAGAAGGTAGGAAAAAGTAAGCAACTTCGTTTGGGGGTACCTATGTAATCACAGTGCATAACTATCGTGTAACTAATTGTGTGTTGACAGTTTACAAATGAAACTTAAACATTTTGTCTTTTATAATGATAGTGCATGTATTGAGCGTTTTTGTGCGTGGTATTAAAGCTAATATGTCTCTTCTTTGTATTAAAATGTTCTCAAGTTCAAAACATAAACGAAATTTCGAAAGATCTATCTCCCATAAAGTTAGTAATGTTTGTCTACTTAAATATAGAAAATACGTTCGGGTGGACACTTATCCTAATTTTCCTGTGCGTGAGGTGATTTGTGAAAGCGATCGGAGTGCAAGTCCAGTGTCGTATCCTGTCCTCGGTTTGTTCCGATCCCGGTCCCGTCCCGGTCCACGGCGCGGTGCCGGCGGTGCTCGATCGGGCCGGCACCGCAGCGCCTTCCGTCCGCTCTCTAACAGCATGTACCTCCGACCTCCGACCCCCGACACACCATACCAAATGTCGCTTGTCTGACGGGCAACCGTTCCATTGTCTGATTGTTGGGTACAACACTACTCGGGTCGTGGCGATCGTGGCGCGCTCTTCGTGGCATGTGGCGTGGTGCGTGTGCTGTGGCGCGATGTCGGCGCGGCGTGCGGGCGCGGCGCTGTGCGGGCGGCGGCGGTGCGGCGCTGGCGCATGCAGAGCTCCCGGGCACGCTCCTCCGTCAAGGACGACAAGGACGGACATCTGGTCTACTGGCCCGGATATGTCATGGGAGCGAGATGTTCGTGTCCACACCCATAACTTAACCAAATGTATTTACACTACACTCACATACACACACACACACACACATACCATACTGTACACACATACACACACACATACATTATTATTTATTCATAGTACAGAGAAGTACGTTCACTTTGGCAATAATGAGAACCGACACCTCACACATGAGTCACATACACGTAACAGATGGCAGAAAATTCAGTACAAAAACCAAGCAAAGTCCTTTAAGTCAGTGATTCGTGTTTTGAAGATTTCAGACTTAAAATTCTGCTTTTGAAATGTATTTTATACTTTTTTCATAAAACAGTAACAAAAATATTAACGAAAGTCATGTTGGAGCTTCGTACGTTGGCCTTCTGTTTGTTGATGCATCGAGTCGTGATACTGAAGTCGAAATGCTCAGGAATTTGATATAATTCAGAGTCTGCTAGCAGTATCAATGAGCTCCTAATGAACGGAACACCACTGGCGAATCCTTCATGACTTTGTGCAGTGGACATTTGATTAATATTGTCGCCTTGGTCTTATTACAGACAAAATCATCGACACGCTCGGTGAGGGCACCTTCGGCAAGGTGGTCGAGGTGAAGGATTTAGAAATGTAAGTACCATTTTCGTAACATATCTTTTTACATAATACTGCTTAATTTTTTTTGCCACGGCGATAGCATCACTGATGGAACACAGGTATACGCATTTGCATATTGTTTACTGTTATAATATATTTATTTGTGGTCTTTATACGGGTCAACAAAGTTTGCATGGTCATTGATTCGACTTTTTAAACTTAAATAACCATGGCCATATCGTTCTCTGAATGCGCTGTGATCCATGTGAAGTTGTATAGTCTTTTTCCCCTGTGTCATAGGCTGACCTCTATACGACAGTTAACACACAGCCTCTAAAAAAGTTCCCAGTTAACGGCAATAGGCTCACCCGCTAGTACATGACATTCAAAAACATATTACTGAAATATGGGCTTTATTACAACTCGGCTTACTTTCCCTTTCGAGAAAACACAGGCAAGGCGTGAGTATATTTATACGTAAATTAGTGTAATGTAGGTGTTGTTAGGTGTACCGAATGCTTGAAAGAGACGCATAGTCGGTTGATTGCGTCGATACGAGCGGTCCACATCCGCGCGGCGCCGGATGGAGACATATTGTTTGGCATGACACGCCTCTCGTTAATTATTCACTTCTATTTTCATTTGTTTATAGTAGCACCCCGACTATTTCGATACTTATTGCCAAATTCCTAGATTTATGTACGGAAATAACTCATAACATTATCTAATTATAAATTCCAGGGAGCACAGAATGGCTCTGAAGATAATCAAGAATGTTGAGAAGTACAGAGAGGCTGCAAAACTTGAGATTAATGTATTAGAAAAGTTAGCTGACGTCGACCCTGACTGTAAAAAGTGAGTATATATTTGAGTGTACTATGTGTTATTTAGTGCGGCGGGTTATGTTTATAGTCGAGGCTGGACAAAGCCGGCAAATGTAGCAATATTTGACCTTGCATGTTTAAATGCGACGTTATTGCTCCTGCCTGGCGCTCCGCCAACGAAGAACCCGATGTCAACTCCCAACACACAAAAATACCGTCTGCTCACCGCGTGCTAAACTTCACATATTCGATTCCGTGTTCGATATAGCTTTTATATAACAACACTTTATTGTTTTAGTGCAAAAGAGCAACAAATATAGAACGGTAGTGAAACTTTGTTTATTTCTCTGTTTCAGCTTATGTGTTAAGATGTTAGACTGGTTCGAATACCACGGCCACATGTGCATTGCGTTTGAAATGCTCGGACAAAGTGTATTTGACTTCCTGGTAAGTGACATTGTAATTATTGCATGTTTATATACATTTAATACATAGACATATTAATACCTAACAACATTTACAGTAATATGCCCCGACATGCATGTTCTATTTATATTTTCATGTTCTATCTAATAATTATCCTTGCTAGCTAGTTATCAGTTTGTGGTTAACATTGACATATTAATGGTTTCGACAAATTTATTTAAATTTGACATTGAAACAAAACGATACTTGTAATCTATTAAAATTGTTTGGGTGCAACGATAGCGATGAAAAGTGACTTTATTAGTTTCAATAACATCTATTAACATATTAATACGCAATGAGTAGTCGTCTCGTACATATTTTTAATTTCTCCCTACACGTATTGCGATGTTACTGTAGTACAGATGTAGGTACATTGCAGATCTGTCTAATATATACGTTTCATTACAATACGTGCAGTTGGACCCAGGTGAGGGTCGATAGATTGGCGTATAAATAGTAGTCCAATTTCAGCCACAGGGCAATCCTAGTAAAAACATAAATACTTGGTTCGGCTCCGCTCCACTGGGGCTGATACAATAAAAAGCAGCGACTATCAATCGACCATGAACTTATTTGTAGTCATAATATTAACTGTAGTCAAACCTCAAGGTTTGCAATGGCATTACAGTAAATACCCGTAGTACAGAGTACCCACGATCATTGCGAATAATTATCTCTCACTTACCAGCATTTTATTTATCTTATTTCCTGAATTGACTGACTCATTCGCACTGCGAGCTAACGAGATAAGATCTATTAGAATATTGATGCTTGGCACACGCACACCCAAGCACATTTCTTGTATAGATTGACATACGTCAATCAGTATTACTAGTATGCTTGGGTGTTCCATATTATATTACTAAATGACAGTGATAACATATAGAAGTAAATACAATTATATAACAATTTCGTCATTACATCCCGCTTGACATACTGATATGGAGCTTAGCATATCTGAGACTCTAATACAGATTAAGTCTGTGTTCTAAGATTCTGTAAGACACCCAAATATTCGAATCGTTTCATAGTGACAAAGGTTTAACATAAATTTCCCGAGTTTTGAAACATTTGTCCTGTGATAGTTTGGCCTTGTATATGACAATAAATGTAATATGTATGACTCAAGTAAATATGGCGACCCTACTCGCCAACACAAAATTACTGAATAATTATTGTCCCTTATGGTATTTAACTGCGGTTTGTTGTTAATTGTGGTACTTAAAGGCAAATTTCTGTATTTCCTCACTACAATTGAAAGGGAAGTCATAATGCTTTATCTTTTATGGTTAATATCTGCATGCTATGTCAGAATACGACAGCTGCGTACAGTCAACGAAATAAGTTGATTAATAACTAAAATATTTACAAACCTTTAGAATAAATGTATAAAGTTCGATGCATAAGTCGTTTTATGATCCTCAGAGGACAAAGTAATAACTAATATTTCATATTTTGATCATAATTTTATAAGAGGTTTAGGGGTCGTGCATTTTAGTCGGTTCGAGTCCGACATAATCTCCCCCACTGGCTCCAGCATGGGGGGTATCCGCGGCGATTTACCGCACGTAAAAGAAAGGGAGGGGTCGCATTAAAATTTGTTAAGATACTTTTGTCGTTGACTGTACTATGTTTTTCTGTTGTGTGAAAACGAGTCCGGTTGACCGCGATAGGCTCGCCCTCTACTCTATACCTACAAACAATATAAAGAGCTAATGAAATGTAAAACAGCACAATTGTGTAAATATATTTTTTTCCTCATGCCTGTTGACGAAACTTAGTATAACTTTTCCTGTTTAGGTTTTTCCATAACATTTCTCATAGACTTGCTAATAATAATATTATTAACAGTATTTATTTTTCTTCTTTACAGAAAGACAACAATTACCAGCCTTATCCCTTAGAGCAGGTTCGACATATATCTTACCAGCTTATATACAGTGTATTGTTCCTACACGATAACAAGCTCACGCATACTGATCTCAAACCAGAAAATATACTTTTTGTGGATAGTGACTACGAAGTTGTCAGTGTATATAATGGATCCAAAAAAGTAAGTTCTGATGTAAGTACTCGCAACTTTTTTTTATTTTAGCATGGTTTCGATCATTCATAAGACATTAAACGTTTTCTGGATTTTGAAGCCAACATGTGCTAAGCCAAATTGAAGACAAAATGATGCTATTCTCTTATTTTTATCATATTCACTCTACTCACCTAATCAAATTTGTAAAGATTTCGGTACTCATGCTGATCAGAGAATATGGATCAATCATGAACAGAATAGGGATACCCAAAATCAAAAAATCAAAAATCTAAATTTATTTATTGTTTCAAATATACATGTACATTAAGGTGTCATAAACAAACAGTAACGTGAAGACATAAACTAGGCACATATTGATTCTCTGAACCCCACACTAGGATACCCTGTGTCGGATGACCCAATTATGGGTCATCAAATATGGTCTTAGCATGCATATAATGCTCTATTGACATCATGTGATTATAGAGAAATTCTAAGAACATTACCCCAGTTTTTTTTTGTTGTACATTTTAAAAATATAGCGTTCAGTGTGTCAATATTATAGTAGAGTACTACTGATAATAATAAAATCGATTCATGTATCATATCACCACTCATCTCGTTCAACGGAATATAGAATCGCAAGGAAGTGTCCAATTGACGTAGTTACTCAATCATGTCAATATTTTTGACGACGCTAATAGCCATACTAACGAGGGGGGTCTAAGTCTCTACCATGACCCTTGGAACCAAACCAATCTCTTTTACAAGCCGGTACATTTGCTGAATAACAGATGAGGCTCTATAGCGGCGCCAGGAAGTCGGGACAGCAGTCACGTTGGTCAATTTCCTTGACCTGCTTTATATTTGGCTTAAGATGCTTCCAAATTACAGACGCCAAGACGAAAGCCCGTGCCTCGTCAATCAATCAACAGATGTACCGGTAGTAAGAGGGCCTCACATTTCGAAGTGAAAACCTCAAATGCAGCCGGGATCATCCACTATATTGGTGATGATGGCAACACTGGGTTTATTTATTTTATTTATTTTTAATCTTTATGCACAAAATATATGTACAAAGGCGGACTTAATGCCGTGGGCATTTTCTACCAGTCAACCTTTGGGTGATGCAGAGATTTGTCAAAGTAGGTGCTGGAAGTATTGATCTGATAGATAGGTAGGTACTTACGGTATGAATAATAAACATACAAACAGTAAATATAAATATACTTAAATATATATATACACAATAATACATACATATAATGCATACATATTTATATATAATACATACGGACAATATTCAAATGCATATACCTATACATAATATAACATCTATACAATATAATATATCAAGTACATACATATATAGTTTTACGGAAAATTCTTATAAATATTGTTCTGCCTATGGTTCCGTAGTAACAAAATTCATGGGCACTTCCTTATTGAGCCTATATTCTAAGTCTCGTTAGAATGTTTGTGTTCTGTGTGCTGACCGTGCACTGTGTGTTCAGAAGCACGACTTGCGGCGGGTGAAGCGTAGTGACGTGCGGCTCATCGACTTTGGCAGCGCCACGTTCGACCACGAGCACCACTCCACTATCGTGTCCACGAGACACTACCGCGCGCCGGAGGTCATCCTAGGTACGTACCCTAACTTGGATGTCGGTTATCGCGACCAAACATAGCCTATGTCCTTTCTCAAGGTCTAATCTATCCCTATACCAAATTTCATCAAAATAGGTTCAGTGGTTTAAGCGTGAAAGCGTAACATACAGACAGACAGACAGACAACAGAGTTACTTTCGCATTTATAATAGTACCAGCTTTTGCCCGCGGCTCCGCCCGCGTGGATGTCTGTTATCGCGACCAAACATAGCCTATGTCCTTACTCATGGTCTAATCTACCCCTATACCAAATTTCATCAAAATCGGTTCAGTTGTTTAGGCGTAAAAGCGTAACATACAGACAGACAGAGTTACTTTCGCATTTATAATATTAGTATGGATTAGTATTAGTATACTTCAATACTTCCCATTCGTTTGATTACTTCCCGTGTGTATCTTACAAAGCTATAGGGATAGGGCAGTTCTCCGACAAAAAACATTACAAAGTACCTGCTTTTACGTGTTACCGAGAATCATAGTTGGCGAAATGCAGGTGTTAATATCCTCTGCCTACCGGATCGGGAATTTACGGTCGTAAATTTATGTAGTCTTTCACTTAAAAGCTGCTTAACGATCTAACTGGGCAGGGTGTAAACAGTCCTACCAATACCCGAGTGTACAGGTCCCACACATACTTGTGACCCAAGCAAGCTGAAGGCAACCAGGCCACCTCAAAAGTGGTACACCTGCTGATTAACGGACGAAGCAGTGACGCAGGCTTAGTTGGGAGGTCAACAGCAGTCGCACCGGTATAGATCAACAAAAAACAATGAGGGAGTTGGGGAGGGAGGACAGTAAGGGAAAGGGAGACACTAGGAAGTCACTATTAGCATCGGAATAATCATCTCGGGGAGCCTGAACTGCCTACTTAAATAATTTGTATAACAATTAGATCTTTTTCTTTCTTTTTACAGAATTAGGTTGGTCGCAGCCCTGTGACGTGTGGTCGATCGGTTGCATCATGTTCGAGTTGTATCTCGGCATCACACTCTTCCAAACACATGACAACAGAGAACACCTCGCCATGATGGAGAGGATCTTAGGACCCATACCTTACAGGTAATTTATGAACTGAAATACTGAAAAAAATATCAAAAATATGTAGCTTTACCATAGGTAGTTGATTAAACTATGATTTCCAGAGAATGTTAGTGTAGACTTTTTTTTTGTAGTATATTCATACTAAATGTAGTACCAGTGGCTTCATTCTTATTTCATCATTTACTTCCATCGTCTTCCCAACAATGATAAAATCATTTATAGGTCATGGTGCCTGTCATGTTTGTTAACTTATAGTATAAAATATAAAGTGTCATTGGCCCAGTCTGTCGATAATACCGCACGCGTTATCGCGATGCGACCCTATTCCTTGGTTTCCCCACATCCTGTTGTCCGCAATTTGTTCCGAGAATAAAACAATTTAAATCAATATAACGGTTTGATTTGCTCTTAACCTATATATATAAAAATCAATGCCACTTTTCGTTGTAATGTTATAACTCAACAACGCCTTTACCGATTTGGCTGATTTTGGTCTTGAATTATTCGTGGAAGTCCAGGGAAGGTTTGTACGTAGAGAAAAATTCGAATAATTGCCGGGAACCGACATCCAACACAACAAGGGCAAAAGCTAGTACCTTTGTAGTCAAGATGGCTGTACAAAACTATATGCATTATGCAGTTTTGTAAATTTAACCTTTGATGCTTATCTAAACTAAAGGTCGTTATCGTTGACTGTCTTAATAATGTAATTTAATTTCCATATCATGATGAACTATTTAAGTTTCCATAATGGAAATTCCCTAGAATATAATCTAAATGTTATTGGACGACTCGTGCGGTCATGTTCGGCCACAACTGGCTGATTGTTGTTTGCTGTTTACTAACGTCTAATATAAATCGTAGTCCAAATAAATTCTAAAACTTATCATTTTAGTTCATTACAAGCGCTAAATTATATCGTTATATTGTTATAATATTATCTTTGTTGTTACAGAATGGCGCGAAAAACTAGGACAAAATATTTCTACCACGGTAAATTAGACTGGGACGAGAAATCGTCAGCTGGCAGATATGTCAGAGAAAACTGCAAACCTTTGTTGGTGAGTGCATTTATTTTTATCATGATTGCAATAAAACTTTGTTAAGTTATAGGTTTTGGCGTATTGAGAACCAAGTTAGTTGCGATGTAATTTTAATTGCTGTTACGCTTGGGATGGCTATTCATTTTTGGCATGTAAAACCGATTCTCATCTAGAGAGCACGACAAACTGTTGGTTCCGGTTACAATACCAACATAATGGCAATCGTTACGTGTAGCTAGAACCCTAAAAAGCCGACAACGACAGCTTCATAGAAATTGTCGAAGTTAGCTATTTCTTAGTTCGACTGAAAACGACCCCAATTAAGTTGGGAAAAGGCTCAGACAATGATAGAAATTAATTTAATATTTATACACCCTAATTTTATAGTCCATTCGGATAAAATGATTTTGTACACAGTTCTGATGATTGATTCTATCGAAGCTGTGTCCAAAATCTTTGTAGCTGAATCGAATACAAGATCATCCGGTATATTGTAGAAGTCTGTGTTCATTTTTTTTTATCGCGCGAAAAATCCCCACGGATACCACCCCCACGGAGCCGGTGGAGGTGGTTATGTCGGACTCGAACCGACTAAACGCACGTCGTCTTGGGTCTTTGATTGCCGGAGGTGAGAATGCCGAAAGCATATCTCTTGCACCCCCCGCAGATCCAGGACCATCTCTTTCGAGGTGCCCCTGTGGGGACCATAGAGTCCCCAAGAAGTCTGTGTAGTGCGTTTAACATGTAGACTCGTTCCCCTTGACAGAGGTACCTGCAGAGCAACAGCGAGGAGGCGCGGCAGCTGTTCGAGCTCATCGCGCGCATGCTGGAGTACGAACCTTCACAACGTTTGACCCTGCGCGATGCTCTCAAGCACCCTTTCTTCAACAAACTGCCGCCGCACCAGAGGCTCGGTCAGTACCACACACACTATGACTCAATACACGCCGATATCATGATATTTCAACCTTTGGGACCGTGCCAAACTCATCTAATGATACAATGATGTTAACGGGAATTAACACGAACATAGTATAGATACATATTGCTAGATTCATATCTTGGACCTAAAGGTCCCGAGGAGGGCCAGACCGTAAGGGATGGCCCTGGGTCAGCCGGGGTGCGAGGGATATGACAAAGACAACTTCACCTCCGGCCTAGTACAGTCACCTCTATAAATATGTATACACGGTAGGGTTCCAGAAACAAGTAACCAGGGTTAGCTTCAAATTTTTGTTTACAAAATATATAGCCAAATGATGTAAACTCTTAACATTTCATAAATATGTAACCATTACACGCCTCATAAAATGTATCAACTAATGCTTGCAAAAATATATCCACAACTAACGGGTCAATTGAATGGAAACATGCTATAGTTCATATATATGTAAACACGTACTTTCAAAATAATATAAAATATACTTTCAGTGAAGTTATGTAGTCTGTAGTCTAAAATATGTAGTTTTTCTATAAAATCGAAACTTCAAATTCAATTCTAACTTAGATTCAGACGCGACTCTCTAACTCAGACTCTCAGACTCAGACTCGGACTCACGCAGACTCTCAGACTTAGCCTCTCAGACTCAGACTCTCAGACTCAGACTCTCAGACTCAGACTCTCAGACTCAGACTCAGACTCTCAGACTCAGACTCTCAGACTCAGACTCTCAGACTCAGACTCAGACTCTCAGACTCAGACTCAGACTCTCAGACTCAGACTCTCAGACTCAGACTCTCAGACTCAGACTCTCAGACTCAGACTCTCAGACTCAGACTCTCAGACTGATATTCAAAAGTCACACTTAAAATATTACGTTTGATCATAATTGGTTAAGAGTAGAAACGGAGATATGATTGAAAGTCACAATGGCCGACATCCACGCGAGCGGAGCCGCGGACATCAGCTAGTCACTTATATTAGCGTGATTTGATGTGCCTTGAGAGAATAATTTCACTGAAAGTATGTTTTATATTATTTTGAAAGTATGTGTTTACATATATATGAACTATAGCATGTTACCATTCAATTGACCCGTTAGTTGTGGATATATTTTTGCAAGCATTAGTTGATACATTTTATGAGGCGTGTGATGGTGACATTTTTATGATATATTAAGAGTTTACATCATTTTGCTATATATTTTGTAAACAAAAATTTGAAGTTAACCCCGGTTACTTGTTTCTGGAGCCCTACCGTGTATACATATTTATAGAGGTGACTGTACCACGACCCACAGTCGGCGTGCGGTTTTTGTCGGTTCGAGTCCGACATTATCTCCCCTTCCGGCTCCGGTAGGGGAGGTATCCGAGGGGATTTCCGCACGAAAAAAAAAGACCTAAAATGTGCCCAAATTGTGCTCTATACGCGCAGTACACGATTCTCGGATGTATTTTGCAGATAGGCAAGTAACTATAAATTATTTCAAAACAATTTGTGCGTGCCTGGGCCTTTCTCACGATTTAGGTTCAAGATATATAATATATGGCCCATCCTTTGATTTGCCTGTCGTTTTGACTGAGTTACAGCAGTCAGCTTGTAACCACTGATTAAAAGGTCTGGCAAATATAAGGTATGTACGTACGTGTACCATGATTGCGTTAATTCCCGT
This sequence comes from Eilema sororculum, assembly GCA_914829495.1. Classification (NCBI taxonomy): domain Eukaryota; kingdom Metazoa; phylum Arthropoda; class Insecta; order Lepidoptera; family Erebidae; genus Eilema; species Eilema sororculum. Next base: position 18,181,318 of record OU618545.1, on the reverse strand, counting down.
TAACATTAACGTTTATTATGGAACGTGATAGTGTAATGATTGACGGATGAGGTTCGAGCAAAGACTTCACACTCCAATGTAGCGTCCAAATCCGTATGAACCAAGGAGGAATAAGATCTGGGCTCCAAGGCCTCGGATGCAACCAGTAATAACGATAAGAAGATAATAATTGATCTGAGTTAGCTTGACAATTCTAACATCAGATGTAACTTTATTATAGAAATATATAATGCTCAAGCTTAATAAGAAACCTATGTTAAAATATGATAACAACCAAGTATTTTGTACGTGAAATACTTTGAGAAAAAGAAACTTAATAAGACAAGGTTGCTAAAAAAATAGACGTCTCCAATATGTAATGATAATGACGTCTTATTACATTTTAATACATGACAAGTTTCTTTTGTTATAGGACACCAGTTTACAAGGCCATCATTCCTTAGGTCAGGCCTTTTTATCGTTAGACGCTTCATTTTTATTTTTTATCATCTGAACACATACTGCAACATGACATTACGATAAAAATGGTTTTATTGTGTTGTTAGTGTGCCGTTAATTTCTTTCGCTTCCTATTGTATCTCATTCGTATGTAACATTCGCTGTTTTGTGTTGTCGATGCCAGTTGAATCTCTAACGACGCACGTTTGTTCGGTGGATATAAAATACTAATGAGATTCTGCTAGCATCCTAATCCGTACTAAGTACCGAGTAAAAGGGATGAATAGATAGACAATAGATATCAATGGTAAATTGAAATAAAATTGTCACCTACATTCTGTAGTTACTTTCTTTCAAAAAGTGAGTAGTTTAATGTTGTAATTAACAATAATAACAAATATCAACCTATCTGGCCAGCGGGAAACCTCCCAACACTTGGAGAGGCCTGCGATAGGCTAATTGATTGATTAACAAAATATCTGTTTAGATACTTATAATTTTAAAAATGTAGTTATTTAAAAAATGAAACAAATTTCGGAATTACAACATTATTAAAACCTTTGAGAATGCCGTAAGGCGAAACCGGTCAGGTTAGAAATAAAATAAACTCAGTGGAAAAGTACAAGTGTGTAATTCAATATGTGTAGTAGATTCCACCAAGCGCCATCAATCTCCAGTATAAACAATGAAACAAACATTTTATTTCTATTCACCCATCGATCTCTATTCACCCCGTTTTACGGTAGCGGCCGAACCTGCTTTGCGGGACAATCGAATTGACATATGTTAATATTACAGGCAGTGACCGGCCGCGGTGCAACGGCGAGAGTTCAGGGTCCCGCGAGCGATCTCACTCGCTCAGTAGGTGAGCTGTACGGGCCGCGCCAGCCGACTGACGGGCCGGGGACGTGACGGGAGCGCGACGGGGCCGCGACGGGACCGCGCCGGGGCCGCGACGGGACCGCGCCGGGACCGAGCCGGGCGAGGATAGTCAATAAACGCAGCCGCGTCGAGGCCCGCCGACGCGCGTGTATAATTATTGTACAGTTGTAATGAAGTGATAAGTGATAATTATTTTGTCGAACATTGTAATCTAGGAAATATTTTGTTGTGAATCGGTACTTCTCAATTTGTATTTATAAAGTAACTATTATTCGAAATAAAGACTGTCAGTCTGAGTTTTGCTTTTCATTGGATTAAAGCGTTGAGCTACAAAGTATTTACAAATCCTAATAGCCTTACCATTATTATTAGGACGACGAGTGAAAATCCAGTTAGGCCCCTTAATGGAAGTTGCAGTGGATCAGTCCGGAAGTGCTGTTGCATCAATATCAAAATAGCAATGGCAATCCCATTACAACAGCGAAGTTTTACTTGACAGAACATTACATAGTAATATTATAAATACGAAAGTAACTCTGTCTGTCAGTCTGTCTGTATGTTACGTTTTCACGCCTAAACCACAGAACCAATTTTGATGAAATTTGGGATAGGGATAGATTTTAGACCATGAGAAAGGACATAGGCTATGTTTGGTCGCGATAGCTGACATCCACGCGGAGGGAGCCGCGGGCAAAAGGGTTTAGGACTGACCTCTCCCCTAGCAGGTTCCCCTGGGGGGTACGCAAGGATTTTTTAGTACTAGCGTCTCCACTCAGTGAGGGGAGATAATAAAACTCCTTTTTATTGTTTTCCTTTCGGCCTGAAGTCTCCCCTATCTGGTTCCCCAGGGAGACGTTAGGATTCTCAAGTACCAGTGTCTCCCTCTAGACTAAGGGGAGACATTAAAACCTGATTTTTATTAATTTTTGCCATCTCTTGAGCTCCCTCCCTTGCTTGCAAGTTATGGATCAATGTAGGAGAGAGGTCTGTCTGAAAGGGTTTTATGTAGCTACAGTAAAAAGTTAGGTAATTTTAAAATTATTTAATTATAGTTAATACATACATACTATATACCTAATGATGTTATTTAAGTCACGCTGTTTTAGAAATAATTGTATTTCTTGAAAACATGTTTTTTTTTTAATCAGCGTAACATTTCCAAGAAATGGCCAACGCTTATTTCTTTATGGACTAGCTGAAGTTGTGCGTTTAAAATTAATGCGTCTCTTTCAGATTGAACTCTACTTCTCTTACTATTATGTACACCATGTTCAAAATTTATTATGGTCATTTTATTTTCGTTCATGTCTTTTTTAGAACAGTTAACAATTTTGTGAGGGTGATATAATTTTTATTTAATTGCCTATTTAATTTGGCATGCCAACCCTCGGCATAATTATTTGTGCGATGACGTTGATCGTAAATGCACCATTCTGTTATGCATTCTTTACTTTTTAACCAATTTCTTTCCATATAAATTATAAATGGTAGCAGTTTGGCGCTGGGCATCCGCCCTGACGTAAACCCTCTTGCAGACCTTTGTGGCTCTGTTGTACGCCGCCTTGAAGTGACCCACGTTGGGATCGCGTGTGACGCGCGCCCGCACCCAAGCGCGGTACGCAGACTGTTTATGCTCAACATCTCCGCCCGCGCCCGAACCACGGACGCGCTCCGCGGGCTCCGGTGACATCGGTGTATGGGATATAGTATTCCATACCTAAACCGATGTCACCGGTGACAGCAGTAGCGCTCTCAGATGGGTTCTTACCCTCAAAGCAGCGTTCAACCCACGGGATGGACGCATAATAGTCGCGCAATCCATCCCAGTCCGCTGACGAGTAGTGCCGAAGAGCGCTACAATGGGCACGGTGGAGCGGACCAGACAGTTACGATATATGAAAGGTAATACGGGGGTCCACTATCCCTTTAAACAATTTGTTTATATGTCAAGTCACATCCCATAATGTCTCCTACTATCAAAGGAGAGCCGCTAGTACTAAGAAGTTTCAACGTCGCCCTAATGGTGGCCTCCCCTTAGTCTAGGGTGACGCTGGTACTTGAGAATCCTAACGTCTCCCTGGGGAACCAGATAGGGGAGACTTCAGGCCGAAAGGAAAACAATAAAAAGGAGTTTTATTATCTCCCCTCACTAAGTGGAGACGCTAGTACTAAAAAATCCTTGCGTCCCCCCCAGGGGAACCTGCTAGGGGAGAGGTCAGTCCTAAATCGGCAAAAGCTAGTTTAGTATATACAGGTGATTTTATAGTCGTTTCGGATAAAAAGAATTTGGATACAGTTTTGCCTTTTTCTTCCTTAGATTACACAATCAGATGACACAACCAAGTTTCTGATTGACACACCAGTGATATAATATAGGTCAGAGATATAGGTTAATCCGGCCAGCGCAGCGGCGGTGGCTTATTATTACATTTTCAATTTAATCTAAGGGAAAAACAGGAGGGATAGCGCTGCGCGAGCATTGCAACCATTTCTAGTTCTGGCCTTTCAGTGGAGATTGACCGTTAAGTATTTTTGTCTACGTAGGTACATATTTGGAGATACATGTGATTGTTAGTATACATGTGCATCTGTGATGACGTTGCCTAGGCCCTTACGTCATTGAGAGGGTTAAATTTCATACGTCAAAATCACAGTTTGTCTAGTCATTGCACTGTCAAGTTCTCTTATGGTCAAATTACACTTTATGACAAGTTCTCTAATGGTCAAATTACATTTTATGACAAATTCTCTTTTCGTCAAGTCTTTCGGTCGTCCAATTTAATTTACGTCAACGCCTAGTAGAGTTGTCAAAATAATTTCATATACCTACTTTTCATATAGGTACCTTATCTGTTAATTATTTATAACTAGCTGTTGCCCGCAGCTCTACCCGCGTGGATGTCGGTTATCACTTAGGGCTGAAACACAAACTCGCGTTGCGACACGCCGCGCCACGGCGCAACGCGCATTCTAGCGTTGCGTTGCGGCGCCGCCCGCGAAACAAGGCCTTATACTCAATATCAACGTCAGACATTTTAATTTTTAAACTTGTCGTGACACGTATCAGGATGTAAGCCGCAGTAGGCTTATAATTCTGGCCGTTTTTGTGTGTACACTCTCGTATATCATGTTCCACACCGCAATTTCAACAATTAGCTGACTTCATTGTACAGAACTTAGTAACATGACCGTATTGTTGACACATCAAACAATTTACTACTTCAAGTTATAAATAATTAACAGGTAAGGTACCTATTCAATTCAATTCAATTCTTGTTGAATGGCTCTGTGCTCTGAGCATCAATTTGTAAGGTACCTATATGAAAAGTATATGAAATTATTTTGACAACTCTACTAGGCGTTGACGTAAATGAAATTGGACGTACGAAAGACTTGACGAAAAGAGAATTTGTCATAAAATGTAATTTGACCATTAGAGAACTTGTCATAAAGTGTAATTTGACCATAAGAGAACTTGACAGTGCAATGACTAGACAAACTGTGATTTTGACGTATGAAATTTAACCCCATTGAGAATCACAGTGCATAGTTGTCTCTGTTTGCTGTGAGCAGGGCCATATTCTCTTCGCAACTTCAGTAGGTAAATTACAAAATTCAATTGAAAGTTATATAATAATTTATTTCAAAATTTACATATAAATACCGTACATTCATGGTTCAAGTTTAACTTAACTATAATTTATAAGGAACGTCATGCGATATTAATGCTACTAATGTACACATTGGCATTTCAATTTTACCAAAAATCGTCGTTGTATACATCATAAATTCATAATATATTAATTGATTACATAAGAAATACAAAAATTGCATGATAGACAATAAATAAAACTTAAGTACAAAATTATATAATTTCAAAATTATTAACGGTTAAGTTAGGTTAGGTACAAAGTTCTTTTGATTTTTTTCTGAAAGATTAATAAGATGGAGTACAGAAATAGGTAACAACATTATACAGACCAAGAAGCATAAATACATGAGCACATTCAATATTCAGAATTTCAATAAATACCTACACTATTTATACACACATCAAGAATCTAAAAGACCTAAAAATCCCGCTCAATTACATAGATCAATTTTTTTTCTTTTACTTACGCAAATTTGGTCCTGGTACACGCAAATATTCAGAATTAAATTTTAATACTGTTCATTTTTCTAAACACATGAAATAAAAGTTATCGAGAACATTTGAAGCATCTAACAAGGAAACGCATTTGGAATAATTTCACGTTAAAATTGAATGTAAATTTGTTTTGGTGTACTGAAGTATTAAACGGTAACAATTCTCCCGAGAGCCAAATTTGTGGCAAGTTTAAATTCAATATGCAGTAAGAACCTAGGTAGGTATGTTCAAGTACATATCTAATTTGTAAATTTGAAATAAGTTTGAATATTTCGTCTAGGTCTGTTCTTTGTATCTAAATCAGCTATTATTGCATAGTTTCTATAGATATGTAATTTGGAATGTTTATATTTTGGTAACAAGTTCATAATCTGATATCTATTTTACCATTCCAGAAAATATTATAATCCAGTCTATATCGAAACTTCGACCGTTTATCCATTGAAATAAATCATAAATATTTTATTATAGATGTGGCAATACGTAAACATGAAGCAAAATCGCAAAACGTTTAACAAGATTATTGTAAATGGTGAACACGAAGTTATAATCATTATTGTATCATTGATAGATTGATTTATTTAAATGGTTTATTAAGTCAAGATGTTTTTAAACAGGATTCAGTCATTCGATCATAATTATTTATTTAACAATTTTATTAAAAATTATTCTTCAATGTTCATTGACGGCGAGCCAAACAGTATTGGAGCTACACTCAAAAATCTTACTGCGACACGATATTGGGCTCCTTTAGACGGTCACTCAATCGCGCGGTTAAACATGCAGGATACAATTCTGGCGCGCCATCTTGAACTCTACTAGAACGCGCAACTTCTTTAGTGGCGCGCTCTGTCGCACACACATTGGGATAGGCCCATATTCTAAAACTCAGCCTGAATCGCGATTTATCTAAGGACAGATTGTATAGACAGATTGATAGTTTGACATATTAGCTATACAATCTGTCCTCAGATAAATCGCGATTCAGGCTGCGTGTCATTCTAGAATACGGGCCATAGTGTAAAAGGCGCTATTGGCAATGAGCATAGACCCTTAGTAACACGAGTAACGGACGAACTTGATTTTCGAATCCTATTTAATGTTAAAATTGCGATATTTTGTGAAGATGTATAGGATCACGCAAATGGCAAAACGGTCGTGGCTGAAAACCAGGAATAGATTACAGTATAGAATAACAATAACACAGGTAGTGAACAGGTTCCCATTGGTAGCGGGAACGGGATCATAATTAAACGCGGGCGGGGCCGCGGGCACCAGCATCAGCTAGTGAAGAATAAAAAATATATTTGATAATCGCGTATTAGGTTTAGTCATTCGAGCAAATACTCATTATCATCCACAGTCATCTTTATCATACAGTGTCAAGCGCGAGCGAACGTTCTTATGTATAGCTACAGTGACATAGGTACTAGGCAGGCTAGATCATGTCGATGCGGTGCGACTTCTCGGGCCAGGGGTACACTTGCGGGATCGCCTTCTGGTATCGGACATCATACATCTGTGCTCGGATGAAAGCCTCTGTGTCCTTGGGCTGCGGTTGCACTGACGCTTTGTCTGTAACGAAAATATGGTAATTAGATGTGGGTAATATAAACGTAGACTGGTTATCAGGTTTAAAGTAACTGGGATCTAGTTTCGATTCGGAAACGGTAAATAAAAATGGAAATATCATCAACATCGATTATTAGCGGCCCCAACATTCGAGATTGAGACGGCCAAGAGGACTGTTTTTCTTATAAAAGGACCCGTGGATTTCACTTCACCTCGCCTGATGGTAAGTTAAAGGCAAAATCTTGGAAAGAGTTTCACCGTAAACATGTATCATGTCAACAATGGTGGCACTTAGCTTGACGGCCTCATCAGATGCCTTTTCACGCCCCGCTTAAAGGACCCGAGACCGTAGGAAGAAGGAAATACGTGAGCTGGCAGGAAGTTCCACGTCTTAAAGGCAAATGATTGACAAGAAAGCTTATAAAACGAAGATACTGTCGCATCAAATATTTAAGATAGCAGTAGAAAAATATCAGTTCTTCTCAGGAGCACAGTAAAGTTGAAGAAGGTAGGTACTTCTAAGCATAGAGTGGAATCAAAATGCAGGTGGTGGGCGTCTCTAAGCAAGTAGTCCACAACGATCCATCTCTAATCGTCTATGGCATATTGGTAAAGTATGGATACTTACTGCATTCGTAGGCATGGTTGACAATCTCCTTAGCGATCGCCACGGAGCAGTTCTTTATCTCCGTGAGCGGTGGGTACAGGGAGCCTTGCGCCAGGTCCTCGTCACTCACCACTCTGGCCAATGTCTGTAAACGATACGTGTTAAGTACTTAGGTTAGTGTAGGTGTGTGTGTTACCAACAGTGGACTGCGGTCACCTCCGGCAACCAAGGACCTAAGACGGAGTGCGTTTTAGTCGGTTCGAGTCCGACATAACCGCCTTCACCGGCTCCGTGGGGGTGGTATCCGTGGGGATTTTTCGCACGATAAAAAAAAAACTGGACTGCGGTGGGCTAATTGACTGATAGATTGAAGTATGTACCTACTTAAGTAACATCTTATATGAAAGTATTGAAACTATAATCAATTCATTTAAGGACAGATTGGTCTGACATACGATCTGTTCTTAGATAAATCGAGATTCAGAACTGATTACCTACCATCCTAAGCTGTTGTTGTCTGAACTCTGAACGCACGCACGATTAAATTGTTTTTGAAAGTCTATGAAAAGCAATTTAATCCAGATAAAATAGACTAAAAATGTTTTTTTTACGATGTTGTATTTAAAACCCCCACCAATTTTCAGCTCTATGCGAATTCATGCAAGCACGAATGTTTGTTTTGACTGGATTATTACTCCTCGTTCAAAGATCAAAGTGTTAAACAAAAAACAGTTTAGATACCTGAGCAGCCAACAGCATAAAGTCCTCGGAGATGTCGATGATGCCGGCACAAATGATCCCTAGAGCCAGTCCGGGGAAGATGTACGAGTTGTTGCCCTGTCCCGGCCTGAGCACTGCGCCAGTCTTCGTCACGTAGTCCGGGAACGGAGAGCCGGACGCGAAAATAGCCCGCTCCTGTGTCGCATAGATAGAATAGTTTAATCTCTAGATATAGAATAGTATGTAATCTATAAGTGTACGATCATCAAATTAGTCTACTTAAGGTACATTCGACCAAACGCGAATAAAGTTTATTCTTAGAATAAACAGCCAATATGTGGGTGATAGGTATTGTCTGTTTATTCTAGGAATAAACTTTACTCGCGTTTGGTCGAACCGGCACTTAATCGATGATCGTTCACCAGTGGCGAAGAGCGAACATTGTCTAATCGGAAACCCTAGGAATTATTTTTACAAAATCTAGTTTGATACGCATTAGTGCACCTTTACGATCTCTGCTAAGACAGGCCTACCGGAATCATGTGATAGGGACGCTCGCCACTGTGCTAGATGCCTACTTAAATTTCAGAATAAAATACGTATAGGTACTCGGTACTATATAGCTACGGACAATAATAGGCTCGCCTCGTATAGTACAGATGATATTTTTAAATTAAACCGTTTTATTGATTGAAATTGTGTTGTACTCTTAAATTAAAGGCCGGTATGATACTGTCTGAAGTTTACGCGAATAATACTCTCATCTCTCATCGCGATACAATCAATTAAAAGGTGATTTTCTGTCTGCTACGTATCTGTAATGGTGACCTTCTTTCCTGAAACTTTGCCTATAACTTACGAGGTATTGTTTTTTTTAAAAGAATATTAGAACCGAAGTTATTAATATTCCCTCTAACCCCTCCAACTAAGCTAAATTGCTTGTGCTAGGAGTGGGTTCACGTCGGTAGTGTAATGTCCAGGATCCAACCTGGGACCTCTCGATCGTAAGGCCGACTCCTTAACCATTAAGCTACTGATGTAGATATACCTAGATAGATGAATGAACCAACCTCTGTGTTGGAGTAAGCGTCGATGGCGGTGCACTCGGCCTTGCTGGTGGGGTTGGAGAGTGCGAAGATGACGGGGCGCTCGTTGAGCTGGCCCATCTTGGTGAGGATGGCCGGCGTGAACGCGCCGCCGATAGCCGCCGCACCTACGCATAAGTACATTTGTTATCACCAATCTGAACTTACTGCAGGTATCCCATTTGACGGTAACAGGGTAATAGCTACTAGTTTAGAAATGTGGAGAAACAGCTCCAGAGAGAAATGCGATTTTACCTGAATCAATGAATTAAGTATAAGTAGCCATAGTAAAATGGCAAGTCAATAGACTTGCCATTAAGACGCTACATTTTCTTTCCAGATTTGGACTGACAAAGGGTCAGCGAGATAGCCCTCGGGTGGGCGGCCACAGTGTTCCCATCTTGCCCCGTATAGTGAAAAGGCTTGAATCGGACTGGATTATAATATTACTAGCTTTTGCCCGCGGCTCCGCCCGCGTGGATGACGGTTATCGCGACCAAACATAGCCTATGTCTTTTCTCATGGTGATTAGACCATGAGAAAAGACATAGGCGCGTACCCCTATACCTACCAAACTTCATCAAAATCCGTTCAGTGGTTTAGGCTTGAAAGCGTAACATACAGACAGACAGACAGAGTTACTTTCGCATTTATGATATTAGTATGGATTTTTTCTCAAATCTTTTTGTTACTAATTTTCTTAGGTAATTTTAAAATCATATTATTATTATACAATATATTACTAACTTACCAATAAGAACCGAAGGTTTCGCAATATTAACGACCTCGGCCAAGGTCTTCACAGGAGCGTGTGTTTGTGCGAACTTCTCCTTGTGCTCGTTGAGACCTCCTTCAGGCCTGTTCTTCACGATGAGGCCCTTAGAGTCCACCATCCAGATGCGGGATCGTGCGACTGAGTCCGATGTGCCTTCATCCTTCATGGCCATCACGCACAGTTCCGCAATACCTAAGGCCGCCTGTAAAATATGGAACGTTAGTAAGGCTGTCATTATATCACAGGAATTTATGGTTCTAATCAGGCAAGCTCGATAAATTTGGGACTCAATGAACGTCAGTTAAAAAGTAGCCAAGCAACTGGTGCAATCAGTGTTATGGACGCATCAGACAGATCGTTTTAGGTGGTCAACGTTTCTGGGTACCCGGTACCAGTAGTCTCAGCATGGAAATAGACATATTCCCTTCGAACAACGAAGTCGAAAAGATATGTCTGTCCTGCCAATTTGTTTACGTATCACCATTTTTTTGCGATTTCATTAGTCTCATAATAATAAGGTCATCACCTCGCCAGCTCCCTGGAACACAATGGTGTTATCTGACAACTTCTTCTTGGTAATCCTAAGGCTGGCGAACAGACCGGCGACGGCGACCGCGGCGGTGCCCTGGATGTCATCGTTGAAGGTGCAGAACCTTGAATAACAAATACATAATGTAGTTATGTATTACTTATTAAATATCGAGGATCAGCCAAACCCGTAATTAGACTGGAAAAACCAGACCTAACTCCGGGGGGAAAGCTGATGCAACAGGGATTTACTTTAGGATGAAGTTATGTATTATCCATCCTTACTAATATTATAAATGCGAAAATAACTCTGTCCTTCTGTCTGTATGTTACGCACTGGACCGATTTTGATGAAATTTGTTAAAGGGGTAGATTAGACCATGAGAAAGGACATAGGCTATGTTTGTTCGCGATAACCGACATCCACGCGTGCGGAGCCGCGGGCAAAAGCTAGTTATCAATATATCAGAGGGAAGAGGAGGGTAGATCAAAAAGTAACAATATGTCATTAACAATAGTTTCTAAGGACAGTGAAGTCATAGTAGAGAAAAATCTTAGTAAATTTATACGTGACATTAAAAAAATCTTCTTTCCGGCCATCAGTATTGATCACTGAGCAAGCATAGCAACGCAGTTTAGTTCACATCGATCGGTTCTTATTTTGAACTCCAGCTGAATCTCAAGAAATTCCTTATCTAAAGACGGTTTGGAAAGTATACTCACTTTCCGCGGTACTTCTCGAGTAGTCTGAAGGCGTTGGCGTTGCCAAAGTCCTCGAACTGGATCAGACAGTTCTGGCCGAAGCGCCGCACCACAGCAGCCATGAACTCGTCGAGAAACTCGTCATAGTCCGTGCCCGTCACGCGACGTTGACGGAGCCCGATGTACAGGGGGTCGTCCAACATTGTTTGTGTGTTTGTACCAACGTCTGTTTAACATAAATATATATTATATATCGTCAAATAACCCACGGCTTCTGTAGTGGCACTTAAATGGCTATGATGACTTATGCACGTTCGCAACGTTAGTAGGTTTCATCACGTGATTTCAGAGGAAGGGAAACACAAGCATGGGATAAGAGAAAAGGGGGTATTACTACTTAACATTGGTTGAACTCTTTCATTACCTACTATTAAATATCTATCTATTGCCGAAGGGTGTGTTAAGGGATGATATTCAAACAAGCTTTAATATAACAACTATCAAAGCGGGATCCAACAGTTGATGTTGGAATTTTGTATCGAAATCAGTGTGAAAACTTACATATCGCGATACAGGTTCACACATTTTTTGGCTCTCACTTCCATAACACCAATAAATTGTTAGATCCTATATAACAACAATAAAATCTTACCCAAAGTGATGGGCAGGCACTGATGGGGCTTGATACCAGCAAGTGCTGTGTACAGCGACAGCTTGCCGACGGGAATGCCCATGCCGCACGCACCCAGGTCTCCTAAACCGAGGATACGCTCCCCATCTGTGACTACGATGGCACGGACGTCTGTTTCAGGCCTGGGGAAAAAACAATCAATGTTAGTTCGTCGGACATCCAGATAGGCAGACTAGCAGACTTAACCGTTCTTGACCATAATATAGAAGCAGTCACTTCGGTTCCAGCTCGATTATTGACATGATTTCATATTATTAATCGCCTTGCCTAAAGGGATGATAAAACTTGATGATGTAAATCGAATACATAGGGAAAAATTAGTCCTCTCGGGCGGGACTTGAACCCGTGATCTTTGCCTTACAACTTACTTGACCAACTTTTCTACAAGACACGCCCGATGTGATCAAATCAAATTTTGCTTCTATTTTTATCCGTCTTTAAGAAGATGTATTGTAAATAATTATCGTAATAACATGCCATCACAATTACGAAAAACAACTTCGAACTTACGAAGATTTATATACCATACAAAACAGAAACAGTTTTACAATGAAAAACAAACATACCAGTTCCTGAGCACATCATATATGTGTCCCTTGTCATGGATAGTGATGAAGAGCCCCCTCGGGCGGCGGTATACCAAGCCATACTTCTGGCAGGCCAAGCCTACTGTCGGGGTGTATACGATGGGCATCATCTCAGCCACGTTCTCGGCAACGAGGCGGTAGAACAGGTGCTCATTGCGGTCCTATAACAAGAATTATTGTTGGTGAAAGATAGATGGCGTTAGTAAGTAACAACCTACCGGTTAATATTTGTTTTCGAAACTTATTTAAGAGTAACAATGATTTAATAAGCATGTCTTGTCTAAGGCGTGACAAAAGACTCTAACAAAAGCTAGTTAAGCTTTTGTTAGAGTCTACCGGCTGTCGGCTATTCAAGTGGATTTGCCCAATGACGTTTTATTACATATACCTACCTACATCATTGGATTTTCCCGCGTCCTCACAAAATACTTGGGAAAATAGAAATTTGGTAGGATATTTTGTGTATTCTATACGTTATCCAATGCTGCAGCCGCAGTACCGTGAATATGCCAATCATTACCGCTTTAATGTCAACAACACCTAGGTGTAGCCACTATTTACTGCAAATATTTTTTTACACATCGGGGTAAATTGTAGTGAATATCAAATTGTCAAGAGATGACATACCCACGAAAAAAACGTGTATACCTATGATAGAGAAATGAATGTTCGTAAATAAAATATTCGGAACCACTGTGAATGATGTCATAACCACACGTTTGCCATAGAGAGCTTTTTTATGGAATAGGGAGGCAAACGAGCAGACGGATCGCCTGATGGTAAGCGATCACCGCCGTCCATGGACACCCGTAACAAAAGTGCGTTGCCCTTATAAAAGAGAGTACGCTCTTGAAGGTTTGTAGTTCGTATTGGTTCGGAAATGCTCCGAAGCAATGGGGAAATCTGACTCTAAAATCAGTTTCCTTTTGTAGCCACTCGTCTTGACACGAAGGTAACTTGATTAAGTATTTCAAAACAGTTATATGAGCAGCACAACAGTCTTTGACAATATTGGAAATAACTTGATAGGACTTTTTAAACAAATACATAAAGTAAACTTCTGAAACTTTTCAACTATTTGAAACTATTTGGGGTTCTTCAAGAAGTACATTAGAAGGTTTCTTCAGGGTCAGCAGCGCGAGTGTAACGCCCTTGGTGTTGCTTACTTCAGAAAAAGAGTGCTCAAATAGCCTAAAAAAGTTTCAATTCAAAGAGGTGTTACATTGGAATTGTCACAATTTGTCAAATAGGTATAGGTAATAATGAGTTAAGTCAGCTCTATTATGATCTATACTATACTCTAAGGCATGTATTCTAGAATGACACTCAGCCTGAATCTCGATTTATCTGAGGTTAGATTGTACAGGCTATATATATATCAAACTATCAATCCGTCATCCATCAGATAAATCGTAATATAGGGTGAGTGCCTAAGACTTTTACTGTCATAAGCATTGTGGTAATAGCCCGGTAAGACAGTAAAGATACTGTGGTCGCAACATAAGAGGAGGTTTGTTACTAAATATGTCTACAACGACTATCGCATTTTCAATATGAATACAAATGGAAACCGACATTATTACGCTATCTTCGTTTTATTAATAGCTCATTAATCATTCAAACATCTGCAGCACTGTGTTCTCATTAATATGGAAACTAACATAATGGAGAACTAAACATATATATTATACCAGCCCTGACGATCGTGTTATATAAACTGATCATCGGCTTCAAATGGCATAAAAAACATATAGGAACTAAGTAAAAAAAATAACAATGAGCCAAATGTATAAAAGAACTAGCTATATAGAGCTAATGACGCGTGGAATTACTGAAATAAGTAATCTGAATTTTATAGTCATCAAGTATTTTTGTGCAATTTCCCGATTTTCTGTGCACAATGATGAGGTCTGGCTAAGATGGTTTTGTAGAACGATCTCTCACAAGGTACCTCTCAAGATTACGGGACCAAATGGCAGACGGGGTAAAAACTTCGGAAGCAAAAAGCGTAGAAAAACGAACCCGGGCTCCAAAGAATTGAATGCAACCGAGATTAACTCGAAAATAATGATGATTATACTTACAAGTAGTCCCATAAGATAGATGTACTTGTTGAGAGGGTCTTCGTATCTGTCGATGGACAGTTTGCACATCTGCACCTGCTCCTCTTGACTCTTCACTCTAGCCGGCAGCAGGCCGTGGATGCCGAGGGTTTGACGCTCCTCGATCGTGAATGCCATGCCCTAGAGACAAGAGAATTATTGGTTAGTTTAAAAAGACTGATGATGGTGATAATTATTATATAAGAATTTATCGTCTAGATCTGTCCTTGTCATAATTATTTGGGACCGACGCAACATAATCATTCTCTTGCATAAAATTTCTATACAAGGTCATTTTCTCTGTCACTCTTTTTTTGCCAAACCTTTATTACGCATTCCATTTATCCATCTTTTTGTGTATCTTTGCTCCCAATGCCATCTAAATTAATTAAGAAGCTTTTTAAAATAATTACTTTCATTTTTTCTCACACTTAGCGAATTTCATTTAGTAGGTAAAAAATGAGTTTAGTTAAACGGATTTTCAGTAGTAGATAAGTCAGCTTTAATTCAGATAATCGCGACTGTAGTCCTGCCCCTTGTTACAAAATAGACTTATAATGTTATGTGTACCTAGGCAACCGTATCCCCGAATGGGGGCAGATAAGGAACAACCGCCCATTAAATAAATCACAAGTGAAAAATCGATGTTGTGTTAACGCTCTCGACACACAAACACCTTAGGCTACGTTCACACGGAGACACGTCGCATCTGTGGGCCAATTCTCATAATGAACATCTGTTTACATATTGACAACACTTGTTCTTTTTCCACAGTATTTATTCTATTAAACCTGACCGGTTTCGCCTTACGGCATTCCCAAAGGTTTACATTTACCAAAGGTTTTGGATGATCGAAATTCTAACACCTAGAGAGTTTTTAGGAATTAGAACATCCGAAACCTAGAGAGTTTTTGTTGGTCTGTGTTCTCAATATGTGTAACAATGAATTACACCAAGTGCCATCTATCAACAGTATAATTATTATAAACATCTGTTCAAAATTCAGTCTAAAATGTAAATTGAAAAAAAAATCGCGCAATGCCTTGCGATTTCTTTTAGTCAAGCTGACCCGTCAAGCTGAGTACCACCATTGTTAACATAGTACGTGTTTGTACTAGTGGCCCTCTTGCCTGAGACATTGCCTACCATCAGGCGAGGTAAAATCAAATTGACGTACCCGATAAAAAAAAATAGATGACTACGTGGTGGTTTGAGTACTAAATCAAACAACGAAATGCATGTGTAAAGTAAAGTATAAGAATGATGTTGTGACTAAACCGTATCCCTACCTCTACCTACCGATACCTCCCCCACCGGAGCCGGAAGGGGGATGTTATGTCGGACTCGAACCCACTAAAACCACACGCCGACTGTGGGTCTTAGTGCTAGGCCGGAGGTCACGTTGTCTTCGACATATCCCTCAGCCGGGGGCTGACCCAGGGTCATCCCTTACGGTCTGGCCCTCGGGAGGGGGGACAACGATGTCTCCGACTCGCCCCCGAGACGGGGGCAACCATATCCTTCTAATGTTAAGCCCGGCATGTCTCCCCGTGTGAATGTAGCGTAACACGGGCATACGCAAAGTGTATCATAATAGGTATATCAGTATAAAATAGGAAAAGCCATTTGAAAGTGAAATATTATGCAGCAGGAATATTTGAAACGCGCTCAGTTAACGAAACTGTATAACGTGTTTCGTAAATACGTAAATAAATATTCAAGAAGGATTTATTACACAGTGTCATCTAGTCAAGCTTATGAATTATAATAGGGTTCTAGAATATGGATAAACATTTGCAGCGTGGATGTTGGTTAACAAGTTGGATATAGGTGATAGGCTATGTTGGTAAACATAGCCTATCACCTATAGCCCATATGTCCTTTCTTAAGGTCTAATCTACCTCTATACCAAATATCATCAAAATCGGTTCAGTGGTTATACGGTCATATATGTACAGACATACAAACAAGGTTGCTTTCGCCTTTTAATATTAGTATATGTAATCATGCGTACAAGTGGTTGCATAGAGCATATACGAGAACTTGGTTCCTTTACTACAGCAGAGCCGTGAGACGTAGGTAGGTACGCCTTTTTTGGATTAAATAATATGGTTTTTTTTTTAATTTTTAGCTTCCCCTTCTTTATCTCATTCTAATAACCATAAAAGAAAAAGTTTTGGTAGGTACATGCAGCAATAAATAGTTATTTCTTTCTATTTTCTTTGTTAATGTTCAGTCACTTTTGAGGGTAAGTGTAGATACTATTAAGACTAATGTTGTGTGCTTTTTTGTGTACATAATAAAAAAAAAAACTTTCTTTCTTTAATGTCAATCTGTGTGGCCGAGCTGTGGTCAACGGGCCGCTATGTAATAATAAACCGCATGGCCGTCTATTAAGATACATATTTGTATGCAGTGGTCAATCCCATGAACTTTAGGTATTTAACTGAGTTAGATTGTTGATATTCCAGGCAGTTATATGTTCCAACTATTAAGTAATCTGTGCTATAATAATGTGCCCAGCGCGCTATGTCAGGCGCAAGACCAGTTCGATGACCTGCAACTAAACTATTGCATCAGTTGTCTAGTCTAGAGCGTAGTTAACTGTTTCCCTCTCAAGGTAAAACACTATTGCGTTGGTGCATGCATTACTTTCTATTACGTAGGTATATTTTGATACCTTGGAATTTTAAAAGGATTGTCGTGTTGCTCCCAGTAGAGTAGACTAGGGCCACCCCCCATCTCTTCCTGGGTCGTAGAAGGCGACTAAGGGATATAACTGTTTTACATTCGATAGTAAACAAATAGCCCATGACCAGGCAATAGTGGAACGTGGGATCGATCAATGTGGGTGTAAATACGCCTCTTTGGTTTGATAGTTTTATATACGATAAACTTGCAGGTTGAAATTGAAAACCCATTCATGAGATATTTTATTGGATTTCATCAAAACTCTATGTAGTAGATTTCAAGGCAATAATTTACTTTTGAACGTTACGTCAGCTACAGTTCGTCAAAGAATTCTAAAAATACGATAGGTATTCATCTTGAAATACTTCTACATATTGTCAGATTTCATCGCAACTCGATTTATGTACTTGGTGCTATATATTATATTATTTACGATTCGTTTGCAATATCAACAGCGATGGTTACGGCGGTGCAACAATATTATTATACATACTCATCTTCATCTTCTTTTTGCCGGTGGAATAGAATACAGACATAGGAACATAGACACGGGAAGGGTTGGAGTGGCTCTCCATCCATTCCCGTGTCGTAGAAGGCGACTTAGGGATGGGCCTATTCAACTATTCTTCATCCAATAGTAAACAGCCCATGACACAGTACCTACCTGCATGACAGCAATACACTCTCCTCCTAGACCGATCATAAATTGACGAAATGTCGGTGCTAATACACCTCTAACTACCCCTTCGGGGGTTCACGGGCGTGAATAATGATAAGTGTGTATTCATCTAACTTTTGGCAACAATAGAATCAACATTTTCCTTCTCTTTAAATCCGTCTTTAAGGGCGACGATGGAGCCATCTAGCAACATTCTTACGAACTGTTGGAAACAAGAATGATTTTTCAACCATTTTTAAACATTGAATTTTGATGACTCCGCCCTCTTGATGATTCAGGTGTGGCTCAATAGCTCAGTTGGAAGAGCATTCCCCCTGTACGGGAAAGGTCGTAAGTCTCACTCGAGCATTTAATTTTTTCCGATGTTTTTCGAAGTCAGCATAATAAATGCTA
The DNA here is from genome assembly GCA_914829495.1 of Eilema sororculum. Lineage (NCBI taxonomy): Eukaryota > Metazoa > Arthropoda > Insecta > Lepidoptera > Erebidae > Eilema > Eilema sororculum. The sequence goes on along the minus strand of OU618545.1, from coordinate 18,162,719 downwards.
TAAAAAATTCATTCAAACAGAATCAACATTTAAGAGCACTATAGCACTAGCTAGATTTATCACAGCAATCATTCAATATTTGAATGATTTTTTTTTTATAGCATTTATTATGCTAACTGTGAGACTCGAACTCACGACCTTTCCCTTACAGGGCGACTGCTCTTCCAACTGAGCTATTGAGCACCACTTGAATCATTCCAAATTTTCCTTCTCTTTATATATCCTTTTCTTCTTTCTTTCTTATTTTTCGAATCATTCAATAGTTTGGACGTCCTTTTTCTGATTACCATCTGAATTGCCAATTTGTAATGAAGCCGACCTTCTACCAATGCACCTGACGTTATATAAATAAATATTCATATAATAATGTCAGGTGGTATGGTAATGATTCAAAGAATTCAGAAAGTGAAAAATCGATGTTGTGTTAACGCTCTCGACACACAAACACCTTAGGCTACGTTCACACGGAGACACGTCGCATCTGTGGGCCAATTCTCATAATGAACATCTGTTTACATATTGACAACACTTGTTCTTTTTCCACAGTATTTATTCTATTAAACCTGACCGGTTTCGCCTTACGGCATTCCCAAAGGTTTACATTTACCAAAGGTTTTGGATGATCGAAATTCTAACACCTAGAGAGTTTTTAGGAATTAGAACATCCGAAACCTAGAGAGTTTTTGTTGGTCTGTGTTCTCAATATGTGTAACAATGAATTACACCAAGTGCCATCTATCAACAGTATAATTATTATAAACATCTGTTCAAAATTCAGTCTAAAATGTAAATTGAAAAAAAAATCGCGCAATGCCTTGCGATTTCTTTTAGTCAAGCTGACCCGTCAAGCTGAGTACCACCATTGTTAACATAGTACGTGTTTGTACTAGTGGCCCTCTTGCCTGAGACATTGCCTACCATCAGGCGAGGTAAAATCAAATTGACGTACCCGATAAAAAAAAATAGATGACTACGTGGTGGTTTGAGTACTAAATCAAACAACGAAATGCATGTGTAAAGTAAAGTATAAGAATGATGTTGTGACTAAACCGTATCCCTACCTCTACCTACCGATACCTCCCCCACCGGAGCCGGAAGGGGGATGTTATGTCGGACTCGAACCCACTAAAACCACACGCCGACTGTGGGTCTTAGTGCTAGGCCGGAGGTCACGTTGTCTTCGACATATCCCTCAGCCGGGGGCTGACCCAGGGTCATCCCTTACGGTCTGGCCCTCGGGAGGGGGGACAACGATGTCTCCGACTCGCCCCCGAGACGGGGGCAACCATATCCTTCTAATGTTAAGCCCGGCATGTCTCCCCGTGTGAATGTAGCGTAACACGGGCATACGCAAAGTGTATCATAATAGGTATATCAGTATAAAATAGGAAAAGCCATTTGAAAGTGAAATATTATGCAGCAGGAATATTTGAAACGCGCTCAGTTAACGAAACTGTATAACGTGTTTCGTAAATACGTAAATAAATATTCAAGAAGGATTTATTACACAGTGTCATCTAGTCAAGCTTATGAATTATAATAGGGTTCTAGAATATGGATAAACATTTGCAGCGTGGATGTTGGTTAACAAGTTGGATATAGGTGATAGGCTATGTTGGTAAACATAGCCTATCACCTATAGCCCATATGTCCTTTCTTAAGGTCTAATCTACCTCTATACCAAATATCATCAAAATCGGTTCAGTGGTTATACGGTCATATATGTACAGACATACAAACAAGGTTGCTTTCGCCTTTTAATATTAGTATATGTAATCATGCGTACAAGTGGTTGCATAGAGCATATACGAGAACTTGGTTCCTTTACTACAGCAGAGCCGTGAGACGTAGGTAGGTACGCCTTTTTTGGATTAAATAATATGGTTTTTTTTTTAATTTTTAGCTTCCCCTTCTTTATCTCATTCTAATAACCATAAAAGAAAAAGTTTTGGTAGGTACATGCAGCAATAAATAGTTATTTCTTTCTATTTTCTTTGTTAATGTTCAGTCACTTTTGAGGGTAAGTGTAGATACTATTAAGACTAATGTTGTGTGCTTTTTTGTGTACATAATAAAAAAAAAAACTTTCTTTCTTTAATGTCAATCTGTGTGGCCGAGCTGTGGTCAACGGGCCGCTATGTAATAATAAACCGCATGGCCGTCTATTAAGATACATATTTGTATGCAGTGGTCAATCCCATGAACTTTAGGTATTTAACTGAGTTAGATTGTTGATATTCCAGGCAGTTATATGTTCCAACTATTAAGTAATCTGTGCTATAATAATGTGCCCAGCGCGCTATGTCAGGCGCAAGACCAGTTCGATGACCTGCAACTAAACTATTGCATCAGTTGTCTAGTCTAGAGCGTAGTTAACTGTTTCCCTCTCAAGGTAAAACACTATTGCGTTGGTGCATGCATTACTTTCTATTACGTAGGTATATTTTGATACCTTGGAATTTTAAAAGGATTGTCGTGTTGCTCCCAGTAGAGTAGACTAGGGCCACCCCCCATCTCTTCCTGGGTCGTAGAAGGCGACTAAGGGATATAACTGTTTTACATTCGATAGTAAACAAATAGCCCATGACCAGGCAATAGTGGAACGTGGGATCGATCAATGTGGGTGTAAATACGCCTCTTTGGTTTGATAGTTTTATATACGATAAACTTGCAGGTTGAAATTGAAAACCCATTCATGAGATATTTTATTGGATTTCATCAAAACTCTATGTAGTAGATTTCAAGGCAATAATTTACTTTTGAACGTTACGTCAGCTACAGTTCGTCAAAGAATTCTAAAAATACGATAGGTATTCATCTTGAAATACTTCTACATATTGTCAGATTTCATCGCAACTCGATTTATGTACTTGGTGCTATATATTATATTATTTACGATTCGTTTGCAATATCAACAGCGATGGTTACGGCGGTGCAACAATATTATTATACATACTCATCTTCATCTTCTTTTTGCCGGTGGAATAGAATACAGACATAGGAACATAGACACGGGAAGGGTTGGAGTGGCTCTCCATCCATTCCCGTGTCGTAGAAGGCGACTTAGGGATGGGCCTATTCAACTATTCTTCATCCAATAGTAAACAGCCCATGACACAGTACCTACCTGCATGACAGCAATACACTCTCCTCCTAGACCGATCATAAATTGACGAAATGTCGGTGCTAATACACCTCTAACTACCCCTTCGGGGGTTCACGGGCGTGAATAATGATAAGTGTGTATTCATCTAACTTTTGGCAACAATAGAATCAACATTTTCCTTCTCTTTAAATCCGTCTTTAAGGGCGACGATGGAGCCATCTAGCAACATTCTTACGAACTGTTGGAAACAAGAATGATTTTTCAACCATTTTTAAACATTGAATTTTGATGACTCCGCCCTCTTGATGATTCAGGTGTGGCTCAATAGCTCAGTTGGAAGAGCATTCCCCCTGTACGGGAAAGGTCGTAAGTCTCACTCGAGCATTTAATTTTTTCCGATGTTTTTCGAAGTCAGCATAATAAATGCTATAAAAAATTCATTCAAACAGAATCAACATTTAAGAGCACTATAGCACTAGCTAGATTTATCACAGCAATCATTCAATATTTGAATGATTTTTTTTTTATAGCATTTATTATGCTAACTGTGAGACTCGAACTCACGACCTTTCCCTTACAGGGCGACTGCTCTTCCAACTGAGCTATTGAGCACCACTTGAATCATTCCAAATTTTCCTTCTCTTTATATATCCTTTTCTTCTTTCTTTCTTATTTTTCGAATCATTCAATAGTTTGGACGTCCTTTTTCTGATTACCATCTGAATTGCCAATTTGTAATGAAGCCGACCTTCTACCAATGCACCTGACGTTATATAAATAAATATTCATATAATAATGTCAGGTGGTATGGTAATGATTCAAAGAATCCTAGCGTAATAACAAAAATTGCAAGGTCAAAGTACCGTATGCTCCCGACACGGGGCCCGGAAGCGTTTGCCGTCGTATTGACAATCAGCTGTGTCGTGACGCAACGAAGGTGACCGCCTGCCAGCCGACCTTGAGTTACACTTCACTATCAGTCAAATTTGTACTTTACTGCTATTATGTTAGGACTTTTTTTAGCTTGTGTTATGAAGTAAAGTTCGCGTGAAGTTCAGTGGGTTACCTATCATTATTTTGAAAGTTTCCATTAAATAAACTTTAATGAGAACATTAATTGAGGGCAATGATTTATTACTTTTTTATCCACGTATAAAAAACTAAATCAAGGCATTTTATACAAAATATGAGATATTTTATTGAAGTTTATAACATCGATTTGAATAAGGAAAATCATATTTCTTTTAGAAACACATCAATCGTAAGCAATTTAATGCTCGTTATTAAAATTCATGAATACTTATTTAATATTTATATTATAAAAACTACATCCGGTAGACAAAACAAGCCGCAACAGTGACGTGATTCAAAAAGTTCAGTTCTTCCGTGGAAATCCCCGGAGAAACAAAATGTAACCTATTGCCAAGAAAAGAGACCCGAGGAAATGTGCGCAGTATACCCAGGTATTGGGTAAGATGTTCTTTAAATAGTAAGGTCTGGTCTAGACTACTCGAAGCGGAAATTCCCAGCAAAGTGGGCCATGGTTGAAGGACAAAAAATATCTAGAAATATGTTTTTTCAGTTCCCAACTTTGATTTACGAGTTAAGCAAAAAAGGCTATGTGATTAAACTCTACGCCGTAGAAGTAGGAGCAAGGGGAATTCCAGCTAAATCCCTGCATCACTTGTTTAAAAACCTCGGATTGCCAAGAGCTTCAGTAAGCTCTTTACTCAAATGAATATCTAAAACGGCGTTGATAGAATCTTACCAAATTTGGATAGGTAGAGGGGGGAACACGACTGACAGTGGAGGTGAGCGCTGATGCATCACAAGGTGGCCACCCTAAACCTACACCTGGGTCGCAAGTCCCAGGCGCCGTCACAGTGTTCCTCTCTGTACCACGCCATGGACCCTGCGACCGCACGGTGAATCCTGGCGCATGGATCTCATTCGTATTCCCCTAAAAATGACTATTTTTTTTATGAATATCATTAGCAAAATCCGATCTTTGTGATAAACTTTAAAACAAAGACATTCGAGAAAAGCTAAGTGATTTCCTTCACATCTAGGTCAATTATATTAAAAGCTACTTACATTGAATAAATTCCTGAAACTGAACAAACTGTCGCTGGCAGTATTCTGCTAACACAACTTAAACAATATTAATTTTGTCTTCGCTGCGTCGTCTCCGGACAAGATACTGGCAACTTCTTGACTGAAATTCTTTGTCGCGAGCTCGAAACGAAGTGAAAATTGAAAATGTTCCATTTATATGAAAGACATAAGAATGGAGCGAAGAAAATTACATAAATGTCGAGTCCCGATTGTTAGAACAGGCGTCTCCTGTTTCCGGCTTCCGTGTGGAGAGAATATGTTCATAAAGGATTTAGAACTTGAAATCTGTCAAAATAGAGTTATCTCTTATTATTCTTCACTAACCTCCCCGTAGGAGAGATGCGCAGATTATTACTATAGGTACTTATGTTAGAGATATTATCTCACGAGCACTTTTTGACATTAACGTTTTATTTATGTCTGAAACGGTCGTTAGGATAATACGTACCGCTTAAGTTTTCATGAGCACTTAGATAGATCATCTACAAAACGATTAAAACCCGACTACGGCGAAGCCAAAAGAAGGGTTATGATTTTGACAGACTATGTATGTATGTATGTATGTATGTATGTATGTATGTATGTTCATTTGTTCCCTCATAGCACCTCAACTACTGATTAGAACTGGACATATGAGGTATCGTTACAAGCGGCTTGATCGTCCGATGGTTATAGGCTATATGACGTGTCACTCAATCTTGTGTGGCGCCCTCTAGCGCTCATAAGGTACTATGTTAAAAAATAAATTTGAGATAAATATGCCGTGTTTGGTATCAAATGAAAGGGCTTAATAAGCACATTTCAAATATGTATAAATTATTAGCTTTACCTTGCCCCAAAATAATATAAATAAAAAATAAAGTTTATAAAACTAAAACCCGACTACCGAAAAATCACGCTCTAAAAGTAACAAACAAGAAAATAGCCGTGGTCGTATGCCACTTACTCTGACGAAACAATAAATTCTAGGGAAAAGTGGCATACGACCACGGCTATTTTCTTGTTTGTTACTTTTAGAGCGTGATTTTTCGGTAGTCGGGTTTTAGTTTTAAACTTTATTTTTTTGGGACTCAAGTCAACCTCACCTAATGTCGGTAAACAAACGAGGCCAGCGCGCAGGCTTTCTGCAAGGGGTTGAGAGGTCAGGCAGCAATGGCAACCGTACTAGCCAAAATAAGCCAATGCGGTCCTTGGATGCACCGAGATGCATCGCTAAGACGATGATAATTTATGCACAACATAATATACAAGACAGCTACAAAGTTAAAGCATGTAAAAAAGTAAAATGTTTCTAATAACAGTCACGTACCCGCGAATCAGCTGCGGCAAGGCTTTCGGGCATTGCGAATAGATCGCGCCGGGGCGTCAGCTGCCACCAATCACTGTCCATTTTTTACATACACTCTTTTCTACGTAAAAATATAGATGGTGATCTTGATATCAACTATATTCAAATATTCTATGAACCGATAATAGAACACACTGTAATGCGTCACAATAAAATATAAATCTTTACATCATACTTTTCACACGTTCAAACTCTGAATTGATGAATCTTCAGTATAAGTAAACCGCAAAAGCAACTTATAAACTGCGTGTAACTTAAGTGGCAATGTTATACTTTATCTAAAAAGACACTTCAATTTTCAGTGACGACTGTGGTGGTTTCAGCTTGGTACTTTTACTGGACTATTTCAAATGCAGCAAAGCATGGTGGGGAACAATTAATAATGCGTTAGATATGATGGCGCCTCGCAACGATCGATAAGTTTCAAGTTGCTTGTGGCTTTTTAAGTACGTCTCAAGACGGTAAACTGGTGGTAAAAATTGAGTATGATATTATGTTATGTCACTTGAGAAACTAACCGATTTTAATATACGTCGTCAGACATTTTTCTTCATCTTTTTAATACTGATGATTATAATGACCATGGCAATGGATTTTACGATTATCCTTGTAAGCTATTGTTAAGTAAAAGTTTTAGTTAAGTACTATAATTTTTTAACTTATTTCATGTGTAATTTGCACAGCAGTAGATACTATTATTTATTCTGTAGTACAGCTAAAGTGGTTGGTATTGTGACTGTACAAGATCGACAACTGTCACAATTGCATGTTAGCATTTGAGTAACCTTGGAATCGAATAAATAAATTAGCACGATCGTATCCACGTGAAAGTGAAAACTAATTTAGCTGCACACTACCTACGAAAATTAAACTTATTAGAACTCTTATTTATTTCCACAAAAGGTATGGACCTTTTTTTCCTTTTTCAATATTATAATTTCAAAATGCTTAATAGAAATGCACTAAAAACTATTTTTAAATTTGTATATTGTTTTATTATAAACGCACACTCATGCAATGCAATGCAGTTGTTTAGAAAATTTGCATTTTTATTTGCTGCTTGCATATTATACTTTGCATAACTTACTTTTTATCTATTTTTATCCGAAATTATAAATAGATAACTACGTAGATGAAACGCAAAAGCAATTTACAAAATGAATTGTTCAATCCTAATAACAGTAACCCAAGGGGAGCCGAAAATCTCGAATTGATTTAACTTTCAAGGTGGACGTATACGAATTTGGTGTCGTAAATTTATTCATAAAGTTACGAATTAGATTACTGTCATACTCTAATTAATTTAAAACTTATATAGTCATCTACGACTTGTACGAGTTTTTGGTAGATGTCAGATAGGCCTTTTTACAGATTGATTTAAGTTCATTCCCACTGTCGACATTTGCAGTGATATTCTGTAATGTAAAATTCGATTCGATGTCAATTGTCATGTTTCATTCAGACGAAAAAATTCTTCTGGTATGTTCCGGAAACTCGTTATAGGACTAAAGAGTTCTTCAAAGCTGTCTCGTTTGAGTGTGACTCGACTTTGAATTTTTAAAATATGCACACACTGATTCAAGATCATTGCTGTCGACACCTTTTTTTTCGTGTGGAAATCCCCTCGGATACCTCCCCTGCCGGATCCGGAAGGGGAGGTTATGTCGGACTCGAACCGACTAAAACTGCACGTCGACTATGGGTCGTGGTGCTAGGCGGGGGTGAGGTTGTCTTCGAATTACTGTCGACACCAGCTTCACGTTGATACGATAACAAATTGTCCTATTTATTACGTGAGTAATCGTTATTTTGCCTTCAACTTGATAGCCGGCGGCGACTGAACCTCTGGCTAGGCAAGGTAGGTACCTAGTTACGGTGATTCTGATCGACCCGGGTCTGTAGTAGATCGGTCTTGAGATTTATGACTTTTGAATTACGGCACTGCTGCACTGGTTTATTAGAATAAGGTCTTCGTGTTTTAGTTTGGCATTGACACGAATGATCGTCTGTAGCGATCGGTCGAGCGATTAGACAATAAGTTTAATGAAAAAAAATTAAGTCTATAATAATTAGTAGCTTTTACCCGCGGCTCCACCAGCGTGGATGTCGGTTATCGCGACCAAACATTCTCAAGGTCTAATCGACCCTTATACCTAATTTCATCAAAATCGGTTCAGTGGTGTAGGCGTGAAAGCGTAACATACCGACAGACAGACAGAGTTACTTTCGCATTTATAATATTAATAGAAACTATAATTAATTTGGGCTCATTCGGATTTAGATAGCGATATATTTTATGCAAAGGTTTGATGTCCCAATATTCACGCGATATTTTTCTCCATTAATGCTTATAATATAACAAAATTTGGAATTTTTCATTTGATTAGGTACCAACCTCATTAATGGACAAAGTCAGAAAAAACCATTAAAGACCATCTTTCCGAGCCTCCAACTTTTAAGTAATGAAGTGTGAATAGCCCTTCATTTTTCTCCGTCTCTCGCCGCAATTAAGAGCCGAGGTTAATTTAACTTCGTCAATAAAGTCTTGCGGTTGCAAATTCTTCACATTAATGGACTTAGGAAATTGTAGGCAAAAAAGAAAAATTTGTTACTTAGTTGATCTTTTTGTTGAGTATATGGAGTCTATTAATGTTGCCAGCTGCGACAAAAAGCCTAGTCTATGGTTTGTTTATTTTATATCTGTGTATCTTATCGAGATCAATTCGGACGTTCCTGGAGTGATTAACCCAATTATCCATTCATCCTCCCAAACCTTTACATTTATAATATTATTTGTTAAGGAAGTAGGACAGTAGGATTTTATATCGTGTTCAAAAGTTAAGGACCTAACGAGTGGGGGAAAGGAAGGGAGATAAGACGCCATCACAAACTTTACGAGCGGCGTACTGCCACCTATAAAGCTAAAGCCGACATTACATAAGTGAGGGTGGTTGGTACAATGGTACCTACTTTGTTTTGTTTATTTTACTAATTTTGTGTTTAATTTTGTGGGCAAACAAAATACTCGGCCACTAACTCAGGGCAAGTTTTTTACGTCTATTTTATGGAGTTTTGCATCTAACTCAAGCCTTTTTCAGGCTATTAAGTAAATTATTTCCTAGTCGAACTGAAAAACATTTATTTCGCCTAAACCGCTAAACCGGTTTCTTTTTCGTAAAATAAGAATTTTCCTCGTTTCACAAAGGGTTTTCGAATGCGGTCGTAGCCGCAGTTATTCTACTAAAAAGCATTTGTAATTCGAAAAATGAATCAGGTGTGGCTCAATAGCTCAGTTGGAAGAGCATTCCCCCTGTAAGAGAAAGGTCGTGAGTTCAAGTCTCACTTGAGCGTTTCATTTTTTCCGATGTTTTTCGAACTTTAAAGTTAGCATTAAAAATGCTATAAAAAAATTCAGTCAAGCATTTGTAAATTGAATTTACATGAACATGAACCGTTTTCAAGATAAGTTTTAAATTAAATGGTCCTTTATTTATGCAAACCGCGATGAGCTTTGGCTTTCAAACAATCGACAGTCAGATTACTCAGTTTTTAATTAAACCCATTGCCATAAGTAAGGGTTACATTACAAGTGCTTATTGCGAAAATTTGTTACGATGGTGACAGGGGATTTTTTTTATGTTAACTTAAAAGTCAATTCAGTTTGTGTTATTTCCTAAATTAAATCAAATCAAATGAAATCAAAAATCGTTAATTCTGCATAGACCACTAAAACGTCATATAAAATAAATATTAAATACTAATTTAGCAAATGGACCAAACGATTCGAAACGCGGCCCAGACCTGAGAAGACTCCGGTAAGAAACTCAGCGGGTATTTTTTTTGGTCTATTTACAAACATTTACTTAAACTAAAACTCATGGTCTAGATGCCATGCTTTGCTTGAGTAGCATAGCTGAGCGAACAGCTCATTTTCAAGCTTGTTTATCATCTAAATATTCTTGGATTTTATAATAACCTTTCTGGTACTCCTAACTGCATTTTTAAATTTTTTAACAGGTAAGTAAATCTCTAATTTCATTAGGAAGCTTGGTAAAAAAGCGTATACAGTTGCCTAAACTGACCAAACTATCATGTGCAAACCGTAATGATATTGAAAAGTTCAAAAAGTTCTGAAACATGTAAAACGACATAAAATCAAATACCTACCTATTAAGTTTAGTGAAAATGTTCAACAGAATTGACTTATTTTGTATTATTACTAGGTTTTGCCCGTGGCTCCGTCCGCGTGAATGTTGGTTATCTAGACCAAACATAGCCTACACCAAAGTATCAGCTAACGCCATACCAAATTTTATTAAAATCGCTCCAGCCGTTTAGACGTGAGAGTAACAAACATCCATCCATACTTACAAACTTTCCCGTTTATATTAATAGGATAGAAATACCGTGTAGAGAGCTCTCTCTACCTAGACGAGTAGATATAGACTTTCTATAGATAGGGACACACCTCTATGCGGTTTTCGTACAAAAGCGAGTGGTATACATTTGGCAGCGTATCAACATTCATTAGAGAACATCGTTCCTTTAGAATATTTAACGTACGTACAAGGTATTTTATAAATTCATCGAGAAAAAGTATAAGACAAAAAGAAAAACAATTTGCCGGCCTATTCTCCGCAAGCCAGCTGGCTCCAATGATGCGTGAGTTAAGTTTTGTATTCTTTAAACCTAAGAAAATTACGCAAAATACTTTTTTTTAATAATTTATAAGCTTACAGCTAACATTTGGCCTCAATCACACCTGAGTTGTCATACCATAAGCCCAGCATTATTATAAGTAAGTATCTACGGAACCGAATCGATTTATCATGTGCAATTCCGCGTAGTTACGTTATCATTATAAGTATTTGACCGCGTATAAGCCAATAATAAAAGCTCAGTGTTTCAGTTTTCGATGATAAAGCTAATTGTTCTTCCAGTAGCACAATTAAGTATGAAGAATTTCAACTTATTTCTTTACTAAGTGTAGGTACTAAACGCATTCCTAGGAGTATATAATTAATAGTAGGTACTTAATAGTGGTCAAAATTTTTGGGCGGTATACTGAAATAGAATAGAATATTTGAAATTTTGCCTAATTTGCTGTCAAACAAATAAAATAAAAAATAGGTGTATCCGTCAAACAACCAAGACAGAAAAAATATTAGCAAACAATTTAAAAAATAGAACCCCCTGTAAGGGAAAGGCCGTGAGTTCAAGTATCACTTGAGCATTTGATTTTTTCGATGTTTTTCGAACTTAAAAGTTAGCATAATAAATGCTATAAAAATTCATTCAAATAGAACCGAAATTAGAAACTTCTTCTTTTTGAATTTTGTTTAAATACCTCTTAATAAATTGCCAATTACTTGTAAAGTTTGCTCCATTATCCTGATTTGCTTTTATACGATGTTTACCTACTGTAAATATCAACAGAATTTGTTATGAATTCTTTCATAGGTACAACTGAGTAAATTGACTTTCAAGTTTCCATGTAATTTGTTATTAGCAACTAAATTAGTGAAGAAAGACTGTCATAACCAACTAGCAGCTATTTTATGTACAAAGTAATGTTATATTGCTAGTTTTAACTTGCACCATATATTATTATTTGTGTAGGTAAATGTACTTCGCCAACTAGCTCGCCACAGGTTTGCGTAACAACAAGTTATTTGCAGAACATTTCCTACCAACAAGTAACTTTAGCCTGAGCTAAATTATGAAACGGAGTTGAATAATATTATATGTATTTTGTTTGTCTTTCTGTACATGAAAAGTATTAAAACTTCCATCGGGCGAAACGCCTAATAAAATCATTATAAATATTGTGACTTGGTCGTTTGGCCCGTTCGGGCGAACAAATGGCGGGCGAAACGACCAATAACTCTTTTTTTCTACTTCTACTTGTTGGAGACACATAATTGATTTAATAATATTATATATTATTATTTGAAAGTGTGTAAATGTGTTTAAATTGTGATACCTACGTAGAAACGACTGAAAGATTCTGACTGAAATTCGGTAAGTACCTACTTACAAGGTTAGATATTAGTCTGGCTACTTTTTACACATAAGTACCTGTACCTAGGCTACTTTTCATCCCTTGACCGCTACACAAATATGATGAAAAAATCCCTAAAGTAATATCCACGTACTTATTACACTTACATAAATATGTCGTCTATAATATTCAATTTCACACTATTACTAGACATATAAAAAATTAAAAGAGAAAACATTTTTTACGGACAATAATATTGTTTAGTACCTGTTATACACAACATTATCTCTCGCTCGCATGAAGAGAAAACCTTGTAAGCACCGTAAACATTATCATTTTATCACCATATTTTATTTTCAAACTATGTTTACTACACGTTATGTGCAACACTTGAACGCAAGGATAGCTCTAGGCGTGCCCGCTAACCTAGATCGGGTGTTAGGACGCCTGGCCGGCCGCACTGGGGCAAGGCTGTCCACAATAGACGTTAAATAACCTACATAGTACATACACACACGTCCGGGTAAGTCCACCTACTTCCGTAGTGCCATTGTCTCGGTTAGACACTAGGTTATCTGTGTTATTTCATTTATGTACTAGCTTACGTGAACTTAAATATGGGATTCAATTATTATTTTATTGAGAAAAAAAGAAAAATATCTCGTCTCTGACGTTAAAGATATACAATACCAAACAATAGACCAAAATGTGGAGCCTTTAGATGTATTCTAGAATAAATGTAGCCTGAATTACGTCTATATAGCATCGGCTATCAACGGTAAAAAATCCCGTCGAAATCGGGCCAGCCACTTGGGAGACTTTTTTTACTTAAGTATATCAATTAATATTAATTGTTTTTGTTTATTGAAAATAATTTATTCTGTCGTCATTGTAACAAAATAAAAATACACTCATTTATTACGAAAATTACCTACAAATCAAAATTATTGCATCGCATTTATCAATGTGTTCTATTTTTGTAAGCAAATTCTAAATTGCAACCGAAAAATTGATAAAATCAAGAACATTGCACTAATATTTTCTACTATCAATCACTAATTTCACCGCCACTATTGCACAAAAGCAATGTTTTTCAACGAAAAATGTAAATTGAGTTTCAAAAACACGAAAATCGAACCAACAAATCACTGGAGTACTTCACAGTCGCACTAAAGGTGAAACTGTTCACGTAATAAGTGTTTATAAGTGCGATAGCTATCTCGTTGCCATGGCGACAGTAATCCGCCCTACAAATACCTCGGGCGTTTCAGGATTATGGAGGCAATAATTCGATCAACGTCCATGTATGCAACACACACGGGTATACAGCGCTTATAGAAATAAATAGGATAATAGGTACTACAACTTGAAGGCTGCATAATATTTGTAATGTAATACATGGTTGCATATGCAGTGATGCTTAATGCATTACAATACATATGTAATGTAATGCATAATATAGCAGCTAGATAATTTTAGAATCCTTGGCATGACACTACCGACGCGAACCCTCTCGTAACACAAGCAATTTCCCTGTAAGGGAAAGGTCAAGGCTTCAAGTCCCACTTGAGCGCTTCGTTTTTCTCGATGTATTTCGAATTTAAAAGTTAGCATAATAAATGCTCAGCCGGGGGGGGAGGGGGGATGGTTCTATTTAGAACGAATATTAGTAATTTTAGTTACTAATAAGTATTTCTTAAAAACATCTGGCTTCTACATTGCAAGTCCACCGCCATCACGCTTAAACACTACCTACCTATATCTGTGACTCTGTGTGTTATTTTCAACTGAGTCATTATAACATTAGGAAGTTTCTAAAACACATTTGATTAACAAACAAATAACATGGTGTACATTATCGTTATATTCAAATATATATAGATGTTCTAATACACATTGGATTACCTTATTGAAGTGCTATATCCAAGAGCTTCAACTAAAATTTTTAATTTTGACCTAAAAATTTGCAAAATACAATAAGAAAAATCTAATAGACGGATTACACTGTAGTGTACTTTAATATCAGTATAAACCTTTTAAAGTATTTCTCTGAGTGGACCAATATGTACCCAAGAAATTTATGTCAAAGGTCCTCTAAGCGCTCTTTGTGAAATAAAAAGGTTCGGAGAAATAAAATGATTGCCTAGGTACCGTGCCGGGAATTATCGTATTACATTATGCGCTGAAGAAAACCTAACGTTTCTGTGTTTATTAAAGCTTCAGATATTTAGTATTTTGCATTTTAATTTTCGATCAAATTAATTATTAATAAATCAATAAAGGAGTTATTATTAATTTATGAATAGGGTATTTGACTAAGTCGTCGATTCTTCCCAACACTGCTTAATATGATAGCTTGTTCTGAAAAAATATGCCTTGCTAAATAAAATATTGCACATCTAAACTGAAACTATGACTTTTCATGGATTATTCCCGTTGGCCACCACATAGTTGGCCACCGGTGGACATTGGGAAATTTTATCACTTTTTATCCCAATGGCCACCAGTGGTGGTCAGCGGGAATAAAGTTTTATTACATTTTATGGTGCACATTCTGCAACTGATCCTAATATAGAAGGTTTACAGTTTGCATTTGGGGTTGCGTTTAGCCAACTGTAGTTGAAATTCCCAAAAAAAGTCAAAATATAAACAATCAAATTCAATTCAAATATAGAACTTTTTAGATTCCTCATTCAATTGTAAATAACTTTTATTATGATCATTATAAGTGTAAACGCAACGTAGACCGAGATAAATGCGATATTGTCTTGCACTCCATACATTTGCACTACGCGCTACCGAAGCGTGACGTCACAATTTCGTACGATTTTGTATGGAGCGTTTTCGAGCGGCGCGACAAATTGAATTTTTCTAAATCACATATCTTGAAAACTATTTGTCGTACGAAAATTTTACTTTTACAGTTCATTATATTATAAGACAGTGGTCATTTTTCGAAAGTAAAAAAAAATTAGTCAAATAGCCCATTATGGTGAAAATTTTAATAAGTATCCAGGTGTTATTGACCATCTTATGTCCAAAGCCTTTTTCTAAAGAAAGCACTATTACTCCACCAAATAGGTGTTTAACAGATTCCAAATAAAATGTACCTAATAACTTCGTAATTGGTTCTGGAACAACAAAGAAGCTCTTTACAATCTTTCATTTTCGTACCAAAAAGGAATATTTTTACTGTCGATTTATCGCAGAATTGTCGGTCCCACGCCAATTTTATATTATTTACAGAAGCCAATATTACGACTCGGAACATAAGCATGACAAATAACATTCTTTCTTTACTCAATCGAGTAAAATGGAATGTAAGGGCGATTCTTCTTTTATTTGGCACTGTCTTTTACCCTTCAGCATTGTTTTAAACATTCTTTTCCAATATATAAGGATACGATCCTGAAATATATAGACATTTGTAATAGCGCTAGTAAGGGTCAAATATAAGACAGAGATTGGAATTTGTTGTGGCGCCAGCGATGATATCACTTTCTTGATGTATGAGATCGGACATCGTAATACTGAGAGGATCTGAGCTATGGTTAGCTAATATTTATTAACTTGCATAGTCATGGAATTGATTAATGACGAAAAATGTTAGATTAACAATTCTGGTATAGGACTCTTGCAAATAGACTAAAAATCGCCAACATTTTGTTAATCCAGTCAAAACGAGGACGACCTAAACTAAGTCCCAGAACAGTTAAAACCCTCTCTAAATGTTCTGTGATGAGTACATTAAATTTCAACTTAACAACAAAAGCCATGTAAGTATTTAAAGTCTAAACTTTATCCGATCCGAGAATGGAGGTTCGAAGTTTCGCACTTCAAATAAAATCATCTTGCAGTGCAGTTTTGGGAGATATGCATCACAATCGGCACCATGAAATGTTGATTTGGGGAAATTCATAGATGAACGAAAGGTGCTCAAATAGCTCTTGCCAATAGCACGTGACAGAAAAGTCTAACAACACAGGTATTGTGACTTATATTTGGTATTCGTAGCGGTTAGCATTCATTATATAATAGATAGCATTCACACGTTAAATGACCATGAATAATGTCTTATTTCTAGCTATAGGTACCTATGTAGATATAACTCGGACTAAAAGAATAACAGACTGAATGTATATAACTAGCATGTGAAGCCGCAATAAGTTAGGTAAGTATATTAAAGTAATGCTATCTCGTTCGCATTCTTTGTGAGCACGCACGAGTGCGAGCGAGATAGCACTACTTTAGTATTCTTTTTGCGACTAGTAGATATAAGAAGCATTTCCGTAAAGGTTGATTTACATTAAACGAGCGATGCTCATTCCATCCGCTCTCCGTCCAATTCTAGTGTAAACAGTGACAGAACATTCGTTCGTTGTTCTATCTTTGAAAAAAAAAAAAAGGTTTCGTTTACACTAAAATAACAAGAAAGAAAGACTCTCTATGTTCGTTTGGTTTAAATTAACCTTTAAAAAACATTCTGCGCAAAAAAAGCAGAACGGCGGGTCTAAAATGGCCACTTTAGAGGATTCGTATTAGGATAATATTTCATCTTTTACACGTTATTTACACGAAATTAGAATCTGCGCAGTAAATGAATTATTGTGACGCAGCTCATTTAAGGCCCGCAGATTGCATCTATACAGATTGATAGTTTGACATATTGCCTATACAATCTGTCCTCAGATAAATAGCGATTCAGGCAGAGTGTCATTCTAGAATACGGGAATTGTACGAATTTAATTGGAATCTATTGAGATTTACCTATACCCACATTTCGCCAACTATGATTATCAGTCCCACGTAATAATAGGGGGCGGGCCTATTGCTGTCTAGCGGGCGCTTTGTCAGGGACTGTTTGTTTGTATAGGTCCTATACAACACAACACTAATTTATATATATTTTTTAAAGAATATTAACAATGGAAATCACTAATATGGCCTGGGTTCGGACCCGGGATCTCTCGATCGTAAAACGTAGATCGTAAACACTAAGCTACTAAGGTACTTCATGTGAAATATTGTGTTATTTTATGAGCACAATATTGACAAAAGGATACTTAAGTCCGTATCAGCGCCAAATGATCGCGATAACAAAATGTATTATCAAACATGTCTGATTGTGCAAGTGCGCCATCAGATAAAACAATAATTGTTACATTACATATATGCATAATATCTCTTTATAGATACATTTTGTCGTTCCCGGTAGAGTAGAACCCTCTCTTACCATAGGTGTCGTAAAAACCGACTAATGAATAGAGCTGTTTTCCGTCCGACAGTAAACATACAGCCCATAAAAAAGTGCATGCTTGACTACAAGAAGCTTGCCACTTATTCCTTGACCTATGTGAAATTAAACTGTACAGTGCAATCGTAACGAGCTTTTGGTCGCGGCTTCGCCCGCGTGGATGTCGGTTATCGCGACAAAACGTTTCCCAAAAGACGTAGGTGTACGAAATTTCATGCTTCTAACTTTGAAAATGACGAACTTTCATCCCTTATTTTACCCCTTTTAGTAGCAGAATTTCCAAAAATCCTTTCTTAGCGGATGCCTACGTCATAACATCTGCCTGCATGCCAAATTTCAGCCCGATCCGTTCAGTGGTTTGGGCTGTGCATTGATAGATCACTATGTCAGTCACCTTTGAGTTATATATATTTAGATGTACTATGTTCCATGTTTGTATCTCACAAACAACAATAATTCTAACGAACTAATGTTCCGTTGTTCACAACTCTTTAAGAAAACCAGTCAACCGACAGTGCAGCCTTTGTAAACATTACAAAACTTTTAAAAGTATGTTCGAAAAGGCCAAACAAAGTAATAAAAAGTCCCGTGAACAGATACCTCTACAAAGTTTCTGGAGAGTTATTTACTTAACGCCAAGAAAATAAACTTAAAGAAGCTGCCATCTACCTACTACTTATAGATATTTACTAGCTGTTGCCTGTGGTTTCGCCCGCAATCCGTGGGTTGAGAGGACGAGATCAAATTGCCGGGTTATAATAGCTTATTCCAGACTATAACTTATCCCTATTTCTTTTTTCGTGCGGAAATCCCCTCGGATACCCCCCTGCCAGATCCGGAAGAGGAGGTTAAATCGGACTCGAACCGACTAAAACCGCACGCCGACTGTGGGTCGTGGTGCTAGGTCGGAAGTGAGGTTGTCTTCGACATATCCCTCGCACCCCGGCTGACCTCGCACCCCGGCTGGTATAATAAGCTATTTGACTATTTTTTTTTTTACTTTCGAAAAATTACCACTTTCTTATAATATAATGAACTGTAAAAGTAAAATTTTCGTACGACAAATAGTTTTCAAGATATTTGATTTTGAAAAATTCAATTTATCGCGCCGCCCGAAAACGCTCCATACAAAATCGCACGGAATTGTGACGTCACGCTTCGGTAGCGCGTAGTGCAAATGTATGGAGTGCAAGAGAATATCGCAATTACCTTGGTCTACGTTGCGTTCAGACGCATATAGTTCATAATAAAAGTTATTTAAAATTTAATGAGGAATCTAAAAAGTTATATATTTGAATTGAATTTGATTGTTTATATTTTGACCTTTTTTGGCAATTTCAACTAATGAAAAGTCATAGTTTCAGTTTAGATATGCAATATTTTATTTTGCTAAGCATATTTTTTCAGAACAAGCTAACATATTAAGCAGTATTGGGAATAGAATCGACGACTTAGTCAAATAGCCCATTTATCCCTGTTTCAACGAGAGCGTCACATCCAAACATACAAACATTCAAACATCTTCACAAACTTATATAGGTACATTGTTAGGGTTACGTACCTCAAAAGGAAAAAAAACGGAACCCTTAGGGCCGGTGCCCAGTGCCGGCGTCGGCAAGCATGAGGATTTGTATTTGTCGTATAACAATAGATCTTATCACTATCATCATAAAATTTAAATTTCAATGACGATCGTCGATTGCCGTCGGCATAGATCGGCATTCTGCAGCGGTATAGTTAGCAATTAAAGTTTAACTTTATATCTATAACAATAAGATCTATTTGAATGAATTTTTCATAGCATTTATTATGCTAACTTTTAAGTTCGAAAAAAATATGAAAAAATATTTGGGCGCAGTCATCAAAATTCAATGTTTAAAAATGGTTGAAAAATCATTCATTGTTTCCAACAGTTCGTAAGAATGTTGGTAGATGGCTGCACCATCGCCCTTATAGACGGAAAATTTGGAATGATTCAAGTGTGGCTCAATAGCTCAGTTGGAAGAGCAGTCCCCCTGTAAGGGAAAGGTCGTGAGTTCGAGTCTCACTTGAGCATTTCATTTTTTCCAATGTTTTTCGAATAAGATCTATTGTTATACGACACATACAAATCCTCATGCTGGCCGATGCCGGCACTGGGCGCCGGCCCTTATAGGATCACTTCGCTCTCTGTCTATCTGTCAAGACCTTCTTCTCGGGATGTGTGGATGGATCAAGTTGTAATTTACAACAATTACTCAAGTCTGCAACCACTTACGGCCGTGAGAAATCAAACTTCTAGGTCATCGCAATAAAATGATACTGCCGTTTATCCATATCCATATCCATACTAATATTATAAATGCGAAAGTAACTCTGTCTGTCTGTCTGTATGTTACGCTTTCACGCCTAAACCAGTGAACCGATTTTGATGAAATTTGGTATAGGGGTAGATTAGACCTTGAGAAAGGATATAGGCTATGTTTTGTCGCGATAACCGACATCCACGCGGGCGGAGCCGAGGGCAAAAGCTAGTATATTATATCGTAAGTTCGTCCCTCAATGCAGTTTATGTACGGAACCCTCAGTGCGCGAGTCCGACTCGCACTTGACTGGTTTTTTTTTAAATTAGTAGGAATAGTGGGATAGGAAACGATCTCCAGTTTCGCAAGGCGATGTCGATGTTTCTAGTAATTCTATGTACTTTGTTATATTTCCCATATCATGGTGACCTAAAGTCTACTAAAGCTTTTCTCGATTGATTAAGTGCTTCTTTCAACGTATGATACAAAGCCAAGGTTATAGCCAAGGATAGCCCCAAGGTTGTAACTGTTGTAAGACGCTATGAATCGATCAATCTCTACTCAAAGAAATTTTCTATTTATATTTGGTACTAGCTTTTGCCCGCGACTCCGCCCGCGTGGAAGTCGGTTATCGCGACCAAACATAGCCTATGTCCTTTCTCATGGTCTAATCTACCCCTATACCAAATTTCATCAAAATCAGTTCTGTGGTTAAGGCGTGAAAGCGTAACATACAGACAGACAGACAGAGTTACTTTCGCATTTATAATACTAGTATGGATTTGACTCATGAAAGAAATGATCTTCATAACATATCATAAAACTATTAATATTACATTGAAAGTATTTTTTTGCGATTCCGAAGGTAATTTTATCGACATCCACAAATATTAACTCTACGTAAACCCCACGTAATTCATCCAAAAATACATACTTTCATATCCATACTAATATCATAAATGCGAAAGTAACTCTATTAGTCTGTCTTTCTATCTGTCTGTATATTACGCTTTCATGACTAAGCCACTGAACCGATTTTGATGAAATATGGTACAGGGGTAGATTAGACCTTGAGAACGGACATAGGCTATGTTTGGTCGCGATAACTAACATAACGCAGGCGGAGCCGCGGACAACAGCTAATATTACATAAATATAACCAGTATGAATAAAACGTTCATTCATTCAATTATTAAGCCTAGATTACTAGTTTGTAATATAATAAGTTAACCAAAATATTAAGTATTTCGAATGGCCATGAAAAACTACACTATTTTACACTATTTTCTATTGCTAGTGCAGCAATGAACGCAACTAAAAGCTAAACCTTGTTCACATGACAAATCACGTTTCGCATCAGGGTGACAGTGAATCACGTTGTTTCGTACGCGGGTTAGATTAGGCGATAAAATAGGGTTTGCTGAAATGTTCGGCCAATAAAAGCTCAGCGTTAATTTATATTGGTACATTACTGAACAGACTGAAGCATTAATTTAGTAGGTATGTAGACTACTTAGGTACAAAGACTGTTGTATAGCTCGATTCTTATATCTTGGACCTAAATCGCGAAATATGCACTCTGGCGCACGCAAATTTTTTTGTAATCCATATCCATACTATTATTATAATTGCGAAAGTAACTGTGTCTGTCTGTCTGTCTGTATGTTAGGCTTTCACGCCTAAACCACTGAACCGATTTTGATCAAATTTGATATAGGGATAGATTAGACTATGAGAAAGGACATAGGCTATGTTTGGTCGTGATAACCGACAACCACGCGGACGAAGCCGCGGGCGAAGCCGCGGGCAAGGTATACTTGATGAATTTGTGTTTGTCCACCGCAGTAGCACCCTGTGCTGTCTTCGAAATACGTCCAAATAACGTCCAAATAGCACATTTTTAGGTCCAAGATATGTGAACCGAGGTATACTTACTGTAGAGTATTACTTTAATTATAATGTTGGCAATAAAAGTACTTTAGGTCACAATTTATAGAAGTTACCCGTGCCGCACTTTTGTTGATATAACCTAAAGCTGTATAGAGAAACAACATGATGCTTACAATAAAATAACTACAAAAATACAATAGAGAAACTGCAGTTGGCTGTGAAATTCTTCAATTTGAAAAGCTTAATTTAAAGTCAAGTTGAATGTCCACACTGCCTTTCCACTTAGCTAAAATAAGTGGGCAAATGAAAGAGCTCATTCCAGTGAGAGATCTGAGATCAAATCGAATCACGTAGCTCAATTAGAACTCAGATACAGAATACAGAGAATAAAAACTATGACAACATAAGGAACGAACAGAGAGAATTAGTATTTTGAGTAAGTATACTTAAAGAAGGATGATTGAAAAGATGAAGGAGAGATTAATAAATATAAGTGAAACCGTTGGACAGAATAACCAACTTGTACCTAGCATATTCATTGATCTTATAAAAGAAGTATAAATACAGTCCACATAGGAGATACGGTTGCACCTTTACATACCTACAACCATAAATGAAAAAGTGCAACCGTATCTCCTTTGTCGACTGTACTAATCCATCCTTAATATTATAAAACCCGACTACCGAAAAATCACGCTCTAAAAGTAACAAACAAGAAAATATCAAGGATAGCCGTGGTCGTATGCCACTTTTCCCTAGAATATATTGTTTTGTCAGAGTAAGTGGCATACGACCACGGCTATCCTTGATATTTTCTTGTTTGTTACTTTTAGAGCGTGATTTTTCGGTAGTCGGGTTTTAGTTTAAAACTTTATTTTTTATTTATATTATTTTGGGGCAAGGTAAAGCTAATATTTTATACATATTTGAAATGTGCTTAATAAACCCTTTCATTTGATACCAAACACGACATATTTATCTCAAATATTTTTTTTAATACAGTACCTTATGAGCGCTAGAGGGCGCCACACAAGATTGAGTGACACGTCATATAGCCTATAACCATCGGACGATAAAGCCGCTTGTAACGATACCTCATTTGTCCAGTTCTAATTAGTAGTTGAGGAGCTATGAGGGAACAAATGAACATACATACATACATACATACATACATACATACATACATACATACATACATACATACATACATAGCCTGTCAAAATCATAACCCTCCTTTTGGCTTCGCCGTAGTCGGGTAATAAATGCGAAAGTAACTCTGTCTGACTGTCTCTATGTTACGCTTTCACGCCTAAACCACTGAAAGGATTTTAATGAAATTTGGTACAGGACCATGAGAAAGGACATAGGCTGTGTTTGTTCGCAATTACCGACAATCACGCGGGCGGAGCCGTGGGCAACAGCTAGTCTGTCATAATTACCATCACACCGTTAGTGTCAGTTCCATCCAAAACTGGCAATTTAGACCCCATCCCCACCTCCTCTTTCCCATAATTTCGCTTATCTTGGTATTTATCAAGCCCACCATAAAATTTGCCATAAAATCATGTTACATTTATAACAGGCAAATGTGTCCGTGACAAACGCCACGTCTGTTAAATTTCGACATTCGCCCCCGTGGGGGCTTTTCGCGTTACGATTACTCAATTAGGCTTCTAATAAGTGAAGAAATCAAAATTATATGTGGCGGGCTTGCGGCACAGAGTACGCCAGTGCGGTTCATTACCAAACATGCTCGACCTTGTGCGGTCGCGTGTGACGTACAGACACACCTACCGATACCGCTCGAATATTGTGTAGGCGTTTTACGTATCGTAATTACCACAAATAAAATTATTCTTGGTAATTACTATGTGTGTTTATGGGCAAAGTTTGCGTAAACATGTTCACTGATTACAAAAAATAATAAAAAGAAACACCATGTGATTGGAATTTATGACGGTGAAATCCAATATTTAATTAATAGTGTCTTATGAAGGTATCATAGCGTAAGTCTCGTTTGTACCTAAGTATCTACAACTAGGGCATTGGTGTGGAGCTCGAGTGCGTAGAAATATGTCTGAAAACCTATTTGAAGAAACATATATATAAAAGTCGAGTGATCCGTTTATCCTAAGGATCGATGCCTAACTAGGCTACAAAATAGAACGAAAGCCTGGTCTTTCCCAAAGAGTACCGCAAATAACGACGGGTATTCAAGAACTACTACAAAAAGACAGTAAAGGAGGGAGACTAAATCAGGCAGGATCGTGATCGCAAGTGAAAATATTTTGTCTCTATCCATCAAGTAAAAAAAGCATGACTATATGATATAATTGACTCAGCTACGTAAGTAGGTAACGTACGTATAATAAAACATCATACACTTCAAATACACTTTTGTTCTCTTAAAGTTATCACCGTTTGAATGATTAAATCGTAGGTGGGTAATGAGTGTAATGACAAAACAAACTGACGCAATCACCGCCGTCGCCAACATCCGCTAAGCTCTTAAACAAACTGGTAATAGGATTCGCTCTGACGTCACGTTCCAGTTGTTCTATTGACATTGAATAAGCTGTTAAAATGAAGAAATAATTGTACGTATTTGAACTACACTCATGACGGCGACGGAACGGAGACGGTATCTGCGTTTGGGGTGAGAGGATGTTTGTAGTATTTGTTTGTTAGTTTGTGCAAATCCATGTTGCCATTTTCTCCGAAACTACCAATCCGATTTTGATGCCATTTTCAGTTTTGGGTTCGGCTTTAATTGGAGCATGTTCTTAGATAGGTGTTACAATGATAACTCAACAGGGGGCGCTACAGCAAGCATTTTTAATGCAAATCAATGTTGCCAATTTTCTTCAAAAATACTAGTCCGATTTAGATGCAGTTTTCCACTCTCCCAACTCTTCTTCATGAATATTAAGGGAAGGGCAGTCCTTCCCTTCTGCTCTTCTACGATAAAGTCTAAGTTTCATGTCCGTGTAACGTTCGCTCTAGAGTCTAAAATGTAGGGTGGGTCATAATAAAGTTTCAGTCATAAATATTGACCCGACCCCATTAATCGAGGATTGACAAGTCCTTACGGAAGCGAATAGTGAAATTGCACAGATTAAAAACTACGGTGCGTTTATCACGGTCACATTTTTTTGTTTGTATGTTATGGCTATAACATGATTATATGGCCAAACTAACATATTTAAGGGTATAGGAAACTCCAAAACAAACTAAGCAATATTGACCGCGCGTCTGACTCTCCCACTTCGAGAGGAAAGCATTTGCATCGTCCTTTAATCAGTAGCTACAAGCTTAGCTTAGCTTAGCTTAGGTTAGCTCCACCCCAAAGGTAACAGTGAGGCCCTACAACCACATAACAATAATTAAATAGCATTAATTCAACTACTTAACTAGAACAAACATCTTAACCTACTTATATATTTTACGTTTAAAGTGAGTCTCCATTAGCGTGTTCTAGTAGCTAATTAGCAGAAACCTTAATTATACTCGTATATTATGTTAACTGTTAAATGTATAATTATAACCACGTGTATCTACCGTTAACTGCCTGTATTGTCTTAGCACAGAATATAATTAGAAGTCTAAGCTAGATTCTAAATCGATTTGCAGAACCAAATTTAGTTTGTTTGAATCATGGAGAAGGAAATGATAGCGGAGTTGTTGCAAGGCAATCGAGTCGCGTGCCATCCAAACGTCAAATGGACTCATTCGGTAGGAACGTTATACCTATGAAGTCCTTCGACTTTTGACACCCCAGGCGTCTCTCTTCGTCTCTAAATATCAATGGGGCATCTCCGTTACTTAATCATATTCTGTCCTCCGTGGTTTCAATACACTATTAGGTGTGAAAGGGACATTCTGGGAAATGAACATCATGGGAAAGGGACATTTCGGGAAAGGGACTATTTGAAACCTAGGGACATTTTGGGAAAGGGATATTCTGAGTCTGAGCGGGTGTAGGTACACAAGTACAGTCAGCTTCAAAAGTAGATGATGATTACACAGATTTCTAAGTTAAATATCTGAATGAAAATTATTAATCGAATACATAGGGAAAAAGAATCTTCTCGGGCGGGACTCGAACCCGCAGTCTTTCCCTTACAGGGGGAATGCCTGACCAATTCGGCTACCGAGACACGCCCGATATGATTCAAATTTCCCATCTTATACGTCTTTAAGGCGACGTGGCGTCATCTACCGATTTTCTTACGAACTATCGGAATCAATGAATGATGTTACAATCATTTTTAAACATTGATTGTTGATAACGGCGCCCAAACAATTGAAGGAATTTTTATAGCATTAAGTATGCTAACTATATAAATCGAATACATAGGGAAAAAGAATCTTCTCGGGCGGGACTCGAACCCGCAGTCTTTCCCTTACAGGGGAATGCCTGACCAATTCGGCTACCGAGACACGCCCGATATGATTCAAATTTCCCATCTTATACGTCTTTAAGGCGACGTGGCGTCATCTACCGATTTTCTTACGAACTATCGGAATCCTTAATAAAATATCCTTAATGAAATAAAAATTCCTTGAAAATTATTAGTTCTACTTGAAGCAAATATCAATAAAATTAATGTAATCTACTGATTTATCACTTATCATAGCCAAATTCTCTGCTGATCTGATGATACAGTTTTCTGGCAGTCAAGAATCGAAAAACACCGTGAAAACATTTTAAAATGTAAGAAACTTATCTAGAGAAAAACAATATTATGACGCCTGTGAAGAGTATATATCATCGTGACATAACAATCACATGGTTTTAATATGCGGTGCAAACAATGGCCCTGCGTTCAAATAACTTTAAATAACTATAAATAGACTTTATTTGCATAATTAATGTAAACACTTTATATGTACCTACTCGTGCATATTAAGACATCTACATCCTTCAGATAATATTCAAATAATTCATTGAGGCTTTTTTCAAACTCAGTTGGGATCAGCTTCCCAGACTAACTGCGATGCGGTTTAACTTCGGTATTTTCCGTGAAGCGACTGCCACCATCTGACCTCCACAACTAGTTGGCGGTATCGATCTTCTGTAGATAGACTTGTTGGATTTTTGAGGGCTTGCGATTATGACAAAAACCATTATGAATAAATCCATTCTTAATATTATAAATGCGAAAGTAACTCTGTCTGTCTGTCTGTATGTTACACTTTCACGCCTAAACCACTGAACCGATTTTGATGAAATTTGGTATAGGGGTAGATTAGACCATGAGAAAGAATATAGGCTATGTTTGGTCGCGATAACTGATATCCACGCGGGCGGAGCCGCGGGCAAAAACTAGTAATATCTAAATGAGAAATATCGAAGTTTAGCCAAATCGGCAGTTAGACTGGTAAAGCAGACCCCAGACTCCAAGCTGAAAAACTTCGGACGCAACTGGGATTAACGCTAGGATGTAGAAGAATATGAGTAAGATAATTCACTAACAAAGATGGTAAAACTAAAATAACTAATTAGGAGAAAACGAATCGATAATTCCTAACAACCAGACTACGACAACAAAACAAAGACAACTACATAAAATAACAACGACTTTACCGATTTCATTCGCTCGCTTTTTCTTTATATGTCACTTTGTACACACTTTGTATAAGGGTCTCACGGAAACGTAACTTTCAAAAAGCTCATCGACTATCCCAGTACTAAACTCAGGCGGAGTAACACCAGTCTTTTTTAACAATAGAAATAGGTAGGTAGGTAGGTACCTACTTGAAACGTCTAATCACATGAGTGGCTCAGATACATTATATTCGAATTTGTATTAACAGCCATTGACACAGTTTAGCTAAATACCGATAAGAAAAATAAGAGCGAACATGTCACCTTCAGGACTATTTTATCTATTGTGACGTCACCGTTAAGTTTTTCTCAGTTTTTGTAGAAGGTTATATTTTTTAAATTCATTCCTTATGTTTCTTAAAAGTCCTGGCATGACATGGCGCAAATCACGACAGAAACCTTCGCTAAGCGAATAACCTCGTCTTACGCTGTCCCTCTCATCGCACCGACTTCATCCACTCTTCCTTTCCTGTACAATCCATATTCCTTTGGAACGAGCTACCTCTTGGGATCAGGATGGCCACCAGCCGTTATACATTCAAACTGAAGATTCGGAAACTTATGCTGGACAAATTGGAAGAAACTTCATAATGATCTTTGCTATATTTTATATATTCCTCTTATGAATATATAATTAGGTATCTATATATATAAAAATGAATCCCTATTTCCCTTGGTCACGACATCACGCGAGAACGACTGGACCGATTTCACTAATTATTTTTTTGTTGTGTTTGTTATTGTCAGGAGACGGTTCTTATGAAAGAAAAAAATAAAAAAATTGCGCGGAAAATTAGAAAATTTAAGAATACATAACCACCATATAAAATAGCTGATCCGACATACGCCATGTCTAAATTTTGAATTTGGAATACGAATTGGAAAAAAATGTGTTTATTATTCTAATACTGCTGTATGATATTCTTCTATGTTATCTGATGTTTGATATAGAATTGACATAATGCCTGCAAATATCGTCAGAGGGTGATTAGTTGTATATTCTTCTGCATTAACAAAATGCCCGTTGCTTGGGCCGCGAAAATATTTATGGTGGCTATTTTTTTATTTAGGTCGAAAACTTTATGGTTTATGGTAGTATGAACGCAATTGAGCGTAGAGGTATATGGTTGTATGGGTCCCATAGGTATATAGGCTCCGTAGGTGTAAGTATGGGCCCCGGTGACCTATTTGAGTCGGGAGCTCCGTGGGCGTATGGGGCCCGAATCGAAATGTTTTCCGTTCTCAAAATAATTAGGAGAATTTTATACAGCTAATTGATTATAATTTCTAAGGCGAAAAGAAGTTTGCCGGGACAGCTAGTATGTATATATATATATATACACATGTATGTAATATATAAGTAGTTACTATTTATTATTTTTATGTATACTATACTACTATTTTATGTATTATTATTATTTCTGTTATATTTGTTATTATTATATATGTATAAGTATCAGCGTAGATACCTATCTACTCTTATGTAAGTACTAGCCTTTGCCCGCGGCTCCGCCCGCGTGGATGTCGGTTATCGCGACAAAACATAGCCTATGTCCTTTCTCAAGGTCTAATCTACCCCTATACCAAATTTCATCAAAATCGGTTAAGTGGTTTAGGCGTGAAAGCGTAACATACAGACAGACAGACAGAGTTACTTTCGCATTTATAATATTATATGGATGAACACTTACTAACTCTACAGCTTATTTATTATGTGGTCTATTGTAGATCTAGTCACCGTTCATAATGCACCTACTTTGATTTCTTTGCACCACCTATGAGGTTGACTGGTAGAGAATGCCTACGGCATTAAGTGATTAAGTCCGCCTGTGTACATGTGTGCATAAAGTTTAAATAAATAAATTTAAAAAAAAAGACATGCATGGCATGCGAGCCAGTCGTCTCACTGACAGAGATGCCAAAGACAGTGCGAAGTGGAAAAGTAAAAACCGGATAACAGACCCCAGGAGGTGAGTCTCCGATACAATCGGGACTTAATGGTGAGATGAGGATGGGTTGAATATTAAGTACTTATATATTTTGGACGTAGTTCCTGGCAGAGTAGAATTTGGGCCACACCATCTCTTCCCATGCGGTGTCGTACAAGGCAACAAGGGATAGGGCTGTTTAACATCAGACAAATATAAACAGCCCAGGCATCGCCTCAGAAGCATGGCTCTAGTCAAACATAGTGTCCGGAATACGGCAATAGGCTCACAATGATTGGTGAAATATGGATGTTAATTCACCTCTGCCTATCCCGGGATAAATGCGTTTATATGTATGTATATACATTTCGAAAAGTTTATAATAAAAATAAGTGGACAATACATGATTCTTACTTATAGGAGCTATTATCGCAGTCTTCTTCCATCAAACAAAAACAACTTACAAACATCAAGATTCGAATGTACCTACTTATCTACAGAAGCAAGAAGATTATATCAAGCTAAACAAGGTAAGGCACTGGTATGGAAATACGGAGGTTCTAATCGATAACCCTTAACCAGGGTTACTATAGTAACAAGTCTATGAAAACGTTCCAAATAATTTCGTTGCTGTATACTTATAGGTAACTACACAGACAATAACCGTCTCTACCTATCATGATATCTATTGAAATCCAGCTTCCTAATTTGGGTCCGATCGTATAATAAGGATTAGGGGAACGAGTCTCAGCCATATTTGTGAAAAAAGCCTTTAATCCAATTGCAGGGCCGTCTACCGGTTCAAACTATATTAATGTAACCCAGAAGAAACCTCAACATAGAATTTGAAAGGGTTCTTAAGACCTTTCCATATAACCTCCAAAGACTTCCATACAAGCGTAGTAGTAGCAAGTGGGTAAAGCTACCAAAGGTAACTTAAGTAAGGTTGGAAAAAGCAACCGTACACTTACGCATGTATAAAAATAAAAGGAAAGAGGATAATTCTGTTCGGGTGGTTTGGTCTGAATGTCAAAATGTACTGATCTACACTAAGTACGTATTTCAAAAAGAACTTTTCCCAAAATGACTGATTTTCTATAGGTCTTCATTATTAAATGTCGGAAATGAAACTGTCAAATGTATGCAGTCACGGTCTTTACTTTAAATATATTAAAATAAAATCACATTCTATAATAGATAAACGAAACAAAATACACATATCCTTAAAATAATATTTGCTAGTTACATGTCAATGTCACGTTTTGTTTTTCTTAACAAGAATTAAAAAAAAACTTAAAGAATTAAATGTAAAGAACTATTTCGAAGGCGATGTATGCGTAATTAGTTTCTTCTATCACCTTTTTAGTTCTTTACATCGCCTTCCCGCACTTAAATATCATGTAGCTGGATGTACTTTTTGTGTCAGGCTTTACGGATTTCCGACATTTAATAATGAAGACCTATAGAAAATCAGTCATTTTGGGAAGAGTTATTTTTGAAATATGTACTTTATGTAGATCAGTACATTTTGACATTCAGACCAAACCACCCGAACAGGGAAAATTTACTTACTACCTTCCTACCCCGAAGTAATGTGAGGGGAAATCACGTGTGGTTTACCGGAGATATGGAGATATTATGACGTAAGACGTAACAAAAGGACCGGATTCGTCATAAGCAGTCATTTATTTTGTTATTTTCCTCTCTTTCATTGCGGTTAATTTCATCATCATCGTGGTGACATTCACAAGCGAGAAGGAATCGTAATATTGAACTTTTTTTAAAGAAATCCAATGACTCAGTCTAAGCGGCATGACAAATTCCAATTTAATTCATTGATTTCGGCAAATAAAAAATTAACATTTATTTTTGAATATACTAATTTATTAACGCAGACATACTTATTATATAACATTAGACGTTTAACATGTATGTTAGTCCCCCATGAGATAGGCATAAGTGTATTATAAACACCCTGATTTTTTGTTTTGGCGAGCAATAAGTAATATATCTGGTTAATAACAAATGGTGAAATGTGGGTGCTTAATTAACTCTGCCTAACATTTATAGAATAACAGGCGTGAATACAGCCAGTTGCGTAGTACATGTAAACCGTCGTTGTTCATTGACATGAAGTCATTTACATGAAAATAATTTACATGAAGTGTCATACGTCACTTTGATTTTTCGTTAATTTTTTTATGTTTACATTCGATTTTTTGATTAAATTATTTATATTAAATTTATAAGTTTAAATTTCATTTAATTTACCAGGTTTGTTAGAAAGATTTAATCGATAAGATTGTCACTATCGATTGAAGCCATAAAAATACAGAATGGGATTTTTCGGGCTTAGACAGTTCGATAACCGGGTGAGTCAAGCGAGTTTTTGAAAATCTATGAATGGAGTTTTGTTTCTTTTTAAAAATTAAGGAATGTTTCCCTTCAGCGAAGTTCTCTATTTCCAGTATTTCAAGTCCTTCCCCTCTAGGGGGCACCCTGTATAATATTTTTTTTACACGGCATTTGCTCATTTAGCTGTTTTCAAATCTCACATGTCTACCCGGAAGTATCACCGTAATAGTGATACTACTTCCTTGTATTTAATACCTACTGTAACATATTCTGGGGTATTATTAAGACTTCCTTAGTGTTATCTGTGTACATAGGTAGTTTGCAATTCAATGGTTGCAACATCCTACTAAGTAATGTACGTATGGATGGATGGAAGGCAAGACGTGCCTTTGTTTACCTATGTACTTAGGTTATTCAAATAGTATTAATAAGTTAACTTATAAAGTATTCTCGATAACCTGTAGGGGTAAAACTAACTTTTTAAAGTAGTAGCACAAATAATATAGTTATTATAGTTATAGGAGTTATGACTATGACCATTTTGTAGAGTACGGCCATACGGGGTTCGAAGCCGCTACCTCCTAAAAGTCCAACGACTTAGCCACAATGTCACTGCGACTTTATAACATTAAGTAGGTATGTTTTTAAAATTCGTGAGTACAGAACAAAATGTAAAGGTCATTTCAGTTTATTACTGTTTTAATTAAACTTTTTTTAAGACAACAATGTGATATTTGTTTAAATGTGAGTTATTTAATTTGTTATTTTGAGTAGGCGGTTTACTTAAATGAGTATACTATAGGTAGGTAAATAGACTAGATTTCAATAGTCAAATGCGTTTAACATAAACTATTTTCACGTTTTAATTATATGTAATTGAATTTGTATGCAAGTAAACTGTGTTAACATCGTATAAACTCAAACTCATTTACATTTATCCGTAAAATACAGCCTCATACATAATTAGTCACGACGAACAAACAAACACCGCATCATTCCGTCAATGTCATAATGTTTTACAGATTCATAAATAATGCTTTAAACCCCTTGTTTACAAAAAAATATGAATCGGAATAGTTACCGGCACAACTTTGTTGACATTCGACTCGAAGTAAACTTTGTCGCCGGGTGTAAAGTTCAAAACATTAACATTACAATGTAATACACGGCTGAAATACGGGAATATCATCCAGACACCTATACCTGTACTGGTAAAACCCAATTGAGTACATACAATCTGCCAACAGTCATTATAATCAGAAAAAGCGATCACTTCCACTACAACTCACAACCATGACCTAACCGAAATAAACAGACATTGATGTATTAAAAGTTTCTTTTTTTTAAATAATTTATGTGAGAAACAGTACCTTGTTGAGTCCAGGATTACGTAGACGGTCGAGCCCGGACAACTTGCTCAGCGGTTGACCATCGCCGGTACCCCACAATCCGATACGGTCGCGTTCCATGATGTGCGCGCACTTTCCTTGGCTGACTCCGAGCGACTGTTTGACAGCGTCGAGCGCAGCGCCAGTTTTGTCTAGGTGAGCGGGGGGCGGTGGACCCATCGCGGACTCGCTCCTGGGAAATTAGGAAAAAAATTTCAGCGATAACATAGATACAAACCACACTGCGGTTGCTTCCGCTCGATAATAGATGGCGCTAGGTCGTTGACCTCTTTGTCGTGGGAATGTAAATAACTATTAATATTACGATTAAATGAACTGTTATTAGATTTTCCTTCTATATATAAGTACTAATAAGATCCTTGTAATTTTCCTATCGTATTGTTGTCACTTTTTGAACTGTTGATGCCACAGTTCATTGACTTAGAGTAGTAGCACAGATAATTTAATATACTTCTATGTAGTAGTATGTAGTAGGCATATAATATAGAATCGATATGCCAAACCACATTGAAAAACACGTACGATTGTAATTGGGGTCATTGATTTGAAATAAGTCCACGAGGAACTTGTGGTTTTGCTTTATAAATGTGAAATATTGAAGCACATTGATATAGTAGCTGGTGTCGGTTGCACACATCCAAATTTGCAAGTAAATGGAATAATATCACGCCTATTAAGCAAACTGGTACGGTTTTCTTGACACAAAAGTATATATTACGAAAATATCTTAGTTCGAAACAGCCAAGTTCAAAATGGTAAATGATTTTTGTTTCTTCAAACTAGATAATTATGCAAATGTCGGTTCAAGCGTCGGTTGTTTAATGGTTACGATCGAGAGGTCCCGGGTTCGTATCCTGGCCATCACACTACCGACGTGAATCCACTCCTAGCACAAGCAATTTAGCTTAGTTGGAGGGGTTAGAGGGAATATTAGTAACTACGGTTGAAATATTCTTTAAAAAAAATGTGGTGACTATAACCTCGTCATCATCATCATAGCAATTTCCCAATACATTCAAAGTTTCTACTTTGGAGCCTGAAGTTTGTATTTTACTATTAGTTCTGCCCTTTTAACTGTGAGAAGGAGACCTGGGCCAGAGCTTCGTCCAGTATTCACAGGTTCACCGGCTTGCAGATGAGGTTGGCCTCAATAATTTTAATTTTAATACGTTTTTTAAATGTATTTTCAGGCAATAGCAGATTGACCTTGCCAGTGAGTCCCCACAGAGCGGGAATTCGCACCCCCTACGTGGCAGTCGCCTTGGAACCACAATGCAAAAGAAGATTTCACAATCATGAAAATAATGAGACATTTATTCAGACAGAACGATTATTGGCGAACTAAAGAAACAATAGCCGCGTCAACGAACCCACAACATTTGGCAAAATGACATTTGGCGAGGTGACCACTTGAGCCACTTACGCCATCGGTACAGTTGACTCATTGAATAGAAAGATCTAAGTACTTTTATACTGCTGTTTTTGTTCGGTATCTCCTATCGGTTGTGAAGATCAGGTGAGGGTTGCTTTACGGAAAATACAGAAGTTCGGTCGTCTCGTAGTTACTGTATGCTGACCTCCACTGCGTTGGAGAAAGACTTAGTGCAAAGGACGTTTAGACTATAAAAATAAAGGATTATCGATAAGAAAAACCATAAAATTACGGTTACCTGCGTTATTAAATTATGAGTAGGTACTATTATGAGTATATAATATTACTATTCTAGGTTAATATGCTTGCTACGTTTATCAGTAAAACTGGGTGAATAAAAAAATTAATGTGAGATAATTCTGCAGCTTTTTGTATTAATCAACAAATAGTTTGTTAGATATAATTAAAATTTTATAGAACGTGCAATATGGGGTACTAACGTCTGTAGGTACATTCAAATCAGAATAGTTTGCTAATCAGTGCACCTATTTATAGATAAAAAATAAATAAACAAAAGTGTTTTGGACCTAACTTTGGAGACACCTGGGAAATCGCTACGATTTCTGATAATTTATGTTACAAAATTATAACTCAATCTTCATTGATTGAGAACTTTAATCTTGTAACAGAAATTATTTAAAAATTACTAACGATTTTATTAATATTCACCCCTTTTTACAGACCTCTTAATCCCTTCTAAGTAGAGTGCTACAGAACGGCTACGAGCTTACAGATCGTCTACGGGGCTACAAAAGCTCTACGGCCTACCTAAGCTTACAGGGACAAGCAGTCGTAGCCGACTCACAGGGACAGCTCATGAGAGCCGGGAGCGAACACTATCTGGAAATAAAATGGTTTTCGCTGTTATTTCATATTTCTTTAAAACTAAATGCTACGACGTTTTATACGAAAATATATTTGCGAAAATTAGGATGATGAATTTCGCCAAAATTTGGATATAGGATAACTGTTTTTTTCGCAGAAAATTCACAGAGAGTGTCCACTTTAACCCAAAATAAGTAGACCAGTTACATTATAAGTTACTCATAAACTTCATGCATGAAGCGTAGTCATTTCAGCGGGAGACTGTACATTGTTGATGGATATATTAAAGCAACAATACAATGTAGACCGATTTAATCAGTACATTATACGAGTTTAATGTTAATAACAGTCAAGTATATTGAATTAAGATTGCTGACGATAAGAGTAACGACGTATATTTAAATTTACTTTTATTTCCTTATTTTTTGACACGTAGAACGAATGTGTATAACATACTGCTAGCCTGTTAAGCATACTTAACTAAAAAAACAACAAAATAATAAATAAATAGTAAGACAACATCGAATACCAGACATTTTCGTGGAATAGGCTAGTTGACACTTTTGTCAAGTAGGTCTTAAATGCTTACTGACGTTATAGTAGACCCAAAAAAAAAGATTACTATATTTTTTGATACCTAGAATACTTCAAAATACATTTTTTAAAATATATTTTTGTTGAACTGACGAAAACGCTGTCCGCCATGTTGATCTGTAGATTGTCCGTGCTGTGACGTCATACAATGAGTAAACAAATCCCCATGACATTTACTTCCCTACATTCGACAGGTGTCATGCGGATGACATTTACTCTGTTTACAAATTGTATGACGTGATGACGTCACATAATGGTTGACAGCGTTTTAGTGCATTTCAAATAAATTTTTAAATGGAATTTATACAACCATCTGATAATTGAAGGAATTTTTACAGCATTAAGTATGCTAACTATACAAATCAAATACATAGGGAAAAAGAATCTTCTCGGGCGGGACTCGAACCCGCAGTCTTTCCCTTACAGGGGGAATGCCTGACCAATTCGGCTACCGAGACACGCCCGATATGATTCAAATTTCCCATCTTATACGTCTTTAAGGCGACGTGGCGTCATCTACCGATTTTCTTACGAACTATCGGAATCAATGAATGATGTTACAATCATTTTTAAACATTGATTTTTGATAACTGCGCCCAAACAATTGAAGGAATTTTTCTTACAGCATTAAGTATGCTAACTATACA
The DNA here is from genome assembly GCA_914829495.1 of Eilema sororculum. Classification (NCBI taxonomy): domain Eukaryota; kingdom Metazoa; phylum Arthropoda; class Insecta; order Lepidoptera; family Erebidae; genus Eilema; species Eilema sororculum. The sequence continues at coordinate 18,125,925 of OU618545.1, read as the reverse complement.
AATCAAATACATAGTTCGTAAGAAAATCGGTAGATGACGCCACGTCGCCTTAAAGACGTATAAGATGGGAAATTTGAATCATATCGGGCGTGTCTCGGTAGCCGAATTGGTCAGGCATTCCCCCTGTAAGGGAAAGACTGCGGGTTCGAGTCCCGCCCGAGAAGATTCTTTTTCCCTATGTATTTGAACCATCTGATAGTTTTATTACTTGTATTCGATATTGGTTTTGTATGACAAATAATGTAAGAAATACGAGGAATACTCTTAAAATTTAATATGAGTCAAATAGCCTATTCTACTGCTGCCATTTTTACTATAATAATAGCATAGTAATCGCATAGGCACCTTTGTAGGTCGTCCGAGCTTATTTTCCAAGTCTTAGGGTCAATCTTTGTGCTCTGAAGGATTTGCTTAATAAGCCTGGCTATAAATAATAAAAATAAACACTGTTAGAAGTTTGTACGCCTGAATTTGCATTAACACATTATTAAAAAATAAATTAAAAACACATTTACCAAACTGTGGTCTCGCGTTTTTAGCAGGCGTTTTTGTTTGATATCTTGCTTAACTACTTCGGGTTTAAACTTTAGATAGTGCAGTTTAAAATGACCCAAATTTATTATTATATTTATTTAATTAAAAAGATGAAGTAAACGATTGAAATGGTTTATGAGCCATCATACAGTCTGCTGTCCATTCCTATTAGGTAAATATTTAAAACCCTTAATAGGTACAAAATAAAGAAAATGATAGCTACAGGAACTAAAACAGCCAAAAATTTTGTTTTGGTTAAAGTCTAAAATAGATTTATTTCACGCGGATCACACTAAGTATTAGTGTGTCATGTAGGTAAAGACATGCAACTTATGCATTTTACACAGTGGTAACTTTTTTTTTAATATAGGACACGTCAATTTCACTTCACCTCGCCTGATGTTAAGCAAAGGCAAAGTCTTGGAAAGAGGGTCACCATCGCAAACATGTACTTCTTAGACTACTTAGATTATATTATCAATATGTCGGTAACTTGAATCTACCAATAAACATGGCAAAGTACTGCCGGAAAATACTTATTCCGGGAGCGAGTCGGGGACACCGTTGTCCCTCCTTCCGAGGAGGGCCAGACCGTAAGGGTGGCCCTGGGACAGCCGGGGTGATGATGCGAGGGATATCTCGAGACAACCTTTACTCTGGCCTAACACCACGATTCTCAGTCGGCGTGCGGTTTTAGTCGGATCGAGTCCGACATAACCTCCCCTTCTGGCTCTGGCAGGGGAGGTATTCGAAGAGATTTCCGCACGAAATAAAAAGCCGGAAAATACTTTCTATATCCAAATAAGGCAGTTTGAAAAACCTATTATTCCCGATGGAATGAAATAGAGCCACTACCGAGTAGCCCGATCTGCAAGGGGAAGCCGTGATAGATTTGTTTACATTTATACTGCAACGTATCCACTGGCTTACTTTTGAAGATTTTCACCCTTCGTCACTGCCATCCCATCTCTCCTTGTAGGTATGTGTCGCAGAAGGCGATTAAGGGATACGGCCGTTCTCCTTCCGGCACTAAGCGTACAGTCCATGAGAAAGTGCCCGCTTGGCGGCAGTAGTCTCCACCCCTATCACGTGGAACCGAAAATTACATTTGACAAAATGTGGGGTTTAATACACCTCTGCCTACCCTTTCGGAGGTTTACAGGCTTGAATATATGCATGTAAAACTTACCGTTTATCTTTCCCAACTTGTGGCGAGCCATTCATTTGACGCGTGTCAATTTGACTGTGCGACTTGACTTTACGTGACAAGAATTCCATTTTTAAAAAGTAAAACTTTAATACGGTACAAATATATCACAGACAATTTTTTTTAAAGAGGTACGTTGCGCAATTTCTTTTGCAATTCAATATTTATGAATAATTTAGAATTAATTTAATTTCTAACTTTATTATGTTATTTCCGGATTGCCAGGGAGCTCAACTGAGCTCTAAATGACAACTAATGGATAAATACAGAATCTACGGAAAGTATCAAGAAGTTATCAATAATAATTAATAATTGTAGAAACTGTTGAACCTGCAATCACGCGGCGCAAAAGTAAATAAATCACAAACTGATCACGCGGATCACTTCATTTTTACTGATAAGTAATTAGTAGAGACGATTTCTTTTTCAGACTTTTTTCGCCATAATATATTCATGCATATAATATATATAAAAATTAATACGTAGCAGGCGGACAATCCACTCCACCGCTACGCCACACATGTCGTCAAATCAGGATTTTTAGAAAAATAAAACGTTCACTAGGTATGTAGGCTGTGCCCACAGAAAATGAAATTCCTAGCCTGTATGAGTCGACAATATATCAATCACAGAACAGAAAACACTATATCAATGTTCTTCCTCTTCACATCGTTGCCAGAATACCTCTACCAATTTAGTGATTATCGATTTTTCATGCTGTCGAAGTAAATCTTGTCATAGTCAGTGGAATGTCGAAATTCAGTTTGGGGGTCTTTAAAAAATCACCGTTACAATGTCATAAAAAGTCACCCAGCTCAAATGATCATTGCGTCACTGAGCAAGTGCGTGTGCGCAGATCTCACGATCAAGATCAGGCCAAGGGCAGTTAGACGTATATTGCAGAACGTGATAGTGTAACATTGTACACCGTACAGGGTACAACAGTACACCTATCGATTAGATGGCAACATTATTAGAAATGTATACATTTCTTACGAGTGGAAAGTTTGTGTAGACTCATTTTAGTATTATCTAATACATTAAATAAATTCTGGAGCCGGAAGGGGAGGTTATGTCGGACTCGAACCGACTAAAACTGCACGCCGACTGTGGGTCTTGGTGCTAGGCCGGAGGTGAGGTTGTCATAGACATATCCCTCGCACCCCGGCTGACCCAGGGCCATCCCTTACGGTCTGGCCCTCCTCAGGAGGGGGGACAACGGTGTCCCCAACTCGCCCCCGGAATGGGGAGGCGCGCTATTCAGCGCGCCGCCGCCGTGGCCTGCTTCTGCTGGGGTGACAGGCGGCTCCACCCGTCACCCCCAGGCCCGCGCTCATGGGGGACGGAGGTCAGTCAGTGCCCTCCGACGCCCGAGTTGCCTGCGCGCGCGGGCGGCGCGATCCGCGAGTCTTTCTCGCTCGCGCCGCCTCTCCCGCTCCGCCGTCTCCTTCACGACCATTACCTGCTCGCTGAAGGAGACGCCGGCTGCCCACGCGTCCGCGCAGCGGACCGTCTTGTTTGTGGGTTGGAGAGACCATTCTGAATGAATTACTAATGGTGAAAATTGTGGTCCTATTATCTCATCCTAATTGTGGTCCAAGACTCGGGTAGGGTCAAACAACAACAAGGGTCCAAGTTAGTCCACCAACAAAGCAATTCATCACACCCCGGACCATCTACGGCTTTAAGATGGCCCCCTCAGCTGTGATTTTGCAGCTGCCAACTGTAGGTATATATATTTTTAAATACATAATGAGTCAAATGAATGCATCGGCATGATAAGTTATCTACTGTGATAGGTTAAACGAGTAGTCAGATATTATTATCTGGATACAGTAACAATCTGGTCCGCTCGATTCTAATAAAGCTAAACCACTGTGATAACACGGTCACTGCAAAAAATGACATTAAGTTTTAGACTTTATTTTTATACTGCTAAAGTTCAAAATGAAATGAAAACAGTTTTATAACATTTTTTCAATTACTCTGCAAAAATTCATTTAATTTCGAACTTTAACCGCATTGATTTAAAGCCTATTATTTAACGGAGCCGTTGAACTTCGTACCGCCAATTTTTTACCGCCCGCGTGGCGTCTGATTCCGTTGTGAGAGCATGTATTATGTACATATAAATTTTCTCCTTGAATTACTCTATCTATTAAAAGAAACCTCATCAAAATCTGTAGCGTAGTTTTGAAGATATAAGCATACATAGGGACATAGGGACGCGGGAAGTGACTTTGCTTTATAGTATGATATAAGCATACATAGGGACATAGGGACGAGGAAAGTGACTTTGCTTTATAGTATGATATAAGCATACATAGGGACATAGGGACGAGGAAAGTGACTTTGCTTTATAGTATGATATAAGCATACATAGGGACAAAGGGACGAGGAAAGTGACTTTGCTTTATAGTATGATATAAGCATACATAGGGACATAGGGACGAGGAAAGTAACTTTGCTTTATAGTATGATATAAGCATACATAGGGACATAGGGACGAGGAAAGTGACTTTGCTTTATAGTATGATATAAGCATACATAGGGACATAGGGACGAGGAAAGTGACTTTGCTTTATAGTATGATATAAGCATACATAGGGACATAGGGACGAGGAAAGTGACTTTGCTTTATAGTATGATATAAGCATACATAGGGACATAGGGACGAGGAAAGTGACTTTGCTTTATAGTATGATATAAGCATACATAGGGACATAGGGACGAGGAAAGTGACTTTGCTTTATAGTATGATATAAGCATACATAGGGACATAGGGACGAGGAAAGTGACTTTGCTTTATAGTATGATATAAGCATACATAGGGACATAGGGACGAGGAAAGTGACTTTGCTTTATAGTATGATATAAGCATACATAGGGACATAGGGACGAGGAAAGTGACTTTGCTTTATAGTATGATATAAGCATACATAGGGACATAGGGACGAGGAAAGTGACTTTGCTTTATAGTATGATATAAGCATACATAGGGACATAGGGACGAGGAAAGTGACTTTGCTTTATACTATGTGTAAGATGCCGTTTTTTTAGTGGTAGTGGTACCACAATGGTGTAGCTTTAGCAGAATCGAGGCCCAGATTAGCGGTGAGCACAGAGATATAATCTGTGGTAGTGACCAACCGTTATCTATGTTAACTACTTCTTTACCTTTTTAATTTCCTACTCTTCGTTATCAGAGCAAATGTAAAATAAAAGAATGAACAGATAACGTACAGTCAGAGCCAACTAGTTAATAAAAAAAACAAATAACATAAATAACTCACGCCTGTATTTCCCGAAGGGGTAGGCAGAGGTGCTAGCACCCACATTTCGCCATGTTTAGGTCCCAATGTAATAGGTGGCGAGACTATTGCCATTAACCGGACACTTATAAACCTGCGACAAATACACACATAACTTCGAAAAGCATCGACAAGTCATTGGTGTGTGCCATGGTAAACCTGGGATCGAACCCGAGACCTCGTCTCAGCAGTCCTAGTTAATATCAAAATTAAAAAAACAAATGAAAATAAGTAATTATATTCATAATTGGCGAACAATGTGCTAATAATCTCTGCCTACCTCTTCGGGGATTCACAAGCAAGTATATACCTACTATTTGTTTATACACATGTATGTATGTTTTAAATCCATAATAATATTATAAATATATATAAAAATGTTGTCAACACGCGGTTTCCCGCCAGTTTATTGCCCGCGAGTTGATGAATGACTCGCCTGAACCACTGAACCGATTTTAATGAAATTTGCTATAATAAGCAGAGCACTTGCACATTATTGTATGTAAACGAAACCACCTTTACCTGTCTTATGCGAATAAACTGATTTGATATGAAAGAAGGCTATGTTTGGTCACGATAACCGACATCCACGCGGGCGGAACCGCGGGCAAAAGCTAGTATTCTATAATATATTTTATTTATTACTTCGCGTGTACCGCCAACAGGGTAGATACTCCAATCACTAAGTAAGAAGTAGGTAGGTACCTTAGCAAGAGTATATAGACAACTCTGACTTAAGTTATTGCAAGTAGAACTAGTTTCAAACCAAGTATTTCGTTATAGTCAGTAACTTATTTCACTTTTGCGTCGGTGGGTACCGTAAATATAATCACAACAGTTAGGCACTGTATACATATAATTTTATGCTTACGTAAGTATGCCTAACTATGAAATAGAATTGTTTTGAAAGCTATAAAAATGTTTCTCTCTCTACCACCTTAGATAAGAGAATGATCCTGTAATTGTCTTAGGGTAACTTAAGAGTCATCTATCGGAATTCTTATACCGCTCCATTAAGACCTGGAACTCCCTGCCAGCTCACGTGTTTCCTTCTTCCTACAGTCCCGGGTCATTTAAACGAAAAGTGAAAAGGCATCTGATGAGGCCGTCAAGCTGAGTGCCACCACTGTTAACATGGTACATGTTTACGATGGTGAGCCTCTTTTCAAGACTTTGCCTTTAGCTTACCATCAGGCGAGGTGAAGTCAAATGACGTGACCTTTGTAAAAATAAGAACAACCAATAGATAATAGTTTTTTGATTACCACATTCGGAAAAAAACATTCATTTAAGATGGACTGAGTTGGACGTTTTTATTTGTTGTTATGTACCTAATTAAAACCGCACGCCGACTTTGGGTCGTGGTGCTAGGCCGGAGGTGAGCTTGTCATCGACATATCTCTCGCACCCCAGCTGACCCAGGGCCATCCCTTACGGTCTGGCCCTACTCAGGAGGCAGTGTAACTAATGTTTACCATTTTATTAGAACAAAAGTAAAAAATAATAAATTTGAATCGCTCGGGTGGGACTCGAACCCTCTATGTATTTCTAAATGCATTATTCTTCTTCTAAATGCTTTAAAAAAATGATGCTATAAAACACAAAAGAATTATTACTCTAATACCTATATTAGAGTACCTATACTCCGTCCATTATATTATTGTATCTTAAGGTGCGTCCACACTTGTGACACCAATCTCTCATAGGCGGGAGGCGGCAGGCGGGAGGCGGGGGCGGGAGGCGGATGGCGGGAGGTGGGAGCCCAAGCAGCACACGAGGCTGCTTAATAGCCAAATAACGGATTTCCAAAACGCTTAAAGCCAAATAAGGAAGCTGCATTAAGTCTGTATACGACCTTATTCAGCTCTTATAACTCTTAAATGGGCACAAATTTATTCAGTCTTGGGTTCACATAGCTGCTTAAGAGCTGTGTAGCAGCAACTTAACAGTGTTATAAAGGGTATCGACAGTACTTTGCGCTGAAATCCGACTGACTAAGAGATCACAAGTTACTCTTTATTCAGAAAATATGTCTGTAATGCGCGCTCTATACATGTTGTAAACCGCGAAACGCTACTTAATTGCGGCCTGTGTAAAATTAATGAACATGCAATACTGGGTTTAAGCAATTTACCGGTGCTTCTAGCTGCCTTGATGAAGTGAATATTGGAAACGAAATTAATGGTGGATAATATATTCATATCCCTGATAAGTACATTGTTTTACATAGTAATAAAGGAAAAATTATTGGGAATTTAATTTTACTGACATTATACATATATATTATCTAAGAAAATTTTAATGCGCCATGAAAATATTTTGTTTTTAATTAGTTTAGTGATATAAATAAGCTGTGATGTAAACTATGACAAAAAAAATTGTAGTGCTTTGAAAAGAATTATAAGATAAAAAGTTATTATTATGATATTAGGAAGTAAAAACTAGTGCAATACATTTTATTTCTTGCACAAAACATCGGAAAGGTTGAAAAATCAATCAGAATATGTTTAGGTTATAAAATAAAATGGTGGATTTATGTTAAACAGTAACGTGAATAGTTAAAACTCTTATATTCTACAACAGGCTGCCTAATAGTTCACTAGTGCGCTGTTATTCTACAAAAAAACTGAATAATATTACACATGTGAACTGTATACAGCTATAAGCTGTTTTCTTTACTTTTAATTGTTCACAAGCTCTACCTTTAGCCATGATGTGAATAATTAAACAGTTATTATACCGACTCTTTAGGGATCCCTAGTATTAAATCTAAAACCACCGCATGGACTTCCATTACAAAATTGTCAAAGCAGTATTATTTAGAACACTATTTTACGCGTGTGCGAACCTTTCAAGTTGGGTAGTAAGATATAGTAATATATTATTAATATATTTATTATTTTTTATTGTAAAATTAAATTGTACAACAACATAAACGCAATATTTCACCCTAAACATCATCTTCGGAGTTATTCATATTTTGTACGGAACCATCCTGTTTCAAACTATTTGTCAAGCTTTGCGTTACGTCCCGACTTGAAGGTTTTATTTCTTCTACCTTTATAATTATTTGATTCTTCTAATGCCTCCTGTTCTTGCTTTCAATTTCCACGAATTACGCGAATTCATTTTAATATATAGCAAATAAAAATACGTTGGATATGGTCTCAACTTAGTTCCACTGACTGATTACAGTACCACATATGTTACTTTTATTCAGATAACGTCGGATTTAAGGTACTTATGTGAACCATTATAAAGTAGAAGCCGTTAATTCTATACACTAGTGAGTCTCTAAGCAGCTGCGAGGCATCTAGTGAATGTTTAAATAGCCGCTATGCAGATACTATCAATTGCAGTATAAAGGCTGATTAGCGGTAGACATATTCAGGTATAAGCTGTAATATGGGCCACATATCGTCCATTATACAGCTATTCACTTCAAAATAGTTCACACGTGCCCCTTTAATAAGTCAGTGTAATAGGAGTTCACAAATATCTTCTTAAACAGCATTTGGCGTAATTTTATGCACTAAACAGGCCTTACTACGGTTTAGGCAATAGAAAAGGTTAGAAGCTGAATAGAGTAATTAAAACATACCTTTATAGCACTCTTAGCTTATTAATGGTGATTTTGTCGGTCTTAATCAGCCTTAATACAGCTTTTAATTAGCTAAAGCTGTTTAAATATCACTGACCGCTATTATACAACTGTAGCATCACCAGTGTACTCTTAGAAGCTTCTTAATACGCACAGAGTTTCAAATAAGTCTTAAAGTGGGTAGTTATACAGCTATCTGTGCTACTTGGGAGGTGGGAGGCGGGAGGCGGGAGGCGGGAGGCGGGAGGCGGGAGGCGGGAGGCGGGAAGCGGGAGGCGGGAGGCGGGAGGCGGGAGGCGGGAGGCGGGAGGCGGGAGGCGGGAGGCGGGAGGCGGGAGGCGGGAGGCGGGAGGCGGGAGGCGGGAGGTGGGAGGCGGGAGGCGGGAGGTGGGAGTCGGAGTCGAAGTCGAGGAAGAACTCAGACTTAGAATATTACGTTTGTTTGATCATAATCGGTTGAGTACAACCGGAGATATAACTAAAAGTCCCAATAGCTGACATCCATGCGAATGGAGCCGTGGGCATCAGCAAGTTATTTATATTAGCGTGAGTTGATGTGCCTTAATAGAAAAAGAGACCGGTTTGGATTTGAATTTGATTATTGATTCAGGTTCGGGTTCAGATTCGGATTCGAATTTGAGTTCGGTTTTCGATGAAATTGCGCTAATCGCCGGGTCCGCTAAATTGATGATATATTCTTAAGAGGCCCATTCACGATCAGTCCGCCTGCAGTTTCAGATCGTATCGGGCGGTCAGCAGTCTTAGGCCGACAGTGAGATATAACTAAAAGTCCCAACAGACACACGAAAGTGATTTTGGCCTACCGGCCATTCCCTGCTACTACGGCGACTAACCCACAAGATCAGTTGGGAGTCGACAGTTTCTCATCGTACGATTGCCTGCCGGAAATTGTCTGATATCGGTATTGACGATATCTTCGTAATCAGCAACCCCAAAAACCCTGAAAGCGATACCCATATCAATTTTAGTGAAAATTGCGAGTCCGCCATCTTGGATCGCTAAATGGGTGATATATTCGTAATTAGCGACCCCAAAAACCCTGAAAACGATACCCATATCGATTTTAGTGAAAATTTCACGTCCGCCATGTTGGATCGCCAAATGGATGATATATTCGTAACTAGCGACCTCAAAATCCCTGAAAACTATCCCCATATCGATTTTAGTGAAAATTGTGAGTCCGCCATCTTGGATCGCTAAATGGGTGATATATTCGTAATTAGCGACCCCAAAAACCCTGAAAACTATACCCATATCGATTTTAGTGAAAATTTCGAGTCCGCCATCTTGGATCGCTAAATGGATGATATATTCGCAATCAGCGACCCCAAAAACCCTGAAACAGATTTCCATATCAATTTTGGTGAATATTTCGTGTCCGCCATTTCGGATCGCTAAATGGATGATATATTCGCAATCAGCGACCCGAAAAACTCTGAAAGTATACAGAGTATAAATATTATTATTGAATTGACGTACCGAGACAAATCACGACGTGATCCACTACGCACCCCGTGTCAATATCAATGTGTGTATGCGTGGCTGCTACGCGTGTCATTAATGCAGTGTGGACGTCATTTGTCACGCAGACTACACCGCACATCCTTTGAAAAAATCCGACTCCGACGGATCACCTCGTGACACGTAACTTTGATCCGTGACAGTACACAAATCAGCGTCCACACAGTACATCGTAACACGTCTTGACGTTTGTTCGGTGACTGACATTTCCTTTGAGTGCTCGGTATGGATAGAGGGGTGTCAGTAGCCTGTGACATTGTCCGCGTGACAAAAACCTGTCCACACTAACGAACTGACACACGTGTCTGACACGGTCACGGAGTACTGTACGGCGTAAATGTCACAAGTGTGGACGCACCATTAGACAGCTCACTGACAGTGGTCGGTATAATGTGATCTAGCATCAACACCTGAAAATCCTAACAAAAATTAGGCGCCAAATACGTCATTTTTCAATGACAACGTCACGTCAGCCAGAAAGAAATTTTAGGGATGTAGTTAGTCTATCGACTGTGTTTTTATTATAATAACTTGAAAATGTCACAATTGATATCGACTACGTAAAATAATTCTTCTAAAACATATTACATAACTGGCGATTTGTAAACAACAATTCGGATGTTTATATTTTTTTATATTTGTATGATTTTAACGGAAAAATGATTTAAAATGAACTCCGTCATATGATTTAAATGGATTGTCAAGGTTCTTTTTTATTTGAAAGAGGTTTATTCCAAAATGGTCCCATTTAAATTGCTTATAGATCTGAAGATGGGTTTCAGAGACAGACCACGGAACTCTTCAATAAGTACCAGGAAATCAGCATGTTGGAATATTCTTCTAGAAGACAGTTGTTTTGTTTTGGAGATTAGCGTGTGCGTTTTGGGCCCACAATCGTTTTAAAATACATTTGTAAATTGTAGGTATAGACACGAAATATCTACTGCTTTATTTTTAGGAAAGAAAGATAATCCATATCCATACTAATATTATAAATGCTAAAGTAACTCTGTCTGTCTGTCTGTCTGTCTGTCTGTATGTTACGCTTTCACGCCTAACTGAACCGATTTTGATGAAATTTGGTATAGGGGTAGATTAGACCATGAGAACGGACATAGGCTATGTTTGGTCGCGATAACCGACATCCACGCGGGCGGAGCCGCGGGCAAAGGCTAGTAGATTATAATTCCACATGAAATCATATATTTATCATAATATTTTCATTTATCAATTAATTATTTGTCGATTTTTAGATTTTCCTGCAATCACTACTTCCATCTGTCTAAAATACAATAATATGATGGACGGGGTATAGTTAAGTACCTATCTTTCTTCAGTAGAAGCTAGCTATAAAGCACTTTATTATTTTTGTCATCTTATCAAGTGCTTTTGTCTCTATCATTAATTTCATACAAGGACAAAGTGCCAGTTAAATGGAAACGTGCATTAGTCGCAGTGAATCTGTTTTCGCAAGACACAGAGCGTCAAAGTTAATAACTGCGTACGACGACGTCGCAGTGAGCCAACTTTTGCGCATTACCGACACTGTGTGACACCGTCATCTCCGTTTTCGTTTCAACATAATTATATCTAAAAACCTACAGCATACTTTATTAAACTTATATCTTAGGTAATTATGATCCATACTAATCCATATCCATACTTCCATACTAATATTATAAATGCGAAAGTAACTCTGTCTGTCTGTCTGTCTGTCTGTATGTTACGCTTTCACGTCCAAACCACTGAACCGATTTTGATGAAATTTGGTATAAGGGTAGATTAGACCTTGAGAAAGGACATAGGCTATGTTTTGTCGCGATAACCGACATCCACGCGGGCGGAGCCGCGGGCAAAAGCTAGTATTATAAATGTGAAAGTAACTCTGTTTGTCTGTCTGTATATGTTACGCTTTCACGCCTAAACCACTGAACCGATTTTGATGAAATTTGGTATAAGGGTAGATTAGAACTTGAGAAAGGACATAGGCTATGTTTGGTTGCGATAACCGACATCCACGTGGGTGGAGCCGCGGGCAAAAGCTAGTGCAAAAATAAATGATACGAGTATGATCTTTGCACGACAATTATTATTAAACTTTGTTCCTTACTTTATATTTTATGTTCGTCTGAATTGGTAAACATAATGAGACATAATACTGCCCGAAACATAAATCTATCCTATCTAAAATAAGATCTCGTAAAAATATTTCAGGCATAACCTTTTTCATAGGTAGATAATATCGTTAGATACAGCCAGAAATAAATCTTACGGCCCTCCACTAGTGGTTTTGAAATGTACCAAAGTTAAACTACCTATTTACCATTGAACCCACGACCTTAAAGACGGGTATAAAGAGAAGACCTTTTCCTTACAGGGGGAATCCTTCAGATTCCCCCTGTAAGGAAAAGGTCGTGGGTTCTAGTCCCACTTGAGCATTTAATTTTTCCCGATGTAATCGAATTTTAAAGTTAGCCTAATAAATGCTATAATAAATTCATTCAAATACTTACCTATTTACCTATCACAACACTGGATTTGGAAGTATCGCGTCTTTTTACCGTTCCCAATAACATACCTAAAGTACTACAGTTAAATGTTGATCGCACCTCCAGATAAACAGTCATGTTTAAAGTATCTGTGACTGCTGTCCCAATATTATAATTACAAATCTCCATTTGTTTCATGGGACAGGCCCTACAATCGATAGGCAATAGGATTACAGATCAATGGTAGAAACATTGGGACACTAGGCTCGTATTCTAGATTGACACTCGGCCTGAATCGTAATTTATCTGAGGATAGATTGTATAGACAGACTGATAATTTGATGTGCCTATACAATCACAGATAAATCGAGATTCGGGCTCAGTGTCATTCTAGAATACTGGCCTAAAATCAGAGATTGATGACGTTTACGATCTTTAGTGTCCCGAAAATGACAGTTGATACGTTATTGGGAACGGACGTAAATCAATCTCCATCACCGATCAAAGCTAAGTGCAAACGTCTAAAATGCAATATAAGTAGATACAATGCCATACAACCAGACAATTACAGGCCAGTCAAGTCGTGACCACGGTTGCTGCAACGCACCGGAAACGTCAGCAAAAGAAAGTTTTCCAAAAAAAATTCGCGTGAAGTCCCGAACTATTATAAACCACAGACAATTACACTTTCAGCTGCTAGCCGTTATGACGCCACTCCGCAAAATCTAGCCATAATGTACAGTAATACGCATATAACCACGGAGAGAAACCGCTCACATTATCGTAGAAAGTGGAAAATATATATTAGATCAACATTATAAGCATATTCCTGCGATTTATTTTCATTACAAAATAAAGCTTACTCGAATAGCCGGTAGTTTTGTTTTCTAAGTAATCTGAGCTGCTGGTATTTGTATGATTTGAGATTGACAAAGTCATTCACATCGATAGTAAAACACTCGCCGGGATATTTACCATGTTGGTATTTACTGCTAACCTCTCTTTTACATGTTTTTTTTCCTGCGGAAATCCCCTCGGATACCTCCCCTGCCGGAGCCAGAAGGGGAGGCCATGTCGGACTCGAGCCGACTAAAACCGCACGCTGACTGTGGGTCGTGGTGCTAGGCCGGAGGTGAGGTTGTCATCGACATATCCCTCGCACCCCGGCTGACCCAGGGCCATCCCTTACGGTCTGGCCCTCCTCGGCTCTTTTACATGGCATTTACTTATTAGGATCGGCTACCATCTGACTTCCTAACCCTGAGAGGAACGCCTGCACCTTAGCCTTATCCGTTGCTTAGCCCCTAGCAGCTGCACTACAGCAAACAGAAGGTGAGGTTGGCATGAGACTGATGAAAAGGAGTTAATAGACAGGGCAAGGCCCTATCACAAGCATCGGATTTCTTTAATCCGAGATTAAAACCGTAGGTACACGAGAGACTTCCTCTCTTTAAATAATAAAATGCAAGGACTATAAAGTTAAGTAACTATTATTTGACATTTGTCTATTAACTATTAAATGACAGCCTCCGTGGCGTGGTGGTAGTGAACGCGACTGCCACGCAGGAGGCGCGGGTTCGATTCCCGCTCAGTGCAAATATTTGTATGCATGAATATGGCTATTTGCATTGGTCTGGGTGTTTCTATGTATAATATGTATGTATTTACAAAAAAATGTTTTTATGTACCTATGTTTATCCGCATTCTAGATTCCATAACACAAGCTAGTTAAGCTATGCTTACCATTGGGTCTAGATAGCGTTGTGTAGAATGTTGTGGAATATTTATTAAAAACTAGCTGTCCCGGCGAACTTCGTACCGCCAATTTTTCCCTGCACCCGTGGCGTCAGATCCCGTTCCCGCTGCACCATTTAGGGGGATGAAAAATAGATGTTGGCCGATTCTCAGACCTACTCAATATGCTCACAAAATGTCATCAAAATCGGTCAAGCCGTTTCGGAGGAGTATGGCATCAAAAACTGTGACACGAGAATTTTATATATTAGAGAAGATAATAATTAAAGAATGTTTAATAAGATAATTAAGAGCAATTCATTGGATTGTAAGTAACTCATCTCTCCTTCGCCTATAAATAAAAAATGAAGAAACCAAATAACATGGTCATTAAGTATACCTACATAAGATCTAATTTAAAAACCCTAGTAAGGTAATATTTTGGTAATATTGCGTCAATTTATTACCCAAATAAATGTACATTATAAAACGCAAATAACAAATGTACACACCGAATTACAGTGTGTATGTAGGCAATTGTGGAAAATATTCGTTGACTCACATTTGCCTTGGATTTGCTAAATTACGCGCGAAAGTGTACACTTTGAAATGTCTTAATGAATGTTTTAATGACTATTCTGCGTATGAGAGTGACGTAGATGGTAGACACAATATACTTACTAATCCATACTAATATTATAAATGCGAAAGTAACTCGGTCTGTCTGTCTGTCTGTCTGTCTGTATGTTACGCTTTCACGTCTAAACCACTGAACCGATTTTGATGAAATTTGGTATAGGGGTAGATTAGACCATGAGAAAGGACATAGGCTATGTTTGGTTGCGATAACCGACATCCACGCGGGCGGTGCCGCAGGCATAAGCTAGTAGGTACTTTAATAAATTGACTTATGTAAATTAGGTACAAAAAAGTTACAAATGTTGATTAAAATAATTACGAAAATCTGATAAACTTCGACCCACTGATTGCATAGGAGAAAAACATACGGAAGGAATTAGTTACATAATTGTTTTGACATTTTAATGTCGTTGATTCATGTTTCTGCCGAGGCGTTTCGTTATCAAAATTGCATACCCTAGTGCGCAATTTGAAGAATGGAGATGTTAGGTCTGACTTAAGCATTGGCAGATTTCAAAATCCATCAATAATACCATCAATAGATAATTATTTAAAAAAGCCTCAGACAGATCGTAAACCTACCGTTAATTTGCTACGGTTTTTATTACTATTGAAATCAATTATTATAATAAAAGGACAAAAACTTCCTAAAATCCTAGCTCGCTATATACTCGTAATAAAAAAATAAAAAAATGTTAACAGAGGTCGCGGAAAAGGGCTTGCTATTGTAGTTCATTTAGCTTAAATAGGCTTGAAAATCTTTATTCCCGAATGAAAGGAAAATGCACAGTGGTCACATAAATAAATATAGATTATTATTATTATATTTAGAATAATGCATCGTTTGGAAACTCTACTTACGTAATATATTATCATAAGGCTGAGTTTTTATAGTTATTACTTATTGCTCAGTGGAGCAAGATGGCGTCTTTATTACTCTTTAAGTGCCAGACCTCGTGGCGGCAACTCGAGGTCACAGCAAGACATTGCATATCTGTAGCAGTGTGCTTAGAACAGTAATTACACTGACATGATTTATACCTAGTTCCTGTTGCAATGACAGCATTAGACTTTACCTTTATCAATCGTGAACAAAAGCATTTTTTTGTATGTTCACTGCTAATATTTGTCTTTTTTTTTCTCCAATACACGTACATCCACAGACTAGGCTCCAGTGCAAGCTTTCCTCTCAGGAGGCAGGGTTGAGGAACGCTTCCATCAAATGAACAAATTCCATCCATCCATGAAGGTGTTAGCAAATGTTTTGCTAATTATAATTTTCAGACCCACGACGTAATAGAGGCCGTCTAGCGGGCCCTCTTTCTAGAGCTGTATTTTTGCTGTCGGATGGAGAACAGCCCTATCCCTTAATCGCCTTTTACGATACCCTCAGGAAGAGATGGGGTGGTCCGATTCTACTCCACCGAGAAGCAATACGACGTCCACCAAGGAACCAATGAACAAATTCATGTTATGGCATCGGATGAGGCCGTCAAGCTGAGTGCCACCACTGCCACCATGTTACATGTTTACGATGGTGACCCTCTTTCCGAGACTTTGCTTTTAGTTAACATCAGCGAGGTGAAGTCAAATTGACGTGTCCTTTTAAATAAAAAAAAATGTAAACATACATTCACACATGTGAATCCACGATAGGCGTATGATGTGACTACCATTTTTTCACAAACTAAGATTTTCGGTTCGTTTGCGGGGTTGGCAGCAATAAATTTTTATTGCTGTCAACCGGGCTACTATATTGTCTTGGGTTACTGTTGGATGGAAAACAGTCCTTGCCCTATTCGTCTTCTGCAACACGGTTCAAGAGCAGGAGAGGCCCTAATTTACTCCACAGGAACCATTTGGTTACTTTGTCAATGCACGATACCTACCGGTCTAGTAAATCAAATCGATTAATTGATGTTACTTGTAGGATTTAATGGCTCCTCGACTGTATCAATAAAGGTTGCTACACACCACAAAGATATTGTAGTTATTACATTTACGAGTGTAGATTAATTTATTATGACTACATAGTCCTTAAAGTTTCGGGTACACGTATAGAAACTTGGGGTTGAAATTCAACCGAAATAGATATAATTCAGGTGTGATGACCGCCACGGTCTTCATACGTAATTGGTTCTGGGTGACAGATGTTTGAAATATTTGGCACAGAAGTTGTTATTAAAGTCCTCATGCCCAGGTAAGTACGCTCACGTTTCCGTAATCGATCAGTGGTTAAAGGTTGCTATTTGGATAGGTGACCAGTTAGTGGTATTTCATTCGGAGTGTACTCGTAATTTAAAAGTTGATGCCAACAACCAATAGTCGTTAGGTCCAGATAGAGGCCAATATGGGGGGGACCTGGGACTTGGTCAGTGGTTGGCCATTAACGACAACTCAGGCTGGGAAACAATACATCATATTTTAAGCGGAACCAGGACTCCGATGTGAAGACCTCGGATGCGATGGGACAAACCTAAGGATGATGAAAGAAGTTGTTAGGTAGGTTACTTAACCCTAAACTTCAGTAGGTATATCCAGTTATTTTACATGCATTTTATGCAGTTATTATAAACACAAAACAATAGAAAACAAATGAAGCCAACCATCACTTGAGATAATATCACAATGCCGATGACTTAACAATATGACTAAGCCCATAAAGGCTAGTTGTAGGTATAGTGTGCATAAGTCAGTGAGGTATACCTACCCTTCTGGCATTCGCACAAAGAAAATGAGGTAGATTAGCATCGGAACTTAGCGGTCATACGATCGAGGGATCCCGGGTTCAAATCCAGAACTACCGACAAGGATTTAGGTTAACTGAAGGGGTTATCAGGGAAATACTGGTAATTTGGTGACTTCTGTTAACTATTTAATTTAAAAAAAAAACAGTATTATCGCCCAGTCATAAGTAAATGTATCGCGATGATAGATAATTTATTCTCGTTATCACTCACTATTTAGTGAATGTCCTATCGCACTTGTAAATTCCAGGAACTACCGATTAGCAGGTGCTTGGGGGCCCAAGCTAAGCCCCAACATCACAGTAGGGGTGGAGTCTCCATACACCCATGTATTCGCTTATGTAAACTAGGAAAAAGACTCAAAAAGTCATCCTAAGCGTTGGAGCACACCGAACTGCAATTTGCTTGCCCACTTTTGAAGTGTTAATTAAATATAAACCTTATACATGTATAATTACATTGCACAATTGAATTGAAGCTACCGCGTGCATAGAGTAATATACATTATAATCTAGACGTATATTTAATTTTGCAATGTAATAAACATACAAAAGGTTGACATTTAACTAACACAGAAAGTGCGCGAGCAAATTGCAGTTCGGTGGGCGCCACCGCCTATGTATACCCGTAATTTATTTTAGTAGGAGTTTTTCTTAAGACCCAGTGATACCAAGTTCCGGGATATAAATATTTGCACTAAGCGGGAATCGTTTCTGCATCCCCTGCGACCAATCAAATGCACTGCGGCTACGCCACATAAGCTTTTACTAGTATATAATTGAACTTTTTCATTGGGTGGTAACGACGACGGGTAAGCATCTGCGTTCTTTATTAGAAACATTTACCTACAAAGTTTTTGTTGATTTTTCGATTAAGTTAGTTAATTAAAATGCTGTAGATTGTTTCGACGTTATGTTAAAAAATATCCTTCAGTTGTTTGTTGTTAGGTACACTTATATTTAAATAAAGTGACCTTTGCAGCTATAGATCTTTGCGGCCAAGGAAATGTTTCGGTCTGATAAATTTCTTACTTAACGTTGAGTAGGTACCTACTAGTAACTTATTAATTATATGAGATGACTATGTTATTTTAATGAAATACATATATTTATATTGGTGATGTTCTAAAAAGGGGGCAGCGGTCATGCTGAAGACATTTAATGTTTATTATGAAGCGAGATAAGAAATTGTATATTATTAGGATGGTTCAAAGATTTAGCAGCTGAGTATGCTCCAGGTGGGTCCAAAGAAAGATAAATGGATTACATGAAAGTAGACAAGGGAAAGGTGTGACATCTGACAGGAATGTACCTAGAGGCAGTCCTCCTAAATAATCGTTAGAGAGAGCATGTTGATGCAAAAATGCAACTCAAGAAAAAATTCTTAGATAAATTTTGAAAAACGCTGATACAAGTGTTCATTTATTTCTTAAAAGACACGGGTTTATGAAATTTTGTGCATCTAGCTCTAAATATGACGGACTTTCATACAAACTACCATCCCTTATTTTCCCTTTTTATCCCTTTAGTAGCAAAATTTCCAAAAATCTGTAGATGTCCATCTACTGTCAAAATTTCAAGTTTGTAGGTCCAGCGGTTTAGGCTCTTCGTTTATGAATCAGTCAGTCAGTCAGTCGGGACAAGTAATTATTTTATATGTATAGATGATATCATTTTCTACTATATGATCACTCTGCCCTCATACAACTATCTAGAGGATAGGAAAACTTTCCTATCTATTACCGTAATTACTTTACATAAATTTTCCTATTCAAAACAAGAAAGTACTTAGATAGATAGTGCATAAAATATTAATTATGACAAGTCCTTAGTTATAAATCGTTTAAAATGTCATCGGTATAATAAATCATAGATATTATCAGACTGTCTTTATGGTTATATGTAAGGATACTTACAGATACTAGATCTATCTAACAATTTTAATTACATTTATAAGTGTTTCCCCCGGGTCCGCCCGCGTGGAGTTCTAATTCCTTTCCCGCTGCTGACCCTCCCCAATAGCATGATGATATATACCCTGTGACATTCACAAATAATGTTGCTTTCCATTGGTCAAAAATAATCCTAATCGGTTTAGTAAATCCTGAGATTACACCCTACAACGTCATAAAATCGCAAACTGTACTTTTTTATAATAATAGCATAGTATAGATACACGCTAATAGCATAGTATGAAAACCTTGCAAACGCCTCATATTTTTTAAATATTTTGTGCAAGTCCAGAGTACCAGTAATAAAAAATAATAGTTATAATAACATCTACAGTATACCTAATATAAAACTTTTTAAGTATCAAGACTTACTGCCACCGCCTTTTGTCATTCAACTTAACAGATGCGGAGTTTCCCATATCCGCTGTTTGTCTGACACTAAACACCGGTGTTAGTAAACAAATGTTAGGCACACTACGCGACCAGTCTGCTCCACCACCAGAACTACTTTGAACGGTGTTGTGAGCGGTGGCGGCTGGTGGCCGTGACTTTCTCTCACTTGAAGCAGCTAGCTCGGTACCTATTTGTAATGTCATTTCCTTTAATTGTCTTCAAGAACAGTCATTCTAGGAAATCGGGACGTATAATCATTTCCCAATGGAATGTTTGTAAATTTTTGTTACGACTACTAGATAACAGATGGCGTTGTTATCAAATATTTGTAACATCTTGTATGTTCATGATGATATCATTCATGGAGAAGGAAATACTTAATCTGCTTAATCATATTCTGGCCTCCGTGGTATTATTGTAATAATTAATTATTTTCGGGAATCTAGATATAGGAATGCTATGTACATACCTGTGAATTGGCAATTGACTGACTTTTCACCCCTATTCCCAGTAGTACTACCGTATAGTCTTACCAGTAGTACTACTGGGAATATTCATCCCATTAGACTTACCGATAGTAAGACTAAGCAGGTATTATTTTTTCCCATTAGTCTTACCGTTATAAAATATAGACCTAGAAATGTCGCAGATGGGTTAGTGTAGTTAAGGTTTTACATAGAGTTTAATGTAATTGATTGGGATGTTTTCTAAGGTGTTCAGGCAAGTATTTTGGAGGTTTTATACAGTGTTTAATGTAACTCAGTAGCAAGTAGCTCTATCCATTAGTTCAAGGTTTGTCTAGTTGCTAGTTTTACTCTGTTAAATCATAGATATTTCGTTTCGAGCATGATCAGGACAGCACGTTACAAGATGTGGTTTACTTTTCACCACAACATTATTAATAATAGTAACAGACCCGACACAATGACTATTACGGTATAGAGCACATTGCTAAACTCCTGCATCTTTATAACTCTTTAATTTATAGTACTGGTATCCATTCAGCAATAGTACCTCACCTCGTCCCCTTTTTATTATATTTATTTCAGACATTTCATTAAATTTAAAATAAATTACAAGTATTCTTCTATTACTCTATTGTAGTTTATAATTATGTGACAAGATGTCTATCAGACACGACGACAGCCTCTGTGGCGTGGCGGTAGTGCACGCGACTGCCACGCAGGAGGCGCGGTTTCGATTCCCGCTCAGTGCAAATATTCTATGAATAATATGTATGTATTTACAAAAAAAAAGTATATAAGTATGTTTATCAGCATTCTAGATTCCATAACACAAGCTATAAAAGCGTACCATGGGTCTAGATAGCGTTGTGTAGAATATTGTGGAATACTTATACTTATTTAGCAAATGTTTTATCTTGGTTCATAGATTCAAGTTCACTATGTAGGTTGTCTATCAATAACATAAGTCTGTGTAGACTCATACGTAAGAGTAGGACCATTGGGAATATTGTTTTACTGGTAAGTCTACTGGACACAAAATTCCCAATGTTCTTACTAGTAAATCTATTGGGAAGGAAATTCCCAGTAGTCCAACTGGTAAGACTACGAGGTAAGACTACAGGGAATAACCAGGCGCGCGCTCTGTGTAACCGAAATTGATACTGAATACTCATTGCGACACGCAACTTAATTGCGTTGAATAAGTTTTTGATTTGTACCTATTGTTTTTCATTTTTCATGTAAATCTATAAATCTACTTAATCATATTTGGTACGTCCGTCACTTGCACTATTCTTTGGATCACGGAACAGAGAAAAAGTTTGGATTGACGGCAGACTCGACTGTCCATATTCTGAGTTCGATTTTGGAAATAAGCTATTGGATATTTCTTTGTAGAAATTATCTAAAACAACGTTTATCAGAACATAGGGCCGTTTAAGTATCTACTGCCTACTTGCCATCCGAACATCTATGGCAGTCGTTACGGGTAGTTGGAGCTCTAAAAAATCTAAGAACTAGTCTAACTATGCATATAAAGGTATGCTTCGATATCACTTTTGGGTTGTGGAGGTCAGATGGCAGTTGTATTACAGAAAATATCGAAGTTTAGCCAAATCCGCAGTTAGACTGGTAAAGCGGACCCCAGACCCAAAGTTAAAATGATGATGAAGAAGAAGAAGAAAACGTTATTTAATTTGTTATTCCCAGGCAATTCGTCGCCGTCGGTCCAGTAAGTATTACGTTACACTTTGCCCCACTTTTTTGTTGGTCAGTGAGCAAATTCGGCGAGTCATTTTACCAGTGTTTTAATAGCCTAGTGTTTTTCTTAGTCTTATAAAACATCATCTTTTTTTAATCAGTCAGATAGTTAGATTATACCTATGAACTTATAGTTTGAACCGTTACACGCGTCAGAATCACCAGCCAACGGCCTTGACTAGCTTGCTCGGCTACGAGTGCTACGAAAGATAAACTCTGATCCAGCTCACGCGATCATAGCTAGAGTCTGGCTGGTCAACGAAAGCTGGTGCGAGAAAACGAGACCAATTTGAAAAATCAACAGGTTGCCACACTGACTAACAGAGATATTACTATGATGTTTTTCCAATTAGGAATGCATGAAAACCAGCCTAATAAGATACTTGGTCAAAGTCTAGCCAGTGTTGCAACCTTTTGGTTTTTCGAATTCAACACTGTTTTTAGGGCCAGTTTTTTGTTGGCCAGACTCTAGTCACATTAAAACCTCAGACTAACTTTATTGAAACCACGAACACATTGGAGTCTTGGAGCGCCCGACTGACAATTATTCAAAATGACAGTCGTTCGCCATTTCAGTGTTACCGGTCTGGTATATATACGGGTACACTGACATGGCATCTGGTAATACCTCTCCGAGTAAATTCGTTTTGTACTTAATGTGGGTAAAGGTAAAGGTTTTTCTGTTCTGTAGAGGGTAATACTGGTTATTGTGCCAGAAAAAGCACGGAGAAAAGTGGAACTACACTCATCACAATCTAACCGGCCCTTCAGACGTTGCCCATGGCATTGCTGTTCGTGTTGCCGGAAATATGCATAAAAATGTAGGTACTCTTTAATAGTGTGTGTTCGATGTGAGTGTGTAGACGGTTCATCGTGTTTGTATTGCCGCTCCTTTGACTCACGCCGTGAAGCCGATTCTCGCGGCATGACGAATCCACATGACACTTCGCAACTCGTTGCAACACTGAATAAACACCAAAATTTCCTATCAGGCATGCACGAAAACCAGCCTATTATGGTACATGGCCAGAGTCTAGTCAGGTCAATGTTGTGACTTGTTGCGCCATCTTTCGTTGGCCAGAGTCTATAGATAGTAATATCACTAGGCAAAACTGGCAAATGTCAAGTCAAAACGAACGCCGGGATGTGGACCTTTTATTTTGTGATGACTACTGATGACTTGGAGTGATGACTTTTTACTGTGCACAAAACCAAATAAGACTTGGCTTAAAGACCTTGCCACTAGGCCATAAATTTCTTAAAAAAGCAGAAAAAAGTGAAAGTGACGTTTCTGTAGACGTTTCTGACGTTACCTTTCATAAATGTCATATAAATGTACAGGAGGTTATGTTATCTTGCGTTGGTTGTAATCATAGGTTTTTGATTACAATAGTGAATGTGTACGTTAACTTAAAACAATATATGTAATAAAAAAAAAAAACAAAATGAGAAAAGAAGGTTTGTTAAATACAAGTAACTTTTAGCAGGTTAATTAAATACCCATTCACATATTTCACATTACACAATATTTTGTCTTGTTGCATCCACAGAAGTTCAAGAAATCTTTTTAAAAATTATGAGAGAGGAGGAAGATGTTTCGGCTGGAGTTGCTGCTATTAAGACCCTTCTAACTGTGATAGAAAATTACAAAGGTAGATTTCCATTTTTTCTGCTACTATTCATCAATTTTAAGCTTTTAATATTAACAGCTTGTCAGTTCTTGGGCTATGGATAAACTAACCATATTGTCTGTCAAGCTCATAGATATAGTACTTACTCTGAGGTCAGGCATTCACGAGCTTCACCCTAACTTTGCTAGGCCTTGGCATAATTTTTTTTCCCTAATCATGACCCCACAAATTTGTAAAACTCCTAGTAAAGATGAAGGAAATAAAAAATCTCTTCAACTTCAGTTTTAAGACTGTACTTAAAACTGTTCAGGATTCTTCACTCAGTATAATTCTTGATTATGACAGGACAATGTTTTGACCCATTAGCTTGGTGCTGAGAATGCTATTCAGGCAATGTTGTGTTAGTATCTTTACCCCATACCTCATGTGTGTTAACATGTTCTAGTATTTGAAGCAGTTTGCCCATATTTAGGTATGTGTTGATATTTATATTACCAGTGGCAACAGTTAGAGAGCTGGATCTGAACCTGCAGCTGGCCGTAGAAGCAATGAAGCACTGTGACCAGCCGGTCACAGCCATATCCTCAGGCTGCGAACTGTTTATGAGATTTATTACATTTGCCAAACTCGATGTTAAGGTAAATATTCATTTTGATCTATAGATGTGTAACCAATATTATGGTTGTAAGTTTGAGCTCAAAGGTAGGCTATACTTACCTACTACTATTAATATACTAATCCGAAATACATCAGGAAAAAGGAGCGCTCAAGTGGGACTTGAACCCATAACCTTTCCCTTACAGGGGGAATGCTCTTCTAACTGAGCTATTGAGCCACACCTGAATCACTTCAAATTTCCCTTCTCTTTATATCCGTCTTAAATAGTGTTCAAAATGTCCTGAATTTTATTGAAAACAATAATCATTCTTATTTTATAGTTTTTATTTATTTTTAATAATCCACCCAACCTATAATACTTTACTTACTTCTAAGTAGTAAAAACCTATAAATAGTAAATGATTTAAAAATTTAATTTTGTTACCATCTCTAAACATTTTTTCTTACAAATTACCTTATAACTTACCGTTTTGATATTTAGTAAAAAGTTACTAATTAGACTACTCAGTAGAATACTCAATTAGTGAGTTGAAACCTCTTGATCATACTAATGCATAATAATCATGTTAAAAGTTATATCAGAAATCAGGGCAATGTCATGTTAAAATTAAAAAGTTAAAAAGTTAAAAATGATTGTAACATCATTCATTGATTCCGATAGTTCGTAAGAAAATCGGTAGATGACGCCACGCCGCCTTAAAGACGTATAAGATGGGAAATTTGAATCATATCGGGCGTGTCTCGGTAGCCGAATTGGTCAGGCATTCCCCCTGTAAGAGAAAGACAGCAGGTTCGAGTCCCGCCCGAGAAGATTCTTTTTCCCTATGTATTTGATTTGTATAGTTAGCATACTTAATGCTGTAAAAATTCCTTCAAATGTCATGTTGACTAACTGAAATGTGCGAATTAAGTAATTATGCAGTGAAATAGAGGAAGATAAGCCTTACAACACTGACTTCACTGAGTTACACCTCCAAAATGGTTTGACCCTTTTTTTTGCATATATCATTGTTTGAATGAAATTTTTATAGCATTTACTATGCTAACTTTTTGAGTTCGAAATACATCGGGAACAAGAAGCGCTCTAGTGGGAATTGAATCCTTATAGGGGGAATGCTTTTTCAACTGAGCTATTGAGCTATAGGTTGTAAAGTATTTTTACTGTCCCCATTTCTTATCCAAATTGTATTCTGCATGTTAGTACTCACTTTTGATTTCTTTGACAATATGATTTTTATGGCAGAACAAAATTTGCCCAGTTAGCTAGTTTTTTTTGTATCCCGCTCAACCCAGGCCGCTAATAATAATGAATATTATGATGTTCCAGTCTTTTGAAGAATGTGAGCAGATAATGTTGCAGCGTGGTCATATATTCTTGAATGAACTATTAGAAGCAAGAGGCAAAGTTGCCAAACAGGCACTGGCATTTATTACAGATGGATGTGTAAGTACTTTCTTAAGTACACCTTTCTTTCATATTCGGTAACATTGCCAGCGATGTCGAAGTTTGAATGGATGACTGAAATAGAGAAGGAAATGGCAGGCTATTAGGTGAAACTACAAATAACAGTGAACTCCGTAGATATGATACTGATGGCCATATTAATTTTTTTTTTAATCTTTTAAAGCAAACTCACCTTGAAAAACTTTAATACAATCAAATGCAATGTGTAATGTGTATTGTAAAGCATCCATACTTCCATACTTACTAATATTATAAATGCGAAAGTAACTCTGTCTGTCTGTCTGTATGTTATTTCTTTCACGCCTAAACCACTGAACCGATTTTGATGACATAGGCTATGTTTGGTCGCGATAACCGACATCCACGCGGGCGGAGCCGCGGGTAAAAGCTAGTATATCATAACTGTCATGGAGGCATCAAACAAAAAATTTCACTGTAAAATTAAGAAAAACACATGACATGTGACAATTTATTGTATTCATGGTACTGATGGTACTAATTTAAATTTTCACTTTCAGAAAATATTAACCCATTCTTTGTCAAGAGTAGTTCTACAAGCTATGACAGAGGCGGCAAAGGCCAATAAAAGGTTCAAAGTTTATGTCACAATGTCTTGTCCAGACAACACTGGGTATGTATAGATATTTTTTTTATTTAGAAGTGGTCTTAAACACATGGGTAAAGTTGACAGATAAAAAAAATGTGTCATTATTTATTTAAACACACGCGGTCTAGGAAATAAGTAGGTAGTAACATCTTTAGATGAAAAGGTGTATCTGTAAGGTAATAAGGTATGTATTTCCTTGGCTGTGTGTGTTAGCAATGGGCTGTAGAAGTCAATGGACTATTTGAAACTAATATTGTACACATTAGCTACTACCCAATAGGCATTATCTCAATTGACATACCTGTGGTAAAACATTTATTTATTTGGACAACCAGTAGTTGTTACATTAGTACTTACATCTATGCTACCATAACATTGAAGTTTAATGCACCATAAAATTATGATTGGTTTATTCCAGAAATCCCCACCGACAAATTCCCTCCAGTGGGACTTTTACTTTTTTTCCTGAAATCCCCACTAGTTAAATAGACTCAGCCTAGTGGGGATTTTTGGAAAAGTAAGTAACAATCCCCACCAAATGTTGTTTTAATATTATTTAACAAAAACTACGATAATTAATGTGGAATATATGGAGTTTATTAATCTTGTGGAATTTTAAAAGTATAGTTTGTGTTCGCAGTGAGTTAATGCACAAACAACTGACGGCAGCTGGGATTGACGCGACGTTAATACTGGACGCGTCCGTCGGCTATATAATGGAACAAGTTGATATCGTCATGGTCGGCGCTGAAGGGGTTACAGAGAGTGGAGGTATTATAAACAAGGTAAGCAATCCTTCTTGATATATTTGCTGTTTTTAATATGTTACTCCCTGTCAACTCACGTGTTTCCTTCTTCCTACAGTCCCAGGTCCTATAAGCGGGGCGTGGAAGGGCATATTGAACACTTCCCTCTATATCAAAACCCTTCCCTATCACCGTGGGTCGTAGTTCTCGCGAACCGCGCAGCCCGCGCGCGCAGGCAACTCGCTTCACCCGTCACCCCAGCAGAAGCAGGCCACGGTGACGGCGCGCTGAGAAGCGCGCCTCCCCATTCCGGGGGCGAGTCGGGGACACCGTTGTCCCCCTCCCGAGGAGGGCTAGACCGTAAGGGATGGCCCTGGGTCAGCCGGGGTGCGAGGGATATGTCGATGACAACCTCACCTCCGGCCTAGCACCACGACCCACAGTCGGCGGTCGGTTCGAGTCCGACATAACCTCCCCTTCCGGCTCCGGCAGGGGGGTATACGAGGGGATTTCCGCACGGAAAAAAAAAGGGTCGTAGTTCCAAAGTCCGTTACTATTTTCCATGAATGAAAACGCAGATTTTAAGTGCATATTTATGCATATGTTACTGTGTGTATGTATGTAATGTGTATAATCCGGCATTCCATACAATGCCTAAGCAATGTATAGAATGCTTAGTGCGCAGCAGGCAATATATGAAATGGTTTCAAAAAACATTAATGGTGGTTTTTGCGGAGGTGAAGAGAGCTACCACAGTCTGGTTGTATTATATTTATTACGACTCAATGGTTTAATAAAGCAATGTCTTTCTTAGAAACTAAATAACAGGTTTATATATCTAATTTTCTTATAGAAATCACGTTCCTGTCTGCCATAGTGGTTATAAAACAAAATAACCACGAATGCTAATGCGGGAGCTCCGTTTGCCGCCTCTTGTAACCTATATTATATGTCCAGATCACGGCGCAGTACCCATACCGCGTGAAATTATATTACTGAATGGTTTTTTTTAACCATTCAGAAATATAATTACCGCAAAACCATAATCTATTTATTTCACAAATTAGCAGGTGGAACAGCAGGTATTCTATATATTACCATACATTGCCTAGGTATTGTATAGAATGCCTGCATTATACACATTGCTGGTAATACATACAAAAACTTGCTGCTGCTACAGTTGCAGATAGAAGTGCCCCCTTACGTAACAGTTAGCAGCTCAATGTTCAATCACCACAGCACAGAGGCCATGATGTAAAAGTTGCAAACTGCATCATTACAAATAGTTTATTTCTTTTTTATTTCAGATCGGTACATATTCAATCGGAATGGCTGCTCTAGAACTAAAGAAACCAGTGTATGTTTTAACAGAAAGCTTCAAATTCTCTAGAATATACCCACTAAACCAGCAAGACTTACCCAACGAATTTAAATATATATCCAGTGTGCTGAAATCTGGCAAGGATCTGACGAAACATCATCCCTTGGTAGATTACACTCCCCCTGTATATATAACGTTGTTATTCACCGATCTAGGCATTTTGACTCCATCAGCTGTAAGTGATGAACTTATAAAATTATATTTGTAAATATGTACACAATAAATTAATTATATTTATATATACTTTTTTTTTTTTTCATTATATACGGGTACTAGCTTTTGCCCGCGGCTCCGCCTGCGTGGATGTCGGTTATCGCGACCAAACATAGCCTATGTCCTTTCTCATTGTCTGATGTACCCCTATACCAAATTTCATCAAAATTCGTTCAGCGGTTTAGGCGTGAAAGCGTAACAGACAGACAGAGTTACTTTCGCATTTATAATATTATAAGTATGGAAGGGGTTACATACGCGGGATCAACAGTTCATAAGATCAACAGTCAATATGTCAACGCCACGAGATCAGCAGTTTAAAATGTCAATGGCTTACTACACCAATAAGTTACGAGTTCAATTGTTCATTAGATCAACAGTTCGTTTTGTCAACAGTTTACTACATCAATAGTTCATGAGATCAACATTTATTTAAAATTTGTTATAAGGGATAAGGATTTCAAATTCGTCATAGGGAGATAGTTGTTGCTGTATCTGTTGTCCAGATTGCATCGCGTTTAGGTTCTCGGCCAGGGGTGCCCTATTTGATTTCGAAAGTTGATTATTCGATTTTTATTATATCGAACATGCTGTCGCGATAACTCAGTTGTACGATGTTTTATTCCATCGATGCTTTATTTGAGCGATGTAACGTTTGTGCGAAAAATCCTGCTGCGAATAGCTTTACAGCGATTGCTCGTTACT
Organism: Eilema sororculum; assembly: GCA_914829495.1. Classification (NCBI taxonomy): domain Eukaryota; kingdom Metazoa; phylum Arthropoda; class Insecta; order Lepidoptera; family Erebidae; genus Eilema; species Eilema sororculum. The sequence continues at coordinate 18,096,186 of OU618545.1, read as the reverse complement.
TCGGTAATTTACATTTTTGCTCGTTACATTGGTGTGTGCCATGGTAAACCTGGGATCGGACCCGAGACCTCATCTCAGCAGTCCATTACCCATACCACTAGGCTACCGTAGGCTAAAATAAAACACGACTAAAAAGCGAAATCTACCGAAATCGAAACTAGTTCAAGCCATAGTCTTATTTTCGCCGTGTACGATTGTTAATCTTGTTAAGTCGCCGTCCCCGGGGAATAAAATGATAACTACCAATATCTTGATTTTAGTGTTATGTCATTTTTGAGATCTTTGAGTGTTATTACATCTACTTAATTTTTTACCGTTATTTACAGAGTTGCAAAAAATTACAATAGTATTCGAAGTTTTAAGACAGGCCTAAAAGAACGCGAATAAAAGGATAGTATAATATTACCAAAACGTATCCTCACTTGTTATTATTATTTATTATTTATTTATTTATTCATTAAAACCATCGATTACAGAGTTTACAGAGTCGTTGTCTCCTGAACTAAGTTGTTAACCTGTATCTCAGGAGACAATTCCTTCCCACATTACATGTAACAAAATGTAGTTTCAATGAAACAGTGACAAACTATGAACAGTAACTAGTTATATTGACAAATAGCAATAGAATTATATTCTCGTAAAAAAAAAAAACTTAAAACGTAATATGATAAATGCATGTTATCATTTTATTCCCGTTCAAAACCGTCCACTGGTTTCGTATAAAGACGTTTAGTCAAACGACTTAAGTTCGGATCGACTACTTATGACGTTCGATGCAGCATTCGTTAGAATAACATCATATTAAAGTATTATCATCCCAAAAACTCGTACAAGAAAGTGATACGTAACGAGTATCATATTTCTTTCTGATCACGCTAAACGGAGAATAAAATGATAATTGACATTATACAACTTTGATGAAGATTCATTTACACTAACTTCTTATTCTTTTGACAGGTGTTAGGCAAATTTTACTAAAACGATTCAAATTAAGGGAAAATTACGTTTTTAAAAACCTAACTATCACGCATCTATGTCCAGTATTTCCGGAGTAATCGTTGAAAACATGGTTTTTATTTTTCCTGAAAAGTTGTGTTTTTGCAGTTATCATTTTATTCTCCGGGGACGGCGAAGTGTCAAAATCGTTTAGGCGCGATTGGTCTAATTCGCTATAAGTAGGTATACCTAATATAAACAAGGGGGGTGGGGGGGGGGATCCTACCAGGAACATATATTCATATATTTTTCTATGGTTGGAACTGAGTAGGTAAAGATTCAATAACGCACGGTCAGCGTTGCAATTCTGAAATTTCTGTTATACATTTGGGGTCCGTATATCATTTTGGTTTTGATCGCTTTCACGAGAGCATAGCAACTGCAGTCTCATAGGTCCAGTGAATAGCAGAAGTAGATTTGTTATTGTCATGTTTTGTATTTTCAATCCAAATGATCATTTAAGATGTAACTAAAAAAAAAAAACAAAATATTGAATTCAAAAATGTCTGGCACTTTATTGTGTACGAAATATATTTACACAGTTAACATAGTTACAATGCTAAATTATATCTATACATTTCTATCTCACTTTGTGTTACAATATCAGTATAATATAAGATGCGTTACACTAGGCAAGAAGTAAAACTAACATTAAATCATGTGGAAGCATTAAACATATCACAAACATGTCCGTCATATTGCCACAGTTATTTATAATTAATATCATAAAACAATTAAATTATATTTTATCGTAAAGCCTTTAAAGACATATGGAAGCACATAGAAATCTATTTTAATCACGTAGAATATAATTACATACATTTTTCAGATTATAATAATATTTTTCTAACATGCTCTCGCCACAATAGTGGGTGCATGTCTGCATATTGGATGTAATGTGAAGGTGGTAAAGTGCGCCTGGCGTGCAAGTGCGCCTAGCGTGCAAGTGCGCCTATCACAAGTATTGACATGTTCGTCGATACTACAAACTAAATAGTTTGTATAGTATCGACGTTAGGCGCACTTTGCCACCTTCACCTTAAATCTCTAGAGCTCTCGATGGCTGCCCGTGAGGTCTTTGCTAGTGGGTTAGTTTCCCTGCGGATTTCCAGGTAGTACCACGAGTAGGGGCTCCAAAAAAGCTGTAACCGTAGATATGCACCCAAAAACAATATAATAACAGTCACATTTTATTATTTTACTTCATTATCGCTATAGAAAATAATGAATTACGTTATTACATATCGCAAAGGTTACAAGGGATAAGATTAATGTTATTAAAATTATAGAGAATCCTACAGCGGCGCATTTTACTTCATGAACTATGCGACGTTGCAGATGTCTTCACATTTAATTACTACATTAATATTATTGACAGTCTGGCAAGATAAAAAGAACTTGACCACGCTGTCAGAATGGTACACATTCGAAAGCTTCAACAAACTTTTTGACTCATAATATTCGCCTTGCCACTTATTCTGATTGACAAACCATATCGTAACTATTTGCGTTTGTAATAGTCGACACATTTAAGTTGGTCTGCTTTTCCGTCAGTTGTATCTTTTATATCAACCATTTGAAATCTACCGTCTCCTATGCATCTGCGTTTTAAAGTCAATGTCAGTTAGAATATTGCCCCTTGTACAAAACTTTACATGAGCACGCATGTCAAACAATACCGTACTTCAATTACTGTACAATTACAATCCATCAGGCAGATCCCCTTTGAACATTTTTTATTTTTCTGGTCAGACTATAAATAATATAAATTGTACTTTAACAATACATACTACGTACAAATTCAGTCGAGACTGATGGTACATTGTACTTACATTATTATTTCCATATAACTAAAGTACCATTCGAAAGAGATCAACGCTTCGTTATTGAGGCATAATACTTATAACAAGTCATACCTATTACAATCGATTTTTATAAGTATACCAGTAGGGAGAATAAGGAATAAATATTTACTTGCAAAAATCTGACAGGTTAATTAGTTTGACAGATTAATTAATCAGGTTAGTTATTCTCACAGATTAATTAATCTGACAGGTTAATTTGTCTGACACGTTAATTAATCTGACGGGTTAATTAGTCTGACAGATTGGTTAATGTAACTACAAGCTTCAACTAAATTTTTAAAGTATAAAAGAAATATTTATTACCACTTCCATTTGTTCCCTATTACCCCTTCTGGATATCTCTACACTTCCATTTTTGTTACAATTTTACAATTACAATAATATAGTTACATACATTGACACTATGAAATACTTATAAAATACATTTAAAGTTAGCTATTGCGTATCTAATGGAAAACGAGTGTATACCAACTTACAATAAGTATATTACAAAAATATCTATACAAGATACAATTGTATAACCCTGATTAATATTCTAAATTTTCATAAAATGATGCAGGGTATATCGGGAATGATGGCATCGCACCAAATCTCTTACAGTTTACTGTAAAATGTAATTCTTTGTAAAACATTTTTATTGGTAAACATATTTTCACCCCTTTATTTTAATATATTTTAACATTTCGTAGATAATTGCAACCATTTTTGAAAACGTCATTATTAATAGTTGATATGGAACACCTATGCCAATTTTGTAATTTAATATAGATCCCTGGAACTTTAATTTTTTTTCGATTATGACATGATTGTAACAGAACAAGAGTGTATTTAGATATCCCATAAATGTCCAAATACCCTCTGTTTCTAAAATAGCCTAATATATTACTGTGAATGAACGATTCTCAAACAATGATTTCTATGTACTTAGACTACTTAGCTGTATGAAACAAAGAATGTGGTACATTTTGTAGCTGTCTTAGATCCAGCGCACACCGGCGGAAGCGCGGCGGCTCACAATTTAACACAACAATTGAATATAAACCTTAATTACCTTGATATACGGTCAAAAACTGTATATAAGAACAAATTCGCACGCGGCTACAAGAGCATGCATGCGACTGTACTTTTGACCGTATATCAAGGTAGTTAAAATTGATATTAAATTGTGGTCTTAAAATGTTCTTCACCGCGCTTCTAGATGTGTGCGCTAGACCTTACAGATGACGTTACAAAAGGGCTCGCGGTAGTCGTCAAAATATGATAGTTGTCAAAATTAATTAATTCTTCTAGTCTTTGCATCCCATACCCCTCCGGCCTCTTAAGGGAACACGTCACAATTTTAGTTCTAAACAGTTGCCCGTACCAAGTATTATCTAGTAGTAGGTTAGTATTCGTTAGAAATCATTGTAAAAGATACCTGTTATTTAAACTATCGTGGTCATTCACATTTTGTTTACTAGAGGTATCGGGATATGTACCATGTTCTATAGTTTGCGCTGTGGCAAGCACCATGACAACGAAGGAGTTCCTCCGTGATCATGGTGCTCACAGCAGTGCCGAAATATCGGAAACTCCCAATACCTCTAATGATTATACCCAAGTTAATTAAACGGAACATTTATTTGGCATAGGCAGTTCGATCACTGTTCGTTACTAGATGTTACCTATTATAGATGTTGTCGATAATAGTGTATATCTGGTGGAAGTGCGGCCGCTTCTCCGGCTCGTACTCCCAGCACCGCAGCATGAGGGCGTACACGTCTTCGGAACAGCCTTCCGGTGCTGGCATTCTGAAACCTGGAACGATAAATGCTATGTGAATGAAATTTTTATAGCATTTATTATGCTAACTTTTAAATTCGAAATACATAAAGAACTCAAGTGGGACTTGAACCCACGGCCTTTCCCTTACAGGGGGAATTTGAAGTGATTCAGGTGTGACTCAATAGCTCAGTTGGAAGAGCATTCCCCCTGTAAGGAAAAAGTCGTTGGTTCAAGTCTCACTTGAGTTCTTCTTTTTCCCGATGTATTTCGGATACATCCTATGATTATTTTACGCGCTAGTGCCCAGTTCACATTTCAGGCGCATTTCAATCCAGCGAGCGAATCCAGTGCAGGAATGTTAGTGAAATAATATGAACCGTCACTGGACTGAACCCATTTCAGTGAGTTAATTCAGTCCAGTGGATTGTTCAAGCGTGTTCAAAACACAAGAGTATGTGAACTAGAGATGAAACGGATAATCCTTGTTTTGATTATTCGGCCGATTATCGGATAGTAACCCAGTATCTGCCCGGATACCGGATAGTAAAATTATAACATAAATATGAAAAAAAAAGAAAGAATTCGCTTTGGTCGAGTCAGTGGACTGGCTTGATTCGCTGGATTACTGGCATTGAATAAGTAGTACAGTGCGGAAATGCACATGGATAACACTCCAGCAGGCCACTGGTGGTTGTTATATCGAACTCGAACCGACCAAATCCGCACGCCGTCTTTAATTACCGGTGTAAGATTTTTAAATTATGAATAGTAGGTAATCGTTGTTATCACGAATCAGAGTGGTGTCAGTTAGTGTCCAGAGTATCTAGTGCGCATTCATCAGCGAATACCTTACACTTTAAAGCAAACTTGTGAAATATTTTTTGCGCATACTTATCACCGTTTACTCGTCACCGGCGAATGTGAGAAAAAAATCGCACTAGGCACTCCGGTTATCTAAACTAAAAATCTCAAAAAAAAAAACAGTAGGTACGTAGTAATCACCTGGGTGATAAAACCTAAAATTCACCTAGGTGAATGAAGTTTATGAACTAGGATAGCCTCAAGAACATACCGGTATCAATCTTCTCCCGCGCGCGCGAGTTGCTCATACCCGCGTAGGGCGTGTCACCCTTCGAGAATATCTCCCACATCAGCACGCCGTAGCTCCACACGTCGCATAACGATGTGTATTTACCTGGAATATTAGTCAAAGTCATTTATTCTCAATATTGAACAATAAAATTGTTTCTTATTGACGTCAATTTTAATTGTACTTAATCTAAGTTTACCACCGCTTCCAAGGCGCTGGTGGAGAAGAAACGGCACAACAAACTCCACTGCGGCATTTTTTAGAATTTACAATAGTTAGTAATTAATTAATACTCTATTATGTGTCGCTAAATTGGGGGATGACAGCAGTGGTAAGGTGTCCCTATAACCCGATTCCTGCCGGCTTCCCAGTGGGTCGCATGGTACATGACAAACTAGATCGGAGTAAACTTTTTTCATCGGCTTCCCTTTTCAAAATTTTCATTCTTCGCCACTGGTAGGTAGTGACAAAAGTCCGCCATCTACTTGTATCCATCCCTACATACTTCACGAATTTTCTACATACCTAGTTTTCTATAGTTAACCATTCATGTAAGCCCTTTTATGTGCAGTGCCTTTAATTTTTTATAAGGACCATCATAGACGTATATGTACAATTCGAGCAATGCTTAAAAGACAATGGCACAAAGAAGTATCCGCATAACAAATAACTTCTTATCATAATTTCACTTATTTCCTACTTCGTGTTTAGGAAATTCCACATAAATCTATATAAATATCCCCGCGGCCTGATTTTAAACACACGTTCCAAAATTCCAAACACATTCCTATCAAAATATAAAGTTAATCGCGAAACTATATTCACAAGCCGTGACCCACTTACCAAAATTAAGCGCCTCTGGAGCCGTCCACTTAATAGGAATCTGCTTCATTCCTCCCGACACTATGTACTCCTCTTCCTCCCTAGACATCCCGAAGTCAGATATCTTGACGCTGTTGTCATCTCCCACGAGACAGTTCCTAGCTGCCAAGTCTCGGTGGATGCAGTTCTTTGACTCGAGGTATCTCATCCCGCCGGCTGCGTCCCGACACATAGCTAGAAGAGACCGGGCGCTGAGGGTCGATGCTCGCGTCCGGAGGAATGTTAAGAGAGAACCGCCTGAAATAAAACATTAGCATCAGTTCTGTAGATAAGTATATAGGTATAAGTAATGGATTATCTCGGCTCCGCTCGAGACATATCGCTTTTAATCTCTTGAGGAGTAACGTCGGATGGGTAACAAGCGACATGCCCCGTGTTAAAAAATATACCACACTAGCTTTTGCCCGCGGCTCTGCCCGCGTAAAAGTCGGTTATCGCGACAAAACATAGCCTATGTCCTTTCTCAAGATCTAATCTAACCCTATACCAAATTTCATCAAAATCGGTTCAGTGGTTTAGGCGTGCAAGCGTAACATACAAGAGAGAAAGACAGACATACAGAGTTACTTTCGCATTTATAATATTAGTATGGATAAGTGACAGATAAGTTGTCACCGTGGCCGTGGATGTGTGCAATACCAAGTGCGTCATAATAAGTAAACTCGACTAAAGTTAAGCCAACGAAGCGAGAGAAAAAAGTTAAACAAATTTTCTACGGTTCCAAACATTTCTATTTGAAAATTATTACGTATCACTTCAAGCACATTCCTGACAAGAATAAAATTGCTCATAAGATGGTGGATCTGGCAGTTTAGAATCGCTGTACTGACAGCTTTCCTGTACTACGAAACACGCAACGACATCTGTCGCTCGGCCATTGTCGCGTACGTGTGGCGGGTGCGACAAGGACAGAGAAAATAATCGCTAGTTATCGCCATGGAAGTCAGTAATGGTCGCTTTGTTTACTTTTATTCTCTAGTCTCGTTGGCTTAACTTTATTCATGCTGCCATCCCTGTGAAGCTGTCTACACACCAAAGCCTGCTGGCACGAACCCGGCGGGCAAGACCAGCGGCCTTATTTTAACGATTTTACATAACCTTCTAATGCCTTTCTTGAAAACCTCATATTGTAGTCGCTAGGAAAATCCACGGCAGGTTTGCTTGGGAAAATGTTTTCTTTGTGTACCCTTAATAAGGTACTAAAAAGGTGAACATTTCAAATTAGTAGCTGTGTATGGTTTAGGTTTCCTGTTGATGAATCAACCTGCCTAATGTTACTCATTTGCACAACAAGTTTATTATTATGTACCGTTGTCATCTAATGGTATTTTTTCAATAACCTTCTCTAATGGCCTATCAAATATGAAAACAACCTACTGTAAATAATTTTACTGTCGACATAACTATATTTAAAATGATTTCTCACCCCACCCACTCCTGAGAACGATAGCGGCTCCCACTCATTTTGCCTGTTTTATAAAAATCATCAAGATATTCCCATAAAACTTACAAACATACAGTTTTTGTATATTACTAGCTGTGCCCTTGTTTTCACGATTGACGGGAAGGAGAACAGTATTTACACGCGGGCATCAGTTAGATTTTTTAATAAAAGTCATTCTGGTATGCCCTTGACCGATTTGGTGCTTACTGGGAGTTCAACATTATAATCCAAAAATATATTACAGAATTCGAAATAGCAATCAAACATTATATTTACGAAAAATTTACTCCCGTGTTTTTAGTTTGATTTTGTTTAGTTTATGGTTTTTTATTTCATTAGCTTTTTTGTGTTTTGTTATTATCTTCATTTTATTGATAGATTGTTGTTTTTGTAAGTTCATGAATGCTTTGGTGTTATCACAATTGGGGTGAAAGACCCAATTTAACAAGTACCTAACAAGTACTACCTACACAGTATAGTGAAGGTGGCAAAGTGTGCCTAGCGTGCAAGTGCGCCTACCACAAATATATTATGTATGTAATTTGTAGTATCGACCTAAGACGTCATTACCAGTATCGAATGGGTAGTTTTTGAAATATTTGTAGTAGGCGCACTTGCACTCAGGCGCACTTTGCCACCTTCACGTTACCTATAAAGCAAAGTCGCTTTCCGCGTCTGTCCGTCCCTATGTATGCTTATATCTTCAAAACTACGCTACAGATTATAATGCAGTTTCTTTTAATAAATAGAAAATTCGACAAGAAGGTTTATATACATGCTTAATATAGTAGAGGGTGCAGCAGCAACGTGATCAGACGCCACGCGGGCGGAAAAAATTGGCGGTATGAAGTACGCCGGGTCAGCTAGTATTAAATAAATAATAATAAATACCAATACTAAACTCACCAGGAACAAGTTCCATCACAATCATAATAGGCTGTTTCTGTACGGCTATGCCAATCAGCCTCACGATATTTGGATGTTGGTACTGCTTCAGTATCCGGCCCTCTTGTAGGAAGGTACGCTTCTGTTCGTCTGGCAGGGCTACTCTGCAGGTCTTCACTGCCACTTCTTGTCCCGTGCTCTTGAGACGAGCTTTGTATACATCGCCGAAGTTACCCTGGTGGTAATAAGACCTCTATTAGTATGACACTGAAAGAAGAATCGATTACCAACTCGGACACAGTTTATTTTTGGAAGGTATGTCAATAATTTTCTTTGGAAAAGAACTAGTAAAGTACTAGTACCCGTTAACCCCTCCAGCTATTATGCCAAATTGGTTGTATTAGGAGTGGATTCACGACTGTAGTGAAAGGGTTTTCCATCCCAGGACATATTGATCGTAAGGTCGACTTTACCAATAACCTACCGACGTTTCTAACTTCGCCTCCTTGGTCCCTGAAGGGAAAACCTCACTGTTCACTTTTGGCGACCAACATAGGTGACCCCGACATGTTGGGGAGATAGAATTCAAGACATGCCACCACCTTGCTTGTGTCGTTGGCAGTACCTAGTATAAGTATACCTCGGGACGAGACATATTTCTTGGACGTAAGTCGCTAATAAGGAGTACCTCGTGCTAACCACAGTAACACCAAACGTATAAAAACTGGTGCTATCACTGGAGCACGTTATGAGTCCAAAATATATGTCTCGAGTTATTGCACCTATGACTTACCCGTCCGATCTTATCCAACAGCTGCACATCATCGTTGTTCAGTTCCCAGTTTTCCCTCGGCACGGCTCTCCGCAGTAATGCTCCAGAGCGAGCGGTGACCGGGACCCCGCTGGTCCGCTGCCACGCGATCAGTTCCGCTACTGACGGGAACGCGGCGCCTTCGAAACGGTAGTGACCCTGGAAAGGAAGACTGCGGTCAGACAGATGAATTCTTCTTGACCTTACACTAGCTTCTTGGATGAATGGATTATTTATTTTATATCTATCAACGGCAGATTCTTGCGTGGAGAAGTTGGTCTTATTCAAGACCAAAAATTGCATTCAAACCTCGTACTTAAAAACCTGGCGTCCGCTCTCCTACTTTTATTTCGATTTGGCTTTTGCGGAAGCAACTTCCATGGGTGTTAACCCAATTTCGAGAAGAAAGCCTGTGTCAGAGACTCGTATCTTAAATATTGAGAATTATCTTAAGCCCCAAAAGATTATATTGAGATCAAAAATAAGATTTTTTTTTAAAGACCTAAAAGCCTAAATCCCCTGTCACATTAGTTATATCAGTTGTCACTAAAGGCTAAGGCTTTTTCCTCAACCAGCTAGAAATCGAGTCAATTTAGCAATGTTTAGCTATACGTGCTATAACCCAGGCGAATGAAATAATAAAATCAGATAGTATCGGTCAATAAACCTATAATACGACCTAAGCAAAGAACAACACGATATCTATGAATGTTTTCTGGGGCGGGTAAAGAACTCATAAAGTTAGTTTTGTATGTCGTTACCAAGCAACAACAATTGTGCCCAATTTGTAATAGTTATTAATTGATTCATCGAGTTCAATGAATACCACAACGGCCACAAGTCTGCGGTTTATGACTCATAACAATTCCAAGATATATTATTTTAATGTATCTGACAATTAACACCTTTTAAATTGCTGTTACTGTACCTACGTTTGTTTTTATGAAAATCATTGTGTATTATTAACAAACTTTCTTCGGCATTTTATTACATACATACATATTCTCACGCCAGTAAATCCCCGAAGGGACAGGTAGAGGTGCATTAACACCTATATTTTTATTATCTTTTCGAAATATTTGTATATCATAAATTAAAGTTGTTCGCGGTTGATCAGAAGCTTTCGCTTTCTCCCCTTTTTAGTTTGACGAAAGCGTCTACCATCTGACCTGCTAACACCGAGGGAAAATCCTCACCCATCAATTTGTGGGCGTACCAACAGCCAAAGTGGCCGTGAAGGTGTTAGTGAAGCCCCAAGTACTCAATGTCAACTTCACTAGTTTTTCAAAGTCTAACATCACTAGGCCGTGTGGTTTCCGGCATAGAATAGGACCACTCCCTCTCTTCTCGTGGATGTCGTAAGAGGCGACTAAGGGAACACCAAAGGATGGGCAGCGGCGTCCTTTGTGATACATCCTCACTTAATACCGCGCTCGCCAACCCGTCTGCCAAGCGTGGCGAGTATGGCAAAACCTCCAAATGGACAGACAGAACAAGACCAGGCCCCTAGTCCCCGGCAGTCCCCGGCAGTCCCGCTATTCCTGGCTCCGGTAGCGGTCATGGTAACGGCGGGGCAGGGGGTGCGAAGAATCCCCGGCAGAGATTCGGCTACCACCCCAAACGGAAACTGGCCCTGGTAACGCACAACGTTAGCACGATGAGGACTGACGAGAAGCTGCTCGAGGTGGAAGAGGAAATGAGTAGGCTGCACTGGGACATTGTGGGGTTGTCCGAAGTGCGAAGAGCGGGGGAAGGCACGACAACCCTGAAGTCCGGCCACCTACTCTACCACCGGGAGGGTGACAGAAAGTCACTGCATGGTGTCGGGTTCCTCGTCCACAGGTCCCTTATTAACAACGTCATATCCATCGAGAGTATCTCGAGTCGGGTGGTATACCTGATACTCAGAGTATCCAAAAAAAACTCGTTGAAGGTCATCCAGGTATACATGCCCACCAAATCATACTCCGATGAAGAGGTTGAGGAAGTGTATGAGGACATAAGTAGGGCCATACATGCTTCCAAAACCTATTTCACTGTTGCTATGGGGGACTTCAACGCGAGACTGGGCAAACGAAGCGATGGGGAGTTGAGAGTGGGGCCTTTTGGATATGGGCAGCGGAATGACCGGGGCCACATGCTGGCGGACTTTATGGAGAAAGAAGGTCTCTTCGCGATGAACTCTTTCTTCAAAAAGCCACCCCAGAGAAAGTGGACCTGGCTAAGCCCCGCTAACATGGCGTATGAGATTGACTACATCTTGACGACAAAGAGGCAAATATTCAATGATGTCTCTGTGATCAGCCGTGTAAAAACCGGTAGCGATCACCGTATCGTAAGGGGTACATTGAATATTAACCCTAGGCCAGAAAGGTCAAGTCTGATGAAGTCAACACTCAGACCGTCACATGCCAATGTCCAGGACTCCGAGAGCTTTCAACTTGAACTATCCAATCGCTTCGATTGTCTACAGGATCGCGTTTCAGTGGACGAGGTAAACAACGCGCTTGTAGAAGCTGTCCAAACGGTGGGATCTAAATTCTTTAGGTCTCGCTCTAAACAAAAACCTCAGAAGATCTCGACCCAGACCCTTGATCTCATGGCCAAACAGACCTCCGTTGATGCTGAGGCACATAGGCAGCTCAACAGACGCATACAGAAATCCTTGCGACATGACATTCGATCCTATAATACTAAAAATATTAAGGAGACGATAGAGCGAAACAAAGGCTCCAAAGTGTTTGCAAGGAATGCGTCCGTTGGACAAAGCCGGTTGACGAAGCTGAAGACGGAGGATGGCAGCATGGCAACGACAACGGTAGAGGTACTTAGGGAGGTCGAAAGGTTTTATGGGCAGCTATATACATCGGTTAAACAGCCCGCGGGCATGGTTAAAGATCCTAGAGCCAAGCTTACCCGACATTATACCGAAGACATCCCGGACATCAGCCTGTACGAGATTAGAATGGCCCTCAAACAGCTAAAAAATAACAAAGCGGCGGGTGAGGACGGAATTACAGCAGGGCTTCTGAAAGCGGGCGGAACGCCGGTACTAAAGGTCCTTCAGGGGCTCTTTAATTCCGTCCTACACGAAGGCATAACGCCGGAAGCGTGGATCGGGGGCGTGGTGGTCCTTTTCTTCCAGAAAGGCGACAATACCTTGTTGAAGAATTATAGGCCCATCACGCTCCTGAGTCACATTTACAAGCTGTTCTCGAGGGTTATTACGAACCGTCTCGCCAACAGGCTCGATGACTTCCAACCTCCCGAACAGTCCGGCTACAGTACCATAGACCACATCCACACGCTGCGACAGGTTATACAAAAGACCAAAGAGTATAACCGGCCTCTCTGCTTAGGATTCGTGGACTATGAGAAAGCCTTCGATTCGATCGAAATATGGGCCGTGTTGCAGTCTCTCCAGCGGTGCCGGATAGATCACCGGTATATCGAAGTTTTGAAGTGTTTATACCAGAACGCCACTATGTCGGTCCGAGTACAGGAACAGAGCACGAAGCCAATCCCACTGAAAAGGGGCGTTAGACAGGGAGACGTTATCTCTCCGAAACTGTTTACCGCTGCCTTGGAAGACGTCTTCAAGCTACTGAACTGGAAAGGACGTGGCATCAACATAAACGGCGAGTATATCACTCACCTTCGGTTTGCCGATGATATTGTCATCATGGCAGAATCGCTGGAAGATTTAAACATCATGCTCGAAGACCTCAATAGAGTATCCCAACAGGTGGGCCTTAAGATGAACATGGACAAGACGAAGGTTATGTCAAATGTCCATGTTGCGCCTCTACCGGTGCATGTTGGGAACTCAGTCTTAGAAGCTGTTGACAAGTACGTCTACTTGGGTCAACTGATCCAGGTAGGCAATTCCAGCTTCGAAGACGAGGTAAATCGACGAATCCGACTCGGCTGGGCAGCGTTCGGGAAGCTACGAGATGTCTTCTCGTCCGACATACCTCAGTGCCTAAAGACGAAAGTCTTTAACCAATGTGTGTTACCAGTGATGACTTACGGATCTGAAACGTGGTCCCTCACTATAGGTCTCCTACAAAAGCTCAGAGTCGCTCAACGAGCTATGGAGAGGGCTATGCTCGGTATTTCCCTACGTGATCGCGTCAGAAATGATGATATCCGTAGGAGAACAAAAGTAACCGACGTAGCCCAGCGGATTAGCTCGTTGAAGTGGCAGTGGGCGGGACACATAGCGCGCAGAACAGATGGCCGATGGAGCAAAAAAGTTCTGGAATGGCGACCGCGTACGGGCAAACGTAGTGTGGGACGCCCAACGGCCAGGTGGAAGGACGACCTCATCAAGGTCGCCGGGAAGCGCTGGATGCGGGCTGCTTCAGATCGGTTATTCTGGAGGTCTATGGGAGAGGCCTATGTCCAGCAGTGGACTATGTGTGGCTGATATGATGATGATGAACATCACTAAAAAATCTATCTATATAAATAAACAGTTTTTTGTGATGTTGTACCTATGTTATGGCATTATCATACCTACTAGGTTATTAAGCAATATAAATTTAGGATTCAGAAGTAGTTACATATAAAAATACGTACCTCCGGCGTAGTTTGTACAATAAAGTGTTTGTGTTGTCCCCAACACACGGACAGCACCAGTTGCCTCGCGTGGTTCCTCGTCGTCTCCCTCACCAGGTAATCCCCATCAGCTCGCAGTAGCCTCACCACCTCCTCCCGAGGAAGCACCCCGTGGAACCACTCCTGTTCTACCAGGGAACGCTCCGTCTCGCTGACACTCACCTACGTAACCAGCGGAAAAGAAATAAGTGAATGGGCAACTCTTCATTTAGGTAGAACATGTGCATTTGTGCACGTGCGATTTGTGGACCAAAATGCTTATTAACAAAAGGTGTGTACGTTATTTTACAGTTAAAATGTCAGACTTTAATCATAATAAAAACAATAACAATAAAATAAATGTTTTCAACAAAAATGAACTGTTTTTAACACATAAGTAATATTTATCAGTGGGTTTAATTAGTTGCGCACTCACAAATACATCTAAACAAATAGGTTTTATTACAATGCACATGCAAATACTGTCTTAATTAGATAGTTCAGAACTGCACACGACAAATTAAACAACACAAGCGATTATGTACATTGTCCTGTTCTAGTTCTAGCTCGAGTTTCAACTGCAATTGCTTCAGGCGCTTCTTCCTTCGTGGCACAACCACTGGTGGCGGCAACTCGCTGTTAGTTATATACAACGACCACGGATCCATTACTGCACACTGGTTACTTCACGATAGTAACCAACTATTTAATTATCCCTTTAAATTCACCACACGCATCGAATCTCAGAGACAACAAGATGAACTTGACGTAAACCTCGCCACCGCTGCGTATACAGACTACGCGAAAACGATACATTTCTGGAACGTCGCAAGCGGTTTCACCTTGATTTTGAAACTGAGTTTTAAGGAGAGTCCGCGCTATTTTCATTTTAATACGAAAGCTCATTCTCGACGGAAGTTTGCGCGGTGCACGGTGACGCTAAAGTCTTCGCTAAATATAGCACTGACACAATTTGAGTGACGCTCGGTAGGTACGAAGTAAATACATGTTCTCGATTCCAGTGGGAGATAACACTCATGCATGCGTATACATCCATGCCATGCGTGGGAGATGGATGCTTCGGTTAGTGGCACTCACCACACTGTTAGAACAACTATTGGTTACAACACGGCTGCGGCGTCTCTTCTTGAAAAGAGTTTTGTTGTGGACGCGGCAATGCACATAGATGTCCACACGGTCACGAAAGCGTCGCCTCAGCACTTTGTAGCGACGGATGCGATGAGTGTTAGCTGTTACCGAGTCTGCAGGGCCTTCACTGCTGCTGCGATAAGTCTTGGGTGGTAACGCCGGGCTCGAGGGCGCCGATTTGCGTCGAAAAGGCCGCGTGAACAGTTTGAAGAACGGCCGCGGGGGTATTATTGAATGAAGGTGCAAACGTAAAACATCCGATGACGTTTTCGATCCAATTGAACCGCGATCCTGATGATCGAATTCTCTATTAGAAATGGTCTTTCTAAAGTTTTTAATGCTTATTATCTTACCATCTAATTATTATCCTAAAATAGTTGCTATTGTTAAATAGTTTAATAAAGGTTTACATGTGATAGTGCATACCCTTACCTGATGGTCAGGTGAGCTTCCGTCTAGGCTGTCGACTCCGACAGTCTCAGCCGACAGGTCTGGACAGCCGCTGGGGGCTTCCTCACAGCCCAACTCAGCTAGAGCGGAACGTATCATCTCTGCTTGCTTCGCACATTTCCGTTCAGCTACACGAAGCTCTAACAACCTGATAGGTTCTGAAGTTGTTACTGGGATCGGGGGTGGTGAATGCCTGTTGAATGAAAGATATACCTTTATAGCCTTGCATAAGTAATATTGCTTTAAGAATGTGGCTCTAAATGTAAATATAGAAGCATTGATTTTGACATTCATACCGAAGTTATTACTTTGTGACCAGAATTAACCAAGATAGGTTTATGATTGTTGATTTGATTGCTTGAGCGTGTATTGAAATTCAAATAGGTACGCAGAACATTATTAAATAAGTAGTTATAATGAAATAACATTAGTTAACGATAGGTTAGACTAATTTTACATTTCCTCAATGAAATAAGTACGTTAATGGTAAACATCAACACTGCCTGACCTACTAGTGGCAAAGGATGTCATTTAAAAAATAAAGATCGACAAAACTAATTTACGATTTCGTAATTGTATTTATGCAAAGTAACCTGACTGAACAAATAAACATATACGCATATTATGGTATGTTATGTGGAAGATTATTACTTTTCATCGCAAATACTTACATAGCTACTAACGTGATTTTAAAGTTCTTCAAAAGGAAGCAGGAGGGAACTAAGTTAGTCTCACGAAAAAAAATTATACCAGATAATACATTCGACCACACGCAAGTAAAGTTTATTCCTAGAATAAACAAGCAATATCATCCACATATTGGCTGTTTATTCTAGGAAAAAACTTTACTCGCGTTTGGTCGAACCGGCCGGTTCTTAGGTGGCAGAAAACATGGCCAGGATGGCCCCTTAATGGGAAATGGTTACCGTGGACTCTCATAAGGACTTTTACAAGGGGATTATAAAACGGTATAATTATTATTCTTAAACTTGTGGGTACAAATAGGTTGAAAACAGAAAAGCCCATGAAAACTGCTACTCGTATAGCTTAGTGGTTAAGAAGCCGGTCTTACCATCGAGAGGCCCCGGATTCGTATCCAGGCCGTAAGCCACAATGGCATTTATTCGAACGATATAAGTATAGGGGAACCAACGGATACTTTCAGCTACTAACTAATATTAAAAAAAAATCTCCTTCACTTACCTATCAATACCGTTGACACCATTTGTCAGTCCAGTGTTGTTATTCTTACAAACACCATTCCCAATGATCTCAGGACCCTGAAGCGCCGTTTGCTTTTCTCTATTATCCTGCAACGTCTGCTCCAGCTCAGTCAGCTTTTCCTTCAGCCATTCGACTGTCAAATTGTCCACCGTCAACTGGTTCGGCTGGAGTTTTCCACTGGTGTCTTCTACAAGGCTCTCATCGAAGTTGAACGAGACTGGAGTTGAGGGAGGTGATCTATAAAGAGAGGAGATAGTTTGAAATGAAAGATATTCATGCCAATAATGTAATTGGGACTGCGCATTTAGACTAGACCTAATTATTACAACACAGAAGACTTATATCGCACTTTGAAATTGTGACACATGTCTTCTTTAGAATAATACTAATCTTATTTCCCCTCAGCAATATTATTTTAAGCATTTTCCTTGATGACGTTACTTCATACAAATTTTGTATAAAATGAAGAAAAATAATCAATAGGACGAATCGCTGAAGGAAAACTTTAATTATTTTTAATTTCTGTGATTCGTCCTATAGGACGAAACACTGAACTTGTCATATTATCGTCGGCCAAACGACGCAGGTTTTTCCTTTTGAGGTTGGGAGTTCAGACGGCTATTGCTACCATTAAAATTCGTGTTAGCCAAATCAAGAGAAGAAGATCATTTAATTCCAGACTCCGACCTGAACACCTCAGATGCAACCGGGAACAACACTGAGATGATGATGTAAAGGCATAAGGCTGGTGTAAGATATATGTCATGCATGGTAGACTCTGGCTAAACAAGAACAGAACAACAACCAACTCTGACTAAACAAGAATCTGTGGTAGCCTATTGGTATGAATAATGGACTGCTGAGACGAGGTCTCGGGTTCGATCCCAGGTTTACCATGGCACACACCAATGATTTTTCGATGCTTTTCGAAGTTATGTGTGTATTTATCGCAGGTTTATAAGTGCCCGGTTAATGGCAATAGGCTCGCCACCTATTACATTGGTACCTAAACATAAACTGGCGAAATGTGGGTGCTAGCACCTCGGCCTACCCCTTCGAATAATACAGGCGTGAGTTTATGTTATGTTATGATAGTCTCTTGCCAACGAAAGATGGTGCAAACAGTTGGCGCCAAATTTAAAAAATCAACATGTTGCAACACTGAATATATACCGAAATAACGGAGTCAATACTAGAATCTTTTTCCTATCAGGCATGCATGGAAACTAGCCTATTATATTACATGGCCAGGGTCTAATCAGTGTAGCAACCTGTTGGTTTTTCAAATTTGGCGCCAACTTTTTGCGCCATCTTTCGTTGGCCAGAATCTAACCACATTGAGGACTGCAATTATTACACACATACATACAGTCATGTCTCTTTCCCAATGGGATAGGCAGAGACCTAATTTTTTCATCCGCTACGATCCTGGCATACCGTAAGCATTTCGCTTCATCAATTTTCATGATTTTTTTCATACATGTGCTCTTTGCTGTGCTTTCTGGGTGCTCTTGTAATGCGCAAATATTTAAAGATATAAATTCATTACTTATTTAAATATGCAGCAAGTCGGTCTTTGATATTCACTATATTCTAGGTACTGCAATCAAGATAATTAAACATATACCTACCTATATGCACATGCTAGTTAGCTGAATATTATGTAGAAATATAATTTGTTTTGGCCACATCAATTAGGCAATTCGATTTAGTCACAAGGAAAACTTCATTAATAGGTACGTATAGCCTTTCCTAACTTGATGTAACGAATTAATATGAAGGACATTGTTTTTTATATAACTTATCTGATAAATTTGAATATAAATTTATGCTTTCGTACTCAAACCAAACATTTAATAAGTAATGCGTAAAATAACAACATTAAATGAACATGTAATGTAAAAAAGAACAAAACCTGTATGACTATTAGCAAACATTAAGATATGCTAAGCGTAAAATAATATACATTAAATGAATATAATGAAGAAATAAAACAAAATCAACGAAATTATTCGCAACTGTTAGAAATAGTAGATACCTTATGATGCAAATAAGACTTGAATGAAAACGACCATTATACTCGTAGCAAATGTAGGCTCATAAAAATAATAAAAAGGAGCGTTTATCGAGCATTCTAGTGAGCGTTCTAACGAGCATTCTGTCGAAAAAAAAACAGTAAATTTGCTAGAGCGTACTCTTGAGTGACCATGAAAATCCTCATTATGCCTATATATCCTATATATTTGGTTCTGTGCTTAGCCCTTCTTGCTTCGGCACGTCATGGTAGGCCCACTACCATGACGTTTCGAAGCAAGAAGGATAGGAAAATGAACGGATATAGCACGTTATGGTAGCTCCTCTGTTAGTTGTTCGTCAAAATAACAACAGCGAATGTTCGGTGTTCTACTACAACTGAAAACTCAAGTCTATTCAGAGGCATTAGGTAGCACAACTCGTGTAGGTACTGTATACCATCGAAATCGAAAGTTTCCGGTGTCTGCTTTCTACTGCATTCTATGAAACCGCGTTAATAATAAATAATAATTGTTCATGATGAGGCAGAATGTACAGTTGAATGGTTATTGAAATTGGAAACTTCGTATGGATTGTTAAAATATTTAATTATAACACATATTTACTGTAAACATCAACAAGTAACTGAACAATACAGGATTTTACGTGACAATAGAATTGGTATTTTCCTTGCATAATGGCGTTGATACCTGGGTGGGGGGAATAGGGCTGCAAGTAAAAATAATGCGCAGTAATTACTTATTTGGGTATCTAGTTTGATTTTTCTAACTTATTTGGGCTGTAAAACCATCTAACAGAATCTGTCTAAACCTACAATTAACTTTAAGGCAATCTTTGCGACAATTTGCGACAAAAAATAAATAAAAATAAAATTTTAGGTACATCATTTTAGTTAATAGTAGGTAAGTACATCATTTTAACACCGGTTACTTAATCGTTTCTTTTTTTAAATTGTCATGAAATTAATTTGTTGAGCAATTAATAGATATTTAATTACAGGAAGGCCATTTAATTATCAAATCCATTACGTATATCATTTTGTTTATTTTAATTGTTTCTCTATTAATAATGACTATACTTTTATTATGATTTTTAATGTTATTAACGTATTTAAGAACGTGTTCGTCATTCCTTGGACACAACACAGTATTTGAATTATTATTTTTTAAATCAATATGTATGCTAAGTAAACATACAAACAACAAATAAATAGTGGTTAAGGCATTTCCCCTGTAAGATCGCGGTTCAGGTCCCGCCCGAGCAATTCACTTTTTTCTGATGACGTATTCGATCGCAACACAAAATTTTCTTCTTCTTCTTACAAAGAGCAGTTTTCCAGTAGGTACATAATCAGTTGGTTTTTAAAATCATCAGGAGATGGCGCTAGCATAGCTTTTGGTAGTTTTTTAAATTTGCATTTTGGAGGCCAATTTAGTCTGTGGCAAGAAAGAACTGAACGAATGTCTCAATCTGATTATTTGCTGCTTCTGAAGCGTTCAAGTTTGTTTGTATGTAATATTGTAACCTCAGAAAGTTGATACCTACATAATTTTAGATAAGTAATAATACATTGTAGTAAATACAATAATCTTTGTTTTCAGTAAAACGTAACTAATATTCAATATGCGGTCACGGTGTGCTGTTCATACATACAGAAAACATTTGATTCCACAAGAAATTACATTACGAAATCAATGGATTAGGGCACACTCTTCTTACCAAAAGTGCCGATTGCGCCATCTAGCGCGCGCGCTTTTAGGAAAGCTTTAAATACCTACTAGAAAACTGCTCATTAAAATGGCTTCTGCTATTAAAGGAATCTCTGCCATTTAGCCTGTCTCAAGTAACATAGTAACAACGTGAACGCAATCCCCACGGAATTGCCGGATCCGGCGGGGTGGTTATGTTGGACGAACCGGTTAAACCGCACATCGTCTGTAGGTCGTAGGTTGGCGGAGGTGAGATTGGCTGAGACACATCTCTCGCACCCCGGCCTACCCAGGGCCACCTCTTTCAAACTGGCCCTATTTGAGTGTGGGGACCCCGGAGTTTCCGTGTAGCCTCCAGGAAAGTACAAACATACATACATACAGCTAGTATAAGTCATTTGATTTATTATTTTATAAGTCAGACAGTGACTATAAGAATTTTCTGTAGGTATTAATATACAGTATGAGACGCAACACAATTGAAATACTCCATAAGTAATAATTTTATTATTTTAAAATTATTAATTTAATAATTATAATTATTGTTCAATTTATATAATAACGCAATTGCATTACAAAAGCAGTTAGTTCCACTGTCTTATGTCACATTCTGTTGTAATTAACGACGTTTGTTGATTGTTGCAGGACACTCAGAAATCCTATTAATAAATTATAGACTAAGTAGCTTAGCCCGCGACTTCGTCTGCGTGGATTTCGACTTGGGTTTCAAATTTTTTTGCGCGTAAAAACATTTTTAAAATAACAGTACCTATGTTTGAAGCAGCGGTTAAGAAGACGGCCTTACGATCGAATGGTCCCGGGATAGAATCTTGACTATTACACTACCGACGTGAACCCACTTCTAACACGAGCAATTAAAGCTTAACTGGAGCTGGGTTAGAGTGCATATTAGTAATTTCGGTTCTAATACTCTTTAAAAAAACATTTTATTAACATCATCCGTCTACAGTGAAATCCCGTCAAATTTGCCACTGCTGTTTTGGACATTACCCATAACAAACAGACAGATGATTATGAAATTGTGTTTTGTTACTTTTGTTATAGGTAGCATCTCTTATTTTAACGAGGCTTTCCTCTAGCTAAGAGTTGAGAAGTTGCCCAACTTCCCAATCTCAACATTCACATATGAGTCGCTATCATAAATTCCGTGTAAAGTCTAATCAAAAGAAGATGATGATGAATTCGATACTAACTTGTACTTTTCAAGAAATTCTTTATATTCATCCTGGGGCCTTAAATTTTGTATCGTAGTCTCGATTTTGGTCTGGATCTCACGGAAATTGTCTGTGCTGTAATCGGACCTCTGCACCACTTCTAGAAGCACGCCTTTCCTGTGACAAAAAATACATGAAATAATAAATTTAAATAATATAGTCCTATTTATATGACCTGGTGGTAGCCTAGTGGTATGGGTAATGGACTGCTGAAACGAGGTCTCGGGTTCGATCCCAGGTTTACCATGGCACACACCAATGACTTTTCAATGCTTTTCGAAGTTATGTGTGTATTTATCGCAGGTTTATAAGTGCCCGGTTAATGGCAATAGGCTCGCCACCCATTGGGACCTAAACATAAAAACTGGCGCAATGTGGGTGCTAGCACCTCTGCCTACCCCTTCGGGGAATATAGGCGTGAGTTTATGTTATGTTATGTTATTTATATGACCTACATATCATATCTCGGAGTCACCAACAGGCCTTGACTGCCAAGCTTAGCGACCCTGACGAGCCTTGACTGCCAACCCGGGTGACTCCTGGTGGTCTTGACTGCCAACCTTAAGGTCGTTACACATCTGACGGTACATGCGTCGAGCGAAGTCGTGAGTAAACGTCACACACTATCGTGTGAATGATTGAATGTTTTATCATACACTAGCTTTTGCCCGCGGCTCCACCCGCGTGGATGTCGGTTCCCGGCAATTATTCGAATTTTTCTCGCCGTAAAAACCATCCTTGAACTTCAACGAAAATTTAAAAAATAGAATTGACCAAATTGGTCCAGGCGTTGTTGAGTTATGCGCTTACCAACACATTTAGCGATTCATTTTTATATTATAAGAAGATTTGTCTGTTTTGGCGTTACGTGACCGATAGTACACGTTCCGTCAGATGCGCACCAACACTTAGTGCCCCTGTCCCCACAACCCGAAGGGGGCCATCTCGAAAGAGATGGTCCTGGGTCTGCCGGGGTGCGAGAGATATGCTTTTGGCAACCAAGGACCCAAGACGGCGTGCGTTTTAGTCGGTTCGAGTCCGACATAACCACCTCCACCGGCTCCGTGGGGATTTATCGCACGATAAAAAAAACCCTTAGTGCCCCTAACCGGTCTTAATCACTGGTGACTCCGATGTGTTATTGGGCAATCAAAATACATTTTATAAATGCAGTTTCAGTACTTAGGTGGGCTTTATAATATTTTGCAATATTTATTAAAATACTTTTTTTTTTTTAACTTTACGCGTCATCGCATACCACCCTATTTTTTGGGTGGTTATAACAAAAATCATGAATACAGGGTAGGAATAAATCTTATAGCCCTATACCAGCAATATTACCTATTCTGTGTCTATACTAAGGACTTATACCAGGTGTAAGGGGAACGCTCCCGAAGCCGAAAACCCTTAGTCCTAGTACTCCAGGTACATAACACATTGGCATAATAAAAATCGATTTGGATTTTCGGGAGCGTTTCCCTTACACCCGGTATTAATTACAATTCAAAAATAATTCTTAGAATAATATATTATATTCTTTCCTTCCTTGAATGTCTCGAACACTTTTTAATTTTCCTTCCTTCCCTTCTATTTATATCGATCCTTATTTAGGTATATGTCATTGAAATCATTATTGTAATTGCCACGGTATTAATTACGGTACTTATGAAGAAAGAGGTGGGCATTGCCCCAGACCGTGCGATTTCAGCCCCAGACCGTTCGATTTCGATTTCGGAACGTTTAGAAAGCCCCAAAAAGGAATACTAAAGCAGTGCTATCATGTTCGCACTCATTGTGAGGTTGGTGTTTAAGCCTACCAATAAATTTGAAATACCTACCAGAATGAATAAATGCGGTAAGCACTTTTTTTTAATTCAGAATGCTCACCAAATTGTGTTTTTGCATTAGTGTTCCCATTACTGGGTTGTAAAAGGTTAAACCACCTTACCCTTTTAATCTAAACTATCTGTAATTTCTTAATACATACATACATATAATCACGCCTTTATCACTGGAGGGTTAGGCAGAGGTGAATTCACACCCACATTTCACCAATCAATGTATTTGGTCCCACGGAATAGGGGATGAGCATATTACCGTGTTCCGGACACTATTATTGACCTGCTTGCATGAGGCTGAGTCAGGGATGTATTTATCTGTCTGATGTTAAACAGTCCTATCCATTAGTCGCCTTGTACGTCACCGCATGGGAAGAGATGGGATGGCCTAAGTTCCACTCTGCCGGGAACCACGCGGCTGATTTCTTAAAATTTCAGTAAAACAACACGTGGTGAGCATTTATCCATTTTGGTGCTAATCCCTTCAGCTAAGCTAAATTGCTATTGTTAGGAAGCACGTTTGCCGATCGTCGGTAGTGAAATTATTGGGATTCCCTTATAACGTGAACCATACGTACCATGAAGTGGCAGTGGCCTCTCCCTGCCGTCGCTGGTGCTCCATGAGCGTCGGGAGCGCGGCAGTGCGCAACGCGCGTTCGCACTCGGTTGCCTCCGCTAATAGCAGCACGTACTCGTTGTGCGCTCGGTGCAGTCGGCGACACGCCTTGCCGTACTTGTCTCGGGTCTCGTCGAGTTTGCGACCCCCTCGGCTTGTTGGGCCTGGAAGAAGATATTTAAACAATTGTAGAGTTGACGAAGAATATGGTGACAGACTGGTGAAATTAACATCATGTTTAATTTATCATCTACATTTAGACGTTATTCTGATTGCATATCTGATGCTTATGATAAATGTAAATGGCAATTTCACAAATCAGTTAATTTATTTTTTCAAAAACATGTTAAATGCTTTATGCATTTAACATGTTTTTGAACAAATAAGTAAACAGAGCTGTGAAATTGCGATTGGTCCAAATTCACAAAAAAAATTGTTGATAGGTACGGTTGGCTATGGGATAACCATCCTGTCCGGGTAGTGCTTACATCCGAAGTTTCCACTTTGGAACCTGGAGTCTGCTGATTTAATATAGCGGTAAACATATTCCGCACCTATTTTGGCACATGGCCACCGCGAGACAAGGCTTGCGATACCACGAATATGAATTTAACTGTACACTAACCCCCTCCCCTCTTCCCTCAAATCCAAAAATTAAAACTGCGTTCTCTGACTTTTGCAACTCCAAATGTAGTTTTTCAAAGGATTATGTTTTTAAAGAATTGATTATAAAAACAAAATGTAACTCACACTTACATTTGAGGTAGTTCTCTTCGAATTTAGTTCTCATTTGTTTGTATGACTCGAGGCACTTCTGATATTCGCTCTGTTTCCTTTGAACCTCCTCCGAGAGCTGTGAACAATAGAAAAGATATTTAAAAAAAAGTTTTAAAAAGCTAGCTGGATACCAAAAAGCTGTCATAAATTTTAAAACACAACACGCGGCTTCCATATTCAAAATTAACGAGGCGCCTTCCATCTGGAAAAGTACCTCCAACCTACAGAAAATAACATCGTCGTTTCGTTTTACAGCTTTTCATAAAAACTCGTTATTTTAAAAGATTTATTCCAAGTTATACTTAAATTAAATCGTATTCGTGGGTGATTTTACATAAAATCAACACGAAATCGGAAGTTTACCACGCTGGCTCATGTTGAAAACCAGTAATTCTGGATATCTGTATAAGGACATACAAA
Organism: Eilema sororculum; assembly: GCA_914829495.1. NCBI lineage: Eukaryota > Metazoa > Arthropoda > Insecta > Lepidoptera > Erebidae > Eilema > Eilema sororculum. The sequence goes on along the minus strand of OU618545.1, from coordinate 18,070,398 downwards.
TCGCAGACAAAGTCACTTGTCCAGCAGGAAAATTATGTAACAAAACATTAGTTTGCCGAGAGCGTGTTCTCACAATATCAAGTAGTATTACTTAGCAATAAACTTACACGCTGATAAGATTTTATTGGGCATTTATTGAATGTGAAAATTCGATAACTTTCCGCCGATTTTATAGTGTAAACTGTGGATAACGCGGTTTAATTGCGTCACAATTACAAGTCACAACACAACTTACTGGTGCCCTGAAATTTGCACCTTATGTTCACTGCTCCCCTCAAATTCGCCATGATCGTGGTTACTACCATTACTGAAGTAATCCTGGGTTTACTACTAGATAAAACTTGAATGGCATGTCTTTCTGTGGTGTCGATTCCTTCTCTATCCTGTCGTTAATCCCGGTTGCATGCGAAGCTTTCACCACATTATCCTGGTTCCGCTTATTCCAGTATAACTTTGCCATTTTCCGTGAAGCTATTGCCATTTGATCTCCACAACCCATTGGCGAAGCAGTTATACCTGTATCGATTGCCACATATTCATATGGCAAAAGAATTCTATCGATTCATTGCATCCACTCTTAGTGAAATAAAAAAGTTGAAAAGCCTAACATAATATACTACGCTAAGCTGATTGAGAGGAAAATCTACTCACGAGTTTGTGCTTTTAAACGATAAATCGCCAATAAAAACAGATGCGTTTGAATAATAAATTAGCAAGGTAGCAGTAGGTGGATGCGTGTGCGCCAGTGTGGGACGAACGAATCCCGCAGCTTCACAGAGATTTATACGCTCATCGCAATCACCGCCCTGGTGTTTAGTTAACAAAACATTCATTTGTGTCGGCAAATGAATGTTACACCTGTCTTTACACAACTAGTATATCGCCGGACACTTATCTTGGACCTAAACTGTGCTCTATACTATATACCTACACGCAGTACACGTCTTTTGGGTGACTTTTGAGGATAGGACGGTGTGTTGCGGCGGTGGACGAGCTCAAATTCACCAAGCATAGATTATTACAAAACAATCTACGCGCACCAGGGCCTAGTTCGTCCCACGACTTAGGTCTAAGGTATGTGTCTCGAGGTATACTATAAGTATAACAATTGCTGGCTAATGTTCTCGTAGATTATTTTTCACGAAAACATAGCATTATTTATTTTCTACTGTTTGGTTCAATGACTTATAGCTATCTGAGTCACCTACTTTTATACAATAGGAATTTTGAAATGGAGTTTGTGCTCTGAGCTTGTACCTACCTACTCTGATACTGCTGATATATTTGCTATGAGATATAACAAAAATGTCAAATGAAACCTGACGAGTAGCTTAGCTAATATTATAAGTGTGGTAATTTAAGTGAATATCTCGAGCCATATTGCTTGCAGTGTGTAAGATCCCCACAGTAGATACACATAATCAGATAACTGCTATAATAAACGTTTAATTGTTTCCAAACTAGACACAGCAATACAGTATGAAAGTTTTTTCTCACGACTTTACCGCCTGCATACTATAACCAGCGTGACCATTTATTCAAACAATAAAATGGGACAATGGCTCTATTTTATGCAGCTAGTGACCTAACCTAACCTAACGTAGGTTGTATGTGTAGGTAACATGTTCTGCAGTAACCGCCAGGCTACTTTGGTAACAAAGTTTGTGGATTTTAAAAACACAAGTGCAGTGATATACACGCATCAGCTTAGGTTGCTAGTGTATTAATCGATAATAATAAATGTCTGTCCATATCGCTTTTGTCGATTAAGGGAGGTAGTCCTAAGAAGAGTTGGCTTCGTATCCTAGAAGATGGTATATGTGTACCAATGGCTGCACCACTGCACCAATGCCCAGGATAGATGTCCAGAAGTGTATAAAAAGCTGGAAAGCGGACCTCGGATTATGAAGTGAAAGAAATCACCCTGATTAACGCAAAACCTCGCAAAAAAAGTAATAATTGTCAGAATCGAACCCACGACAGGACTAGGACCTTTCTGTTTGTTTGGCATCGCGACACTGACACGTTTGGCCTCTGAAGTCGGAGGACAGTCCCGTCCGAAGCGGTATGCATGGTCACACTAACTAGCACAGTAATTCTACTAAGTTAATGACACTTGCATGATTCCCTCGCCCATTAGACCGTGCAGTCAATAAACACTTTGTTTTTTAAAACAACAATTAAATGCTAATGTCTGATTGCTTCTTTACAAAGAGAGATAATCAAAAAAGTGCTTCCTACAAATTAATGAATTATGCATTGGGCTATGATGCTTTACTTGCGGCCGTAGGAGTCAAATTGTTTACATTGATATTTTATTTTGACATAACGTAAAATTTACAGAGCCTCACCTCAGGTGTCACGTCAACCTGACCTGCTAGTCAGTTCACGTTCACCTGGCTGACGGACGAGGCCCTGACGTGAATTTTTTTCTTGAGATTGTTGGGCAGACGGTAGTAACTCTCTAAAAGCATGAAAAGAGCAGAAGTGCAGACCCTGGTCTTCAAAGTGCTTCAAAGTGCAAGCTTTGAATGCAATAGTCTAATGCTGTATTAATAAAGAAAGGACATGTCAAGAGTACCGAAAACCGGCGAGCGTGTATGAAAACAATTATGAAAGTAGAAGAAGCAAAAGATCTATGCCTTTTTTTTCCGTGCGCAAGTCCCCTCCGATACCTCCCCTACCGGAGCCGGAAGGGGAGGTTATGTCGGACTCGAACCGACTAAAACCGCACGCCGAGTGTGGGTCGTGGTGCTAGGCCGGAGGTGAGGTGTCATCAACATATCCCTCGCACCCCGGCTGGTCGTAGCAAGTGGAAAACTGCAGTCTCTGCCTACCCCGCTGGGAAAAAAGGCGTGACTGTACCTATGTATATATGTATGTATGTAATAATAATTATGATGCATTGTTTTATGATGGTTTAAACTCGAACTGACATGTTTTCATTAGATTTATAACAAATAAATATATTAGAACGTTCCCTAAAGTTTACATTGTCATCTCATTATGTTATGTTATTCGCTTGCTGTGTCAGGTGGTTTCACTTGCAATAAATTTACTTACAATTACAACCCGCGTGAATGAATCAATGATTGTTTATTGTGCTCTATGCACCTATGAGGTTTCCACATAAAAAAACAAATTCCATTTTTGCAAGCTACACAATAATCTAGCTAAAACATTATATTATGATTACTGAATACCTAATAAAAACGTTGATATACCTAATATAAATCAAAGAATATAATATTAGGGCACCAAAAATTACCAAGGTCAACGTGAAGCCACAGATAGATAATAATTATTTCCGCGAATCTTAAAACAAAGACAATGTGTTTTGATTATACCTACTTGAATATTAAATGATTTTTTGTTTACATTTTGATAGTAGGTTGGCAAAATGAGGTGAAGGCCAAAAAATAAAGACCACCGTTACATTCATCCCTAAAACGATGGTCCCTTTCCCTTTCGCTGCCTTGACGGTCTCGACAGATGCTTAATCACGCCCCACGTGACGCTGGGGTTATTGAAATAAGGGAACACGTGTGCTGGAAAAGCGTACCAGTTCTTTACCGAACAAAGAAAGGAAGTTATTGATTGATGGGTTACTGCAATCATGCTGAAAGTCCCTACAAAAATCAAGCAACCTACGGAAAAGTAACAAATTGTGAAAAAATCAGGAAAGGATGACATATAAATAAATAACCATCAGATGCTATAGTGTATCGCATTTTAAAAAATTAACATTCAGTAAGTATGGTGTTTATTAACTGTGAAATAAATCTAATCATTTAGTGAATCAATCGCATAGAAAACCATCGAAATACCCATACATTCACAAGTTCATGACTCATAAAATATACTT